>CM068988.1:24454977-25104278 GCA_035357415.1 Ophraella communa | reverse complement strand
ACCTAACCTAACCTAACCTAACCTAACCTAACCTAACCTAACCTAACCTAACCTAACCTAACCTAACCTAACCTAACCTAACCTAACCTAACCTAACCTAACCTAACCTAACCTAACCTAACCTAACCTAACCTAACCTGACCTAACCTGACCTAACCTGACCTAACCTGACCTAACCTGACCTAACCTGACCTAACCTGACCTGACCTAACCTAACCTAACGTAATCTAAGAATTAACAATCTGTTGAGTAAGATTAATAAAAACTCTTCAGAGCAATCAGTTCGCGCATGCGCAGAAGTAGTAGTGAAGATGGATGTCATCTGCTAAATATAATTATTTAAATAGAAAAATTATGTAGTGAAAAACGTTTCCGTGGAAAAATTAGCGGGTTTTCCATCATTTTTCGACCCATACATACGCTGTGCAAAAATATTATCGAAATCCGTTAAGGTGAAATAATCTAGAATTTACCCAAAAAGCAAATGTTTTCACGACATCCACCATATATTGTGAATATAGTGAAAACATTTAACTTAGTTATGGATATCCATCAAGTAACAGCCAATTCAATCAAACATTTTATTTTAGCGTGTGGCAGCTGCACTTACTTGCTGAATTACAAGTAAAGCACTTATTTGAAGGATCTCTTCTTTATCAAATTTATTAACATCTCTGTGGTTTTTAGATTCCGATAAATTTGCAGTTAAAATGGGTCAGAAACTTCTGGGACACCCGGTATTGCGTTTTTGGTAGAAGTCGATGTTTTTACAGTAATTTTTTTACAAACATTTACTAATGGCTGTTGGCTCTTATAAATTAAACAATAAGATATAGTTTAGTAAAGATTAAATAACAAATAAACAATGAATGAATACTTTACCGTATTTCCAACATTTATATAGTTTTTATTAAATTCGTAGGATATGTTGGAACAGGAGCCAAAAATGTCGATATGTTCTTCTTGGCCATCTTCTATTTTACACACAGCAGTACATTTTATCTGAATATTTGGAGGTGGGGAGAAATATATGTTTATCAAACCGTACTCGTATGAATTCAAACATCCCTTCCATGGTTCAATCGATATCATTTCGTTCAATCTGTAAATAGTTAGTGTTAGGCTAGTTTGCGGTAGCCAGTAATTATAATACATTTCTAAAGTATAATTGGTTAATTTTGAAAAATTAGAAATTAAGAACATACTAAATAGTATGTACTGAGGCAGAAACAAAAAATTCCACCTTTGCGAACATATTTGATAATTTTTTGGGTGAACATAATATCAATAATACCTACTATAAGCAAAATGGTGGATTAAATTTAGCAAAACTTGTTATTAGTATATCATTGCTTTAATATGAAACGGGTAGTGCCATCTGTTAGAAAATAGTAGAAGAGACCTTTCTTGTCTTATATTTACAGATTCTGTCACTATAATCTATAATAGCAGATAATAGTAAACATGTTATACGACAGTTCATAATTTTTATAGTTTTTATAGTTTATATACTATAGTTTAAAGAAAAAAGACTTTAATAAACTATGATATTACGCAAGTGTGAGGTAAAAACAGGGGGAATGTAATGACGTATTAAAATTTAAGGTAAATTCACTAGATTTCTTTTTATACGTAGTTCAAATAAATGTCTGAGTCTCCATCTTCCGTTTTTAATTTTTATCCTAAGAACTTAAAGATAATATTTAGTTCTGTTGTCAAGGGCAATCAACCACACTGATTTAAATGACAGGTAGCGGGAAAAAGGATTTTAATCTAGATTTAAAAAAGATAAGTAATTGCAAAATCATAACCTCACATTTTTCTTCGAGGTACATACAGGACCACAATAACTTAAAAACCTTTCAGCTACCGCGGATTACATGCCATCAATAATAAAATATATTATTAAGTACCTAAAACGGCTATCTTCTCTTGATTTATTTTTTCTTTTACTCCATATATCAAACATATCTTCCTCGGTACCAATCAATGACAATTCTTTAACTATTTCCCTTGCTTTTGACAACGCTATATCAGTGGTTGACATTATTGATTGTGCTATTGACAAGTCTTGGCTTATTACACTTTTGCTGCGCTGTTGACCTGGAGTACCAAAAGATATTTTGCGTTTGTTGTCCTCTTCCAAGATGGTTTCCATCCTAAAAGAGGGTTCAAATATTTCAGATAATTTTTTTAAAAATAAACTAAAAATTGAACCTGATTGTTAGAAATGGTTTTATGATTTTACCAGGTTGCTAGGGAAATATTTATTGATGATCGAAAATATATTGTATTGTCAAAACATATAGAATCACATACAGAATTTAAGTCTCCATTAATTAAATTAACACTGATGATGATTAGGTAGCATTAAGGCTAGACCTAGTAAGGAAGTAATAAGACAACAATGCTAAAGCCTAGATGTTATTAGCCCTAAGGGGTAATTGTGGATGTACTTCCCTTTAAGATCAATATAACTGTGCAATGATATAGAAAAAAACCAGGAAAAAACTATATCATGCTGATTTTTACAATAACTTAAACTATTTGTGTTACACATCTTATCTATGTATAAAATGAAGACTCAATAAAAATAAAGTATAATAGCTACTTTAAATTGTTGATCTGCTAGATTTTTTTTATTTCAAGTTCTTCAAGGAAATCTAAATTTTGTTTTTTATCACAAATATGTAGTATTTGAATGTCATTAGTGAGTTTGGATGTTCAAGTAGGTGTTTTGCATAATTTGACTTATCTGATTGTTGTAATATATATGTTCATTGAATCTTTTTTAAAAATTTCTTTGTGTTTGACCTATATGACCTGCTTGGTCTTGGGCAATGGAGAACATCCTATCTCAAAAAATTCCGCCAGTTAATAAGAGGTGTTCTAATGTTTTCCATATAGGATTGTAACATTGATGCAATTAGTGAGAAGCCTTTTATTATTTTGTATTTTCTCATTTAATACCTTAATTCACAATTTCTAACTATATTTACAGGGATAATTACATTATTACATTTTTTATAAAACTGTAGTTGTAACCCAAAAAGTTCTTCACTATATTGATTCGTTTTTTTTTTAATTTTGTAATTTAATATGTTAGTAGATAACAAGCAGTTTAAATCGTACCATTAGGCATGTCAAGAAAAATTGGACACATGCTATAAATAAATACATAGAACATCAATTTTGAACTTACTTGGCCTCAGTAGAAGATTCTAGTTCAGCAGATTCGAATACAACATTACGAGGAGTAGATTCTTCCTGAAAGAGTAAAATTTATCACAAATAAAACTCAGTTTTGGTTAGTAAGTTTATCGAATCCAAAAAAATTTTGTTGCAGTTGGTTATACTTCAAAATTGAAGAACGTAAAGAAAGAAATATAAGAAATAGCTAAACAAGCTAACTAGAAATCGAAAGAGAATACGAAGTAGAAAACCTATAATCAATAAACCTCTAGTGCTTTCATTTTAAATTCAATTTATAGATAATTAGGTTGTTTTTTTCTGTCTGCTTAAAATGAATATACAAATAGAAGGACAAAAGATCGAGCAAGTAAAGGCTTTCCAATATCTTGAAGTAGAAATAGAAGAAGGAGGAAAAAAAGAAGCTGAAATCAACAACAGAATAGATAAAACACAAAAGCTCGACTTTGCAAATGAACAAACATTTTATAAGCAAATCTGAAATCTCGCGGGAAACAAAAATATACCATATACAGACCTATCCTAACCTTTGGATCTTGGGTACTAACAAATAAAGATAAAAGTAAAATACAGGCCATAGAAATGAAGTACCTAGGAAGAGTTCAAGGAATCACAAGATAAGAAACACTGCAGTAAGGGACGAACTACAAATAGAATCTACCCTAGAATTTATTGAAAAAAGACAGCTGAGCTGGTGGGGACATTTACACAGAATGAAACAAAGTAGATCAGTAAAAAAGATGGCAAGAATTCTAACAAAATGTAAGAGAGGTAGACCAAGATTAACATGGGATGGAGTTATAAGACATACTTAACAGAAGAGGAATCCAGAAAGAAGAAGCTAAAGCACTGACCCAAAACAAACAAAAGTGGGCTCAATTTGTACATAATTAATATTGTATCGATTTTAATATCCCACACCTTATAAGGTAAAAGGGAATCTGATTATATACATATTATAGATAATTAGGTTGTTTTTTTCTGTCTTCTTAAATACTTACGTCACTTAAATTATCTACATCTGGCAATGTTTCAATTACAAGACTTTCTATATCTATTTCTATAGTATAATCCACCGGCAGAAACGTAATATTTTGTAGTATTATGGTACGACAAACGTATGATCCTATTGGTATACAAGAAAAATTCACAATTTCCGGGTGAAATTTAAGAGACGGGAAGAATACTTCTCCCGTCAAAGTTACTTCCTCCTAAAATATAAAGCGTTTATTATAGAGAGATTTTTATGTATATTTATTACTCTACTAACAACTATTTATGAGAACCAACTTACATAAACGTAATCACATATGGGGCAGTGGCTTGGGGCGTAAGAGCTAATCTGAATACGACGAGGTAAAACCTCTCGAAGATTCAGAGACTAACCTGTGTGTGAACTCTATAACAGAATAGAAAGGACATTTCTTTCTATGTTAGGAACACAAAACAGTCTAACAGTCTAACATCCCAGACTTTAGATTGTTTTGTGGGTTAGACTGTTTTGTGTTCCTAACATAGAAAGAAATTTCCTTTCTATTCTGTTACAGAGTACACGTACTGTTCATGTATCACTGGAGCAATGGGAACTTGCCCCACTGCTGCAATGGAGGTGATTTTAAACTTGACCCCACTGCACATTCTGTTAGAAAGTATAAGGAAGAAAACGATATATAGAATGATCAAAGAAGGAATTATCAGGGAAAAACCTAGATCACTTCACTTTGATCAAACTTGGGAAATGCCCCAAGATGATATGCCAAAGAAATTCAACTTTGTGAGAAAATTCATCACAAAGTTGAGTAATAAATCTGAATGGGATGAAGACACCATACAGAATTTAAACCAGAATACCATAAAGTGGTATACGGACGGTTCCAAGCTAGACGAGGGAACTGGGTTAGGAATTTTTGGACCGAGAGCCAAATACTCAGAAAGCTTGGGCACATACCCGAGTATCTTTCAAGCAGAAGTCCGCGCCATCGAAAGATGTGTGGAATTCAATATTGGAAGGAACTACTGTAGACAAGAGATTGTGATCATGTCGGATAGTCAAGCAGTCATCAAAGCGCTGAGCTCAAATATAATCAGTTCGAAGATGGTTTGGGAATGCCTAGGCAAATTAAATGAACTGGGCCAGAACAACACTGTCACCCTCCTATGGGTCCCGGGACACATAGAAAAAGAGGGGAACGAAACAGCAGATAAGCTGGCAAAAAAAGGAGCTGAAACCCCACATTTGGGACCAGAACCATCTTGTGGGATTAGCAGTAGAGTAATCTTAGGAAAACTAAGGGAGGAAATGGAGAAAGAAAAATCCAAGTACTGGAATCAGCTGGAAGGACTGAGGTAATCTAAGATACTACTGGCGAATTATGACCAGAAGAGATCTCTTAGCTGCCTCAACCTCAGTAAAAAAAGGCTCCGAATTTTAACGGGAATATTAACTGGGCATTGCCGGTTAAGAAGCCACATGAAGAAACTAGGGTTAGCAGATGAAGCAAAGTGCAGATTCTGCGAGGAAGAGGATGAAACCTCAATACACATACTCTCAGAATGCCCTGCCTTGCAAAATTCTAGGGCTAGAGCACATGAAATAGAGGAAGGGGACCTGATTTGAAGCCCGACGATGTCCTAAACTCCCTCAGGAAAATAGGACTCGAAGAGCTGCTATAGGTCTGAGAAAATATCAGAACATGGCAAGTTAAGGGGGACACAATAGATCCTATAGGTCGCAGTGTAATTATCACCCCTAACTCATACATACATACATACATAAACATAACAAATTACAAGCAAGGAAGTTACAGTTCCTGGAAGAAAAGAATCTTTTTTTATAATTACACAGTAGACTTCATGCCTGGATACTACGTTATACTTAATTTAATACTTTTATATTTCTTTAACTTGTACTTCTTTTAAATTACGCCTTATATTTGTAACTTGATATTTTTATTTTTTAGCCTTTGTTAATATTTAGGTAAATATCACGTATTAATTAATATATAAAGGAAAGGATATTATTTGTTAAAAACAATAAACAACTAAATGCAATTACAGCTCAGTTTAACATCTTTTTTGCTCATTTTTTTATAAGATGCAAATATAAGAAAAAACTTTAAACTAGTTCAATAAAAATCAATTTACTTTTTACGCATGAAGATGGTTTTATTGATTTTTTACGTGTATTATAATGGATTATATAAATTATATTCCGAAAACAAAATTTTACCCCCTTTAATATAGTGATTAAATAAATGTTTTAATTGTTTAAATTTTAATACCGTATTTTGTATTTTATGGTTTTTTAAATTGAGTTCACTTTTCACAAGCAAACAAGTTATTTATTTTTTAATAGTAAATTTGTAAATTACCAATTTGGGATAGTCAAAAACCTCCACAACTAATTTTCCATTTTCCTTTTTATATCTTTTGTCATCTAAAATCGGTTTGAAACAAATATTGACCGTAAGTTTTTCATCAGGATCTAACGTATGTTCAATTCGTCGCATTGGTTCATCTTCGTCAAAAATGTAAAAATATGGTGTAGTGTACAAATATAAATTAAGAGCAATTTCGGTGTCGTTGGTTATAGTTACATCACCTGTAAAAATATTATAACGTAATTTGGAATGTTTCCAATTGTTGACTGCACTATTTTGAAATAGTAGTTGGGTATTAGTCCGGTCAAATTAGACCAAAAAGTAAGAGTTAAGTTACATAAATTCTCAACAAGCTGAAAATCGGTAAGATTCTTTAAAACATGATCAAAAATCAATGAAGTTTGAAAGTTTCCCATCTTTCTCCTATATGGAAAAAATTTTATTCAAGGTCAAAGGCAATAAAAATGAGTTTTTCGCGATTTTCAGCAAAACGGTGAGTTTTATTATAAAAATATTCCAGAAATAAGTGAAAGATTTATAAATTTTTTGGAATGAAATGATATTCTCCAATGTTATAATTGGTTTAAAGCACAGATTTGCACTATTAACTTACCATTCATAACAGAATCGAGATTTAATTGCTCGATTTCTGATTCTTCTTCGTTGTCACACGTAAGCAAGCATAACGATTTTTCAGAAATCGTAGAAACGTGCATATCTTTAAATTCCAAGCTCGAAGTGGTAAAAGATAGTTTAGCATCCACAAATTTTACTTTTAGTAAGACTGTAAAAACGGTATGGATCTAAAAAATATACGAAATTGAGAGCTGATTTGAAAATGTTGTCTACAATTATTTTTTTTTACCTTTGCGACTTTATCAATCACCCCATAACAATAAAAGTATTCTTCCACGCAACTTGATTTCTTCGATAGACAAGAAATTTCGATGCACTTGGATTGATTGTGAAGTAATTGTAAACTGCTTGGTTCTATATGGAATACAGACTTCTTTCTATTTCAATAAAATTTGAGTGATTATTTCTCAAAATGATGTTTAAACAACATTCTGAGCCGGTTATTACTGAACAGTGTGACATTCATTACACTAGTACCGCTAACAATATCTACAGTAGATCTTCTTAATTTAATTATAAGTAACGTTAGTATAACGTTTAAACCTGACCGCGTAAAAATCGCATTTTTATCGCAATAAGCCTGTTCATAGAATGTGGAAAAAAAATACAAAATGGTGAGTCGAAAGTACATTTCTCGAATTTTTAATAAACCGTTGTAACATATATTATATTAATTGTTGTAATAATGTTCCATTTGTAGTTGTTCAATGTAAATTTAGACTTTGGCTATTTTCGTATTTTCGAGAAAGGGAACGCATGTTGATGCTACACACTCGTTGGAATAAAAAAAAACAGCTGGAACGTGGTTATCAGATTATTTAAAAAATGTTTACGAATTACTGTGTCACATCTGTTTTTGGATTACTAATAGGAACTGTATTTAACTTATTCCCGAACCTTCTTCGACCAAGAGACGTTTTCGCCTCAATCCAGAAGATTGTTGGTACAGAATAGAGTCGCTAGGACGGCAACCTGTATATCAGAGAACAACTTTCTCTACCAAATTAAGGATCCTCTACGTGGGATAATCTCCAACTGAGCAGTTCAGATAAGTGTTTTTTTTTACTAGTTTGTACTTCTTCGTCTCATTGTTTTTACGTACAGTTTACGTACAGTGAGACTTTGGTAACTTCTATTTATTATTATTATTTTTAATATTTAACTATATCTGTTTTTTAATAACCTGTATACGTATTCTATTTTAAAACTTTGTTTAATACTCATTATATTTATTCTGTTTTACATTCAAAGCTTTCATTTTTAACAGTCTCCGCAGCAAAGCGATCTCTTTATCTGTTCATTTTTTTTGTTCTTATCCAGACAGTGTTTTCTGTCATCTTTTTATCTGCAATTGATTTATCGTATCATTATATTTACAGATAAAAACTAACTGAATAAACTTCGCTGTATTACTAAATATAAAAAGATTTCAGTAGCGCCCATCACTGATTTCCTAAAGAACTTAACCATGTACAATACGTCAGAGCTAATGGACTTACTCACCCCTAGCCAAAGTATTTTTCTTCTATAGTATTTGGGTTAAATTAGCGTAGTTTACTTAAATATAGGTACTCAATATTATTAGTTCAATATCTTTTTCTATCACCTTAAAGGTAACATTAAGTTTAATAGCTTTCTTTACAAATTAATTTAATTATTATTTTAGTAACGATAGTTGTAAGTTTGATGGATGTTAAGTTGAATGTTGGTTGTCCGTTTGATAATTTAAAGATTCTTCTGTAGCATGGAAAATTTGTTTTTGTTCTCTATAGCGGCGCAGACGTCAAAAATATAAAGTGGCAAAGTAGAAATTACGAAAGAATTTATCAAAATCTATTAAATTACCAATAAATATGGGAAATCTGCCAAATTATTATAGTGTACTAAATAAAATTATTAAGTTAAATTATTTTAAGAGTTTTTTGTACTTTCTTATAAACTTTATGGAAAAAATCTTCTTGGAATATACTACATGTTGACTTACTTTTGTTTTTCGGCATTTTCCAGTGTTTTTAAACTTTTAACAAATGGATCCTGCAACCAATACAAATCGTAGCGTTTCTGTCCCAGATTTGTTAAATTAACCAAAATTTTAGTTAATCGATGAGTCAATTGCGTGCCAAGACTAAACTCTGGTTGTAACACAGGATCGCATAATATGGCGTAACCTACTCCCTCTCCAAATATTTGTATCGTTAACATAAAAGAATGTTCTATTTGAATTAAAACCTAAAAAAAATAGGGCGTTTAAATTGGCAAAAAAATTGTTTATGTCACCTATTATTGGTCGGGAGCAGAAAGCCACAAAAAAAGGAACTTCATTCCTTGGAAGAGGATCGACTATGATCTCACTGGAGGAATATGGAACTCCATTCCTTGGAAGAGGATCGACTATGATCTCACTGGAGGAATATGGAACTCCATTCCTTGGAAGAGGATCGACTATGATCTCACTGGAGGAATATGGAACTCCATTCCTTGGAAGAGGATCGACTATGATCTCACTGGAGGAATATGCCAGGACTAAGGCACCTGTCGGATAGTCAAGCAGCCATCAAAGCGCTGAGTTCAAATATAATCAGTTCTAAGATGGTTTGGGAATGCCTAGGCAAACTAAATGAACTAGGCCAGAAGAACACTGTCACCCTCCTATGGGTCCCGGGACACATAGGAATAGAGGGGAATGAAACAGCAGATAAGCTGGCAAAAAAAGGAGCTTAAACCCCACATTTGGGACCAGAACCATCTTGTGGGATCAGCAGTAGAGTAATCTTAGGAAAACTAAGGGAGGAAATGGAGAAAGAAAAATCCAAGTACTGGAATCAGCGGGAAGGACTGAGGCAATCTAAGATACTACTGGGGGACTATGACCAGAAGAGATCTCTTAGCTGCCTCAACCTCAGTAAAAAAAGGCTCCGTATTCTAACGGGAATATTAACCGGGCATTGCCGGTTAAGAAGCCACATGAAGAGACGAGGGTTAGCAGATGAAGCAAAGTGCAGATTCTGTGAGGAATAGGATGAAACCTCAATACACATACTCGCAGAATGCCCTGCCTTGCAAAATTCTAGGGCTAGATACCTAGGAGCACATGAAATAGAGGAAGGGGATCTACCTGATTTGAAGCCCGACGATGTCCTAAACTTCCTCCGGAAAATAGGACTCGAAGAGCTGCTATAGGTCTGAGAAAATATCAGAACATGGCAAGTAAGGGGGGACACAATAGATCCTATAAGTCGCAGTGTAATTATCACCCCTAACTCATTCATACATTCATTCAAGGCACCTGACAGAGCAAAATGTTCGATGTTCTCGTTTACCAATATAGCTTTTGCGAGGTTAAATTTGGTCGTCTCTATGGAAGGATTCTCCAAAATCTAATAGAATACAGTTGTCAAGAGGAAGAGGAACAATCTGGGTTCAGAGCTGATAGAACATGCACCGATAACGTTTACTGTTTAAAACAATTGTTAGAGAAAATTATGATCACAAACCAGGAAACTCATCTTATATTTATGGACCTCCACAAAGCATATAACAAGGTACAGAATAAAGACATCTATGGAAAGTATTACAGTAATACTGTATTCTTAGTTATAAATTTTCTTTGTTTTGGGTAATATACGATAAATAATTAAATATGATTGAAAAAAAACCTTACCTGACCCTTAACTTTTCCATTATCTTTGAGATATAATTCGACATCAATAGTTTTTTCGCCTTCTGGTTGAATTGTGAAACTATCTTCAGATAATTTAACAGCTAAAGGCAATGTCTTAAAATAAAATTATAAACTGTAGCTAATTTTATTCTTCTGGACAAAATTCGAGACAGATAGACAGAAAAGAGACAGAGATATCACACGTGTGTGATATTTCTTCTTCTTTTCATAGGGTGTCGTAGGAAAAATACATTTCATCATAAAAATATATAAAACATACGTATGCTATATTTATGACCCTGTTTCCTACTTACTGTGGATAGCTTCATAATTCCGGGAATGGGTGAATCATTAACTAAAGTTAATTGCATGGTTTGCACTGTAAGTAAAGTGACATCTCCAAAATTCAGTTCTTCCGGAAAATGGGAAATGACTGGTCCCTGGCCGTTGCATTTTAATTTACACATTTCCGTAGGGCATTGTTGTCCGACTAAAGTAAACCTGGTATGAAATTAACAAAATAAATATCCATATCAATTTAACTAAGAGAACATTCTTCCAAACATGTCCAAGATATTCCTATAGTTATACAAACATTAGCAATAGTAAAATTGGCAAATTAACGGCCGATTTCATAATAAATAGAGAGAAAGATATGGCAAACAGGAATAGCGGGACATGAATTTAAAAGAGAGTTTGGGCAGAGTAAATTTTTGACATTGGCACTTTATATTATGTCGAATAACGCCTAAGCTCCTTCCGTTAAATCATACCGTAAACTCTTTTTACGTTAACATTATTTGCGTGATTGGGTAAATCATTTGGAACTGCGCATGCGTAGATGTCAAAAACAGAGAACGGTAATAACGTATCCCGCTGTTCGTGTTTGCTAAAGGTAAAGTTAGGTAAAGTCGATTTTAATTACTTGCCATTGATTTATTTTATTATCGGCTTTTGCAGAAACCTTTTGGGGGTAAATTAATATCTTTTAAAGTATTCCACACCATTTTTAACCCCATGAGTCTATAGGGAGCCCATATGGTTATAAGGATATTGCCACCAGGAATGTAAGACAAAAAAGCACAAAAGGAGCCCAACTGGCTCTTTGGTAATAAAGGAAAAGAAAAGATGGCAGTCCAAATTTTAAGGTTATAAAGGGATAGATGAATATATGTTATGATTATTCTTGCTTTTAATCTCTTAGCTTTAGCGTTAACTTTAAGAGAGCCTACGTCAATAGACAACAGCAAGTATTAAAAGAATAAATAATCTAGAAATTCAAAGAAAGTAGAGAATACTATTTACTGAGTAGCACTTAAAATCAACCTTTTACCAAAAGATACAAGGAATGACCATATTTTAGTCAGAAAAGTGGCAATAAAGGCGTTAACCCCAACAAATTCAAGGCCTGTCTGGGACTTCATAGATGTCTTGCTACGGTTTCGCATAGTTTATGTTTCGCCGTATCTTCAGCGCTTTTGCAGAAACGGTAGTTCTCATTTTTCATATTTACTCATTATTTTAAGGTCTCAAAGGGCAGCGTCCACTGATAAGACCTGCGTTTTACTTTAAGACTTTTTTTGTTAATTTCGAAAAGGCACTTCTCTCTTTCGGGTGATATATCAACAAACCTCTTAGCTTCCTTTTTGGTGTGGTTTTTTGTGAGACCACATAAGGACCAAGGACCAAAGAAATGTGCATTTGCCCCTTTTTGCGAGACTATTAACTTCCTAATTACCTATTATCCCTCTGTGACCTAGCACTCACATCAAGGCCACCTTGTTATTATTTGTCAGACTAGCTTTGACTCATATGTAAAAGAACTCAGAGCCTTCAAGCTGTCTCGACTAGCTCTAGATCTAACCATAAATAAATATAATTTACTTTAATGAAAAATAAGAGACTGCCATCATCGATGAATGATAGAGTGTGAAGAACAACATTTAATCTATTGGAATTTCGTCTAAAGTATTAAGAAAGATATCTTACATTAGAGGATATTCATGTAGTCCTGTTACTTCTGTACTAATAATTAAAGTAACTTCTACTACCTCCCCTTTGTAGATCACAAATTCTGTTGGATTAACTGAAATCTTCAAATCTTCGGGCTCCTGAAACATATACAAGTATTTGAGTGTGTCTAATGATTTCCACAGCTGCTATTTTCAATGGACTAGTTTAGTAGGATCATATTAATCAAAATGATAGCAATATATATTTAGGATAAGATACCTACTTACTTATATTGGTATTCATTTTGCAAGTAATTTTTCTCATTTCGTAAAATTTAGCAATAAATAATTAGTAAGTTTTAAACGTAGCGCCAACTAATAACCAATAATGAAGTGTGATTAAAAGTCAACGTTGTCACATTTTAGCTACGTTCGTTTCAAGTATTCTCAAAGAACTGGCGGCACAAAACACCGTGTTCTGTGACTGACTGATTATATCAGTTGACAAGATATATGACAGAAGAGAAAATCGTGTTTATCTGTAATAAACAAACAAGACCCCTATTCTTGACGGTGATAGAATAGAACAGCCAATAGAAAGTGAGCGTGGTTCTATTGAAAATGCCAAAACGGTATTCTTGAAATTCGTTCTCTCACTGTACCGATAGAAGGGTTGCTCCCCGAGAGAACAATTACTTCTATTGGTTATTTTTGAAGGAACCGCTATAACACCAAGAGAAGGTGTTAGGGATTTTTATTTTCGAACCAAAAATAGTATAGAAGTAATTTCTTTCATAAACCAAACACAACCAAACAACAAATTAAACTAACGAAAATGACAGAATATTTTGTTTAGTGTTTTACTCCTTATTTGATAAAGTGTCAATCAGAGAACAAAAATATCGATATGTTTATTTCTTTTAAATGACAACAAATAAGAGATAGAGATAAGTTTCTCGGTTAATATTAAAGCATATCGACAACATCGCAAATTTTCTACCAATCTTATTGACACACGTCACTTACCACTTATGACGTATGTAACCATTAAATTTAAATTTCAAAAGCCGATTATGGCTAGAGGATTAATTTTATAAAAATTTTATTTGTACAGTTGAACCACTAAAAACCTATTTTATAAGATGCAAATATAAAAAAAAATCACTAAACTAGTCCATTTTTCTTCTCTAATTATATGGTATCATCTAGGAATCAATTCCACGACTCTTCCCATTGACCAATCAAGTCTTCACTGCTCAACAATTGAAGTGGATATTACAAAAATCTGTTTCTTTTGTCATTGGTTAATAACAAATCAAAATTCGATAAAATAAAATAATCTTTATTCTTTTTCACCTTAGTTTTTGCGTAGTTTCAGTTGTTTAATCGTAAACGTATAAAAAGATAGTGGCGCCCTTAACCCTTATAATATACCCCCAATCCTTTCTATAGTAAGCATTAACTTGGAGACGCACCACTCCTTGAGAGAGTCTCATATCCGAGATCTCTTTTGGGTCTAGTATAGTTACGAATTGGCTCCCTGCCTTTTTGAGAACTATTAATGTCCACTTCAATTGTTGAGCAGATTATTTTTCTTTATTACTATTGATTATCCCTATTCGTTATAGTTAATAAATTATTACAGTTAAACTTACTTCCACAGGTGTGTACATCACCGTTCCCGAGAGATTTGTATCGTTTCGAAATTTTATGACTCTGGTATAAGCAAGAGATATAAAACAAAAATTTATGTTTACTTCAGACGGTTCAACTATTAAATTTGGAGTAAGACATGCATAATGGACTGGAATCTCGAGTTGATAGATTGACGATCCAAACATCATTACAATTATATTTTTGTTCACCTCATCGAGGACTTTAGCAATTAACCTTACCTAAAAAGACAATTTTTCCGTAATTAATTTCCGGATTTCTCCAAATAGTACAGGGAATGAAGCATTTCATCTGGCAATTTTTTCGTCCAGCATAGATTGACTTGAAATTTTAACAAAAGGTAGGTGATAGCCCAAGGATCCAAATCTATGTCGAACCTAAGGGCGATAAAGCATTGGGAATGGTTGCCACCCCATCTCGGGGGTGAACATTTTTTATTACATTTTAACCACAGGAATCGATTGAAAAAGTAATTCTAAGTAAAAAATGTTGTATATATTTTTTTGTAAAATCAATATTCTCCAAGTTATTCGCGATTGAAAGTAACGCTTTTTAGAGGAAAAAATCGACGTTTTTGATATATTTTTCGCGGATAACTCGAAAATTATGCATTTTATCAAAAAAACTGTTGTAAGCAAAATTATAGCTTTAAAAAAAACAAGCAAAACCTTTTTTTTATAATTTTTCTAAAACCCATAGGAACCGAGATATGGCCTATCAATGATTAGCTTTTTTTCCCAAATGCAAAATGTGATAGATTCAAAGCAAATACCGGAAAAATGATGCATATTTCGTAGAAAACTGATAGAATATTTTTCAAAGAGCATAATTAGACCTTTCTTAAAAAAAAAGGTCTGTAGCATCAAAATCGAGTGAATTATGACAAAAATAATGTCAGTACTGAATTTTTTATACAAAAAAATCGCTGAAAACAACCCCCTAAATACCCCCCTAATTAAAATTGATCTTTACCCTTGTGCAATTCTCTTTGTACATGTATGGTTAATATGTCCAAGAAGTTTGACCAATTTAAAATTCATAGTTTTCGAAAAATATGGCTTAAAGTAAAAAGTTATTTTTCATAATTTTGTCATTTTTACCTTTTTTTTTTAAATAACTCCGAAAACATTAGAGGTACAAGCAAAGTTAAAAACCGGTTTATTCGGCAGTGGGGGGCCTTTTATATACGAAATTTTTCGTGTTCTTTTTCTGAAATACAATAAGGAAGAAACATCTGCTCATGTGTCAAGGTGTGTGAGTGTGTATTTCGTTGGTTTCTCGCCAGTGTTTCCTCAATTTCGGAAGAAATAGCACGTGCGCTGACATATATCACTAATAACAGTTGATTTTTAAGGGTTGAAAAAGTATAAAATAGTATTTTGAAATGTAACAAATTCATCATTTTACTAATTCAAACCAATTTTCACCCACCTTAAGATTTATAATGCTATTTTTTAATTTTTGGTAATTAGGGGTAGTTTTCACCCCTAAGAAACAATCAGGGTTCGTCGGCATGACATGAAATATAAAGCAGAGGGTGAGTTGAGCCTAATCCCAAATTTTTAAGCAAATCGATCAGAGGTGAAATCATTTTTTAAGGATTCGTGATTTTTTTTACATTAAGCTGTAACAGGGGCTGCTTTTTAAGGGTTGAAATATGATGGAATTGTATTCCGAAGCTCAAAATAATCATTATTTAACTTATCCAAACGAATATTCCAATATTTCCAATTTAATAATGAGAACGCTTCTAATCAAGAGCCTAGCAACGAAGCCAGCTGCAGTTATGGAAACGAAGAAGACATTGATGAAATTGATAAGATTGATGAAATTGATACAATTGATAAAATTGAAGAAATTGCCTTAGACGAATTGGGACTTATTGGAAGTGAGACCTTTGGAACATTTTTAAAGAAGTGGGCAGTCGAAATTAAATTTCTCAGGAAAATTAAACAAGGAGTATAACTCTGGTTTACCTATAGCGATCCTCGAACATTAATGGGTACGTAGATATTGATTTAATAATATTATGGTATGGTTTTAATAATGTTTTTTCTTTAAGGAACCCCGCGTCAAAAAATTGACATTTTAAATATACAAGGCGGAAGTTACTGGCATCAAGGCTTAGAGTTTTGTCTTCGCCAATGTTTTCGTAATTTAGATAAATCAATATCAATTAAAATAAGTGTTAACATTGACGGCTTGCCTCTATTTGAAAACGGTACTGATCCATTCTGGCCAATTTGATTTAATATTCATGAAATGGCTCATATGCCGCCTATGATTATTTGAATTTTTTATGGAAAATCGAAACCCAAAGTTATTGAAGAATTTCTTACGCCATTTATAAGTGAAGCAATTACTGTTGTAACATTTTTCCATACACCAATTGTTCTAAAAGAACTAATGCTGAATTTCGTTCTTTGAAATATACAGAACATTATCAGACTAACGAAAACGGACCAATATTAACGCCATTATGTAAATTAAAAATTAACCTGATAGATGATATAATTGTTGCCGATTCGTTACACTTGTTCCATTTAGGTATCATGAACGGTTTACTTAAAGCCTATATAAAAGGAAAATTGGGTATGACTATAAAGCAAAAATGGTCAAAACCTACTGTAGATGAAATATCTAAAATAATGAGTGGAATAAAACTTCCAGCAGAATTTCATAGGTCGATTCGAGGGTTAAATTGTTTAACGCATTGGAAGACATCAGAGTGCAGTGCCTTTCTGAATTACATTGGAATCGCAGTACTAAAGCCTTTTTAAACAAAAACTCATTATGATCACTTTTTACATTTGTTTTGTGCTGTGACGATTTTTACATATTGCACAAGAAATGTTTGACATATTTATCAAGCGTCATTACAGACTTTTCACATGTGTAACTATGAATATCCACAATTCACATCATGTTGTGGACGAAGTAAAAATTTTCGGTAAATTATCAACTTTATTATCATATCCGTTTGAAAATCAATTATACCAAATTAAACGAATGTTAAGAAATGGGCCCGTATTCTTGACTAAGGGAATGAAGCTTCCCGAGAGAAGACATATTTTGTCTTTGTCACTGCAATGACAAAGTAACCAAGCAAAATAAAGATAAAACATATGTTCTCTCGTGAAGTTCTACTCCCTCAGTCAAGAATAGGGAGTCTGGTCGGTTTCCTTTATGTCAAATAGCGAATAGGCTATCGCAAATTACATCAACAGAAATTAATTATGAAGCGCCTATAATTATCCTCTGTTTAAATATCCATCAAAAGCTGATAGTTAAAAATATACATATTTAGATCTGCGCAAGAATTTTTTATTAAAAACTAATTTTGAAAACAAATGGTTTTTAACAAAAAATACGAAATTGTAGCCATGCTCCATTATTCCGCCTTATTTTAAATTATTGGAAACCGTTCTGCAGTTTACCACACTGTATGTATATTGCAATAAAGTTCAAACTTGAATACAAAATGATTACGAATACAGAATTAATATGAATGACTTTTGAGCCGAACTATTCAACAAATTGGTAATGTAACATATACTTTCCTGTGTTATTTATACCCAGAAAAAAATAATTAAAATATTTTTTTTAATTTTATTTGGTAAGGTTTTTTTTAATGCCGTCTTTTCGAATATTCGATAAATAGGAGTGTGCTTTAAGTATATTATTAAAACCAAAATTACCAAGTGTCTGATTAGTCCAGTGTTTAGAGTGTCATCGTTTCAAATTGAGAGGTGTAGCAGTGGATGGTTCGAGACCTAGCCGAGGAACCGTAAGTATAATTTGAGTTTAAAAAGTTTCAGGGTGTATTTGGGCTTGTGTTTGTGTGAGAAAGAAAAATAGATGGGAATAAGTCTCCAATAAAAAAATAAAAAAAGAGTATAAAAATTGAAAAAGAATGTTAATAAAGTTTTCTTTTTTTTCCTCGCACTCTGCATATTACCTTCATTTGATATGAATACAAGATCTGCCACTGACCTGGACAATTTCTGTAAAAGATCTTACCTTCAAGTTGTTTAAAATATACCGCCAATATAAAACATTAATTCAGGGTATTTAAATGTATTAAACAGAAGTAAGGCAGGCCTACAATTCATCTTCATATCACTTAAAAATTATATATAATCTATATAAAATAAAAGTGTTATGAAGTTCTTTTGCAGGTAGTTATCCTGCATAAGTGCGTCCAAAACCGTATTTTATATAATAATATGTGGTTTATATGCAGAATATTTATGCAGGTAAAATGTTACTTCGGTAGTTTTCACCCCTAAAAACCGTTTATCGTCCTTCGGTTCGATATAGATTTTGAACCTTCGGCTATCACCTACCTTCTGTTAAAATTTCAAGTCAATCTATGCTGGACGAAAAAATTGCAAGGTTTTACCTTTTTTCGAGCTTCATTCCCTGTACTAAAATAATGTCCGACAACTTAAAGTCGCTGGAATCAAATATGATCGACTTCAAGTTGGTGCCTGAAGTGCCTTCAGGATTTAATACGTCTAGGGGAAAATAACAAATTAACTTATTTACTTTGGGCACCTGGGCATACCGGCATTGAAGGTAACGAAAAAGCGGACGTTCTAGCCACAAAAGTTGCTAAAGGAACATTTGTAGACAGGGAGAACGTCTATAATCTAGGGGGAGCCACAATAGAACTTTTAGGTCGTGGTGGAAGAGACGTTGAACGACCACTCACATGGAACCCAGCCTATCCTAATTCCGAGAGCTTTGTTAATGCCAAAACGATGTTTCATCGAATTGATATTAAATTATTCTCGAAATTTACACGCAACAAAAATAGCCGACTAAATATCAACATCTGCACACAAAAAGGTGAACGTTTAGTACAAATGTTTAATTTAATATTCTTAGCAAGATGGACTTTCACAAAGTAGGGGTTAGTACAATAAATTTTATTATTGTTCTTTATTTATTTTGCAAGAGCTGTTTCCAAAAGGATTTTTTTTGGTTTTAATACCTTTTTCAGCCGTCATATTTTTACCTCTTTTTTTTTAAAGAAAAATGTTTATGCTTTAGTCTCTGTCACGAAAAATATAAACAATATAACAAATCCCACAGAGCACTATTAACGAAATAAATCTAAATAAATCCTGACCTGAGCTGTGTAACCCCAGAATCCGAATAGTTTCTCACTCTCACTAGTGCAGTCGAATTACCTTTTTTCATGACTTAAGTCCGAATTGAGGAGGTAGCTAAGTGGAAAGGGGTAGGTTTGATAATTACAAATCGAAAGGCGACCATCCAAGATCTTAGATGCGTGCAAGGGGTGCGTGGTAGGGGTGGAAAGGGGGTGAAAACGGTTTTTTGCAATTTGCAGCGTAAATACGCATTTTATTGAAAAAAGTTAAATGGAAAAGTTGTAGATAATAAAAAAATAATAAAGGCTAAAAAAGCGAAAAACCATAATTTTCGTTTTTTATTTTTTACTCAGCGAAAAATCAATATTTTATTATGAAATTCAGTACAGTGATAGCTTTTTGTATCCCAAAAAAGTAGAATTTTTTTTATTTACGATAACTCAATTTTTTTTCGACATATTAACGATTTTCGAAAAAAAGATCTCATTTTGTAACGGCTTCCAAGGTCCGAATTTTTATTTTAGACGCCTCTTGAAGGTCTCATTTTTTTCGTAATGACTTTAATTTTCATATACAATAATAAAAAAATACTACTCCTAGCAAAAAAAATCGTTTAAAATCGAAAAAACTGAAAAATTCATAATTTTTCACGCGTATCTTTTTCCTACCCTTCTACACGTTATATTACTCTCAAAAATATTTCATGTACATGCATTTAATTTATCACACCTTATTGCAGTTTGTAGGATTAAAATAAAGGAAATTATGGACGTCTATATTGATTAAAAAAATAAAAAAAAATTATTTTATACGTGCATACGATGAATTATACAAAGAAAGTACAATTTTACTGTTTCTTATTTTTAATTATATCTCGCCCTTTTGACTTGCGAATTACATTCTTCTTCCTCTTGTACTTCTACTTCATCGTCATCTTCATCATTTTCGTCTTCATTTTCATCATCTCCGTCTTCATCTTTATCATGTTCGTCTTCATCTTCATTATCATTTTCTGATTCTTCTTCGTCAGATTCGACATTTTCTTCCTCTTCTAGCATGCGATTCTCATCTTGAAATGCATCGTTTTGGTTTCTGAAGGATGTACATCGACAATTTCTGTGATTGATTGCTCGATATTAGTACAATCATTAACGCAGTAGCAATTCGAGCATAAATTCGTACACTTTAAACCGTGTTTTCGACAACTGCATCTTGAAGAACTGCAACCTTTTTTGCAACTGCAGGAAATTTTTTTTAGCAGACTGTCTGGAATTAACTGAAATATTTTTGAGAGTAATATAACGTGTAGAAGGGTAGGAAAAAGATACGCGTGAAAAATTATGAATTTTTCAGTTTTTTCGATTTTAAACGATTTTTTTTGCTAGGAGTAGTATTTTTTATTATTGTATATGAAAATTAAAGTCATTACGAAAAAAATGAGACCTTCAAGAGGCGTCTGAAATAAAAATTCGGACCTTGGGAGCCGTTACAAAATGAGGTCTTTTTTTCGAAAATCGTTAATATGTCGAAAAAAAATTGAGTTATAGTAAATAAAAAAAATTCTACTTTTTTGGGATACAAAAAGCTATCACTGTACTGAATTTCATAACAAAATATTGATTTTTCGCTGAGTAAAAAATAAAAAACCAAAATTATGGTTTTTCGCTTTTTTAGCCTTTATTTTTAGGTTATGTGAAAAAATGTTTCAGACAAAAGTTGTCGATTATTTTATTATCTACAACTTTTCCATTTAACTTTTTTCAATAAAATGCGTATTTACGCTGCAAATTGCAAAAAACCGTTTTCACCCTCTTTCCACCCCTACCACGCACCCCTCGCACGCATCTAAGATCTTGGATGGTCGCCTTTCGATTTATAATTATCAAACCTACCCCTTTCCACTTAGCTACCTCAATTCGGACTTACGTCATAAATTGGTCACTTTTTCACGTAATTCGACTGCACTATTTTTAAAGTTTTAACATTAAATTTATTGTGGTTTTATTGATATATATCTTTTTCAATTTACCTCAATAGTTTGACAATTATATGGTGATACTACACCAGATATCGGTTGAATGTCAAAATCACTTGAATCTTCAGTTTCTGTTTCATCTGTTACCTTAATAGTATAATCTATAGGCACCTGCGAATCATTTGTTAGGATGACTTCTTTTGTAAGACATTCTCCTGAAAACCGATAAGCAATTATCATTTTCTAGTTTTAATTTCAATCATTTTACATACCATATGAAACTTCTTCAAAATCAATATTTGGAACGTTTGATTTAAGTACGGGACACACTACATTACCCCTAAAACAATATAAAATGACAATATTTCTAATTATATTTTGTTGGTTTATAATTTACTGTTTACAAGCTCATAAAATACAGATGAGGATACAGAAAACAGTCAGCAGTAATCCTTAACAGGTCGGCTGAAAAGTCCCCGGTCTACCATAGTAAAACACAATATTTTGACAAAATTCATTTTTTTTATTCAACATAGTTGCCTTCAAGGGCGATACAGCAATTATAGCGACCTTCCAACTTTTCGATACCATTTTTGTAGTACTCCTTCGGTTTGTCCTCAAAATAGGCTTCAGTTTCGGCGATTACCTCAGTATCAGAGCAAAGTTTTTTTTTCGCGAGTATTCTCTTCAGGTCAGAAAAAAGGAAAAAGTCGCTGGGGGCTAGATCTGAAGAATACGGTGGGTGAGGAAGCAATTCGAAGCCCAATTCATGCAATTTTGCCATCGTTTTCGATGATTTGTGACACGGTGCATTGTCTTGATGAAACAACACTTTTTTCTTCTTCATATGGGGCCGTTTTTTCGCGATTTCGGTCTTCAATCGCTCCAATAATGCACAGTAATAGTCGCTGTTGATTGTTTTTCCCTTTTCCAAATAGTCGATGAACCATATACCGTGTGTATCCCAAAAAACTGAGGCCATAACTTTGCCAGATGACTGTTGAGTCTTTCCACGCTTTGGTGGCGGTTCACCGGCCGCAGTCTACTCAGCTGACTGTCGATTGGACTCAGGCGTGTAGTGATGGAGCCAAGTTTCATCCATAGTCACATATCGACGCAAAAAATCGGGTTTATTACGACTTAACAGCTGCAAACACTGCTCAGAATCATCAATTCGTTGCTGTTTTTGGTCGATGGTGAGCACGCGCGGCACCTATTTCGCACAGAGCTTCCGCATACCCAAATATTCGTGAACGATATGTCCAACACGTTCCTTAGATATCTTTAGAGTGTCAGCTATCTCGATCATATTCACTTTACGGTCACTCAAAATCATTTTGTGGATTTTTTTGATATTTTCGTCGGTAACCACCTCTTTTGGGCGTCCACTGCGTTCACCGTCTTCGGTGCTCATTTCACCACTCTTGAATTTTGCGTACCAGTCAATGATTGTTGATTTTCCTGGCGCAGAGTCCGGAAACTCATTATCAAGCCAAGCTTTTGCTTCAACTGTATTTTTTCCTTTCAAATAACAATATTTAATAAGCACACGAAATTCTTTTTTTTCCATGTTTTTGAAAATAACAAAAGTTGCTTCACTAAAAATGCAATATCTCACAAACTAATAGTCCGACAGCTGTCAAATTTTTACACGAATCTTTTGAAGGTTGATACTATCTAAAAATGAAATGGATTTAATTCTAGTGTCGTCATCTATAGGTCAGACCGGGGACTTTTCAGCCGACCTGTTACTTTTAAGGAAATTGGGAAACTTGTCAACCCTCTCTACCACAACCCCTTATTTTTAAATAGGGAAATAATACTTCTCGAACGTTCGGGCTCGAAAGTTCGACGAGTTGGGATATGTATAAAAAACGATACACGCGCAAGGAAGTCAGTTATCAACTAGAACGTCTTAGTTAACAGCAAACAGTGCGCGGAAATCAAGCGAACAGTGAAATAAGTATATATAAATAGAGGAGAAGGTGGGAATTTGGAACCCCAGTTTGTTTTTTGTTTACAAATGGATATTTCTATTTCTATTCTGTGCAATAACCTCTAAATATTATCTATGTTTAGGTAAGGAAACAAATTTACAATAATATTCACAGTTTTCGTATTAAAGGTCACATCCCCCACATTCATTATGGGCCCACAGCAGACACATCAAGCACTGAACCCAAATTTCATCCTTACGGTCTTCTGAAAACTTTATACCACAAAACATGCATTCAGCGTCGTCTTCATTATTTGGACATGTTCCAGATGGAATGTCAAGATCATCCGAAGAACCTGAATACACACTGATATCAACATTGTCCTCATCAGACGAATCAGAAGACTCAGCAGCTTTTGTTTTCAACTTCTCCCCTTTATGCGTATTTTCTGCACTCCTTCCCGGTCTCTTTGCATTTTCATCACATTCTTTAGGAATAGCATCGTTATCTCCAAGCTGAAGACTGGGAACGTTTTTCCTCTCAGTAGATTTGGACAAGGATTCTTTCAAATTCGTTTTATAGGGAGAACTGGTAATCACTGCAGCTGAAGAAGCTTTCCGTCCTCTGTTGGACGTTTTTGTTTTTGGTGTTGGAACCGATGAAATAACCACGGGCAGTACAAAGTTACTTTGTTTTGTTCCTACGTCTGGGACAGAGCTACTTCCTGCTTCAGCAAGATCAATTTCGTTAATCTGGAAGAGCTGGGCTGCAATTCTACTGCCTAAAGCTAAAGAGGTAGAAGCAGGGCTGGAATCTTGTTTGTGTACTGTCTCAGATGCAAACAAATTGCTTTGTATCCAGCCTGAAGGATGACATCTACCTAAAGCTCCACCTCTCATAAGAGCATCAGTCATATTTTTCCTAAGGAAAATTATCATAGGAGGTATAAAGTCCCCTTCTGCGCTCATAGCATATATAACGGTCATCATAGAGCCTCTTTCAGCAGCTGCCAGAGTACCATTTTTTTAGAACGCACCATTTTAACAGCATCTTTCATGGCTTGCTTGTACCAGGCCAGGTATTGGTTTGGTTTTTAGTTCTTTGCGTGGCATCTCTGCGAAATCCTTTCTGTATATGTAAAATACATAGGTTTTAGGATTTTACAGAGATCATAATCTGTGTTTGTAATATGGAATCCCTGTAAGTGGGTTCCATATTACCATCACCTTATGGGTTCCATATTAACAAAAAAGCATAAAACAAAACATTATCCAGAATTCATTTTTAAACAAGAATTTATATCAAACTTACCAATATAGAACTTCGAAAATGCGATGCCGTAGGCTTTCCAAACAAAAGCACCTAAAACAATTGCGTTTGAACTTCCCAATAGTTGATGTGAAACTGCGCAATAAAACTTTCACAACCACAAATTTTCATAACCTTACATTCTGAAGTTAATAACGCGTCCAGCTCTCTGCGGTTTTCTACGTTTGCAACACTAATATCTGTGATTGTCGTTAACCTATCAAGTCCTAGATGTCGCCAATGGTTTGTCAAATGACTAGGGGTTCCAAATTGGCAGTAGGGTTCCATATTCCCACCTTCTCCTCTAATGTTATATCAGAGGTATAAATAAATGGGACTGATAGACTAAAAGTTAAATTTTTGGCCTTTGCGCGTTTCAGCTATAAGAGACAACGTAATTTCGACCGGCTATGAAAAAAATCGTCTACACTACACGGACCGAAAGTTGAACTTTTGGTACCCGTGCGTCATGAGACCAGAAGTAAACGGAAATGAATATCTAACTGGAAAAAAAGTTGTAATAACACGGAGTAAAAGTTAAAATTTCATTATGGACGAAAGTACGTACTTTCGACAGAGATATAAAGAAAAAAATTTCATCCCCAAAACTACACGCTAAAGCCAAAAAGGCTACATAATTCATAGTTCATAAATAATCTAATCTAATATAATTTTAATAAACATTCAAATAGCTAAAACTTAGGAAATCCAAAACCACGTGGCTTTTTAAATATGCAAGATGGCGCCTGGTTGGCACACAACATTTTACTATTAATGGATTTGGATATTTTAATGATTTATATTTTGTTCACCACTACAAAAATTAATGGTAATAAAATCGCGGTAATCACAATGTCGTATACTGGATTATTTTATACGTAGAGTATTTCCTTTTTTAAATAATTTTAAACTTACACCAATAAAAAATGAATTATCTCTCTCGATTCAAGTATTTCAAAGTCAACTCTTTCTACAAATTGACCCTGTATGTGTGATGAAAATTTTATGATAAAATTTTTGCAGGAATCATTTCTTTTTAAGTAATGTGATTGGGGATAGCATTCAATAATACCTCCAAACTCTGTTTGCTTCTGCACGAATTTGATATTGGCAGGTATGAATCCTAAAAATTAATATTTATCATAATTAAAAACAGGATATTTCAAAGCAAATCATAATATAGAAAGAACTAGTTGAATATTACACTTTTTTTAAAAAGTGTATACTCCTATATGTAACGCCTCTTTTATCATGGAATTTAAAAAGCACTGTTGTCGGTTTGAATAATTTATTTTTATCATCAAGTAATTTTAAGAAAAGTGTAATTATTTATCAAAAAAAAGTAAATGACAGAAAAAAGATTATAAAAAATCAATTACAGTTGAACTTAGGTTAGGTTAGGTTATTTTAAGTTATCTTAAGTTAGACTAAAATAGCTTGGGTTAGACTAAACTAGCTTGGGTTAGACTAAAATATCTTAGGTTAGACTAAAATAGCTTTGGTAAGATTAAATTATCTTGGGTTTTACTAAATTATCTTGGGTTAGATTAAATTAGCTTGGGTTAGACTAAATTATCTTGGGTTAGACTAAATTATCTTGGGTTAGACTAAATTAGCTTGGGTTAGACTAAATTAGCTTGGGTTAGACTAAAATAGCTTGGGTTAGTATAAGTTTAAATAAGCTTAACATTTTTGCAGCAAAAAATGACATTTGACAGTAAAAAATGACAGTTGACAGCTGGAAAACGACATTTCTAAAAATGACAGTTGACAACTGAAAAATGACAGTTGACAACTGAAAAATGACAGTTGACCGTTCAAAAAGACAGTTGACAGTTGAAAATGACAGTTGACAGTTGAAAATGACAGTTGACAGCTCAAATGACAGTTGACAGCTCAAAATGACAGTTGACAGCTCAAAATGACAGTTGACAGCTTAAAATGCCGGTTGACAGTTCAGAATGAGAGTTGACAGCTCAAAATGACATTTGACAGTTAATATTTTAACCCCAATATATAACCTCAAAATGTCATAGCTGTCAAAGGTTTTTATTGACTTTAATTAAGATAAAATACGTAGTTTAACCAGATAATTTACTAAATTTAAATATTAACAGAATGAGATTACAAAGCACTAACCCAATATTGGGCGATATTGTTTTGGAAATTTATCCCTAGTTACCAACAAACATATTTTCAAACTCTGGGAAAAAATTGAATATTTTCTTAGTTAAGAAAAACTAAACGGTTTAAAAAAAAATAATATAATTATTAATACAATTACCATCATTTTTAACTACAACTTGATATTCATGAACGACTTCTACGAAAATTGAACCAATGTCCAATTTACTAACGTTAAAAATAATATTTGGTCCTCTTCCGATTCCGGAAACATGCAATGGAAACCTTTCAGTTGTTCCAGTAATATCCAGATAAGCTGTACTAACAAAAACGTCATTATCATTCGGCATAAAGACAACGGTAATGTCAGTTGATTGGTTGGGAAACACTTTTCCTTCCTAAAAATATACCTGTGTTACAAATATAAATATCAATTAAACTGTAGAATAAATTATACGCAATAATTTAAATAAAAGTGAGTTTTTTATTTACAATTTATACGTCACGAATAAATTTAAAATTATTTTAATTATTTTTACCTACGACCACCCTCTAAACCGTCAATAACACACAATCTACAACCTATGTAATGTATGCACCAATAGACGTCGCTATTTTATTCAAAATTTCCTATTTACATATTTGAAGGTGAATTTTATACTACATATAAATGGCAGATAACATTTATTAGATATAAGATTGCATTTAATATATTGTAATAAATTAACAATTAAATGCAATGATAACAATTGTTATAATATAGTTTATAATTGATGTGGTTATCAAATTTGTTATTTTTATAATTTTAAGTTTTTATTTTTTTTTTTTAAATTTTGTGGGGCTATATTTTATGTTTATTAATGTTTCAAATTTATTCAGTATTTATTTAACTCAAAACACCTCAAAATTTCTTTATTTTGTTACTATTATATTGTTAAAAAAAATTATTCTCAAACTCTAAATATGAAATTTTATTATTATAGTTTTAGATTTGATCTACTTAAATCAATTTTCAAAATATGAAAGACTCTTATCAACAGAAGTCGGTTCTAATAAAATTAAAATCTAATGATACAACTATTTATTTAACTTTTTAATTTAAAATTTTTATTACACCCTATACCTAGTGAATGATGCGGCTATGGTGTTTTCGTGCGCATCAACGCTTGTAATCACGTGATATTTTACCGTTACATCTACCCCTAGATCGACGTTCGACGTTATTGTATTATGTCGTTGGTTATAGTTACTGTGATAAAATTATTATGTTTGAATCATATTGTGTTAGAATATTGTTTATAAAAGATATTGAAATATGCTACTTACAATAATTTATAGGAGTTATGAAAGTGATATTAATGAATAATGTTGAAAAACATACCGTAAATTCACTCGCTGCTAAGGATGAAAGATGAAAAATCCTCCGTGATGCTCGGCTTCTTACCAGTATATCACCTACAACACGTGCAAACACTTCCTTGGATAGATACCAAAAGGATTAAACCACTGGATGCGATATCTCCATGACTTCTACAGGGTTTCTTTATTATTATCACAGGTTAGTAAAAAAATTTATTTTTTTCTTAGGATAGGATATTTTATTAACAAATATGTAATTTCCAGTTATAATTTCCAATTGCTTATGTTTTAACAAGTTAATAATACAGTTTTAAAATTATTATGCCACCATCTTTATTTTTTAACAATAGTCGGCCATTGATTTATGATAATTTTAATATAGACTGACGTGGATTGGCCTTTTGATGAATTTAGAATGCTCCCGATTTTCATTTTCCAAGGGCTTATATACCCTCGTCCAAAAAATCCGAAAATGGCTGCCTTTTCGAGCGTATTTTGTTTTTCATAACCTCACTTACATCAAATTTTTAAAAAATTGACTTTTTAATTAGACACTTTCTGACCTTATAATTGTTACAAATCAAATCTGTTTAGCTTATTTCATTATGAAATAACATTTTAAGAATTTTAAAATCGAATCTTCCCTATTAAAAATGCTGACTTTATGGAGTAAACAATGTCGGCCATTTTGACAATTATCAATATTAAATTTAACAATTATAAGCTAATATCTCTTTTTGGCCATTAATTTTAACAAAAACTGAAAATTTACATATTCTAATATGATCAGATAACTTTTATTTTTGATGACACCGCTTATATTAGCTTTTATTTACTTTTTAAATTTACTACGTCATAACGATTCAAATACAAAATTTATCAAATAAACGAATTAATAACATCCAAAATCATCAAAGAACGACTTAAAATTAATTACCTTACAACAAAATACAATTATAACAAATAGTAATATCAATTAATCATCTAATATTAAGTTTATGTCTTTCCACTACAAGCACATCTTTTAAGTTTATAATCCGCAGTTTTTTTTTATCACCACTTCACTATTTACAGTGTTTTTCATTGAATTTATCATTCATAATGTCCTTGACTAAGCTTTAATTAAACAGTCTTAGCTTGTAAACAAAAACATCACTTTCTTACAGTTTTATTCTTTCATGTAATATATTTCAATATCTTTATTTTTAGATTCTGTCTCAAGTATTGTATTTCATCAAATCTGAGATGTACCAGAACATAGGAAGTACTGGACTTGTACTGTCATCCGATACATCATAATACAGGACTCATCACTTGATGCTTAATTGAATTTGAAAATATTGTTTGGGGTAAGTAAAATTTATTTATCAAATTATAATCATTGTCTCTGATTTATTTATTTTGCTCTAATATCTAAAATTAGTTTGTTGAGGTTTAAATTTTTGTACCTTATATTACTAACTGAATACAGTTGAATATTCTCTACCTTATATAATAATTTTTAAATAACCTACACCTACTTGTTCTTATTTTATAACCACCTATTAAAAAAAAACATTATTGAACTTATTATTATTTTTAACATTAATTATAACTTATTTGGATTTTAATCTACTAATAATCTTTAATACTTTAATACTACTTTAATCTTACTAATATTGTATTCCTATGATTCATTATTAACATATTCTAATACTTATTTACTTTTTTTTATTTTTAGCTTAAACAAAATAGGATCTTGGACTTTGATTCTTGGATCGACTACTGGTGTTAGTGCTCATTCTTATGAACTCATTTTATCAAGATAGTTTTGTGTTCTTGTGTGAATTAAGATTTACTGGATTGGCTCAAATAAAGAAATTTTTGGTGTATTGATCATTTAATGAAAAGATTCGAAAGTTACATTCATGTTTAATAATTTATTTCAATTCAAGTCATATATTAGGTAAGTTGTATTTATGATTATTTTAAAACATTACAATATATATTTAGAGTTATGTGAAAATATATATTTGATTCGTTTCCATTAACCCTACTTTCTGTCTGTATAAATGGATCATAATATAAATGTACTTAATTACATTTCCCAAATTAATTTACGTTATTTTTATGTAATTAAGTTAAATATTTTAAGATTTATAAAATTATTATTACCGAGATACTTTTTATTTTAAATATTAAGAATGCACTAAATGTTAATATTACGGGAGAAACCGATCAGTAACACTAAATTATTCACTCAAAAATTACGAAAATGAGTTTTACTACAATAAGGAGTACATTGAACCGACATATTTAAAATCTTTTACACATGGAACGTCTGCTTTTGGCAGTTTCAGAGAATTTTCTCCACCATTTCGTCTTTGGCTTGACAGAATCTGCACTTTCCGCACACTCCCATTGTCAGGGCCGTATCTAGGGCGTGGCAAAGGTGGCAGTGGCCACGGATGCGAGGTATGTAAGGGCGCCAAAAATAGAATTCACTACAAAGACCAACTCTCCCATTATAATTTCACTGTACTTTAGATAAAGAGAAGATAGTTCAGATAATACGTTACGTTCATTTTTTCTGGATTCATTCTGGTCAACAAAGGAGTAAATATACTATTGCGTATATTAAAAGTATATTGACGTTTTGTCTTTTGTTCAACAACCTAATCAATCAACCATAATTCAAATAAAAAAACAAAAAACAATCCATGAAAAAAACGATATGCCTACTTATAATACAAGTCACGCACATTTGGCACCCAACGTGGGGAACATGAAGTATTAAATTTTGTTTTATTGACTTTATAAATAGGGTGTGTGTAGGTACATAACATTTATCGGATTAAAAAAAAAAAAAAAACATTTCATTGGTTTTAAATTCAAACTAAACAACATAAATATTACCATGGGGAATATATTAAAACATGCATTTTTGTACATGAGTGGCATGTCTTCTTGCAGTTCCTTTAATTGTACGTCCAGCTCTCGATCACATATGATCTTATGTCCTTGGTCATCTATTACATCCATATATTCCAGTTTGGTCGATTTATTTTTTTCACATTCAGTTAAATATTTCATGTGTTCTGCCATCGATTTTCTTTCTTGTATTTCTCGTTGTTCTGTCTCATAACGTTTCCACTGAAATGGTAAATTCAAAAAAAAATTGAGAAATATAAAAGAAACAAAAAACGGAATTCGTTTACTTGCAGTTAAAATTTCACGAAATTAATTATTTGCGAAAATCTGGGGCGTTTTAGAAACATTTATTTGTATCATTTATCAGTATCATTGAGAAATGGTTTTGATAACATATTAATATATTTTTCTATCGGAATGAAGACTTACTGCATTTTTATTCGCAAAATATCAAACACTATCACGAGATAAAGGAAGCGATTTTGAATACCTCTTGATGAAGGTGAGCAAATACATAATATTATAAATTCTATAATACGAAATAATTTTTTAAAAGCCTGCCAGCAGCTTGTAAAAAATTTTAGTCCGTCCAAAATGTAAAACACGCCCATATATAAAAGTTTCGGTGTTAATAAATTTCAGTGTGGATGGCGCCACATTATGGATTGAAAAATACAGCGAGCAGAGGTTCAGCTGAGAGCTTATTACTACCTTATTTCTTATATTTTTTGAAAAAAGAAGAACTTGGAAAATAGTTAAAGGACGATACTAGAGATGTATAGAATTAGATTTTTCAAATTTTTTCTAATAACGGCGTGATCTGCATCTCAAAGTACTTTATTTTTAACATTTTTTCCCTTCAAAAATAGTATTATTTTGTTTCTATAAATCCCTAGCAACACCTTTTCTCTTGTAGCCTCAACAAGCAGTTTTAAATAATTAAAAAAACATAAAGGTACAATTAGCCACGAGTAAAATCTCTGTTTTTGCTTAAATATTCAGTCGTAGTGTAACGAAGTTACTAAAATTTCGTGCCTTTCCGTATATTCCATCAAATCCGCACGGTATTAGTTATTAAGTTTCGACCGTTCATTTGTTTATATTTTTAAAAGTTTTTGTAACACCGATAAGACTTCGCTAATTAGTCACTTGCTGAAATGATGATACCGTATATAATTGTAAAATTTAAAATATTTTTAATGTATCTCCGTTATTAATGGACCGATTTTTATAATTCTTTTTGGTATCGACTCAGAAAATTACGAGGAAAATCATGCTGTTAATCATTTTCGCGCGAAAACCAGATTTTCAGTAAAATTATTTTTTTCGACAAGTTCCAACCGAAACAGCAGCTGTAATTGTCTGAGTCGTATGATCACGCAGCACCTGTCCCCACTTTAAGTAGGTGAAAGGGCATACCGGTAGGATTTTTGTGTCCCCCGCAATCCGTCCCTTACCTATCAAAAATTGTATAAATTAGACGATTTTGGCAATTTTAAGGGAGTACCAGTTACAGTGATAGTAGTGCCTAAACTAGTGAACCAGTGAGGACCCCGAGACCGACCGGAATCAAGGTAAGCACACCAAACTATCTAACTAATGTTTGCCAGAGCAACTTGTTAAGATTTTTCTCTATATGCGCCGCTTACCTGTTATCCTTTTCCTCGCTCAACACCATCATGGGTGGTATACTGGTGGTGCACCCTTCCTAAATTTCCCCTCATCATGGGTGAAACCCTGATGAGACTATCCTTTTTCCTCGCTCAACACCATCATGGGTGGTATACTGGTGGTGCACCTTTCCTAAGTTTCCCCCCGTTACGTGTAGTACACGGACGGGCTCTGCCCCTCTACGCGATAGCGGTCGCGAGTTGTGTTATTATTCCGTTACATTTTTTTTATATATAACTTGGTAAGATTTTTCTCTCTATATGCGCCGCTTACCTGTTATCCTTTTCCTCGCTCAACACCATCATGGGTGGTATACTGGTGGTGCACCCTTCCTAAATTTCCCCTCATCATGGGTGAAACCCTGATGAGACTATCCTTTTTCCTCACTCAACACCATCATGGGTGGTATACTGGTGGTGCACCTTTCCGAAGTTTCCCCCCGTTATGTGTAGGACACTGACGGGCTCTACCCCTCTACGCCATAGCGGTCGCGCTTTGTTGCGATTTACCGTTACATTTTTGATATTTTAATTGGATCATCTAAAAAATAATTTGGTTGCTCTGGAGATCTCCGTTTTAAATGATATACTTGTGTGTTGGTGTGCTGAAGCTTGAGTTTTACCGCTTTTACCGCTTTTTACCGCTTTTTACCGCTTTTACTGCTTTTCACCGCTTTTATAACCGTAGCTAGTTCACAGTTTTCCGCTTTCCGTAGTAGACGGCTAAATACCGTCGATTTATATCGCATTTTCATGTAAGGCATGGTAAACATAATAATTTTGATTTTCTTTTAGCATTTGCCGAAACCGTTTAACTGCATGCCTAACCAGCCTGTACTTAGTTGATTTACTGTAAAATATATAGTTTTGTTTGTTTTCATTTATTTTCCTGTACTCCTGAAAATGTGTTGCTGGCAAGTCAGCGTTGTAATAAAAAGTAAGTACCAGATCTAGAAACCGAAAATGTATTTACCGTAACTTATTTTGAAAAATTATTTTTGTAGTTACCGAAATTATGTACATGTATAAGTCATTTGTGACGATACGATTAGAATTAACAATTATTGATTTCTCTTATTATTTTGTTGCTAGTTAAACTAGTATAATCAGCTTTTGTTTTGTTTCTGAAAATGTTTTTTTTGTACCAGTAGTTAATTGCTTATATATTGTACCAGTCTAAATCTACACAAATCCGAATGAGATATTTATTAAATATAACGATATATTAAAAGTTGTATTGTACATCATGATATATACCGAATGTCTGCAAATTTTAATTTATTTCGCTTATTGATATATTTGATTGTTTTATATGATTACCGTATCTCTTTTGTTTAACCGAAATTGTTTCTTTGTGGAACTTGGTACACTGTCCAAAATATGTTTTGTTTTTTTATTTATTCAAACTATATCTATTGGGTTTATTCTGACCGCTTTTTCTATTGTTAACAAATTAAATTTTGTGATAAACCGCAATGGTTTGATGATATATTGTTTGGTTGTTTTATATGATTCTTTGTTTAACCGAAATTGTTTCTTTGTGGAACTTGGTACACTGTCCAAAATATGTTTTGTTTTTTTATTTATTCAACCTGTATTCTGACCGCTTTTTCGATTGTTAACAAATTATATTTTGTGATACACCGCAGTGGATGGTTAATATATTGTTTTGTTAAGTACTGTCCGAGTTTTATTTATTTCTGGGCTGAACACAATTACCCATTTTGTCTCCACTGTCTAAAGGCTACCTGTCGCATGTGGGCCCTCAACCACTTAAATCCTGAGGGTGGCGCCCGAGATGATATAAACTTTACTAGTTGGAAGACCGTCCCGATCAAAGTTCCGTCCGAACAAGGTAAGTTTGGATCTATCTAGGAAAGCGCCATTACAGTAGGAATGCCCTTAAGAAAAAAGTTGATACTTTATAGTACACTACAATTTCTACCTGGATACAATGTAAGGGTAACATTACCTTAAATTCCAAACAAAACGGGCTGTTGTTGTAAATAGTCACTTTTTTAAAATTCTGCAATCCAACAAATACTTCTGTAAACTCAAGAGAAGTTTGCTGAAGATAAACTTCCGCTTGTTGAATTTCACAAGTGGCTGGAATTTTTAGTAACAAATCGTTACATTTTAAAGTCAATTCTTTTTTTATGATACCATTATGCTTGTCTGGAATACACGATACTTTTAGTTCCACGATTTCATTCGGTTTCAAGAAACCTAAAATAATATTATACACTAATCACGAGTCATCAGTTTTACTATATAGAATCAAAAGTGAATGCTTTGTTTACATTGTACAGTATTTATATTCCTATCTATGTATTCATAACATTAAACAATAAATGGTATTCTCGTTACACTGACCTCATACCAGTCAATGCACGCCCGCTCATGACCCTATATGTGATATTTAATTGTCGAGGTCAGGTCGTGTTAATACAAGGTAAGAACGTGCATAATAAGCATTCTTAATTTTCTTAGAGTATTTTTAATAATAGAAAAGGCGTTATACCGGTTGTCCCATTACACCCCCCCCCCCTCCAGATGCTCGATAGTGTTATTAAAATATTACTGCTTTGTTAGCAAGTACCTTTTAGATTTTTAATATGATTTTTCCAACTCAATGTTTTATCAAATGTTAGGCAAGGAATTTTACTTTTCTTACGAATATCAGGTTCTTGTCATTAAAAGTTAAAACTGGATTAATCTCTCTTCTAGTTTTTGAAAACATCATACTTTTAGGCATGTTCATTATTATTATTAAATGTTTACCTTTTATAGGAGAAATTGTGAAAGGTTCTTCAATAGTGTTGACATAATAAGCTTTAGCTTGTCCGCAATTAAGCAGTACTATTGATTTTTCAGTAAGTACTCGTATAGCAGTAGGGGGCATGTGTATTTCGTCATTTATACTAATAAGTGGTCGATATCCGATGGCTGAAAATTTTGGAATTATTAATAAAAATAGAACTGCAGTTTTGATTATTTTTTGTATAAGCAAAATAAAATAAAAATATACATTATGTTTAATTTTGTAATAATAATAATAATGTGCGTACCGTAAACAGGTACGGTGAATGATTCTTCATTCGAAATACAAATTACTTCACAATAATAATCTCTTACTTCTGTCGGTTTGAAAATAATTGTCAAGACGTACTTAACGCCTGGCGCTATTTTTACAAAATCGTTTTCTGCTCCTGGACGAACCACGTCAAAATAAGGTGAATGGATATTTTCGATTTTTAAATTTCTGCATGTCTACAATAAAATATTACAAAATAAATTGAGATTTTTAATTACCGTAAACCGGGGTAACTTTGGCACATTTTTTCAGGTTTTTTTGCTATAAAACTTGAAATTATATAAAAAATTGCCTTTAAATTGTAATTATAAAAGATCCAAGATTTACTTAGTATAATTTAGGCAAATAAATGTTTTGTTTAATATTTAAGCTGAGAATTTGAACCTTGAAAGTGTACCAAAGTAATCCCGGGATTCGGGGTAACTTTGGTACACACGCATTTTATATGATTATTTCAATTGTAGAGTTCTGTGAGCCAAAGTTAGACGTTGTGTTTAATTTTCAATTAAAATAGAAAATCAAAAATATATAGTTTTCCATATTTTGAACGAGAGAAGTAGGAACAATAGACAAAAAAAGAAACAAAACACACCAAAAAATTCCCAAAAAGGTAATTTTATTGTATTAAAACAGCCTTCAAGAAGGAATATTAATTTATAAAGAGTAGGTAACCAAAATAATAACGTTCAAAAAAAATTAAGAAACAAATACATTAACTAAATTCAACTTATTTGTAGAAAAGAACAAAAAGTCTTACAAAACACATTTTTCATCCAAAATTATTTAATTCAGGAATATTGTAAACGTCGCGATGTCCTCGGCGTTCAGGTTCTTTTATTGACATTACTATTTCTCTATCGGTGTAAAATATTTCATCTTTGCGACATGGCCATTTCCATTGTTTTCTATAATGTTCCATAACATTTATAACCGCTCCATTCTTAAGAATTTTTGTTATTTGTCCAGGATAATATTTTCTGTCGTAAATAACCAGAACGTAATCTCCAACATGTCTAGTATTCTCAGAACAGGCAGGTAGTTCGGCTGTTCCTGGTTCTACTTTAGAATCATCTGAAAGTTCAGGATTTAAAGGACTAGCGTCATTTTCTTCATATTTTTCACTGTCATCGATCTCATCTTCCCTATCTTTCTTTGGCCTTTTGGTTTTTCGTGCTTGTTTCTTTGTTTCTTCTTGGAGCCCTGTCTTTTGAATTTTACATGTGGAAGGCTGAGAATAGTCAACAAGTTCAACTGAGATGATATTCTGTTCATCGGACACCGTTATCTCCCGACGTTTTTTGGTTACGTGTTCATGAAAGCTGTGTCCAATTAAATTTTTATTCTTTAATTCAGGAATATCGAAAACATCTCGATGTCCTCGGCGTTCAGGTTCTTTTATTGACATTACTATTTCTTTATCGAAGTAAAACATCTCGTCTTTGACACATGGCCACTTCCATTGTTTCCCATAATGTTCCATAACATTTATAATCGCTCCATTCTTAAGAATTTTTGTTATTTGTCCAGGATAATATTTTCTGTCGTAAATAACCAGAACGTAATCTCCAACATGTCTAGTATTCTCAGAACAGGCAGGTAGTTCGGCTGTTCCTGGTTCTACTTCAGAATCATCTGAAATTTCAGGATTAAAAGGACTAGCATCACTTTCTGCATATTTTACGCTGTCAGCGCTCTCATCTCCACTACTACTATCTGAATGGTTTTTTGGCCGCTTGGTTTTTCTTCTATGTATATTAGTAAGTGGTAAACTCTTGTTGGAATCCGAATCCTCAGATGGTTCTTCTTGGAGGTATGTGTTTTGGATTTCAGCAACAGATGTGGAGGGCTGAGAAGAGGGGACAGATTCAGTTGAGACCAGATTCTGAACATTGGACACTGTTATCCCTTTACCAGGAGGAACTTGAATTTTCTTCTTTCTGCGAATACGTGACGTCGTCGCTTCTTGACGTTTTTGGCCAAGGTGTTCAAGAAAGCTTTGTCCAACGACAGTTTTAATTATAGGGTCATCAGCAACAACATTACCACATAACCTACTTAAAACTACATCCCTATTTAAAGGGTAAATTCCGCATTTTTTAAATCCTGCTTTGAGATTCTCAGCACCGCGCTCTCCCAATTTTGTCAACAGGCTTTTCAAGAGCCGAGGAAAAGTATCCTTTGCTATGCCACTGAAACGACTTCCTTCGGACGTGTTTTTCCAATCATTCAGGATTTGCCGCCAGTTTCCCTTCATAGGGCGAAAATAGGCCACATCCAACGGCTGGAGGATATGTGTTGTATTGGGAGGTAGTGCAATGAATCTTATATTATTTATTTCGCACAACCTTATCACTTCCATATTCAGATGGGAGCTAAGGTTGTCCCCAATCAAAATTTTACGACCCTCCTGTCGTTTTAGTAAGGGAAGCATTAGATTGATGAACCAGTCCTCGAATACTTGGAAGTCAAACCACCCGCTGCTGGTACTGTTATAACGAGCGTTTAAGGGACCATTTTCCGTCCAAGTTGACCAAAGCCTCTTAGCTTTATAATTGACATAAACTGGAGCAAGCTGGCCTTCAGCATTTCCACATATCATAAGGGAAGTACACGCTTTTGAAGAATTGCGAATCTTTTCTGGATACTTGGTCCCCTTCCGAGTAATTACTTTTGTTCTTCCTGGGTCATCGACGAGATTTGTCTCGTAATTCCAAATATTGGCTGGAGGGACTACTTCCAGCTCAGTTTGAAGATTGTCAAAATATTCATTAATTGTCACTTCATTCGTTGCTGCTCGAGCGTGAGCAATATTTTGTGAGAACCTTTGACTAAGTTCTGGTCTGCGCTTTAAAAATAAATTGAGCCAATCAGGACCTGGATAATTATTTTTAAAACATGGAACTTTTCTTCCTTGCTTATCTAAGTAAGACTTGACAATAATTTTTAGATCTTCACCGGTTACTGGAAAACCAAATAAAGATAATGCAATTAAGTGTCCAGAAAATGTCTCTTCTTCTTGATCCGTGAATACCTTTGGTTTTCCAGGCACACGCACATGCTTTCCATGAAGCTTATTCCACAAGGTATTTTTAGCTATTTGAAATTTTTTGGCTGCATTTCGAAGAGAAATCGATTTGCTTCTAATCTCTTCGAGAGCCTGATGTAATTTTTCTTCGCTATAATTTTTGTAATTTCGCGAACCAAGTATGCGTTGTGGTTTTCGAGGCATTATTAATCTGAAAATAAAAACAAAAACATCGTAAAATAAAAGTCTACATTGCACTGTCAGTGTAACTTTGGTACACCCTGTTTTTTAGATTTGTTCTTTACTAAGGTATGTGCTGTCTAACTTTGGGACATGTACCAAAGTAACCTCTAAATGTTACGATTTTGTAAACAAATTAGAATATTTTTATTAAATGTACATAAAACATTTTAGCTATATTGTCAAAACTAAGCCAGAATGTGACTAATTAAAATGTACTTACCGGAAATTAAATGTTTTTATAAGTTTTGTCTACACAATAGAAAGTTTGCAGATATTTAAAAACCACCTGTTAATAACCGCCAACTCTAAAACTGATCTATTATTTGACAGAAGAAATGCAAGGTTGCCAAACTTCGTAATCTTACATATTATTACCTTATTTTGAACATCGAGTAATAAAACTTTGCGTATTTCAGGATTAAAGATTTTTCTGAAGCAAAATGTCAAAAAGGGCCCTGGTGTCCCAAAGTAATACCCAAGTCATAAAGTTACCCCGGTTTACGGTAACGCAAACCTAACCTAACCTAACCTAACCTAACCTAACCTATTTTACATTAATTAATTGATAAAATAATAGCCTCTAGATTATCAGTTTTGAATTCAATGGATGAGTTCTATAAAAGGGAAATGTTGCCAAATTAACGAGCAAAAAAATACTGAAAAAGGTTAGTCGCATAAGGAAGCAGTTTTTCCAATATATTTTTGGTTTTTCTTATGTATTTTGGGCCCCTTTATCACCCGTGTTGTACCCGAAAGATATGGAGGTCTTTTAACATATTTTTAGTTTGTAGTATTTTACTTCTTACAGTTGACGAAAAACTAAATGTCAGCTGTCAACACATACACGTATCATTAGATATTGTCCTGTTATTATTTAGCATTGTTTGGCTTCGTGTTTTTGTATTACTGATTTTTTATTCTAACTTTATCTGTTAGTGATTTGTGTTACTCTGATCTGCTTTTATTATTGCAAATACCATCGAGAAGAGTAATTCTACCCGGATTTGTATCTTCGTTGTGATTCCACAATACAAATTGCGATGAAGCATTGTACATATCAAAATTGTAGAAATAATACAAGAACTTTAGTTAAAGGACGAAGAAGGAATTCTATTAAGTTTATTCCGTTTCCTAAACCCAGAAAATGTCCGAGCAGATGCCTCAAATGGATTGATTTATGTGGCAACCAAAATCTGAATTTTGCCACAATCAACAAAACCACCTATATTTGTAGTGAACATTTCGTTCATAATTGCGCAGATCCAAAACCTTATTGTAATAATGAATCTACTGAAATTGAGGAAAATGCAGAAATAACTCAAGTTGATGTACAAGAACATGCTAGTGTTTCAGACAATCAAATAGATGTTGACAATCAATCTAAGTATTTCCCAATTAAACCCACTACAAATATGTTGGAACACAATTATAGCTCTACTAATTTTATAAGGCAAAGAAAAATGCTAAATAATAACAGGACAATATCTACTGATACGTGTATGTGTTGACAGCTGACATTTAGTTTTTCGTCAACTGTAAGAAGTAAAATACTACAAACTAAAAATATGTTAAAAGACCTCCATATCTTTCGGGTACAACACGGGTGATAAAGGGGCCCAAAATACATAAGAAAAACCAAAAATATATTGGAAGAACTGCTTCCTTATGCGACTAACCTTTTTCAGTATTTTTTTGCTCGTTAATTTGGCAACATTTCCCTTTTATAGAACTCATCCATTTCATCTAATCTATTCGCATGAAATAAGTTGCCAAGGTAATTAAAAACAGAGTTTGTTGATTTGTATTTGTTGTCAACAAACTTTATAGTTCATTTGTTTGGACTTAGCAGAACAGTGCATTCGTTATAAATGCAAATTCTTCAAAGCCCAAGCAAGGGTGGTTCATGAAAAATAATTAAAAGTAGTATACATCTCTATTGAAACATAGTCATAATTGTTATTTTTCAAAGAGTCCACCCTGTAATTAGGGATTAACTAACCCAAACACAAGAGAAACCCTAGATAATATTGTCACAACAGGTATTGAACTCGATGATGAACATAAATAATATTGACATAAGCAGATATTAAAAGCTTGTGGCGTTTTTGAAGCGACAGGGTGAAGGATATCCACCGAAAAGGTCAAAAGTATTGATAAGGGAACAAAACGGAACGAAAATTTTAAATTACAAAGGGGGTCGTGTGGCACCTCGTTGGAAAGGGATTTTAGTCCTCTGTTCAGCAATATAAAGTTTTTTAAGTTTGGTGCAATCATAACTGAGAAAATTGATTTTTAAGATGTAAAATTTTGATAATGTCTCTAACACAAAACTTTACGTAGAATGAAGATAATAATGTCACATAATGATTATAATGTGTTTTTCAATGTATTTGACACTTAAATTAAATGTTCAAAATGACCACCATTCACTTCTTGACAATAACCGAGGCGATATTGGAATTCTCGTACAACATTTTGTATGACCTCGGGGGTTATTTTGTTAATTTCTTCCGTTATCCTAACTTTTAAATCAACAATATTGTTTGGTCTATTAAAATATACTTTAGATTTTAAATAACCCCATAAGAAGTAATCGAGAGGAGTCAAATCGGGGGATCTAGCCGGCCATTCGATCGCCCCACGTCTTCCAATCCACCTATTGGGAAAAACCTCGTTTAAATAATTTCTAACAGTACGTGCAAAATGCGGTGGAGCTCCGTCTTGTTGGTAGTAAATAGATCGATCTATCTCATTTGGATGATTAACAGGAAAAACTCTTTGTAATGTAGGCACTAAAAAGTTAATCAAAAAATCTAGATAAACCTCACCAGTAACTGTGCCCTCAAAAAAATAAGGGCCAATAATTTTATTGTTAATGATACCAGCCCAAACGTTAACTTTTTTAGGATATTGAGTGTGAGCCTCACACATCCAGTGAGGATTTTCTCTGCTCCAATATCTACAGTTCTGTTTGTTAACCGTTCCGTTTAAATGAAACGTCGCTTCATCAGAAAAAACTATTTTGTTTATGAACTGCAAATCTGCGTTCATTCTATCCATCATCAATTCACCGAATTCTTGCCTTCTATCAGGATCATCTTCATTTAACTCCTGAACCAACTGAACTTTGTAAGGGTGGTATTTTTCTTTATGCAGAACTCTCAAAATAGATTATTTACTTACATCATTGTCGGCGGCAAGTTCTCGAGTTGTCTTATGCGGATTTTCCTCAATCTCTAAAAGTACATCTAACTTTTTTTCATCAGTAAATTGAACATTTCTACCTGGTTTTTTAATATTTTTTACATGTCCAGTTTCACGAAACTTTTTTTCAATTTTGCTAACTGTAGACTGCGAAACGTGTTGATCAGGGTATTTATTATTAAAAATTTCACAAACCTCCTTTTGAGTTCTGGTTTTATTACCACAACCAATCATAATTAAAATGTCTATTCTTTGAGTCTCGGACAAATGAGCCATAATTAAATTTAATACGCGCACAAATATTATACTGACGTCTTTTAGTAAGTTTTTTCCTAATATTTAGCAGAACAGATACGAAAATACCTGATTATTTCTAAAGTTATTTTAATAGACCAAACAATATCGCCTCGGTTATTGTCAAGAAGTGAATGGTGGTCATTTTGAACATTTAATTTAAGTGTCAAATACATTGAAAAACACATTCTAATCCTTATGTGACATTATTATCTTCATTCTACGTAAAGTTTTGTGTTAGAGACATTATCAAAATTTTACATCTTAAAAATCAATTTTCTCAGTTATGATTGCACCAAACTTAAAAAACTTTATATTGCTGAACAGAGGACTAAAATCCCTTTCCAACGAGGTGCTTATAATTCCGAAGGGGTGCTGGAGGGGGATAATATTTTCATACTGTAAATTGTCAATTTAAGAATAAAAATCGACCTATTTCAGGTTTTTTTCATATAGTACATAATAACGCTACAAATGAATTTATTCCATACATATGGACCGCACTGTATGCATATACCAGACACAAAAACTTATGTGCCACACACCTTTGGTAGGTAGTACATCAACTACTTTAAAAAGTACATAGCCCTTCTTCCAGTGGATATTAATCATTCAAGAGTTTTTATAAAATGCATTTGTTAAGATGCCTGCCAAAATTTGCTGAATTTCTAAATTTGCCTGACTATAGAGCGGAAGATACCAGAATGTGGTGAAGGACAGACGTGTCTAGAAAACAAGTGAAGCTTTGTTGCTACAAGGCAGTTTGATGATCTACACCATATTTTTGATTCAATTTCAAAAAAATATTAAAGTTACGAATTTTGTTGACTAATAATAGCAGCAATATAAAAAAATAAAGTATTAAAAACAAGCAAGCACTTACTGATTTTACATTGAGAAAAGTTATCGTGGTCTTGTATGATTTAAATTCGCCAAAGTTTTGGAAAACGACAATATCGGGATTTCTTGCAAATGTACAAGTTTTTGTTTGAATTTTACGTTTTCTATTTGGTTTGCAAAGTTGATTAAATCTTTCTTGCATCGGCGTTTGAAGTTCTGCCAATAATCTGGATGGAGGTATCTGTAAAACATTATGTTAGAAAAAATGTTACATTCAAAACAACAATAGCCTGTATATTAAAGAGCAATGATGCAATTCGGTGGGGATGAGTTAAACTCAGCAAAAACAAACTCACGAAAGCTATTATAGGGTGTAAAAATTTTGTAGATGTAGATGTAGATTAGATTAGACTGTTTTAGGTCGTATAAGCCAGTTACGAAGATCTTTTGTGCCTACTTTAATCTGCTAAAACTCTAGACTCCAATTCTTCTAGCGAAGTTGAGCATCTTTCTAGAGGGCACATTCCTAATTTAATATGGAGTCAGAGCAACTTATTCATCTAGGAATTTAAGCCGTTTATGGTACAATGCAATCTGATACCTCAAAACCTCAAAGGGCATTGTCCAGTGAGGAAACGTTCTGGGCGATTTTGCTCATTTCGACAAAGCATTTTGCTCTTTCAGGTGATATATCTACAAACCTTTTGGCTTGCCTAAGTGGCGTATTCGTCCAGTAAGATCGTAAATTCTTCTAGCGAAGTTGAGCATCTTTCTAGAGGGCACATTCCTAATTTAATATGGAGTCAGAGCAACTTATTCATCTAGGAATTTAAGCCGTTTATAGTACAATGCAATGTGATACCTCAAAACCTCAAAGGGCATTGTCCAATGAGGAAACCTTCTGGGCGATTTTGCTCATTTCGAGAAAGCATTTTGCTCTTTCAGGTGGTATATCTACAAACCTTTTGACTTGCCTAAGTCCAGTAAGATCGTAATTGATCATCTTCCTAGGAACGGAGTTCCTAACTGATGTGGCTTTAGGTGAGACCCCAAAAGGGCTCTGGATAAAGGAAAGATGTATTAGCCCCTTTTTTCCGAGTCTATCAGCTTCCTCAGTACCTATTCTCCATCTGTGATCTGGCAACAACATCAAGGTGCCAGTTTCTTTAGGAATTGTTTACATTTCCAGGCTAGTTTTGCCTCATGAAGCATACGGGCCTCACATCAAATACCTGGAGTCTTCCAAGGGGAAATTCACTCAACTGAAATAAGCTCCACCATAAATAATCAGGTCTTTTGCCATGGCATATTGGTGTGCTGGGTAATGAAGAAGCCAGCTGGCAAACCCCATTTCATAGGACCAGAAACTTTCTGTGGTATAGTTAGGACTATTTACATATCTGAGCTAAAGATAATAGAGGAGACCTTAGAAAATACATCTGGGAGATCTCTCAAGGATAATCCAGGATAATCCAAGACATTCCTTGGGACCATTAACCCCAAAAGGTCTTAAGCTGTAGTAAATCTAAATAAAACAGCAATAAGAATTCTTACAGGGCACTGTCACCTCCGAGAATACCCTAGAAAACTTAAACTAGAACAAGCAGGAGATTCTGTAGGGATGAGAAAAAAAAACCAGAACACCTACTGATTGCAAGTGATATGTATTGATTGAACCTATTCCTTTCTTTAAGAAAGAAAGTACAGTTTGCAATCTCTTTTCGGTTAAGATAAAATAACCCTTGTTAATAATTAGTTTTTTATTCCGCATTAGGTTGCAGTTTTACTTTATGTTGTTCATACAGTTAAATAAGCAGAAAAAAGTTTGTCTGTACACAAAACAAACCAAGATACAGAAATCTACGTGTATACTTTTACAGAACACCAGCTAATTGAAATATTAATTACATACTACAATACTTACAGTTATATCTGTGCATTCTATGGGTAAATCTAGAAAATAAGGGAGTAGTTTCATAAAATCGCATTCGTGACAGGGACAAGATTCCTCTGTTTGTTCCTTTACATCCATTATATAGTAAGATTAAAAGATGCATACAAAAATATGCAGTTGACAATTTATTGACATTACCATTGCTAACTTAAAAATCATTGATTAAATTTTGACACACAAATTCAATAGTTTATTATTCTGTTAAAATAATTAGACGTGGCAACACTGCCAACGTGAAGGCTACATATTTATTTATATAAATCTTAAGCACGCTCGCCTTTGAACGTGTAAAGAAATAAGGAATAGTTTTTGGTTAGAAGTGCATATGTCTACTGCATAATAAGATTTATCAATAATAATAAAAAAAGCTATTTTTAACTTAAACTAATTTGTATTACTAAAAACAAAAGATTTCTTTTAAATGTTAAACAAGAAGGCTCGCTATTTTTTCAGTTGGCATAAAACAATCGATATCGTGTTAACGATTTTTATATATTAATTTAGCTCTTTTCAATCAGAATAAGTATCTGAACAATATGAGATTTTATATAACAATAACGATTACTTTGTAATGATTTCTTATTATATTATTCAAATTTAAATTTCGTCCTTCTGTCACAGCTGTTAAAAGTCGTGAGCACGGTGTATGAAGAAGAGAGAGAGGCTTAGAGAGAGGCAACAGGTGAACAGGCCTAACTTCAAATCTCATTTTTAAGTTATATAGTGCTATTAATGCTTGGGCATTGTCTATTGATAATTTCGATTTATTGCTCTGAAAATAAGGCACAAAAATGTCTTGGTAAAGGTGTATTTTAGGTCACCCCCCTAGGCGCATGCGGCAATTTGAATTCTTAAACTTTGAATTTTAAGCTACGTTGCCACACTTTTGTGAATAAATAAACTGAGTAAAAGATCTTGAAAAGATGAAAATAACATAGATATTCTTTCATGAATTAGACAAATTAGATATTGACTGGAAAATTAAGTTGTTTTAAATAAATAGTGAGTCAGAACAATAAATTTTGCATCTGAAAACATTTCTGGATTTAAACTTGAGGTACATATAAACATATGAATCACTTACAAAAGTTTTTACTAATATTTTCTATACTGCCTTTATATTAATAGTTTATATTTTTTAATGAATTTTAAACCATAATTAGTCCCATAAGTAAATATGTCATTTACATGAATGAAAACATAAAACATGGTCTATTTCTAGTTTTATTCCTATTTTTAATTGCTGTTTTATGATTTCTATTGCATTTATAGCAGAAGTTTATATATTTTTAATATTATTAAACCATAATAAATTTGCCAATTAAAAAAAAGAACGCTTTTTATTTATATTTTTAATTACCACTTTCAGCATATAATTCATTATTTATGGATTTATAAAACTCCTTTCTTTAAATATTTACCAGCTTCTTTTTTTATATCAAATTTACTAAACCCAAACTATTCGGTTTAAGGGAAAAATTATCTAAGCCGACAACACCGCAACTTCAAACTCGTCTAAAAATCAATAAATTTGAAATTGTCGCGCATGCGCCTAGAGGGGTGACCTAAAATACACCTTTACCACCCGAGTTTTTAAACGACAAGTAAGTAATAGTATATTAAACAACGCATTTCATATGGAATTCTGTTATGACACGAGTTCAAGTTTAAAAAACGAATCGCGAAGCGATGAGTTTTTTAAAGAACGAGTGTTACAACAGCCATATGAAATAAGTTGTTTATAATATTTTTTATATTTTGCTCTTTTTACCATTTTTTAAATTAATTTTTTATTTTTATGTAATTACGAAAATTTTTATTTTAAGAAGTATGTCGGCAGCACTGTGTAATTTATAAAATTTGACAGTTGTGACATTTAAATTATCAAATGTTAATGTTTTAAAATATTTTAAAATGAATAATATACCAATAATAATATATTATATAAGTAAAATATTATATTCATATTCACAGATACTTTCTTAAAGAACAATATAAAATTAATAAATTGCTATTAGCCACAAATGTCAATGTCAATAGTCTTGCCTTTAGATACTTCACTCATGTCGCCAACCATTTAAAACAAAAATTTGCGTGCGCAAATAGTATATTAAACAACGCATTTCATATGGAATTCTGTTATGACACGAGTTCAAGTTTAAAAAACGAATCGCGAAGCGATGAGTTTTTTAAAGAACGAGTGTCACAACAGCCATATGAAATAAGTTGTTTATAATATTTTTTATATTTTGCCCTTTTTACCATTTTTTAAATTAATTTTTTATTTTTATGTAATTACGAAAATTTTTATTTTAAAAAGTATGTCGGCAGCACTGTGTAATTTATAAAATTTGACAGTTGTGACATTTAAATTATCAAATGTTAATGTTTTAAAATATTTTAAAAAGAATAATATACCAATAATAATATATTATATAAGTAAAATATTATATTCATATTCACAGATACTTTCTTAAAGAACAATATAAAATTAATAAATTGCTATTAGCCACAAATGTCAATGTCAATAGTCTTGCCTTTAGATACTTCACTCATGTCGCCAACCATTTAAAACAAAAATTTGCGTGCGTAAAAGTTACATTACGATACGCAAATGCGTTTTATAATGAAGATTTTTATAAGTGCGAAATATAAAAAGTTACATTACGATACGCAAATGCGTTTTATAATGAAGATTTTTATAAGTACAAAATATAAAAAAAATTATATAATTCTTGAATACTGATTACAGTGTAAGGAATTAAGATTGGCGATAAAAATGATCTGGATTATTGTTTTGTAATAATTCCATAATCACACCACTAGTTATTGTATTTTTTATTTAAAAAATATATCCCAGAAAGAGGTTGAAGGAGTAATGGATTTAAGGAGAATGGATTCTGTCTGCTGGAGACAGAATGGGTGGAAGGGATAAACGAAGAAAATCTACAACTTGATAGTGTTGTATTTTTTTAGTATTCTTTATGATTTCGATCGTTTTCTTCTTATCTTTGGTCTAGTCTAATTTTGCGATATTTTTTTGGTATGTTATATTTTTGTTTGTTGGATGTTTTTGCAAGATTTTATATTTATAATAGAACAATATGATTTTTAAAAGGTTTTTTATTTGGAGAATATTCTGTGACAAGTATGGTAAAACAATTTTGGGACATTGATGAGCCAACTGTTACTGTTTATTGGGTCATTATGTATCGCCGTCCCTTCCGTCTTCACAAAAATAGTATCGATATAAGTATGTATCGAAAATCTTATAATCGATTGTAAACATAATCGGCCTAGTGTATTTTTGAAGCGATCGATAAATCGAGTGAGGAGTGTTCTATGCTCTTTGTAACTAAGCAACCTGTATTACTGTTAGCGCTACCAAAAGGGTGGTAAAAAGGATTGGTATTTATATAAATATTAATTTTTTTCTGTATTACATTATGATGTTAAGTTTAATGCAAGTCAAGAAAAAGAAATTCAAATAAATATCAAACTGTTGATATTTGTGGGCACTGGATCATACAAATCGACCGTAATAGATTCTGAAATCAACTATTTTATAAAAAGTAAGCTTATCGTGTCATAAGAAATCAAAAAAAGAAATTAAGAGTATTAAAAATAAAATTTTGGAAACAAAAAACTGATTTTTTACTTCGCTAGAAACAGTTGTTTTTAGAGAAATTATTAGTATTTGTTATAAATTTTGCTTTTGCAAGTTAAATTTTGTCCAGAATTAGCAAAAACTTTAATCAAATGCATTTGAACCTTTTCAATTTAAATTTCATCAGTCATAAGAAGATGCAGTTTATATTATATCTGTTGGATAACATTCCATATTATGCTTTTTGAATTATTCTGCCTTTTATTAATATATTGTTTATAAAACGTATATTTAACGTATTTCTTATTAAAGTTTTCAATTTGTTACTGTAACGCAAGTTATCATTTTTTATATATCGATGAAACGCAAAGTCAAACCACAACGTTAACTTTATTTAAATTACTGAAGAGCGACTAGTTTCGGTCTTAGACCATCATCAGGCTAAAATAAATACAAAGAAATATGTCTTAAAGTTTAGTAAAGTGAAGGTGAAATAAATAGAACAAAAATAAGGCAAAGCTTACCTGATTGTGCAGATACAAATGCATCAATCCAAATCAAATAGTTGATTATAACATAGTTAAAGGTAAAATACAATTTACGTTGATAAATATATACAAGGTGGTCCAGAATTATGTACATTAATTTTTAGAGGTCATAGTACGTCAAAAAATAAGGGTACTTCTTTATGAAACCGAATAATAAGGGAGATGCAACCCTTTAAAGGAGCCAATTGAAATTCTTATTTTTTCTAATATCTTCCAAACGGCTTTGACTACGGAGTTCATATTTCGGAAGGGATTATAAGACATTAGGATAATTGATTTCATGTCACCACCTACCACATCCCATATGAATACCGGGTAGTTTTGGAGGGCAAGTGAGGGTTATTGCGTCATTTTTTTTAATTTTCAATTATTTAAAAAAATTTTTTTTAAATTCTTTCCTTACACTTTCCCAGCTGACAGCATGACGTACTTTGTACGTAATTTTTTAGTCACCCGTTACGTCGTTTTGACTTCTTGGATGACGTCAAATCTATTAAAATATGACGTGAAAATGTCACAGCCCAAAGACGTCACCCAGTCACGTTAAATTACGTCACCCCATGACGTATAATAGACATGTTTTATCGACGAAATTGTAACGTATGATTACGTTATTTCACGACGTAGTTTTTTCTACATATTTATGACGTATGGATTGGTTTTGGGACAGAATAAAAACCAAAAATATTGATAGACAATTTTATTTGCATTAACTATTACATTAAATTTCAATTTTACATACAAATATTACAAGTTACTTCAAATATATAAAATATTTAACAATATTATTTAAATAATATAAAATGTTGCACATTACATAGTAAAAGTTAGGTACCTCGAATTTAACAACGTAGTCTGTGTGCGAAATATAAGTTAAATGTGAAGCAACTATTTAAAATCAATTCTGATTCATAAAATGTATCTTTAAAAAATGTATCGAAGAGATATTCATCAATTAAAAAAAATATTGATACAACTTAATTTGAATTAAATATTACAAGTTAATGCATAGCACACAGCATGTCACTAATAGTTATTATATTTTATTCAAAAAAATTAAATAATTATTGTTAAATTTACCTTGTTCGAAGTAAACTTTTCTTACATTGTAGGATGTCCAGCCTTTTTCCTGAGAAACGCCAAATTATAATGCTTTCTGGTACTTTGTAGATGCCGAACAAAAATCTGATTTCTCTAGTGTTAGCCATTTACAATGAATAGGTGCTAAGCCAGTTTGGTACAATTGGATGCATACGAAGTAACGCCGCTATATTTAGACAAAAATTACAATATCAGTATACGAGTACTATACAATAATCATTATTTAAATACAATGCTCTAACTATTTACCTATCAAAATTACTTATTAAACTGGTTAATAATAATATATTTACATTTTCTAAAACATCATTGGTAGCCATTTACGCCAATTAAGAATACTGGCAAATAAAAATATTACTAACCGTTTATTTAGTTGAATGTAAGGAAATAGCAAAATTTTTCTTACTTACCTAAATTTATCTGCAACGAATACTGTTATAAATATACACAAAAACACTTATCATTTTATTCCTTGGTCATAAAGTGCTTGCTGTTGGCTTACATTACAGACGCCAACAACAACAACAATGAGAGGAAAGGCGTGGCAAACACGATCTGCCCGACAAGCTTCCGAGTTGTAACGAGCGTTTGGCGCGAATATTAAAACTTTTCATTTTTTACAAGTTAAGTTGATAAATCACTCTAAATGACAAAGGTAGGTGTATTAAGTATTTAGTAATACGTAAATAAATACGTAAGGTTTACAATACTATTGATAATGATTACCACTTAAAAATATTTTCAACTGCATGTATCATATATATTGAAATTACATATTTACCTACCTGCTAAGTATCAGAAAATGAGAAAAAGCTACGAAATAAAATTTTTATTTACACCATGCAAATGTGCATGTTTTATAGTTAAATACTATTGCATCACTTTAGGTCGACGTAGAGTCGACATAGGCAAAATGACGTATATGGTTGATCTAGCTTGTCACGTCGTAGAGACGTAGATGTAAGGTCGTCGACGTCATTTACCAATAATTACCTAATATCGACGGTTATATGACGTGACCATGTCAGCTGGGTTTCTACGTAACAAAGGTGCTAGTTTCATAGGATACCACATCTTTCTCGGAAATTTAAATGGTCGCTAATTAAAAGAATTAGATTATGTATTCAAATTCAAATATTATAAAAGCAAACATAAAAAATGGCACCAAATAAGAGAATACTTCATTGATAGGTATATTTTTTATCAGCCACACTAGAGTTATGGATTACACCCTCGATTTTAATCAATTTTTAATTCATTATAGAGTGGTTGTTTTTATACAAGGCGATATAATCAATTTTCTTATTAATAGATGCGGTTTTTCAATGAATTTAATTACTTAACATTTGCATATTTTTCCAATAAACTGGTTGCTGCATTAGCCAAATCAAACGGTATCCAAATTAAGATCAATACATACACGAAGTCTTTATTTTTGTTTAATATTTAATAAGTTTAAAAAACCATTTAAACAATTTAGAACTGGTAATAAAGAACTAGAAGAGTTAATATCCATTTTTGACTGTTTACCATGACAGATTTTACGTCAGTAGGTGACAATTACTAGCAACTTGACGGTAAGTATTCCAATTCGACGGTAAGTAATTCAGTTTAAAAAATCTCTTAAATTTAATTTACCTTTTGAAAAATAAAGAAAACTAACGAGTTATATATTAATATTAAAACTTATGGTACAATTTGTTAAATTATTTAATGAAATCCCACTTGTTTGGGCTGTGGTTTAACTTCTAACAGAAACTCCTGCAGAATCGCATACATTAGTAGTACTCGTATTACTAGAATTGCACAATATTTTTTCAGTAAAATAGTAGGTAGGCAATGTTCATTCTACGACATGGCGGAGGCGCTAACATGGATATTTCCATAAGGACATCGTCAAAAAAGCGTGCCCCCAACGTACCCTGCTTCGGTCAGAGGGCACAGCCGTAACGCAAGGTCTAGGGATTCTGGAGTGCGGGTATCTGTAGCAGTCTTTAAAGGTCCAAGGATTCTGGGATGCAGGCATTAATAGTTGGCATGATCAGCACAACGAAGTAAGACCAAAAGGCATTAGGGTGATCAACGAACACAAGCCAGCCTCTGATGAGCGACGTTGCCAGCTATCTAAGCATTCAACATAATCCTCAAAGGTAATATTATTTTTAACAACCGATGTCTTAACTCCCTTAGCTTTCTTTCCAACACCAAAGGGCATTAACGGGTGGCAACAAGCCAACGCGGTCAAAATAATGGGTGGGCGAGCAAAGGCAAACAGATCACACCTTCTATGACGTCATTCGCAAGTCAAAAAGGCCGAAGTAGCGAAGCTACTGAATTCGCCTTTTGCGCATAATTTTTCAATAGTGGATATATGAAAAAGGCGCGTTTAGGTATACTGCGCACCACGCCATTTAGGCACTCTCTAGAGACGACAATGGCGACTTCTTCTACAGCCTTTGGAGAATGTCGTAGAATGAACATTGCCTATCTACTCAAAATCTATTTATTTTGAAGAGAATCTTCTACATAGTTTTCTGCCACTGTCGATGAGCGCATTGGTGCTATTCCACCTGTTACTATTAAAAATCAAATAAATTGTTCTTTTTTACCCGCAAAAAAAAATATCGCGCGCCTCTTAAAAGCATCGCGACGGCCTGCGCCTGATCTGCGCCCTTTCCGTGTCTAACAAAAGTGTATAAGGTTAATATTTTTACAATGCCATAGTGAGGAATATGAATGAAGCCGAATTATTTTTATATCCAGGTAAATAATATTGACCTAATAGCATGCATATTTTTTAAACTCACTTTTTCTATACCTACCTCCATAAGTGTGTCAAAGGCTTAAGAGTTGGTTATAAAAATGTTATTGCAGGCTTCTAAATTGAAATTTAAAGTAGCATCCATACAAAATTTTATCTATTTGTTACATATTTATATGTGTTTGAACAATATTTTATTGATCCTGTTAAATTATTATTGTATATTTGGGGATCACCTAATTTAAAATGTATGCTGCATGTTTTATAAACTTGTAAAAGCAATAAATTCTAAGGTATACTAGTAAGATGCACTTAGTATTAAAATATTGGGGATTTTCTAGTCAAGAAGCATTTAGTTCAAATTATATTTTATACATCATCATTAGATTATGTAATAAATAACAGTTTATTATGTTTTTCTTTCATAAATAGTACAATAAATTTTATATTTATATTATCCAAGCAGCAATCAAGTTTTAAATTACTGTGAATGAATGAATTTGCATTCCTCTTTTGTTGCTTTTGAAATTTGCTTGGTGTTCAAAGCTTCTTTTTTAATACTATTTCTTTAAGACAGCTCAGTACCTTCAGATTGGGTAACTTATCTTTTTTACTACTCTTCTTAAATATACTAAAAATGGTATATAATCAAGATTTTTCAATGCGCACGTTTTAAACTAGTTTACATATTAAAAAAAAACCAATAATATATCTGTTTGCCTGTGTTCCACTGACCCAGAAACTTCTTCATCCCATAAAAAGTCTTGCGAAAAGGGTTACTGGATGTCTGATTGGTAGTTTTAATATCTTATTTGACTTCATTCCAGTTGTGTTAGGGTTTCAGAGCTAATTTTCGTTTGTCTATTTTGGTATTGGTTATTCAACTAAATTCTAAAAGCGCTGATTTCTACTTATTTCTTAAACCAAACACCTACCTACTTATATTTACAGATTTCATTAGCTACATTATTTGCTTTTGTAGAAAAATATCTGGTTTAAGTATTATTAGAACTTGAGCTGTAAAGAAAATATCATAACAGGTCGGCTGAAAAGTCCCCGGTCTGACCTATAGATGACGACACTAGAATTAAATCCATTTCATTTTTAGATAGTATCAACCTTCAAAAGATTCGTGTAAAAATTTGATAGCTGTCGGACTATTAGTTTGTGAGATATTGCATTTTTAGTGAAGCAACTTTTGTTATTTTCAAAAAGATGGAAAAAAAAGAATTTCGTGTGCTTATTAAATATTGTTATTTGAAAGGAAAAAATACAGTTGAAGCAAAAACTTGGCTTGATAATGAGTTTCCGGACTCTGCGCCAGGAAAATCAACAATCATTGACTGGTACGCAAAATTCAAGCGTGGTGAAATGAGCACCGAAGACGGTGAACGCAGTGGACGCCCAAAAGAGGTGGTTACCGACGAAAATATCAAAAAAATCCACAAAATGATTTTGAGTGACCGTAAAGTAAATATGATCGAGATAGCTGACATTCTAAAGATATCTAAGGAACGTGTTGGACATATCGTTCACGAATATTTGGGTATGCGGAAGCTCTGTGCGAAATGGGTGCCGCGCGTGCTCACAATCGACCAAAAACAGCAACGAATTGATGATTCTGAGCAGTGTTTGCAGCTGTTAAGTCGTAATAAACCCGATTTTTTGCGTCGATATGTGACTATGGATGAAACTTGGCTCCATCACTACACGCCTGAGTCCAATCGACAGTCAGCTGAGTGGACTGCAGCCGGTGAACCGCCACCAAAGCGTGGAAAGACTCAACAGTCAGCTGGCAAAGTTATGGCCTCAGTTTTTTGGGATACACACGGTATATTGTTCATCGACTATTTGGAAAAGGGAAAAACAATCAACAGCGACTATTACTGTGCATTATTGGAGCGATTGAAGACCGAAATCGCGAAAAAACGGCCCCATATGAAGAAGAAAAAAGTGTTGTTTCATCAAAACAATGCACCGTGTCACAAATCATCGAAAGCTATGGCAAAATTGCATGAATTGGGCTTCGAATTGCTTCCTCACCCACCGTATTCTCCAGATCTAGACCCCAGCGACTTTTTCCTTTTCTCTGACCTGAAGAGAATGCTCGCGGGAAAAAAATTTGGCTCTGATACTGAGGTAATCGCCGAAACTGAAGCCTATTTTGAGGACAAACCGAAGGAGTACTACAAAAATGGTATCGAAAAGTTGGAAGGTCGCTATAATCGCTGTATCGCCCTTGAAGGCAACTATGTTGAATAAAAAAAATGAATTTTGTCAAAATATTGTGTTTTACTATGGTAGACCGGGGACTTTTCAGCCGACCTGTTACACAGTGGTATTTTCCATAGCTACGCCGCCTGGTGAAAATCAGAATAACTAAAAATCTTGACATAGTTCTCAGGTTCTCCTTTGTTTTGTGTTTGTTTTTATGTGATTTTTTACAAATATTTATTATTTGAAATCATTCAGAACTACGAGTCTTTATATTTATGGTAAATAATATTTCAGAAACACAAATAAACAAAAGTTTTACTAGATCAGCTCCAGAATTTGCGAACATAGTAGTTGAAGAACGACGGAAACAATGCCCGGTGTAGGTACATTTCTGAATTTGCAAGTTTCAAAAAATCTGCGATCTTCTTGGGGATATTATATAAAGTGTTAATTCCCATAAAATCAAACAATTTATCTGTTACACAAAGCCACGGTCATATACAAATAAATGTTGTTTACTTTCAATATTTGCCCTGGGACGCCATATTGGAATTTATTTGACAGGTTTTTGGATTGCCTAATTGCGATTTTTGTGCCCAAATTACCAATTTTCCTTGAAATTCTATTTTTCGCCTGAACTTGAAGTATTGAAATCTTTATGATTTTCCTACTTTATTGTTTTCTGATGTCCAAATGGACGGTTTAGTGCCCTCTTCCATCGCTTAGAAATAAATTTGATGAAATCTTTCTCTTGTCAAAGGTTTTCAGATGGTTAACAGCAATTTGGAACAAAATTGCTGAAATTATGACCTAAAACAACGTTGCCAAATCTATATATTTTTCTAAAGATGTTATTATAATATGGTTCTTGAACATACTATTATTCTAAATCTATATTGTTAATTTTTTAACCTGTTCTATATTTCACAATAATTAGGCCCGTTTATAACCATCAACATAAGATTTAAAAGACATTTTTTTAGGTAACCATTGTGTTCATGTTATCTCTGATACCATGGCCGGGACCTTCGGTATTCAAGATATCTTGTCCAAGAGATAATGCCAGAATAGTAAGAAAAATAATTCAAACGAAATGGTTACCAGTTCTGGACAAATTTAAAGTAAGTTTACCATTAGAATGTCCCTTTCATCCGATGAGAGACATATTCGGACCACAACAAGCGGCCAAAAAACAACACAGAGCTTCACAGTGGACTTGCAGCATATGTGGAAAATCCTTTTTCGAAGAAAAATACTTAGATATGCACTTTGACAATCGACACAAGGAGTATATAAATGTGGTAAGTTTTTAAAAGGATATTAATAAAATCAGGCGTCGTCTACTGCTCAATTGCAAATCGAATCTAATAAATAATTCAAAGGAAACTCGGAGTACAGAGTAAATTCAGAATTATTTTACTAAAACTTTCAGTTTCTAGAAAACCATCGTCAGGCTGAGTATGTATCTGTATCTCTTCCATCAGCCAAGTCTTCTACTTTGCGGCATTTTCCGTTTCAGTCATCAATCCCTTTCTTTGTCATGGCTTCGTGAACTTAGTTTTTCTAGGATTTTCTCGGTCGTCCCATCTCCTTGTTTCTCTTGAGCTCCATTCTGCAACTTTATTTATCCATGCATTCTTAGCCCTACGCATGTTACTGTACCATGTTAGTCTTCTTTCATCTATGTATTGCAGCGCGTCACATTTTCTACTTTTATTCTTCCTACCTCTTCGCAGACTTAACTGGAATGATTTGCCCTATCGCTTCCGCAGTTTTCTTAGCAATTTCATCTAATTTCAGATCCATTTTCTCCTCAGATATTTCGTGTGTGCAGAAAAATTCAACATGTCTGCCTTTATGTACATTGTTACTTGGTAACCGCTGTTAATTTTTTATTTATAAAGCAAATCAACCATGTTAAGAATAAATCAAATAACATAATTTTTTCACAGTAGTCTACATGACTTCCTAATAAAATGATCAAATATGTCATTTCAGTTTCATATTTTACTGCGTTTAAAACCAAAGGCAGTATGGAAAAAATATAGTACGATAGACGTTCGTGAAGTGATTATTCCGCAAGACTTAGATATCTAATACCGTAATAAGTCACTTCCCGGACTTGTAACGTAAATAACTATTCTTCAAAATATGTTAATATGTATTTCCCTTACACATTTTTTTAGTCCATCAGAATCTAGATGTTACTGGTGGTGTGTGTAATATATTTTAAATTTAGGCGGATGCCAAGGAGCACTCTTGCCATATATTTAAAGAGAATCCACCATTAATACAAAAATATTTGCCCACCATAAATTGTATTATTTAAAAGGGTAGTATTATTTGAATGGGTGGTATTTGGAATAATTTAAGGGGCTAAACACAAAAAAAAGTTATTTCACTAGAATTAGCACTAAATAATTACTATGAGGTACTCACAATGTACCAAAAACATTACGGCATAACAAAATTTAAAATTAACATTAGAGCCGTTTTTCTGAGTCTCTTTGAGCTATAGAAATATATATATATTAGCTACCCACATTGCAGTGGGAATTCAGAAAACGTTTTAGCTGCACTTCTGCTCTAATTAAGGTTACCGAAAGTATTAATTTTGTGCTAGTGATGATAATTTATTAACCTATAGTTCTAGATTATTCCAAAGCCTATGAAATTATCAATAATTGTCAATTATTATTCTCTTATGCATTATCTCGGATTTTCCAACAATATAAGAACATTTTTCTTGTCAGGCCTTTACTCTAAGTAATAGATGTTTACAATTTCGTAATATTCACTCTGGTGTACCTCAAAGTTCAATCTTGGAACCACTTTTGCTTGTTATATACACCCCACAATCTCCGTTAGCTCTAAATTCTTGACATGTACATTATACAGGGTGTTTCTTAAGTAATCTTAAATATTATATGGGGCGCTTCGTTACTCAATTTTAAGACGAAAAGTTCATATAAACATGTGTGATAGGTGTTGTCGTTTATGAGATACAGGGTGTTGAATTTATTGTAATAAGTCAGTTCTGATTGTACGTGAAATTAATTTTTCCCGGCGACGCTACTGGTTTTTAGAAGTAATACGCAAAAACATGCTTATTCTAAGTGGCCTTTGAAATAATGTTGACAAGTGTCAAATTTGAAAACCAACGCAAAAATCGTACATTTTTATTTGATTGACTCTGTGTTTAGTTAATAACTATGCCAGTGTTTACTAATGTTGAAATGGCTAATATGCATTTTTTGTACGGATTAGCGAATGGTAATGCCTTAGAAGCTAGACGTACGTATGCCCAGCGTTATCCAAATAATCGTTTACCATGTTCAGATACGTTTACTAAGATACATATTCGTTTACAAGAAACTGGAACTTTTGCTAAATCGAAGAATATTAGGTTCGTTCCAACAAGAGTCCGAAACTATCAGAGATTGTTATGAGCATGCGCATGTGCATTTTAGCGTTCCAACAACAATTTGTGACAGTTTGCTGACTGATAGTAAGCTGTTCCAACGTTACATACAAACGGTTTGAAGACTGTCATAAAAGTTTGTGAATTTGTTAGGAACTACAAATCAGACGCATGCGCAAAGGAAATTTGATCATTCGAAACCACGTGTTTGTCCATTTTATTCAACTTTTAACCTTTTTCGCGTATTATATATTTATATCGTGAGGAGATCTATTTAATATAAATATGAGTTACAGTGGCTCGGATGAAAATATTGGCAACAGCGATTTATTAGACGAAAGTATTGGTGCATTCCACAGTGAAGACGAATCCAGTCATGTTCTCGAGTAAATAATTGAGGAAATTGGTGTTCGCCCCATAAATTCAGAATGGGAAAATATTTTCCACTTGTTGCACTGTCATGTGTTAAATGTCAAACTAGTACTACAGTGTTCCAACAGAACAGTTTTGGACTAGTTTCAAATTTCATAAAATGCGCGCATGCGTAGAAACAAATTTGAAAACAATCCGAAACGCATCCCTGATTGTTTGTTGGAACGAACCTATTATTGGACGACCCAGAACTGTGAGAAATCCCCAATTGAAAAACCAGATTCTTCAAATTATTGACCAACATCCAGAAACGAGTACAAGAAAAGTTGCAGATGAAGTAAATGTTAGTAACAAAACTGTTTGAAATATTCTAAAAGATAATTTATTGTATCCATATCACGTTCAACGTGTTCAACATTTGTTACCTACTAACTATCCATTACGCATACAGTATTGTCAATGGATTTTACGTGAAATCGCGAACAATCCGAATTTTTTGGCCAATATTCTATTTACGGATGAAGCCAACTTTTCTAGACATGGGATTATGAATTTTCATAATGACCACATATGGGCGGATGTAAATCCACATACCATAAGTGTAAAACGATTTCAACAAACATTTTCGGTCAATGTTTGGCTTGGCATCATCGATGATTATTTAATTGGACCATTTTTCCTTCCTGTACGGTTAACCGGTGAGACATACCAACATTTTCTAGAAAATGAACTTCCACTTCTTTTGGAAGATGTACCTATTATTATTAGAAGGCGCATGTGGTTCATGCATGACGGAGCTCCTCCACATTTTTCATTGATTGTACGCGAGTTTTTAAATAATGTTTTTCCAGGCCATTGGATCGGACGAGGATCTCCACACCCGTGGCCCCCTAGATCACCTGGACACAATCCTCTGGATTTTTGTGTGTGGGGATATTTGAAATCGCTTGTTTACACAACACTGATATTAAACGTACAAGATCTTCAAAATCGTATCATAGACGGCTGTAATGTTATTCGTAACAATCCTGGTATCTTCGAACGTATTCGACAATCCATTAGACATAAATCAGTATATAGCGTCACCAAGAAAAATTAATTTCACGTACAACACCCTGTATCTCATAAACGACAACACCTATCACACATGTTTATATGAACTTTTCGTCTTAAAATTGAGTAACGAAGCGCCCCATATAATATTTTAGATTACTTAAGAAACACCCTGTATTTTTAGAACCTAGGTATACATATAAATATTTGGCTCTATAAAATCACACGTAATATTTTAGGCTGAAGATGCAGTGTGCCTTGCAGATTATTGCGATATTATAAGATGCGATGTTTTAAAAACGCAAGACCTTAAATCTGTTTATCAAGAACAAGAGAACACCGATATTGAGATTTGGCGAGAAGCATCGGCGTATTCGAAAGCTTTGGCAACTTCGAGTCCTAGACACGTTGCAAAATATACATTTAAAAATGGAAACTATCCGCATTTACAGAAACCTCCAAAAAGCGATATGAATCTGAAGAGACACTGTCAAAAAAATGAAGCGTCATCCGAATCTACCAATAATCGTAAGTTTTTTCAAACATTATGAAATATTTTAAACAGTTCCAAATTATTTTGCAGAAGATCGAAGCAGTGATAACAAAGACGACAAATCGCAAAACACGTCAAATAACATATGTCAAAACGATTTGGTCGATTCGGCTCTGCCTGCAGCGAACAATAGACAACAACGAATCGCGGAATTGCAAAAACTTAAGGCTCATTGCAAGCCCGAAGAATTACAAAAGATCAAAACAAAATGTGAAATATTAGTTAGAGATTGCATAGCCGGTTTACTCATACAATTATCCTTGAAGGACTTTAAGGAAGTTGAAGGTGAAAAAAATATATACCTAATAAAATAAAATATATATTAACAATTATTATCCTTATTTAGATGAACTCAATAGAGCAGTCTGCTGGTACCTTACTTGTGACAGATACTGGGAAGATTCTCAATCAGATATTAGAAGTTTTCCATGGGGTCTTCTTTGCATGATAATTATGGTTACCTCTTTGGGTATCTGTATGTGCTACTATGTTATTTGGGTTTTATTTGAGTAAGTATTTTTATATTATAGCAATACATTTAGGTATGGTCGACAGTCGGTTGCTGCTAAAGAGGTTTTTCACAGTTGATCAATTTTTTAACTAAAAATGAATTTCAATAATGTATTGTAATTAATTAAATATCAACAATGAAAAAGTCGATTTTATGAAGGTCAAGTTTCGGTTAGAATAGAATTGGTAGAAATTACTATAAAAAATTGAGGGTTTTCAGGGTTTGTAGGAAATTTTCTTGGCTTTTTAATGGCGCAAACTAGAAGTGGCTATATTTTTTTGTTTTTGAGTTATGCGTCAAAATGTAAGACCATATCTTAACGATCAATTCACGAGTCTCTACAAGGCAAGATAAATTTTTAAGAATTTTTCTGGGGGCAGATTCGTTTTCAGGACGGTCAAATTAGTCTAAATCCAGATTTTCAATTTATTCTTAGAGATTTTGAATATTTTCATTTTTTCGAAGGAAGGTATATGTATGGAAAAAAGTCGATTTTATGAAGGTCAATTTTTGGTTAGGATAGAATTGGTAGAAATTACTATAGAAAATTGAAATTTTAAGGGTGTGTAGGAAATTTTCTTGGCTTTTTAATGGTGCAAACTAGAAGTAGCTATCATTTTTTGTTTTTGAGTTATGCGTCAAAATCTAAGACTATATCTTAACGATCGATTCACTAGTCGCTACAAGGCAAGATAAATTTTTTAGAATTTTTCTGAGGACAGATTCGTTTTAAGGAGAGTCAAATTAGCCAAAATCCAGATTTTCAATTTATTCTTAGAGATTTTGAATATTTTCATTTTTTCGAAGGAAGGTATATGTATGGAAAAAAGTCGATTTTATGAAGGTCAATTTTTGGTGAGGATAGAATTGGTAGAAATTACTATAGAAAATTGAAATTTTCAGGGTTTGTAGGAAATTTTCTTGGCTTTTTGATGGCGCAAACTAGAAGTAGCTATCATTTTTTGTTTTTGAGTTATGCCTCAAAATCTAAGACCATATCCTAACGATCGATTCACTAGTCGCTACAAGGCAAGATAAATTTTTTAGAATTTTTCTGGGGGCAGATTCGTTTTTAAGAGGGTCAAATTAGTCTGAACCGAATTTTTAGCTTATTCTGAGAGATTTTGAAAATTTTCATTTTTTCGAAGGAAAAAAGTCGATTTTATGAAGGTCAAGTTTCGGTTAGGATAGAATTGGTAGAAGTTACTACAGAAAATTGAAATTATCAAGGTTTGTAGAAAATGTTCTTGGCTTTTTGTCGGCGCAAACTAGAAGTGGCTATATTTTTTTTGTTTTTGAGTTATGCGTCAAAATGTAAGACCATATCTTAACGATCGATTTACTAGCCGCTACAAGGCAAAATAAATTTTTAAGAATTTTTCTGAGGGCAGATTCGTTTTTAGGAGGGTCAAATTAGTCTGAATCCAAATTTTTATCTTATTCTGAGAGATTTTGAAAATTTTCATTTTTTTGAATGAAAAAAGTCGATTTTATGAAGGTCAAGTTTCGGTTAGGATAGAATTGGTAATAACTATAGAAAATTGAAATTTTCAGGGTTTGTAGAAAATTTTCCTGGCTTTTTGAAGGCGTAAACTAGAAGTGGCTATCAAATTTTTGTTTATGAGTAATACGTCAAAATATAAGACCATATCTTAACGATCGATTCACGAGTTGCTACAAGGCAAGATAAATTTTTAAGAATTTTTCTGGGGGCAGATTCGTTTTTAGGAGGGTCAAATTAGTCTGAATCCAAATTTTTATCTTATTCTGAGAGATTTTGAAAATTTTCATTTTTTTGAATGAAAAAAGTCGATTTTATGAAGGTCAAGTTTCGGTTAGGATAGAATTGGTAGAAGTTACTACAGAAAATTGAAATTTTCAGAGTTTTTAGGAAATTTTCCTGGCTTTTTGACGGCGTAAACTAGAAGTGGCTATCAAATTTTTGTTTTTGAGTTATGCGTCAAAATGTAAGACCATATCTTAACGATCGATTCACGAGTCGCTACAAGGCAAGATAAATTTTTAAGAATTTTTCTGGGGGCAGATTCGTTTTTAGGACGATCAAATTAGTCTGAATCCAAATTTTTAGCTTATTCTGAGAGATTTTGAAAATTTTCATTTGTTCGAAGGAAAAAAGTCGATTTTATGAAGGTCAATTTTTGGTTAGGATAGAATTTGTAGAAATTACTATAAAAAATTGAAATTTTTAGGGTTTATGGGAAATTTTCTTGGCTTTTTGACGGCCTAAACTAGAAGTGACTATCATTTTTTGTTTTTGAGTTATGCGTCAAAATGTAAGACCATATCTTAACGATCGATTCACGAGTCGCTACAAGGCAAGATAAATTTTTAAAAATTTTTCTGGGGGCAGATTCGTTTTTAGGACGGTCAAATTAGTCTGAATCCAAATTTTTATCTTATTCTGAGAGATTTTGAAAATTTTCATTTTTTTGAATGAAAAAAGTCGATTTTATGAAGGTCAAGTTTCGGTTAGGATAGAATTGGTAATAACTATAGAAAATTGAAATTTTCAGGGTTTGTAGAAAATTTTCCTGGCTTTTTGAAGGCGTAAACTAGAAGTGGCTATCAAATTTTTGTTTATGAGTAATACGTCAAAATATAAGACCATATCTTAACGATCGATTCACGAGTTGCTACAAGGCAAGATAAATTTTTAAGAATTTTTCTGGGGGCAGATTCGTTTTTAGGAGGGTCAAATTAGTCTGAATCCAAATTTTTATCTTATTCTGAGAGATTTTGAAAATTTTCATTTTTTTGAATGAAAAAAGTCGATTTTATGAAGGTCAAGTTTCGGTTAGGATAGAATTGGTAGAAGTTACTACAGAAAATTGAAATTTTCAGAGTTTTTAGGAAATTTTCCTGGCTTTTTGACGGCGTAAACTAGAAGTGGCTATCAAATTTTTGTTTATGAGTAATACGTCAAAATATAAGACCATATCTTAACGATCGATTCACGAGTTGCTACAAGGCAAGATAAATTTTTAAGAATTTTTCTGGGGGCAGATTCGTTTTTAGGACGGTCAAATTAGTCTGAATCCAAATTTTTAGCTTATTCTGAGAGATTTTGAAAATTTTCATTTTTTCGAAGGAAAAAAGTCGATTTTATGAAGGTCAAGTTTCGGTTAGGATAGAATTGGTAGAAATTACTATAGAAAATTGATATTTCTTAAGGTTTGTAGAAAATGTTCTTGGCTTTTTGACGGCCTAAACTAGAAGTGACTATCATTTTTTGTATTTGAGTTATGCGTCAAAATGTAAGACCATATCTTAACGATCGATTCACGAGTCGCTACAAGGCAAGATAAATTTTTAAAAATTTTTCTGGGGGCAGATTCGTTTTAAGGACGGTCAAATTAGTCTGAATCCAAATTTTTAGCTTATTCTGAGAGATTTTGAAAATTTTCATTTTTTCGAAGGAAAAAAGTCGATTTTATGAAGGTCAAGTTTCGGTTAGAATAGAATTGGTAATAACTATAGAAAATTGAAACTTTTAGGGTTTGTAGGAAATTTTCTTGGCTTTTTAATGGCGCAAACTAGAAGTGGCTATATTTTTTTGTTTTTGAGTTATGCGTCAAAATGTAAGACCATATCTTAACGATCGATTCACTAGTCGCTACAAGGCAAGATAAATTTTTTAGAATTTTTCTGGGGGTAGATTCGTTTTTGGGAGGGTCAAATTAGTCTGAATCCAAATTTTTAGGTTATTCTGGGAGATTTCGAAAATTTTCATTTTTTCGAAGAAAGGTATAGGTATGGAAAAAAGTCGATTTTACGAAGGTCATTTTTCGGTTAGGATAAAATTGGTAGAAATTACTATAAAAAATTGAAATTTTGAGGGTTTGTAGGAAATTTTCTGGGCTTTTTGACGGCGCAAACTAGAAGTGGCTATCATTTTTTGTTTTTGAGTTATGCGTCAAAATATAAGACCATATCTTAACGATCGATTCACTAGTCGCTAGAAGGCAAGATACATTTTTTAGAATTTCTCTGGGGGCAGATTCGTTTTAAGGAGGGTCAAATTAGTCTGAATCCAAATTTTCAACTTATTCTGAGAGATTTTGAAAATTTTCATTTTTTCGAAGAAAGGTATATATATGGAAAAAAGTCCATTTTATGAAGGTCAATTTTTGGTTAGGATAGAATTTGTAGAAATTACTATAAAAAATTGAAATTTTTAGGGTTTATGGGAAATTTTCTTGGCTTTTTTATGGCGCAAACTAGAAGTAGCTATCATTTTTTGTTTTTGAGTTATGCGTCAAAATCTGAGACCATTTCTTAACGATCGATTCACTAGTCGCTACTAGGCAAGATACATTTTTTAGAATTTTTCTGGGGGCAGATTCGTTTTTAGGAGGGTCAAATTAGTCTGAATCCAAATTTTCAATTTATTCTTAGAGATTTTGAATATTTTCATTTTTTCGAAGGAAGGTATATAGTATGGAAAAAAGTCGATTTTATGAAGGTCAATTTTTGGTTAGGATAGAATTGGTAGAAATTACTATAAAAAATTGAAATTTTAAGGGTTTGTAGAAAATTTTCTTGGCTTTTTGACGGCGCAAACTAGAAGTGGCTATCATTTTTTGTTTTTGAGTTATGCGTCAAAATCTAAGACCATATCTTAACGATCGATTCACTTGTCGCTACAAGGCAAGTTGAGTAGTATCTTAAATAATACTTTTTTAAAGGGAACTGTATCTTGTAACTTAGAAAAGTATCTTAGATACCAAAAAATCTTCATTTCCAAAATGTAACTATATTACGAAGTTATCTAGAAGTTATCTAGAATGGGAAGTTGACCTCCATAAGTACCTGATAGAGGTTCTACATGACCATATTTTTTACCGTTTATAGTTATTCTTAGAGATCACGCAGCCTTTTTGCTTGGTTATGCACGGCCCCAGACTGTCCAATAGTTATCTACTGCATATCTTGACGAAGTTCAGATCACGCGATTTGTTTGGCCTGACCTAAAGTACAAATTCAAATCCAATAGAACATTTTGGGATGAAATAAAGACACATATGCGTTGTGTCGTCCCCCAGAAATTTTGAGAGCTTCGCTATTTAGATACTGGTGCAGTAGTGGGAAAATTTTACCACAGAATGTGATCCAAAGCATGCCTTGTCGTTCGCAGGCTGTTGTCACTAATTCCTAAAAATTCTTTTGTTTCAACGAAAAGCTTATCAAAATAGAATTGTTCATTTTCTTTACTTGATACTTCAATTTAAATTGTTAATTTTATTAATTTGAACAGTCTTTTTAGTATCTAAAAACGTAACTTAAAATACGTATTTAAGTTCTTTATTTTTCAAGAGTAACTAGATTTCCAAATTAACTTCAGATACGTTTTCCAAAAGTAAGTTATCATGTATCTAGATACTTTTCCAAAGTATCTTTGACAGCTCTGTTTGCAATACAATATTTGATTGTGAAACTTGTTTTCGAAAAACCTCATTTGCTGCAGTGACCGATTCTAACCCCTTGAAAGTAAAAACTTTTTCAGTACTGACGACGTCAGCGTTACTAGTACTAGCATTACTGACAGGTCTACTCCATCACCCGCTCATGCATTGAGGCATGACATGCACCAAAATATGGACGGCCATCAAATGTACACCGAAGACTACTACCTAGCACCTGATAAAGATAACGAATATATTTACGTTACCTATCCTCCCGATTTGAAGAGAAGGCTACTTGAAAGGTGGGTTCTTATTTCGATTGAATGTTTCTCTGTTGTTATGTATTTAGGATTACTATTAAAAATGTTCGAGTAATCGTTATCAGCATTTTTAACTGCTTCCTTACGAAAAAAAAATATTTACGCGGTTATTCATAAGCGATATACATCTGGTTGCTATAAGGGAAATCTATAAGGAAAATTGTCAATCGTCATGATTGGGGTTTTTATTTTGGTACTTAAATATACTTTATATATTCTAGAAACATTTTCTTCCACTGTGGTACATTTAGAATTCTAGAAAGCACGTTATATAAGTCAATTTTATTGATTTAGCAAATATCAACTTTTACAGATTACTGTAAATGATATCCCAAGCACTTTATTTGCTACAACCTAACCTAACCTAACCTAACCTAACCTAACAACAAAATAGTTTTTCTATAATTAAAAACTTTCAATACACCAAAAAAGCTATCATTTATTTACAAATAAACAAATAAAGAATGGCCCATAGCTAGCTTTCACTAGTTAACGTCGTGGCGCTGCTTTCTTAATAAGAAAAGCCAATTGCTGAGCAAAAAACTGTAGCACTATAATCAAGACATATTTGTGAAAATCAACAGCAAAGATAACAACCCATGAATTGGTTAGAGCTTCTATCTAAAACCTCTAAATTAGAGCACACGCTCTCTTTCTGTAGGGAAACATACAGGGGTAGATTAAACTTTGAAGAAGCAGTAGTGCATCCACTTTCTATTAGAGTAGCAGCGACATCCTGCGACGCAATGGCCAAAGTTTTTCTGAAATATGTATTTGCTCAATATTGTAAGTCTCGAAAACTCTGTTTGTATGGGAGCGTTCAAGGGATGGAATGTTGCAAAGAGAAAAAGTTCCAGAAAAACTGTGAATTGGTACAATAAAGTAATATTCCATTTGCTGGATATTGCTGTATGGAACTCATTCTACATCTACAAAAAAATGTATATCAGAAGATCTTCTTTGTCTAACGTTGTGGCAGACTTTATGGTGGATGTTGCTCCTCCAAGTCTTGGATAATTGTTTGAACCGTTGTTTTCCATGTCCGTCGATCTATTGCCCGACGCGTAGCTCTGTTGATATTCATTTCTGTTAGTTTTGAGATCACATCTGTCTACCGGGTTGGGGATCTACCTCGTTTCCTCTTCCCTGTACTAACGTCAACGAAAGTGGCCCGACATGGCTAGGGCGAATTTTCGTTGACACTACAAATTCCATGTTACCGCCCACATCAGACATTGAAAACATTAACCTACTAGACAGATTCTACATCTATCCTCTCTCGTATTGATAACGCAACCACGATTATCAATACACTTCTATTTTCTACACTGTAAAATACGTCTATTATTTACATCTACCTATTGTATGAAAAAATAATCTAGGCACTCCGACATACTTAAAAACCCCTATTGGTTATCGATAATGCAGCTGTCCCTGCCCACAATCTTTTAGGTTCATTCAATACTAGTTTAAATTTGTCAGGCACAACAAGACAACACAGAATTTCTTGGTGCTCAAACCGAAAAAAGCTAATTACATGTTTTCTCGGAGAAAAAGAAGAAAGAAAGAAAGAAAGAAAGAAAGAAGAAGAAAAGAAAAGTAGAACAAGCTACCAGATTCAGATATATGCCTGGGCTTCATTAAAATTCTAATCCATAAAATTTCTATCACAATAAGTACTGTAAAAATATGTTTACGGCGTAAAAAATACCAGTCACCTTTATTTTTTCTTTTTCACCGAAAGTACCCAAGGCTAAAATCCATGGTTAAGTACACTCCGCGTCGTATAAAACTGGTAGGTTAGGTTAGGTTAACCTTGAAACCGAAGATGCTTCAATATGTACAATTACATTCGTTTGGGAAGAGCTCTGCGGTAATAATTAACCATCGAACACTTTGTGTTTGTTTTCAAACTTTAGATCGAGGTGTCTGACTTTTTAATGATCCTTTCAAAATCTACCGTGTTTTTAATAAAAAGTAACCACACTTAGGAGCTCGATAACCTACATCTTTATTTTCCTTATGTAAATCAAACTTAACTAATCACAATGACAAACAGTCACATGTTCTAATTATTTGTTAGTTAATAGAAGTAGAATAGTAGAATTAAACAAATATTCATATGAATATTGTTAATTGTATAATTGTGCGTGTTAATGTTTACCTAATTTTTTTAGCTGCTACAACCGAACCACCCGCTTGTGAAAAATAGACCAGATCCTAGTTCTAGTTATTTTGTAATAGAAACTCCTGCCGATCTCAATTTAAATTTAAATCTTCAAGTTTTTCGTACAAAATATAGATTAGTTTAAACTTTGTACAATTAGTTTTGCCAAAGAAATATTTATAAAGTTATAACTACATTGTACCAATTTTTCATCAAATATGTATTAGATTTTTGCTGTACATAGTGATTAAATAAATATTTTAGACATGAATTTTGCTAAAAAATCTAATTTTTTAAATAATTCAGTTTTTCGTGGTTGACCGTTGTCATGAAATTCTACTACAACCAAATAACAATATTTTTATATTTTATATTTAACTTTATTTTTCGCAAGTAATCTTTGAAACAACTCTACTTTTATTTTTCTTCCGCACTTTTTATATCTATAAGAAATAAAGTAACAAGTAGATATTTATGATAAAATAATAAAGAATTAATAAAACACGAATTTTTATCCTCTTTTATTATTTGAATTATTTCTCAACACAATTTTTTTATTCTTACAAAAAAATAAACTTTTTTTAATAAAAAACGAAAATATTTATTTAATCTCTGGAAATTTTAAGTTTTCCTCCTCCTTTATTATCTAATAAATTCTTAAACAAAATGTTGCATGCACAATTTGTTAACCGCTCATTTTGTTAAATTTATTTTACTGATTTCTATTACTTAGTTTCAAAAAATAAATATATTGTATATTGCATGTATAGTTTTATATATCCCCAGTAGATCTAGATTAGTTTACAAAAATGAATAAACTAGAAATTGATAGCCTGTAGGTACCACATCAATAGTCGGTCTACAATCAACAAGTTCATAAGAAACCGTCAGAGTTTTGGTAAAACTCATGAGTCTTGCACCTGTGCCAATTTACTAAACAGCGCCCCCTATTTATAAAGTCAATGAACTACTTTAATACTTCATTTTGGCAACCCACGTTGGGTGCCAAATATGCGAGACTTGTACAATATACATCGTTTTTTTCCCATGGATTGTTTTCTAGTTTTTGATTTGAAAAATGCTAAATAGCATACCTACTCATTTATTGACCGGAATGAAACCATCATCTAAAGTACAGTGATTACACCTTACCCCAATCTTTGTTATGCAGATGGTAGTCTGCAAATAGTGGCTAAAAAGAAACAAGGAAAATACTCTAAATGATTTATTTACTAAGCTTGTTTCAAATAAATTTACAGTTCACAAGTTTTATAACTTTTATTATAGTTTCAATATGACGAAATACCAAAAAAATTACACTCGAATAATATATTTATGATTCCTTTAATTGCTGCTACTTCGTCAAAATCATTACAAAAGAAAGACTGCTTCATAGAAGAATTTTCCAAGAACGGATCCATCATCGTCGTCCATCGAACGAAGACAATCTGGAGCCCTATAACAATCATTATTACTGAAACCATTCACACGACATCCAACCAGAAAATTTATAATTAATCGTTAAATCTATTTGAAGCCAATCATTACTATCATTCACACCATAATTACATGCTTAGTTTACCATTCACGCCCAAAAAAAATTTAATCAAGTCCTGAAATATCTAAAAAAATTAGAAAAATGTCAGCGCCGTCTGTAGGTACCGCGTCGGTCTCTTTCCCTAAAACGTCCCTTGTTTTCCTCAACGCGTCTCTTGTGTTCTTCCATCCGAACCAACCGTTGTTGCTGCTTCAATTCAATCTGAAATTACAAAAAAAAACATGTTTAATCAATACAAAATAAAGTAAAAAAATAACAACAAAAAACGAGCTAAAATCACTCAAATATAGTTTATGTTGTAAGAAAAATAATGTTACATACCTCTTGTGGAGAAAGGGGTTGCCAATATATGCTAGGTGTTGTTTTCGTTTTTAAAAACAGATCGTCCATTAGTTTTTGTGGTAACGAATCCTCCTGTTTTTTATGTTTTTTTCTACTCACTTCTGAAATAAGTAAGGTTAACATCATTATATTTGTAACAGAAAAAAAACAAGAATTTAAATTAAATAAATTACAAGGTGTTTCTATCTTTTTCACCTTAGATGTGTAGTTTCTGTTGTTTATTCGTTAACGTATACAAAGATAGTGGCGCCCTTAACCCTTATATACCACCAATCCTTTCTATAGTAAGCATTAACTTGGAGTCGTACCACTCCTTGAGAATCTCATAGCCAGGATCCCTTTTGGGACTAGTATAGTTACAAATTGGCTCCCTGCCTTTTTGGGAACTATTAATGTTACACAGGGAAACATTGGCAACACAGGGGGTTCCACACGGATCGGTTCTGAGGCCTTTCCTGTTTCTCCTTTACATAAATTCTCTATCATCTGTATTGAACTGCAGAGTGTTTCAATTTGCTGATGATACTTCTCTTATAATCACAGGTCAAATTTTGCAGGAGATAGCAGGCAAATAGGTCAACTTATGCTGCTTATACTATGAACGAGTGGTGCGGTGCAAATTATTTAAAGTTAAATATAAATAAAACTGGAAATTTAGTCTTTTAAATACCACTATTGAGTATCCATATGTAAGGTTAGAAAACAAATCAGCCCCTGTGACAGACTATATACAATTTCTAGGAGTAAACAGATTCTCGTTTGAACTGGAATAACCATTTAAATGGCTTATCATCTAAATTACCGTCCATATGTGGAGTTGGAAGGTACTTAAAACAGCCAGTTTTAGTTAGCAGTTTGAAAATATGTTATTTAGCACATGTGCAATCAATTATTTCATATGGAATAATTTTCTGGGGCTCATGCTCAAATGGCAATCACATATTTGTCTTACGAAAAAGAATTTTGAGGTTTAGATTACCTTGCATCTAGCAGACAATATTTTAAGTAGGAAAACATGTTTGACCGTACCTGCTTTGTAATTTTTTTCATTGGTTGTATTCATAAAGAAACATAAAAGCTCATTTTCTACTAACTGTAATGAGTATTCATCAGAGATGACTATGAATAAAGATAAGTTAAAGATACCTCAATAGACTACTGCTGGTTTCCAGAAGAATACACAGTACACGGCAATCAAAGACTACAATAAATTAAGAAATGAAGATATCGCTACCATCAGAAGATCTGTCGTTTTATTTTTACAGAAAAACACTATGTATTTTTTTTTTAGAACTAATACTAATGTAAAAGAATGCAGTAAGTCCATCGTATCAGAAACATTTTAATCCAAAAAGAAATAATAATAATTTCATCTCAAATGTTAAAATTCGGCAGTATTTAAAAAATTCGGCAGTATTTAAAAAATTAGTCATTATATTTACCAACTACATTTTTTTATAAAATAACAATTACCTTCTGGAGTATAAGATCTCCGACTATGTTTTCTGACCCTTTCTCTCTCTTTGCTTTTACTCCTCGATTGCTTTTTACGCACATCTCTACTTTTATTCCATTCTCTCTCTGATGGTTCTCGTCTTCTTTCTTCTCTCTCTGGCTCCTTTTCTCGTTCACTATCCCTACGCCTATTTTCTAAAATTTCAGGTGCCTAAAAATACAACAAATAAATATAGTATATTACATTACTGTAGCGGAAAGTAATATTGCCCAAGTAATGTACATTATTTTTCCTACGACACCCATTTTATTAAACAATATGTAAAGGTCAGATTCAGTATATTGAGTTGCTGACTAACAGCTTAAATATTATTTCTATAAAAAGTGCACAAAGTTACTTTAGTAGTGAAATAAAGGTAAGTTTATTTGAAACAGTTAAAATAAGAGTTATTGCTTATTATACACACTAATTTTACAATAGATACATTATAATAACTCATTTCATTTGTTTAATAACTGTTAGTGATACACTGAGGCTAGAATAAAATCTCCTAATTAACCAGCCAGCTTATGTAAATAATTGCCAAAAATAAATGTTAAGCAATTAAAAAATGTTCATTAGGTTATTTAATGGGATGATGAATAGACTATAATTGCTGCTATTTATAGTGAAATAACTACTTTTTTAATAGACTGAATATTTATTTTATCAAAAAAGTTTGAAAATATCTTACCCTGTTCTCTTTTTCTGGAAGTTTTTCAGGGATAACGGGCGGTGGTAAAGGAACGGGATTTTTTGCCTTTTCCATATCATCTTCAGTTGCAAAATCAATGATAAGTTGTTTCCCATTCCCGATCGGCCAATAAACACCATGCAACGCATTCCTGGTGGTTTCTGCTTCTCTAAAATTTCAAATATGTTTACTTACTTTGCAAAAACAATATCAGAGAAATTAGCGTGTAAATACAAACAAAAAAATACTCACTCAATAGTTTCATAGTGAACATAACATTTAGATTTGATTCTATCAGTCCAAAAACCATCTTCTTTGATCTTTCCAGTTCTTTCTAATAGCTCTTTCAGTTGCTTTAGAGTAAATGGTCGAACCAAATTTGTAATGTATAATATCTCAGAAACTGGATTTTTTGCTGGACTTGGTGGTGGTTGTAATTTGGCTGCTGTATCTTCCACTATGCTAATTTTTCTATTTAAAGCAATTATATTAGGTTTTGTTTCAATTTTTTGTTCTTCAGTTGAATCCTCCTGTTTAAAAGTTTATAAAAATTACTATAATAATATTTTATTTCGGACATAATATGGCCATATTTATTAAAAGGAATATAATCCATAAGAAATTAAAAATTTTGAATGTAATGATGATTGGAACTCATGACAGTAGTTTTAAAAATTGAAATTTTTCTTTTATACAGTTAAAAAATATATGAATGTACAAATAGTTTCTATTTATTTTAAATACTTACTTCTTCTGTCTGCTCTTTATCGGACTCATCCTCGGTTTTTTCGTCTTCTTCTTCTACTTTCTTCTTGACTGGATCACTCTCAGACTTAGTTCTTTCCCTGGGAATACTTTCCAATTTTATTTCTGATTCATCAAGAAATTCTACTACAGGGCAGACTATTTTAATGGAATCTACATCTATTTTATAACTGGTGGCAGTAATATTTTCCAACCAATCAGTTTTACCCCAAGGTATTTTTTGGACACGAGGGCGAAGTACAGTTTCATTATTTTCAGGACATGAAATGTTTCTTTTAAGCTTAACTGGCTTTGCCAGTTTTGTAGGACGTGCTGCAGAATTAAGTAAATAATATTAATAGTACTTACTACCCAACAAGCATTATAATTTTTAGAAAAAATTAAAACAAACTTTATTTTAAAGAAATTTTGCAAATCGCGTCTTACAATTTATTAAATTCTAGACATAGAACCGTTTTACACGACAAAGAATTATACCGTAAATTACTCTGAAGTTTATTCCGAAAATGTTTGTTTGTGTTTTAACCCGCCAAAAATTCTTGCGAAAATTTCACGCCTCTACCTTTTAACGAATGAAATATCTTAATTTTGACTCATTACTATGGCAATTAAAAAATTTGCTACTGCTGCTACTAAATTAACATTGCACAAGCGCTTCAAATAAATTTTGGGAAGAATTCTTAACTGGGTAATACAGAGTTTATAAGAATATTGTGATAAAATTCTTATGAAAATTTTCTGAGTAATTTTCGGCGTAATTCTTTGCAGGGTAAAACGGTTCTTACAATTTTTTTAAATAGGTATTTAAGAATTTGTCTTACCTATTACTATATGTGTCCTTTCTTCTGTACTTTTTCTCCTTTTCTCAGATTTATCATCCCCACTTGAAGCCCTTCTGTTAATAACAATTTTATTAATAAAATCTGAGTTACTGTCATCAGAAGTATGTCTTTTTAGACTAATTTTCTTAGATTTCTCCTGAGGTTCTTTTATTTCCCCATCCTCTAAAGGTGATGATGTTCGTTTAGGTGCAGGAGATCTTTTTAAAGTAATACGTTTTTTTGCTTGTATTCCTTCCTCAGGAGGTTTACTCTCTGGTGTATGTGAACGCTCTTGGCTTAGTTCACCATTGTCATTTTTATCATTTTGATCATTAGCATATTCACTTTCAAAAGGTTTTTCTTCTTCTTGATTTTCTTGTGAGTCATTCTTCTCTTGACTATGCTTTAATTCATTTTCATGTTGACTATTGTCTAATTGATTATTTTCATGCTGATCATGCTTCAACTGATCATTTTCACGTGAATTCTGTTCTTTACTACTTTCATGTTGACTACTATCATTCTCTTCTATTACCTGTAACTCCGAAGCAGGTATTGTTTTGTGTGCAATTTCTTGATTGTCCTCACTATTAGTGACAGATTCATTTTTGTTTTGTAAATTTTCGTCAGTAGCATTAGGTGATGGGGCAGACCCCTGTACATTGTCATTTTCAATTTCAGGTTGAATATCAATAATATTCGAAGTTTGATCATTGTTTATACCTGTTGACTTACCTTGTGATTTCTGCTCATCCTTATCCTCCTTTTCATTGTTTTCTTGTACACCTTCAGACACTTCATGATCATTCATTTTATTAATTTCAGAATCACCTGCTACTTTATTATTTACATTACTTTTTTCTGTATTTATTTGATCTTCTTTAATATTCTCTGAAACATTTTCAGTTTCTTCCTGAACATCTCCATCATTTTTTTTCTTTTTCCAGGAACTTCTAGTTCTTCTTCTCATCTGAAACATAAAGATAAGCATGGAAGCACATTTAAAAAATGAAATAAAAAACCAAATTCAGATTATATAAAAGTAAGTCTTATTGAATTAGGTTGACATAATACTATAAACCACATAATAATTTCTCTGCAAACTCTAATCGCCTAAGTAGCTTTTTGTCAAAATATCCTTCCTTACTAGCACATGCATTTGTTAAAAATTAGCTGCATTCAAATATGTAGCACTCTTCTTTCTGCATGATTACAAACCAAAAATGTTTTAATTTCATTTCAATATTTCATTCTAATTTTAATGGGAACGTGTATTGAAAAGATAAAGGCATAACATGTTTTCAGATAATCGGAGACATGCATTTTTTAAACTCATGAAATATACCTGATTACTGAAACATGAATTTAACTCAGTATGTATGTTTAGTATGTAAAATATCAAATGAAACTCATCGAATATAGTATTATGTTAATAAATTAGGTGAAAAGGATAAAAATAAACAAGTTATAATAAATTGCGGTATTGTAAGGTGACGCCATACTCCATTCGATACAGGAATTATAATTATGAAATTGTTTAACTATTACCCACTATGGATGATATATATCAACGTATTACTTACTTTGGAGTTTTCCGTAATATTTAAATAACTGTAATATTTATTTTTTCACCTCCACTACAGCAAAAATAGATTAATACTCTAACATCCAACCTAAAAACTCCACAATGATATGAGTATGACGTATGACATGAATGACATTTGATGACATATCATCACATCACAGAAATAGTGACATATGATAGATCTTCCTCCCTATTCTCAATAGAATAGGCTATTCAGCCAATGAACTATTAGATTCAGACCATATTCAGACTTCGTGATTCTACTATTTATATATCCTCTCGTGTATTCAAAATAAAGTAATGAATATTTACAATGGAATATAAATTATCAGATAGTTTGTCTTTTTAAAATATTTGTTAAACAGATGGTCTCTACATTTGTGTTCTGTAGCTATACACTGTTAATTATAGAACAGAAAAGTGTCATATATCAATAACATTTATTGTTCTGTGCATCTAACCTAAGTTTTAAGTATTACAAAATTAATATTTTAGAATAGAATGTATGATAGAATGCATATTATGAATTTATTGGCAATTAAAAATTATTAATACATAAAATCCTGAAACAGTGTAGATTTCTATTCCTTCTTTAAATGCTGAAAGAAAAACTTTAATGGCGTTATTACAAAGAAAAGGTTTGCTTTATATTTTTAATGTTTAAAATTGGTTTTTAGTTTATTTTAACACTGCTTATAGTAATTGTTTATTTAATAATTTTAGCATTTCTCCAAACATTAACGCCTTTTATTCAGTGCAAGAGGTTTAGAGGAAAAATAAATGTCCAGAGGCCTAAGCCACCACACTTTGAGAAGGCTAAATATTTAGCTTTAACACAACCATGGTTTATTAACCCCAAAAAAGGCAAACCTACCGTTGATTTATGCAAATTTATTGATAAAAGAAAGAAAAAAGATGAATTTAATCCACTTCAAGATATTTATGCTAAAGAACTATATAACAGGTTTAAAACCTCAAAGTTAATAATATTTTACCATCATAATTCTATAAAAGCTGATGAAAATTTTAAGTACTATGCATTATTTAAAAAACAAGGAATGGAATTAAAAAAATATGATAGAAAGCTAGTATCTGCTGCTGTTTTAGGAACTCCTTATGAAACAATTTTAGATTTTTATGTAACATCAAACAATATGATACTCTTTTGCCCAGAACCAGAAGTTAATAAGGTTTTAAAATTATCTAAGAAATGTCCTTTACTATTAATGTTGGGTAAGCAATAATATTTGTATGTAAAAGTGTGTAATTATTCTAGAAATTATTATGTCGGCTATTGTTGTTTCATTATTAATGTTTAAAAGCTGAGAATTTATTTAAAACACCAAAAGTATAATTAGTTCATTCATATAAATTATGTAAGGCAAATTTAAATGTGTCAGAAAATTTTTTGAAATATTTTATACAGATCTAATTTATTGTTTTTAGCTGGAATTCTTGAAAACACTTTGATTAATAAGGATGACATTATTAAATTTAGCAAAATCCCCAATCTTCAAGTAGCTCAAGCAGAACTTGTACAAACTATGAACAGTGTTGGTAGTCAATTAGTCAGCAATTTAAATTCCCATCAAACTACACTAGTTTCCAATTTAGAACAAAGAATTAAACAGTTGGAAGTTGAGGATAGACAGTAATTAAACAAATTAAACTTCATTGTTAATAATTACATATTTTAATGAATAGTAAAAAATTTTAAAAATAACATTGTTTTATTAAAGAAAAAGTTTATCAATAAACACATGTGCTATGTCTACAAGCAAGTAATGGGGTGTTAAACTCAGATCCGGTTTCTGGTATTTTATTAAATTATATTAGCACTAACTTGCAAAAATATATATAAAACATTTTTGAATCAAATATTTTGGGAAAAATGTTTGCAACTTTCACTACAGATACGTCACTAACTCATATATGAAGTAAGCCACTTTCTGATTTAGATGTTTTATGAACTTATAGCTAATAGCCAGTTACAAAAAGGCCAATCTAATTTGAAGTTTGAAGAACTTTCAAAATATATGAGTGTTCTGTATCTTACATTTGTCTACAGCTAAGTTTAGTTAGCTTTTCTCCACATTTTTTTTTCAAATTTGAATAATGTCAATATCATATAAATCTTGTTTTGTATCATACTGCACGAACACAACAGTTAGAACTAGAACTCCTCATAAAAAATTTGTAACCGTACCTGCAGTAAAAGTTAGACGAAAATTGTGTTTTGAGGATCAAAATTTTAAAAAAGAAGACGACAGAATTGCGGTTCTATGTCAACCCTTATGTAGCTAACTTTACTTTTGGGTTATCTACGTCACAGAACGAATGGCGGACTATTTAAATCATCCAAAAGTTGAATTTTCAAGTCTGCATAAAAACCGTGTGATAATAAACACAATAAAATTAATTGATTTCCTATTACGATTTAGTACAGCCCTAACTATTAACATTGAGAAAACATCATATTCTTGTCAAGTTTAACACCCCATTTAAAATTGACCAATATCGCAATTTCATCTGCCATAAGACAGATTTTTTTTTAAATAAGGTTTGATAACATATGTATAGTTTGTTCAACCATCCTTTGCCGTTACGTCATAACCGGTGACGTATTTTGCTGTTTTACGTTTGTCTTATGTTAGTTGAATGCATTTCACACTGAACGTCAAAATTATAATCAATTAATAAAATATAATGATGCAAATATTATTGTTTTTGAGAATATTTTATGGCAAGATTTTTTCTTTAATCCACAATAGGTAAACTGTAGAGCTCCTTGTGGATTATTAAGACCTGAAGTAATATATTACGAGTTTTGGAGGAACTTAATTATTTATCAGAGTTCTGGATGAGTGATTGTGAGTTCACAGAGGACAAGATGAGCCTGTTATATCCACAACATGTTGGAAACATGTCAGAAATTTTTGATATGAACAAACCTAAAGATGCCTATTATGTGATCCAATTGCAGGGCAACAAGCTTGAGAAATCCAAAAAAATTAAATTATAGACATAAATTGTAACGAACCGTACGCGCTGCCTCGTCGGCGCACCCATACATTTGATTCCCCCATACCTATCCCCAGTAAACGTGATCGCCCCACTCTCCGAGAGCTGTATAAATTCACGTCCGCTAGCACAGAAAAGACACTTTCCTACGGATCGTCAACCAGGCTAGTAGCTTCCAGCGTGCTGAGCTGAGTGAACACTTGACTGGCTTCTTCCTTAGGAACGACTTACCTCCAGCGTGTTGAGCTGGGTGAGACGTTCAAGGCAAGAACGTATCCGTACTACGAACGCTTCGCCTACAGCGTGCTGAGCTGGGCAACAAGCGAAGGTAGAAAGTCCTGCGTCAGTTCCGCCGCATCGTGGAAGCACGAACGTTTCGTTTCTAGCGTGTTGAGCTAAACGAAACGACGGTGTTCTAGATCGAGGATTGACTGACCGCCGTCCTCCGATACCGACCCGTCCCTTCCTGTCCTGTTTTATCCCCGACTAGGACCGTAGTCCACAGAGTCCGGGATCCGTTGTAATTGCACTCCGATACCGCGGAGCGGTGTTAATTAGTATACCGTAGAAGGTTCGTTACGTTCTTTCTGTCACTGTAAAGTATTTGTACATATTGTAAATAGTTGTTTTCATTAGATAAGTTTTAGCGATGTATATAGTCCAGGAATAAATATTTATTTTTACCGACCGTTTGCGTTTCCTTAATTCAGACCTTTCTTGGATAAATAAATAAAGTCCGATACAGATCCAGAACAGAAAACCGGTGACGTCCGGAAAACACGTCACAAAATAAAAAACTATTTTTTCAAATAAACTTGATTTATAAATCTGAGGCAAGACATGAGACAGATTAAACATTTGAGAACTAATATGGTTTTGTTAAAAAAATAAAGAGTATTTATAAATATTACAGCTCTGTATTATTTTAAAAAAAATGGTAAACAAAACAATAGTTCATTATATTATAATAAATTAAAAATATATGTATATTCACATTTTGATCGTATTATTGTTCCCAAAACCATTCTTTTATTTTTTCCCTTTTTTACTTCCTTTCTTACTTCCTTTTTTGCTTCCTGCTTTACTACCTTTTTTGCTTTTTGTTTCTTTTTTGTCACGGCCTTTCTTCTTCTTCTCCTTCTTTTTATCTTCCGGCTTCGGAACTTCATAATTAAGTAAAAACGCAAAATTAGGTAAAGCTGTGAATCGGATTAACGGCAAATTTCGTAAGTAAAGTTGACAGAAAAACTCCATATTTTTCTTAGTTTCATCTAAAGAAAAAATTTTGGCACTTTTTGGAGGAAGCTAAAAAGAATACACAGCAGTTTATAATTAGCATTTGATAACAGGACTGTTGATTGAAATAGAACCACTGGAGAAAACAAAGCATATTTAGTCACTGGTTTATGAACCGCAAAATTGTTCGTATAATAATATATTACGTAAAAAGAGTTGCAAGTTACTCCTGAAATGTATGGGATTGCAACTCGTGTAACGTACTATACTTTTTCTACGCCCGGGCGGCAGTACTCATAATTTCATCATTTTCACACATATACGTAGGGTAAAATTAAGAAAATGTTCGTTAGGATACTATATTTTGTTACAAAAATTGACAATATAAATGACACGATGTTATTATTTCACTATTGAAAGCTTTTACGTTTTTCAGTTGACTAAAAGTATGCAAATTGACCAACGCACATGTATGTTATGAGATCTTTACATGCATATTATTATTAAATGTCACTTTATAAGGAATGTCGACAGTGCGATTTTTTACGTTTACAAACATGGGAGTAGAAAACCGTTTTTCATTTAGGTATTTAACCGAAAACTAATTTGGAAGTTAGCTATCAACTCTTTATTCCAATTTATCTTTACATTCCAATTGTAAAATTTTACGCTTTCCCACACAAATATAGATTTTCCTTGTGGTTAGGTTAGGTTAGGTTAGGTTAGGTTAGGTTAGGTTAGGTTAGGTTAGGTTAGGTTAGGTTAGGTTAGGTTAGGTTAGGTTAGGTTAGGTTAGGTTAGGTTAGGTTAGGTTAGGTTAGGTTAGGTTAGGTTAGGTTAGGTTAGGTTAGGTTAGGTTAGGTTAGATTAGATTTTCCTTGTGGTATATAAAGGATTATTAAAATTATTTAAATTACTTACATCTGGGAGTGCATGGGCTAAAGTAAGTTCTTTGAAATAAGTGAAAATTTTTTCTGTTGATTTGTCAATGGAACTGATAACTAAAGAATGTGTTAAATAGAATTGGGATAGTAACGCACCACTCTTCTTTATATTGTAATTATTTCTTTTGCAAAATTTCGTGACGGAACACATTAACTCGATGAACAGCATCCTTGCTGTACCTTTTGGAAAATTTTTAATAACTTTCATGGCATCTACAACAAAATCGGTATCGATATATAAGATCTATTTAAAATTTTATACTTTTATATTTAACCCTTAAGTACTAACACACTGACTCAGTTACGCTTACATTAACAGACCGTCTGAGAGATGAGTTGAAAAAAATTGAATTTTTTTCTCATCTAACCAAACTTTTTCAACATGGAATGATTCATTATCATTATAACTATGAGAAAAGTCTATGTAATGCTTATTTAGACGAACATATTCTAATAGTTTGAAATAAAAGTTCAATTTATGATTTTTTGACATACCCTGAATAATTAGTGAATGGTAGAAAAATAACAACAAGAGAATTGAAAAAACATTTATTTTCATATTAAGGATATAAAAAAATATATATTTGGCAGCAAAAAACAAAAAACAAGCAAACGATAAAAAAAATTGCAAAGCCTAAAGTTGGGATTGTTCGGTGCACTCTTTGCACACTTTTTTTGCGCACTCCAAACAGATTGGTCTTTGGCAATGGTAGCAAACATAAGCCGTTCTTCTTTTCTTTTTGTAATGACATAGTGAGCAATCTTTTCTTTTTTCTAATTTTTCAACACGCATTTCCAAGGGTTGGTTCACCTCTTCAATGCCTAAAATTTCACATATGCTCAATTTTAGCTTTCTTGGTAGAAATGTGCTTTCTAGTCTTCGTTTGAGATGAGGTTCCACAAGATGAAATGCTAATTTTTCAATAAATTTTGATCGTTTTAGGTGATCATTATTTTTGTAGGATTCATAAAGTATATATGCATTTACTGTGCTGATGTCAAAGAGTCTAAAAAATACTGCCATAGACCAGCGGCGGGTTCGACGACTACAACTAAACTTGCTACATTTCTCATCTAACGTATCGACACCACCTTTAGTGGAGTTGTAATCAGCAATGATATCGGGCTTGTTAGTTAGTGGGTCAACACTGGCATGGTGGTGAGAAGACGATAGCAAAAGGACAGCCTTATTGATTTTTGTTGTGTACGAAACTTCACGCTTTCTTTTTGGTAAGAATATAGCAGGAATTTCTTTTTTGTTTTTCTTCAGAGTACCAATACAAGTTAATCCTCTTTGTTTCATGGCTAGTACCAACTCAACGGACGTGAACCAGTTATCAAAAGTAACTGATCTATTTGATTCAAAAAGTGGTTTTGTGAGTCGCAATACGGCCTGTGTAGGTATATTGAATTTCTTTTCTTCTTTTGTCAGTCCATTGCCATCAGAACCTTTACCTGTATAAATATAAGCATTCAAAAGATAGTTGGTTCTGGCATCGGTGCAACACATAATCTTTATACCATATTTCACAGGCTTATTTGGTATATACATTTTAAAACGGCACCGTCCTCTGAATCCTACTAGCATTTCATCGATACATGCTGACTTACCTAAAGAATAACACGTCTGACAGTTTTTGATAAGAATATCGAAAATTTCTGAAACTGGGGCGGCTGGATTTACTGCTTTTCTCACCTCCCTGGTTTCTGGATCGTCAAACCTCAAACATGTTAGAAGGAAAGCACATCTTTGTTTGGACATGATGCACCTTATAATCTCCCTACCAGTTCCGTTGGTGGCAAATATTGTATCTAAATTTTCATTGTTAGATTTGAACACGGATGTAAATGCTAAAAATCCCATAAAAGCATAAAGTTCAGTCATGTCGAGGTTCCTGAGCGTTGGTGAATTTTGCTTTTTATATTTAGCCCGCTCTCTTTCTATTCTGATATTTGTCCATCTTAGAACTGTTTCACAAATATCATCACTGAACAAAAGCTTCCAAACTGAAAAGGGGTCAACAGGATCTCCAATATCTTTCGCTTTTTGTCGTAAGCCGGGTAACTGCAACACAATGTAGTGCTGTGCTCGTCGTCCTCTATTTGAGGTAGCAGGTACTTTGGACCATTTGAACCGGTTTTTTCCATAGTAGTAATTTGACTTTAGTTCACCTTCTTCACTCTCATTTTCTTTTCCACTGTCATCCCCTTCGCTCTCAATCTCGTCACCATTCTCATCCATATTCTCATCACCTGTAACAAAATATACATGGGTACACACAATTTGATAATACTTGTAAATATTTGTTACCTACCTTCAAATTCTGATTCTGAGTCATGATCGCTCTGTATAGCCAAATTTTCGTCGTATTCTGAATCTACGTCACTATTATCGCTGCCAGCCTCATCAAACCAATTTCGAAGAGTATCTTCATAATTTGGATCTCCATACCTCACTTGTTTTGAGCTACTGGGCTCTTGATCCATTGCCCACAAATAATCAAAAAATTACCTTAACACTAACACTCCGTCTAACAGACGGTATCGACAGTTTGAGTCGAAATATTTTAAGTACTACGCACTTCCGCAAGTTGCCCTGTCGGCCTCTAACTTGTATCTACGGGTATTGAAATTACATAAAAGGCCGTCGTTTAGAAGTGCAGTGGTGGGGAGATATCGTATGGCTAGCAGTACAGTACCGTCTCTGAGACGGTGTGTGAGTACTTAAGGGTTATACGTGGAATTATATACCCTGTTGGAATTCAATGGGAAAGTTGTAAATGCAGTTTTACAATTTTCTGCAAATTTTTCTGATTTTTAAGCATTTTAGGTTTTTTACGAGTTGATTATCGCAGATTATTTAAATTCACTCGTTTAGTAGCTTAACTTTGGTTGGATTGCAAATATATATGCCATATATTCTATAAAATTAGCACAAATGTGATGATTTGCTGCAAGTTGCGATATGATATAAATTCACTCGTTTAGTAGCTTAACTTTGGTTGGATTGCAAATATATATGCCATATATATTCTATAAAATTATCACAAATGTGATGATTTGCAGCAAGTTGCGATATGACATAATTTTATGAAAATTTTGCCGTAAAACTTACCCAAATACATCTTTATTTCTTGTGTAGTGTGTAATTTCAAAAACTCTTTTAATTCATTTTTATTTAAAAAATCATAAATGCAAACTTTTGGCTCAGGGACATCGAATATGGGCTCTTGAAAGGCATAAAAAGAATTACTGTCAATTTGCATATATTCAACATTTTCTTTTTGAGGAATCAAATAATTTTGAATAACAGTTTCTTCTTTGTTTTCGTGTGCCAAAAGGCTGCGAAAATCGGTTGCACTCATTAAATTGTCAACGTTATAGAATTTCTGTCAAATTGATACATTTATATGCCCGCCAACCATGCGTTATTCTCAGTCAAAAATTTTTTTTTTGAGTTTTTTGTGCAAACTGAATCGTTAAACGACTTTAAGTACCTATTTAACTAGGAGTAATAATTGTCTGCAAATTCATTAGACCATTTATCATCAACAATATTTTAATAAGACAAAAACTATGATTGTTTAATGAATAATTGTTCTGATTTCTACAAAAACGATATATATTATTTTATCGGTTACAATAACTAAAACTTATTCCAATTATTTTTTATCTTGTAGTCTAAATACTTCGCTAAATATGAATGTTCAAAAATCGAAAACTCTCATTTGCAAATGTATTCGATTATCATTCGCGAAGACCGATAATCGAATGAATTCTGTGTTCGTGACAAACCAAAAACCAAACAATCTGACAATCGACCACAAGTTTTTGAGATGGCGGACGTAGTGGACGAGGTGATCATGGATTCAGCGGATGAAAATGAAGATATCATCACCGAAACTCCAGAAGAGTGAGTAAATGATAATTTTATTGAAACTAAATTTTATAAATTTCGGTATTCCGAACTCAGTAAAAATAAAATAATAGCAAAGTATCTTTATAATTGAATAGATACTTGTTTTGACATTACATACTTATTTGTTGACCCACATTTAAATAAGATTGGCAAATTAACATGTTATTGTGTATAATAATTGACTGTAATCAAAATATGTTCGGTATTTAACATTTTTATCATTAATTTAAAAAGTTGCTGTATATTTTTAAACAAAGGTCATGTACCTACTGTCACGTTTTTGTTCCTGGTCTTGCTGAAAACGTACAAGCGCAGTGTAGGTTTAATTTTAAATCATCTATTATACCAATCCAACGCATTTCGTTTTATTTGGAACTGGTCAGAAATGCAGTTTTGTCTTTTTAATATATTGAAAATTGAACTTAACATAATGACTCATAATTGCCTTTACAACAATAAATAGAAGTTATGTACTACAGTGCTTATATATTGTATACAAATACATTTTAACTCGTTAAAGTATGTACTTCTGTAGCCTGTAGCTTCGTTAATGAAAATAAATTAATTAGACATTAGGTTTAGTGGAAGAACAATGATTCATTCTTCATAACATTTCTTTTAATTGCACAATGTTGGAATAGGTAGCTCGGCCTTTTATTTATAATTCATAATTGTTGCAATTTACTTTACATTAAAAGAACAATAAAGATGCTAATTATAAATGATTACTATAAATGAGCAATTCTTCATAATTTAGAATTGCATAAAAACAGTATTTAGATAAAAGTAATTGTTATTGCATGTTCTATACTAACTTAATGGCCTGAAATTATGACAACAAGTAAACAATTACCAAAGAAAATGATTGAAACATAGTTTATTAAAATTTTTTCATTTTGAATAATTTCTAAATGTAATTCAGATAAAGACAGGTTTTGTTTTGATAGAAAGTGCTGATTCAGCTTCTTAAAAGAGTACTTTATCTTATCATATTTTTTAAACAATCATTTCTCTATCTTTTACAGAGATCATAAAATAAGTTGGAGTAAATATTGTTTCATTCCCTTCCATATTCTCAATCAGTTTAATATGCAAAGTTAAAACATGTCTTTACATAAAGAACATCCAAAAATTTGTATAAATAAAGCAAGACAAATTCTACTATGGTTACACTCCAACAAATTAAAAGTAAATATATACTGTGTTGGTATTTTTTAACACTTTGATATTTTTGTCATTTTGATGTTTTACCTAGATTTAATAAAACTTAAAAATGACCAACCATTTATCAGGACAATTGGTTTGTGTGAATACAAAGTTAGAAATCATTAATTTGGCTCTTTAAAATATGGGACAATGTTTATGAAATTCTGTTACAAAGTACCATTCTTTAATGATCATTATCATCGACTTAAATATAAAGTGGGTACCACCAACGTAATGTTGATTCAAACTGTGATTTTGTTAGTCATAATGTTGAATGGAATTTAATTGATTTTTTCATAATCACCTCTAGCGAGATTCCAGTATGCTGATTACCTACTAAACAACTCATTTTTTATTTACTTTTGTTTGTTTAACTGTTTCAGGTCTATTTTAATACTTGAAATAATATTAACAGTAATATTTTATTACAATACTATACTGTTACACAGGGATTATTAACATTGAAAAATCAAAATAAACCTAAAAACAATTAAAAAAAATTATTTTCAACAATGCTTGTGTTTTATCAAGAATATTCTATTAGTTTTTAAACTTCAAAAATTGAGTATACCATTTTTATACAAAGTGAATTGATTAAAGTACAATAGTTATTTAAATATATTCTTGAATTAAATTTGACATTGGTGATATCGTCGTCGTTTCATTGTTATGTATTAATAATTATCAGTTAAATAGTCATGTGAGAAATAAACAACATAAATTATTGCGATCTAATATCTGAACCACATTAGATTGTAAACATTTTGATAATAGTAACGACCAATAAAGATTATTGTTATTAATTTAAGTTTATATAAATAATATTACAAGTACAATAATTGATTATATTTCAATTTCCTAAATTAATTTAAATGCCAAGAAGGTAAAATTGCAATTTTATTTCTTTTACAGATTTATTGGTTTAGTAATTATTTAACAAGGTTTTTGATTTTATCTTAAAGACTCTTTCAAGCTATATCTTCTTGACTTTTGTTTACAACATAGGCCCACTTTGTTGTTTTGTGTTTCTTGTTTGCGACAAAATTTTACATCATGATGTAAAATTTCATAATGTTACAAGATGATGGATTCGATTTATACCTTGCTGATTAAAAATGTTATATTTAAATTATATTTATTTATTTTATTTCATATGAAACGATACCTTGCCGAAACTCAACTACTTAGTTTCGAACAATTTTTTTTAGAATTATCTAGTTTTACAATATATGTGACATATACATGATAGTTACATACAAAGACCCACTGGTATCTTATTTTGTACAGAATTTATACTTTAAAAGTTTTTACATTTAATTTAATGTATAACTGGTTCTTTTTATTTACCATTATTGTCGGTAAAAACCATATTTAATTTTAAATTAAGGTAATATGCTAATAAATTTGATTACTAACACCATTTGTTGTTAAAAATTAACGTTTAGTCTGTTTGTCGAAACTCCTCAATCTTACTAATTCAAGTTGTAAATAATACCATGCAACAAACTTTCACTGTTATTATTACTATTGGAGAATATTTTTAACTGTAGGAAGTAATGCGTCTTTATTATAAAAACTTGATTCAAGGTTAATGACGCAAATCGGTTTAACCGAATATAAATATTATTTATGATTTAGTCATCACCTATTGGTAATACAGGAACTTTTAAAAGAACTTTTTCCCAGCTTCCTTTTTCCTACTTTTGAAATTTATTTTTACCTATCTGAAATCTGGGTTTTACAAAGGTTTCATTGAAAGTTCAAGTTATTTGTTTATCTTTTCAATTCTGAATAAATCTTGTTCAGAATTATTTAGTTAACCTTTAGATTTTCAAGTTCTAATGACCAAACATTTTCTTATCTGTTTTGTTGAATAAGCATAGGATGTAGTTAGCTGACCCTGATAAAACTGAACATTTATTTTGCAGTATTAAATTTCACTGCAAATATGTTTTCTTAAAGTTAAGCAGAGTCAATGTTAATAACTTATTTCAAAGCTAAAATGCCAAATACCGATCATACTCATTTTTTAAATAAGTAACATAATAATAAACAAGTGTAAATTGTTTATTATTGTATTTTTTTTAGGCTTGCAGAACTTAAGAAAGAAAATGGAAACCAATTATATAAAATTAAGCAATATAGATCAGCATTACCTCTCTACACAGAAGCCATTAAACTTTGTCCAAATACAGCTTCTTATTATGGAAACCGAGCAGCTTGCTACATGATGCTTAACAGGTTTGTACTTTATTAGAGAGTTATATTTATTTGTAGTTACACAATTAATTATTTTATTTTGCTACCAGAAACAACGTCATGTTTACAGTCAAAACAGACAATCTATTTTAAAATAATACTAATTAATTGGCACTTTGTAACTTAGTTATTTAATTCAAATATATTTAGATTTGTAAATATACTCTATTTCAATTCTATTTAGCTTATGAGTAAATTATTTTGGTATTAACTCTCAAAAGAATATTTAAAAATGTTTTCTATTATCTTTTTTGTAATTAGATATGTTGAAGCTTTAGAAGATGTCAGAAAGAGTGTTCAGCTAGATCCCAAATTTATCAAAGGTTATGTTCGAATGGCAAAATGTGGTATAGCTATGGGTGATCTTAAAACAGCGGAATTTGCCATTAAGAAAGCTCAAGATATGCAAGTTGACGCACAAAGTAAGTGATTATTTTAGATACAGAATTTTCCATCGTTACTATTAATAAACGTTTCATTTATTTTGGACTACATAATATTCATTTGTTTCAAAAATAGCTATTGCAAATGAAGTAAAATCCTATGAGAAATTAAAACAGTATGAATCTGAAGCAAACAGAGCATATGAAAAGCAAGACTATAGAAAAGTGATTTTCTGCATGGATCGTTGTTTGGATGAGGCACCTACTTGTAATCGTTTTAAACTTATCAAAGCTGAATGTCTCGCTTTTCTCGGACGGTTTCAAGAAGCTCAAGATATAGCTACCGGGTAATTATCCATTTTGAAATATTTTTATTGCTATTAAAAGAAAATAAGTCCGTTCCTCCAAATAAAGAACAAAATTACAAGTAACAGTAACTTTGGTTAAATACTCTATGTACTCTATTCAGAGTTATTTTAAATAAAAAGTTCACAATTGATAACTTACTATTATTACATCTTCTGAAGCTGCTATCTTACTACAGACATAACATGGGCTTTTCACGAAAATACAGGGTGGGTCGCTAGTTAACAAATAAAATCCTGTAATTTGCTGGGGTCGTAGGAAAAATAGAGTACATAACATGTTTTACGTAATATACTATAAAATGTAGATAATTTGGAAAGTAATAATTTTTTTTAGCATTTTGCATATAGATAAAGGCAATGCTGATGCGATTTACGTAAGAGGTGTTTGTCTGTTTTACGAAGATAATCTAGATAGTGCTTCCCAGCATTTCCAGCAGGTACTGAGGCTAGCTCCTGATCACAACAAAGCCATGAATAGTTACAAAAAAGCCAAATTGCTGAAAAAGACAAAAGAAGATGGCAACGAAGCATACAAAAGTTGTAAATTCCAAGTAAGTCAATTTTTAAAGTTTTTAAGTTTGCAAGCATTTTATTTTCTTTTATTTATTTTAAGGGGATGTTAAACTTTACAAAAATATGTAGTTTTCTCAATGTTAATAGTTAGGGGTGTACAAAATCAATTAATTTTATTGTATTTATTATCACACGGTTTTTATGTCGATTTGAAAATTCAACTTTTGGATGATTTAAATAGTCCGCCATTCGTTCTGTGACGTAGATAACCCAAAAGTAAAGTTAGCTACATAAGGGTCGACATAGAACCGCAATTCTGTCGTCTTCTTTTTTAAAATTTTGATCCTTAAACCACAATTTTCGTCTAACTTTTACTGCAGGCGTGGTTACAAATTTTTTATGAGGAGTTCTAACTGTTGAGTTCGTGCAGTATGATACAAAACAAGATTTATATGATATTGACATTATTCAAATTTGGAAAAAAGCTAACTAAATTTAGCTAAAAAAATTTTAACACAGTGCTTCTATTTTATTGAAACGTCAAGCTCCTATAAACTGTAGACAAATGTAAGATACAGAACACCTATATATTTTGAAAGTTCTTCAAATTAGATTGACCTTTTTATAACTGGCTATTAGGTGTAAGTTCATAGAACATCTAAATCAGAAAGTGGCTTACTTCATATATGAGTTAGTGACATATCTGTAGTGAAAGTTGCAAACATTTAGGAATTCTCAATTTCCAGTTTTCTCCCAAAATATTTGATTCAAAATTTTTTTAAATATATTTCTGCAAAGTAGTGCTAATATACTTATAAAATACCAGAAACCGGATATCGGTTTAACACCCCATTATATTTGCCATTACTACAGTAGAAACATAAATTATTCCATATAACCGCTCTATTTTTCTACGAAATTTTTCTTATCTAAGAATTCATTAAATAAAAGTTTTCAATACCCAATTACGAGTACTTTCATGTTGATGCATTTTTAACGTACCATGTTTATAATAAAAATTTATAATAAACGTTATTGTTAAACTATCTTGAGGTATGACATACAAATTCATTTTAGGAAGCTTACAATTTATACACAGAAGCCTTAAAAATAGATCCATTAAATAAAAAAACGAATGCAAAACTTTATTTCAATCGTGCCACGGTATTATCAAGACTTACTAAAACTCGAGAAGCAATTGCCGATTGCACAGCAGCTCTTAATCTGGATGATACTTACATTAAGCCACTATTAAGACGAGCGAAATGTTACGCTGATCTTGAAGAACACGAAGAAGCGGTACGAGATTATGAAAAAGTTTTCAAGATGGATAAGAGCAGGTAGGAATTTGATTAATTTTTCATCTCGTGTGTTTACGTTTACTTTTTTTACTAAGACAAGCTTTAACTGTAGATGAAATATACCTCTGGTTAAGTGATTACTAAAAATAACTAAATATTACAAATTTAAGACAGACAGATGTAAATTTTACCATTGAAAATTATATACTGTGGGTTGACTTCGAGTTAAGCTTTTGAAAAGCATGTCCAATAAACTTACTCTTATTGTTGCAGGGAAAATAAAAAATTACTACAAGACGCCAAATTTGCACTGAAACGGTCGAAACGAAAAGATTATTACAAAATTCTCGGAATTGAACGAACAGCTGGAGACGATGAAATCAAAAGAGCTTACAAAAAACGGGCGCTTATTCACCATCCCGACAGACACGCAAATGCTTCCGAAAACGAGAAAAAAGAACAGGAAAAAAAATTCAAGGAAGTCGGTGAAGCATATGGTATACTTTCTGACCCGAAAAAGAAGGCTCGGTATGACAATGGGCAAGACATGGATGATTTCGATGGAGGAATGTCAGGTTAGTTTAATTAATTCATTAATATCAATGCTGTACATTCAAGTATATATACCTTGTCCAGTATAAATGTGGTTGTACGTCATCAAAGTGAACAAATCGCTCTGTTCGTTTTCTGTCAATCAGTATGTTTATTCACTGTAAACTTTGTGAATATTGAAATTCTTAGTTATAAAAAAAAAAATAAATGCTTTAAGAAAGGTTTCCTTACTAATTTTATATCAAATAAAACTTCAAACGAACTTAACTAATGCTCAAATGGTGTAATTTACTAAATTCTAATACTGTTTTAAATGCTTGGCAACATAGTCCCGTTCTGACAGCTGTCATATAAACCTATATTTATACTGGACAAGTTATAGTGTATGTTCTGCCCTTTCATTGGCGTTTTTACTGTTTTATTTGCCCCTTTTTTGAGTGATATCATAGAAAGAAGACCTGTAGTCAGCTTTCTGTTTGTAATGTCTGCTTTTATGGACCTAATTTTTATTTTTATTCGAAAAATGTAATTATTTTCGCAATAAATGTTTACATTCACAACAGGGGTGAAGTTACCAGATGCTCATTTTTTAATTAAATATGTTCTGTTTCAATTTAGTTTAATTTGTAATCATTATTAAAATAAAAACGATACAATCTTTTTCGTTCCTCACCGCACTTTGTTATGGACCATGCTCTTGTCCATCGGATATGTTGGAATCAATGGGACTGAGAATTTATGAATGACTATGTATTTTTATACTCTATTAAAATACTTGTCAAAATCTTTTGAATAAAGTCGTTTATTATTATTATTATATTAATTGATAAAGACATTTAATTATTATTGGTAATGATACATTACATTTTTGTTTTTAGATGTTGATCCAACACAAGTGTTCCAGAGCTTCTTTGGAGGCGGTGGACACGGACCTCACGGGGCGCAAGAATTTTACGGCGGATTTCCAGGCGGATTTACCTTCCAGTTTGGTTAAAAGTGTAGTTTGTACGTACACAGTACATTCCAGTGTTGTAGAATTTTTTGTTTATCAAATGTACTTTAATACTTACTTGTATTATTTATTGATAACTTATTTCTTTTTTCGATGCCTTTTTAAGTTTCAACATATACGGAGTATCTTCTTTATTTGATGCAAAAACAAAGAAAATTTAGTTCGAGGACTGTATCGGTCGTGTAGATCAAACGTCAGCAGTTTTTACGTTTTTTGTAAAAAAATATTCTGTTTAATTTAATTAACAATACAGAAATACGACTAGAGCTATATTTGAGGTGATGTAAACTTTTTTTTTAAGCAATAAAATAATAATATAGATTTTTTTTATTAGTTTTTGATTTGTTCTCATTTCTCCTACAAATGAAATCATGCATTCATGTGTAAAATATTAATTAATATTATCGAGTTTTTAAATAAATAAGGTTCCCTTATTTACAAAATTCACTGTCACTACAGTATTCCATCGAATGATTCATATCTCTTACTTTCCAACCAATTGGAAGGTCGCTCAAATGATCATGATCAATAAACCAGATATACCTCCAACTGAAGCGGCATCTTACTGACCAATTAGCAAAAAATTTTGAACGACTCATACTGAAAAGATTTGGATTCAAAGAGCACCACTCAACGGTTCAACAGTGCCACCGAATAGTGAACTTCATCAGGCGGAGTCTAGAATCTAAGAAAATATGTGCTGCAATATTTTTGGATATACAACAGGCATTTGATAATGTGAGGCATCAAGGATTGCTTTTAAAACTCAAAAGAATCATGCCAAGTTAATTATATTTACTACTGAAATCGACAAAGAGAATAACTACCAAATTATCCAAGCTGGAGTACCACAGGGTAGTGTCTTAGGCCCCTATATTTATCTTGTTTACACTGCTGACATCCCAACAACAACTAACACTGAACTAGCCACCTTTGCCGATGACAGCATTGTTTGCACTGGATTTTAATCCCGTCATAGCTGCTGAAAAACTTCAACGCCATCTTGATCTGCTCCAAAAGTGGAAAATTAAAGCCAACAATGAAAAATCAGTACAAATCACATTCACAACAAGTTCAGTCGTATGCCCTCAAGCTACACTAAACAATGACACTATTCAAATAAAAAATGAAGCAAGATATCTAGGTCTTCATCTTGATCAAAGACTAACTTGGAAAACTCACATTAGGGCTAAAAAGCAGCAATCTATATCATTTTTTGTATTAGTTCTTTCAAAAGGATTAAATATTTTTTAAATTCCAATTTGAAATATCATTTCATAGATGATTCCTTTTCAAAAACATAAAACATCATGTTGAATTGCTACTTGTCAGTTATAAATTTCATAGAACATTCTTCTTTTTTTAGTATAAAACGCCTTTGGCGAAAAAAGAGGATATAAAACTAAATAATAAGGTTTAAAAACAATAAAATTTGTATTTAATTTGTTGCCACGTACCTCACTTCGTTCGGCACGTGTCGTGTTTGAAAATAATTCTTTTTAAAAAATATATTAAAATTGGCATTCTGGTGACGTCATATCCGGTTGAAAACCTATAATAATGAATCAACATCTTATTTATTAAATATCTTGTTAAATATTAAAACACGACAAATGAACTAGCTCATTGGTAGAAGATCTGAGCTATCGCTAGAAAATAAATTGACAGATTACAAAACCTATATGGACCTATGGTATAGAACTCTGGGGTTGCTCAAAACCTTCAAATATAAAAAAGTTACACACATATCAGTAAAAAATGACACTCCACGAAGATTTGAAAATACCATATATTACAGTCATAAATATAAAGTCATAAATCCACAAGCCACCAAGCATAGAGCCAGAAACCTCAACCATGAAAAGACTCAAAAGACACTGGCCTAGGACCTGCTTTAAATTAAGGTGAACCGGCCATTGCCGGTTACACCTACTAAGCCAAAATCGAAGTCATCATATTTACTAAATACTAATTTAATGTTGTAGTAGATTGTATAAATAAACAGGTTTCAACAGGAAAAAAAACTATAGTATATAACACAAAATCAGAATGAATGAATGGAGAGTATTTATTTGGTCTAGCAGCGGAATCTTGTTTCCATACATAATAACCCTACCTTTAGTATAATTATAATTAGGAAATCACAAGCCATAAATTAGAGATAACTATCTCTACCAGCCAAAAATTTTCTTTGGCTAGGATTTTTATGCTCCTTAAAATAAAACTAACATTTGTAGATATAAGAACAAAAAACATAGTAAGGTCTCTACTGCAATATCTTCTGATTTAAAAATGGAGGTCTATGGTTTAAGCTACTTAAAGTCTAATACAATGTGAAATTTGATGCAATGTCAAATTTGGACTATATTTAGGAATTATATATTTGTCCTAAAAGTTATTCTTCTTTGGTGGTATTTTGACTAACTCTTACAATATAACAAGTTGGTTGAAATCCTCAGTTAGGTACAGGGATTCTCATTATATTTTGACCCCCACTTATTTTCCTTGGCTTTTAGTTGCACAATGTCTTCGGAGGAGGATTTACTTGTTGCTTTGGATGCTTTGATAATAATTAAAGATTGTAAATATTGCGCAAACGGAAAAAAATGGAACTAGTGACTTAATTATTATTGAACCTCGAGTACAGGTGAGAATTCAAAAAATGTTCCGAATGAAAAACAGACACAACTGAAGCCGCGTTGAGTCAGTAATTGGCACGTCCCCGCTCTCATTGGCCTTCTTTGTAGTAGAGAGACATTCGAGCGATTTTCGTTGTCACGGTATTAGCTTGACGGTACACAAACTTTGCGAACCCGGCAATGCTAACCAGTATATAGTGTGGAAGCCCCTTAATATTTTATTGCTATAATATTTAAAACACATAATTAAAATGAATAGTTAATATATCACTATAACCTCCTAATAAAACTTTTGGGTTACCTACAAAATAAACAATTCTTCTCATTAGTTTTAGAGTAATATAAAATACCCTAGAATTGGGATCAGTACACTTTGTGCCCTATAAAAATCTGAATCAATGATACAGGAAAAAAACGGAATTAAAAAGCAACTGACTAAAATATATTTAATAATAATTTTTACAAAATATTAAAACTAGGTAACATATAGATGTTATAACAATACATTTCACAATCATTATGTATAAATCTTTGGTTTATTATAAAATAAAGTTAGCTTATGGCATTTCATCTTTTGTACCTAACACACATTTTATGGTATATATTTAGTACAATCATATTGAGGCCTGTTAAAAAAACTTAATACATATAAAGAGATTCTATTACATCTTTTTAATAGCAAACTTCACTCACTTTCTAATATTTTCATTTATTATTTTGAACAATAAGAACTAAAATTATATCGTCATCTAAACCACTCAGTAAAATAATTCTTGTTAAAGTAATTAGTTCTATGTACATTTATAATATTGATATAAAAATAGATGCTGGGATTTACCCACAAGGTTAACTAACGATGTAGACGTGTAAGTATTTTTATAATTCGGTTTAATAAATTTTATACATCTAATAGTTTTATTTTCACATTACGAAATAGGACGGTATTTGCTGTTTGCAAGACTTTTTGATATACACACAATTTTAGACAGTATATTTTTATAAAATGTACGAAAACATAACAAGGAGAATAGAACAAAGTGCATTTTTATTAAGAAAACTATGGATAGCTGTATAAATATCAGTAAAACAAAGTAAACATTCATAACTCAAATGTGACTGATGGGAAAAAACCAAATAAAAAACCCAACGTCTTTATCACAGAATTTTATTAATTATGATAGACAAACAACATTCACGACTAGTTTCGGTCTAATATTGAGGCCATCATCTTAGTGTAAAATTAAAATAAATATAAAGTTGACACAATTAACTCGAATCACACTTGGAAGCATTTTTTAACAATACTTCCTAAAGTGTGATTCTAGTACTTTGAGATAATTGTGTCAATTTTTATATTTGTATTTTTAATTTTACACACTCTGTGACATATATTTTGGATTTTTCAATTGGTTTTTTTTTAAATACCAGTAAAATCATGAAACTGCTTTTTCAAAACTAGTCAGTCTTGTGACAAGGAACCGAAATCTGGAAATATAACAAATACATTCTTTAAAAAATGCAATTCTTTGGTCAAATAAAATCAGTAACCGTTGCAAAATACCAAAGAAGAAAAAATAAAATAGAAAAAGCAGAAATGGAGATGGAAGAACACACGTTAGGGAAATCTCAGACAAGACAAGACAAGCTCTCCAAACAAAGATCACTTTTTACATGGAAAAGAATGTTAGAAAAAAAGTTAAATGGAATAAGGCAACCTTGTATCAAAATTTTGTTGTTGAATTACTAATTTGCCATTTGCTTCAAAGTAGGTATATTGTATTATATAAAATGCAGGCCTGCAACCTCTCATTTTCTGCAATCACATGTATGAACATTATAAAAAGATACTAAGTACTAAGCTAATGATTTAAGATAAGAATATAACAACAATGAATGGGTAGCAAATATGTACTAAAAAGAGAAATGAATTCGAAGTAGCCTACCTAAAAATATTAACAGTAACAATACAACCTTTATTAAATACCTAAAAACAAACAATTTTAATTACTATTAGTGTATTTTACAAAAAATCTTTATCAAAGCAATATTGGATGACCAACATTCACAGTTGATTACTGAAATCAATATGTTTAATATTTTTTATGTAAATTTATTCAGCTTGAGAATATAAACTAAGGTAGTTTGTTTTTTATACATAAAAGTTTGTCAGGATCTAAAAAAAAACATTTTCGTAATGCTTGATGCCCTTTTAAACTAAATATTCAAAAGCATTTAAAAATACAGTCATAGTTTATTTATTTCTTACATTTCACTAGAAAATTGCACTTAAACTCTTGATAATTATTTTAAATATTTTATACTATATAGGTTTACATTTATTGGCACAAAATCCTTTTCTAAATTCTTCGTTTTTAATTAGATATTCAATGTAAATTAACAAAATATATTATTTTCTTCACTTCATTCTTACTATAACAAAAGTACTCTTTTATAGAATATTTTTCAACACTCAAATACTTAAGCAGTTATAATATTTATTATTAAATATATAAGTTATATACACAGTTGGTTGAGGCAGTTTAACAAATTTACTTATTCTATTCTTATAATTTGAAAGTTACATTTATTTTGATTATTCCATTTTGACAAGTCTATAAATTTTGTATTTAATGTTGCATACTTAGTGCTGTAAATATGAACTTACACATTCAGTCTTTCTAATGACGTATAGTAGTTAAATATGTATTTTATCACTTTTTTTCACTTTATTGATTACTTTAATAATTTAATTGACATTTAGTTCTTTTCAAATAAAAAAAAATCCTTATTACTTAATCAAAATATACAGAATAGAATGGGAATACAAAATATGTAGTTCTGTTTCAGTGACAATCGGTATAAATGTTACATTATACATTTTTAAATATAAATAACAATGTACAATCACTTAAAACCTTAAGGCAAGAGATAACTTGATATAAAAAATGACTAGATTTAACAGATTACTGTTCTTGGAACATAGTTTCTTACTTTGTGTTTTATATCAGTCACAAAGTGTCTCTAAATATGTTACGGGGTCTGTAACTTCTATAGGCTTCAAATAACCTTGTCCATCTAGTAATGAAACTTGTTGCATCATTGATGATATAGGAGGAGGTCTTGGTAGACTTTTATTTCCACCAATCTTTAGTTTTTTAGTTTCGGACGCATACGAGATAACCGGTGTGCTTTCAACTTTCAAAGCTTCTTCCAATTTATCGCATATACTTGGGAAAGTAATCCTGTGCCTTGGTTCTGTTTTCCAACAATTTCTCATCAACTCGCAAATAAAGGAGGGACAATCGTCTGGTGGGATTAGCATTATTCCGTCTAAAATTAACTTTACAACTTCTTCGTTGCTATGACCGTAATAAGGTTGTTTTCCAAAACTGTAAATCTCCCATAGAACTACACCGTAAGACCAAATGTCCGATTCCAAAGTAAATCGACCGTAAACTACACTTTCTGGTGACATCCAACGAACTGGAAGAAGTCGAGAACCTCCAATCTAAAACAATTTAATAATAGGTCATATATTAGCGTTTCATTATAAGTATTTTGTTTACCTTATAATAATCACATGTATAAACATCCCTACTCATTCCAAAATCTGCAATTTTTACTACTGGGCCTTCAGCTACCAAACAATTTCTGCAGGCTAAATCTCTGTGAACAAAACGTTGAGAAGCCAAGTATTTCATACCTTTTCCTATTTGAATGGCTATGGACAGAAGGTCCATTTTAGTTAAAAGAGGCATTTCCTTTTCATTTGAACCTTGTTTTTGAGAACGCAGCAGTTCTGCAAGATCTCCATGCGGCATGAATTCAAATACCATCATAGGATTAACGTGTTCATCTAAAAATAAAACATCATTAATGTAATCAAAATAATTAATGATACATTTATTATGATGATAATAAATTTGACAGGTTGAGGTTTAAAACAGATAATTAGACCAGAATATCGGAACTATATTTCTTAGTTATAATATTGTTATTAATGTTATAATTATGTAATTACTTCACAAATATAGAACTAGATGAGGTATCGGGTTAAATATAAAGCTTAAATCAGAAACTAAGACAGGAATTAATCAGTCAAAATAGTGTTCTAACTGTGAATATGTTCTACGCTATGGATCAATTTCTACCAAAGACATTGAAGAAACAATGTTACTCTGTAAACAACTTGACACAGCTTTTCAAATAAAAGTATCCACCTTTATTAACTTTTGTATGTGTGAAAAATCCAAAAACACGTCAATTTATGTTGGAAGGGGCAAACATTATGACTTATTTAAACTTACTGGAAAAGCCACCCCCTAACCTCATATTTTCTCATATTTTTTATGTAAAATTTGGATACTCCTCTTTGAGCAGATTTCAAAAATGTATAATACTTGTAGGTTAAAGTGGTTACTTTATGAGATAAACAATTTTTCTTTTAATAGCACAAATTTTACTGATTTTTTACTTTCACCTTATTTGCCTTTAATAAAATGGGTTGTACAACAGCTCAAACTCTTTAATCTTTTTAACTGTGCTAATTATTATGAAGTTACAATAAGTGTTCATATAAAACTAGAATATTGTATATAATAAACAATAAGAACAATAAACAGTACGATTCATACACATTTTAAGAATAATTATTATTTTGATCAATTATATCAATAGCAGGCTGTCTGATTTTTTCTCACGCCAGGGTTGCTAGTTGGAGAGGATACCTATAATTGTTTTTTATAAAAGATTTGAACAAGTTAGTGAATTTAAATAAATAAGGTGAATGGGCAGTTCACCAGTTAAAGACCTAACGCAAAAAAGATGTTCTTATACAAAGGTAAATGATGTGAGTTGAACCTAACCTCAAAATAATTTAATAGAAAGGAACATGGATAAATAAGTATTTTATTGAAAGCTGATCAATAAATAAACCGATGAAGTATTATATTTTCAGATTAGAAGCATACGACCGCGATAATAATTTTATTATGAAAAAATTTTAATATAAAAGTTGACAGGTCTACTTTGATAACAGCGCCACCATTTGGAACTACACAAATAATCGTTCCCTTAGAATTTGATTCTATAATAAATCAAGATAATAGGCAAAATTTAAGAAGTAAACTTTGAATTGTGCTAGAATACAAAGGGTCATTATTTACATTAAAACTTCTCTTCATGAAATTATTATCTTTATTCAAGTTTTCACTTTTTCTAATCTTCATAGGATGTTCTTTATGATATAGGTAATTGTTTACTTGGAGAACGCAGTGTTACTTTTTCATTAAATTTATTTGAAATCAGGTCACCACAATATATAAAAGAGATTTTGCAAAAAATATAGTGACATTTGTAGCAGTAAAAGGTACAAACTATTTAAATCCAAAATAATTCTGTTAACAAAGGTCATAATTGACCAAAGTTTTGCACTGATCAATGTAAAATTTTGTTAAAATAAATATAACCTTATATTTACAAGTCTGAAATGATGATACCTATATTATACAAATAAATTGTTACCTTTTTGAACAACCCCTAATAAAGATAATATGTTGGGATGTCTAAATGCGCTCATTATTTCTACTTCTCTCAAAAAGTCCTCTTCCGCCTCTTTGTTTGCAGACGTTTTGAGCACTTTAATAGCTACAATTTTAACTTGGTTATCGTCGTCAGATCGAAGTTCACCTGCAATCAAAAGTTCAGTAATGTTAATAAAGTTAATGTTGTGGTTACACTTTCAAACTTTCAAAAAATATTTATTTCCCAAAAGAACACTGTAACAATTAACTTTGGAATTTTAGAATAATGATTTTACATAACAATGGATACTGCAAAGATCTAATTATAAAAAGCGTTAATAAACAGATTACAAAAGAATTTATAACATTAAAATGTCGAGTCTGCAAAAGTATCTTCTTTCGAGACTTGTGTCTACATTTCTTCCCCTTCCTTTGGTCCAGACTTGGTCCTCGAAGTCTTTGAAACATCCTGAAGTAACTCTTCCAATTGGGCTGGTTTCAGTTTAGGTCCATAAAGTATTTTGGAAATTCTTTTTCTCTTCTTCATTAAGATAACTAGTAGAAATGCTAAAACAGATAATATTAACAAAATGGCAGCGGCGCTGAGTCCTGTCGAAATCTCTGGTAGAATCTCTAGTGGCTCTATTGGTTCCAGCTGTCCATGGGTCTCTAGAATTTTCAATTTTTCTAATTTAATTTTTCGGTTCCATGGGTATAACTTTAGAGATTGAAATTTCTTGAATTGTCTTTTTTGAGTAAAGTACACCCTCAATGATAATGGGCTCCTCAGTTAGCAGGATGCTGGTTGATTGAATCCATTGATCTTCAATTTTGATAGGGTAAACTATACCTACCAATATGACTTGGGAAGTTTCTTGAACGAAGTTCACAGTAGCCATACATTTTGTGCAATTTTGAACGTTTGGAATTAAACATAATGGCATGTGCAAATTATATTTTCTTCTCGGCCAATGCAAATCTCATACCATCTGTTGTTGGCATAGAAGTGGGCAAGTGGCACATCATTGGAATAGAAGAAATTTTGAATGTGGGATAGTAATTAGGCTGCAGGATTGGAAATTTGAATGGGTTATTATTTGGTAAGTCAGATGAAGATGAACTAGAAGTATCAGGTGTCTTTAGATCAAGTTGTACAAAAAGCAAATGTAAATTGTCTTGCGAAATATCATTAAAAATGCTCATAAAGGATAAAAAGAAATTAAATACTTATAAAAGGATGATCACTGTAAATTTCCTCAGCATGCTCTTCCTTCTAATCCCAGCTTCAAAGGACTGTCGTCAAACAAGTGAAATTGACCAGGAAACGTGTGGTTTCTGTACGAGGATCCTGTTCGCAGCGCCAGAAATGTTTGTCGTTACACTTTTAAACTTTTAAAAAGATTTTTCAAAAGAACATTATAACAACTAACTTTGGAATTTTATAATAATGGTTTTACACAACAAGAATTGACAGTAACATTTTCAAAACTCACATTATTTTATTGTTACCAAAAAATCATTTGCCACATGTTATAATATTTTCCTTCGGCATCTCTTTGTATTTTCTTCATCGCAAAACAAAATGACAGTTTTTTTATCTTGTAACAATAGTTAATTCATGAGAATTTACATAAAATAGGTATATATTAACCAGTTTTTTAATAAAGTCCGAAAAAATAACAAAAACACTAATTTATTGCTTTTTAATATTTATCGAAAAACATTAATTGAAAATGAAATAGCAATGCTCAGTTTGGAATGCGGTTCTCTATAGGTAACTAATTATATAATTTAAATTTTATTTGCTTGAAATAACTTCAGTAAATTTTATGAATAAATATTTTCATTAGGTACATTATTAATAACGTAATTTTTTCAAAGATTACTTGAAGTATTCAATAAAGTAGTATTATGTAATAAAATATTCAATTTGTTTCTCTTCTAATTCCCTGTATTATTAATTTATTGGTGTTGTGGCATGCCTTAAAAACAGACTTTAATTCCAGTGATTCTTCTTTTTAATAAATACATTGTACCCTAGGAATCACTTAACATTTTCTAGAAAAAATATTAAAAATATACTTTAATAAAGATGTATTTTTTAATAAAACATTTTATTAATACGAATAAATTAATAACTTTGCATGAAAATTATACAAAATTAAAAATAATAATCCACTTTTGAAAACCTTTCACTAAGATATACAAAATATTTGGATTACATTGTACAATCACATTAATACCCAAGAGTTTCACAAAGTCACCCTTAAAGACTAGACAGATACACTGATACTTCAAATGTAACTCAGAGGCGTCCTCAAGATTGTTAAAGAACAGTGACAGTTTATCAGAAATAATATGAGAATTATTTTCTATAAGCAAATATTTACAAAACCATTATTTAACTATATTACATTTATGATATATGCTATTAGATCTTTTGTTAACTTATTATGATGTAAAATTGAATACTATTTACTCTTGAATGATATAATCTGTAATTGTACAATCTACAGGGTGTTTCAAAAAAAGGTAACACCGTCTCTAGGATAGGTAAAAAACTGAAAAATAATTGGGTTTTGCTTAGTAAAATTTTTTTCTAACGCCATCCGTTTTCAAGATAAAGGGCGTTGAAGAAAATAAAAAATTACACATTTCTTACGATTTTGCCGAAACTACTGGCATCATTGCTATGAAATTTTATACGAATATGTTTTGGAAGCTGATATATCCCATGAATTTGTTTTTATAATTAATTCTCATAGAGGGCGCTAGTTACACGATTCATACAACGTATTATTCAACATAACTTTTTTTAGGGTAGAATTATTAGTCAAAACTCCAAGTGAACATAAACATCGTTTAATTCTACACCAAGAAGGTACTCTTGGTAAAACTCGATATTATGTACCGTTTTCGGAATATTTTGATTTGAAAATTATGAAGTAATAATCGCTCCTGGTATAAACTAATGATAAAGTTCGCTTTTCTCTAAGTTTGCCATGTAATTTATCATTAACTTATACGAGGAGCGGTTATTACTTCATAATTTTCAAATCAAAATATTCCGAAAACGGTACATAATATCGAGTTTTACCAAGAATACCTTTTTGGTGTAGAATTAAACGATGTTTATGTTCCCTTGGAGTTTTGACTAATAATTCTACCCTAAAAAAAGTTATGTTGAATAATACGTTGTATGAATCGTGTAACTAGCGCCCTCTATGAAAGTTAATTATAAAAACAAATTCATGGGATATATCAGCTTCCAAAACATATTCGTATAAAATTTCATTGCAATGGTGCCAGTAGTTTCGGCAAAATCGTAAGAAATGTGTAATTTTTTATTTTCTTCAACGCCCTTTATCTTGAAAACGGATGGCGTTAGAAAAAAATTTTACTAAGCAAACCCCAATTATTTTTCAGTTTTTTACCTATCCTAGAGAAGGTGTTACCTTTTTTGAAACACCCTGTATAAGAGCCATAAAAGCTCTGAATCAGAGAGAGGTTGCCTTGCAAAGGTAGGTTTTTAATTGCAGACCATGGATTCTGATCTATACTGCAAAAGCGCAAAAGATCTACCCCAGCTAAGGTGAAAGGGAGGCATCGTGGGGAGAGCTGAATGGCATCAGGTCACAAACGATCATCTTGGGCTAAATCCTATTGTATTACCCAACATTTTAATAAAACAGAATCTAAGATGGTTTTTTTCTGAGTAGATTGCTGTTTACTTTCGGGCTCATACGCGTAAATCCACGATTCATCACCTGTCACGATGTCATAGATCTGTTTCGAAGCACCGCGATCGTATTTTTTGAGCATTTCCTTCGACCAATCGACACGAGCCTTTTTTTGAGCGATTGACAAATTGTGTGGGATCCAACGCGAACAAATTTTTTTGACCGTCAAATATTTAAGCAATATTGAATGTATGCTGGTCCCACTAATGTCTAAGGTTGTCCCAATCTCACGATAGGTCACATGACGATCTGGCAATATCAGTTCGCGTACAGCATCAATGGTTTTCGGAACAACAACTGATGTTGGACGACTTGCACGAAATTTGTCTTGGAGTGAACTACGGCCACGATTGTATTCACCATACCATCGAGAAACACTGGCCCTTGATGGACCTTCATCAACAAAAATTGAGTTAATCCACGTCGAAAGTTGTAAAAAATAATCCCACGAAAATGTCCACGATTTAATTCCATTTTTGGGCCGAGATGAATCTTTTAAGTTACTGTAAACAACACAAATAGCACTCGTATGTCAAAAAGTACGTATAACCTCAAAAATGTCCAACTTTACGATAGAGCTGTCAGCTTCCAGATTGCAACACCAAGGTTGCCAAATCCCGAAATATAAAAGGCAACCCTCTATTGATAGGTAAATGATATTAATTAGAATATAAATCAGTGACAGACCAAAACGGTTCTTGTGTCAGTTTAAAACATGATAAAATAGAAAATTCAAATAAAGAAAATACTAATGGCCGTATTCATAGTCATCCCTTAAGTATGAGTGTGAGGGTAAGGGTAGGTTGAGGGCACTTGGGTGTTTCATAAATAACCCTCAAGATCTAAGGGTCCCTCAAGTCACCCTTAACTCAAGTGAAGACGTGACTACCCTTGAGGGCACCTTGAGAGTTTTATATTCGACAGATTTGACATATCTTATGCTCTGTATAGGTTATTATATTACATTATTGACATTTTTTATGGTAGTAAATAGGTATTACATATATAATAAGAAATAGTTATTTATGTTTAGGTAGTTTTTTATTAAGGAAGAATAGTTAGATATTATATTTAAAGACAGTTTGCATACATTTTTTTTGAAAATGGAAGAATTTGATGAACTTTTTGAGAGTGATGAGGAATTTGAAGAAGTAAATCGTTTACCTAAAAAATATATTAGGGACATGCAGAATCCTTTGGAAACGTTTGAGGAACGAGAATTCCAAAGATGATTTAGATTTAGCAAAAACTGTGTCACCAATGTTTTACTGCCACTTGTACTACAACATCTGATTAGACATAGGGTGTGTTCGGGGAGCACGCTATTTGCGCCATTTGCCGCTATCTACTACTATTCCTCGTTTGCGTTATATGGCTCTTGGCGCTACATAGCTCGAAAGCGTGATCCCCGAACACACCCATAGCAACCGACAAAATCAATAATGAAGATATCAAAAAGTATGTTCTTATTTGGCGCATGCTCACAGCCATAGAACGGTAAGATAAGCCAGCACAACCAACACAAATGCATTAAAAACCCCGAAAACGTGTTTACTCACTTAAGGGCTGGTTAAGTGACGTTTATGAAACAAGTAAGAGGTTGAGTGCTAAGGGACCCTTACCCAAGTCTCCCTCAGTTCTCAAGTTGAGGGTTGACTATGAATACCGGCATTAATGACTTAATTTTCTTTGATGGCTTCAACAGTAAAACATGATATATTTACATTCTTTGCTAGGGGGTTAAGGTAGTGGGGGTTTCCTGGGCTAATGCAGATGGGATTTGGAGAGTCTTTTCCACTCTCTGGATCACACACTCAAGACCGCGTTTGTCTTCTGCTGCTGACCTATGTAACTGGAAGAGGAGCATTCTTTCATTGAGTCTGTGGAACCTGGTGGTGGAAGAACTTCTTACAAAACTGAATGACCAGAGGTTTCTGGTCTTATGTTACACTGAGCAAATCGCTCACCTGCGCGTCTATAAACTGGAATACGTCTATCGGATCCAAAAAGTTAATATCTTGATTCATCCGTAAAAAGAATATTAGCCCAATCGTTAATAACCGCATTAACATGTTCTCTTGCGAACCTTAAACGTGCTACACGGTGTGCTCTGGTCAACAATGGAGCAGTAACAGGCATTCTGGGTCTGATTCCAAAATTCCTTAATCTGTTTCTAACCGTATTAACTGATATTCTAACATTACGGACTCCAGAGAGAACATTTTGCAGTTGCCTGGCTGTAACATGACGAGTTCGCAAAGTCGAATTCTTAAATAACGGTCATCTGCAGGATTAGTACACCTGGGACGTCCTGGAACTGGTCTTCTATTATAACTTAAAGTGTCTCTAAACCTTCTTAAGACTCTAGAAACGCTGGATTGGTTGATTCCCACGATTTGAGCTGCTTGTTCTGGGTTTAAATTACTCATTTTTACCCAAAATGTTTCTAGACACTTCCAAATGAAAAATTAAACAAACATACTGCACACAAGGAATGTTAAAATGTAAATAATACAAATAGGAGTTATTAAAATTTATTCATTTGTTGTTTTCTAACAAAAAGGCGATTTAAACTGTGAATATTTTGGGCTTTTACACATCTACACTCATCCTAAAATATTCTGAAAAATATGATATTTATTTTACACCATAATTCAATTTTTAAAGTTATGCAATACTTTTTCTGACGAGGTATAATTATTATTGAATAATTACATCAATTTTAAGATAAAAATGTATTTATATTTTTTATAATAAACATTTAAATTATCTGTAAACTTTCCAAATTTAATTTATTAATAAATTATTAAATAAACATTAAATGGTATTTGTTGAACGCTCCCGGTAGAAAAATTACTGTTACGCTCCTGGTAATGCTTACAATTATTTGTACAACTGTTGTAGATAAAACACGTGTTAATAATCCTTAGTTACGTAGCAATATTGTAAAAGCATGACATGCGCATGTACAAATAATAAAGCCGACTTAGATATAATCTAAGTTGTCGACCAGGGTTTTTGAACCTACAAATGCTCTTTTAATTCTTTCAACAACTAGTTCCGAAACAGTGAATAGTGCTCGACCCGATGAATCTTCATTTTTATTGCACAATACCAAATTTGAACGTTTGTGTCGTCAATTGGATTCGGTGTGAGTAAAAACAAGCCTAAAAGTTACAATAATTAGGCAGACTGAATTCAATTTCATTGTTATTTAGCAGTAGTGGTCTGTTAAGAGTCATCTCGCCATAATGTTCATGAAAAAAGCAGCTTGTAGAGTATTCTTGAAAAGACATTTTGCTACGGTTAAAAATTTAGAAGACATACCGGCACCCAAAGGACTGCCACTGGTTGGTACGACTTTTTCACTTTTGGCTACAGGGGGACCTAAGAAACTACATAAGTACATCGACAGGCGACACAAGGAACTGGGCCCCATTTTTAAGGATAATGTCGGGCCGGTCACAGCAGTGTTTTTGGCAGACCCCGACGAAATGCGTGCGGTTTTCGCAAAAGAAGGTAAAACATATTTTATATTTTTGGTCTAATTAAATTAGTTGACTGTTTTTAAAATCAGTTTTATTATTCGAAAACTATTAAAGAACTTCTTAGTTAGTAGGAAAAATCGTTCATTTGAAAACTTGTTTTAAGAAATAATATAAACTTTTGAATATTTATAAACTAATAAATATTATGAAATTTATTTTATTAACCTTTTACTTTGTGGAAGAACAGAAAATGTCACTAGAATTAATATTTCCTAAAGCTGTTTCAGGGAAACAGCTGAAAAATCAATTTATTGAATAAAAAGTTTTGTTTTAAAATATTTTATGTATAATATCTTTTACAAATAATATAATAATAAACGATCCTGTGACAGTGATCGAGCATGTAGTATTTATTATTGTTATTATTACATGAAATATAGGTACATACATTTTTAATTAAACTTCTTTTCATGCGTACTAATTCAAATAAAACAATTACATCGAAAATATATGTTATATTATTTATTAGATATGTCAAACATCAAATATATTTAGGTATTTGAAGTTATAGACGTAGTTCCGCCTTGAGAAACAAAAAGTTTTCGACAGTTGTCAAATCAAGTGTTATTCCACTACAAAATAACTTGATTCTGTTGTTTAAAGTTAATTGGTTTACATCTTTGTAATAATGAAAATTTGCATCATAATGTACCACCTTAGACAAGGAAAGAGAGAGGACTGCGCATTGGAATCAATTTATGTAACCCATTTACCACCAAACTAATGGCGGACAATATTGACATAGGCGTATCATACGATTTTTCTTATACGATTATTAAATAATCATTTTCATTATTTCGTATTACAAATCTAATTTAAAAAAGTCTTTAAATATGTACTGCTCCAAAACAAAACAACAATCATTTTAAAACATATTTATTTAATAAATATTACAATTTTAATCTATTTTATCTATTTTAAATATATGTTTTTGTTCCACGCCACTGCAAAACTATTACATCTATGAGAAAATAATAACAATGAATTGGAAAATAATCTTTAAAACTGAATGAAAACAGTTTTCAAAATGTATGTACTATTAATTTAAGTTATCATACATAACATATGTGATTTAGTTAAACATCTATTACCTGAAAGCTGTAATATTAATAAAAATAAATTTCAAGGAAATAGTTTTAAAATACTTTTATTTCTTCCTCTTTTTTAGCACTCTGACTGTTGCACTTATAAACTGCACAATTAACCATTTTAAAATGTCTATTCAGGTAATTAAAAAAGGTGAAAATTAATAAAAAAACAAAAAAAAATACAATTCGACGTTCCAAATTTGTTTACCACCAAACGTTTGAAAATTGGCTTCACTCACACGCATAAGGTTTTCATTGCCATGCGCTGTCCTCTCTCTTTCCTAGTCTAAGTGTACCACATTATGAAACATTAAACTAAATGACCAGGGTAACTGCAATTTTTCTACGAATTTTATACCGAGTGAGCGTCAAAACTTTTCAAAATATACACAACCACAAAATCAATTCAAAATACTCAAAATTTAAATAATTTGTCAACATAAAATAATTTTAAAGTTTGTCCTCTGCCGTCATATTGAGTGCCCTATTCTGTTAACTAGAAAAAGGGCCGATAGAAAAACAGGTATAAAGGTAAAAAGAATAGAAATCGATGACAAATGTAGATGACAGATGAACATTTCAAAGTTATAATACTTTTATTGTTAGGTTTATAGTACGGGAGGTAGCGCCGAAAACCATAACAATAATAGTTTACCCCTAACATATAACCAAATTATTATTTTAATAATATCATAATAGAAAATAATCATCACCTGTATGGGGGTTAATTTACCATGTTTACATGCTGAGTTGAACCTAGGTTCAATCTGAGTTCACCCAGGGTTTGATCGATTGAAAAGTTATAGCTCTATATTTTTTCGTAGAGTTTGCAGCGATTGGGGATTAATTAATACTGCGCATGCACCGACCCCAACGTTATTTTCATGTTTTACGAACACATTTCCTATTGCTGTTGATTCTTTTATTTATGTTATGAAAATAAGGATAAAGGGACAAAAAAGGAATAATTTAATACTTATATGCCGGTATTCATTGTTCCCATTTAAGTACGAGTGTTAAGGGACTCAGGACTCAGGTGTTTCATAAACAACCCTCAAGATCTAAGGGTCGCTCAAGTCACCCTTAACTCAAGTGAAGACGTGACTACCCTTGAGGGAACCTTGATTGCTTTATATTCGACAGTTTTGACAGCACAGTAAACATTATTTTTTCATTTTATGCTCTGTAATAGGTTATTATATTACATTATTGACATCGTTTACGATTAAATAGGTATTAATTTTAATAAGAAATAGTTATTCATTTTTAGGTAGTTTGTTATTAAGGAGGAATAATTATTTTATTTATAGACAGTTTGCAAAAAATTTATTATGGTTCATTTGTTTGGAGTTGGCAGCACAGTGAATTCATTATAAATGCAAATCCTTCAAAGCCCAAGCAAAAATTATTAAAAGTAGTATACATTTCTATCGAAACATAGTCATAGTCCTTATAATTAGGGATTAACTAACCCAAACACATAGATAGTATTGTCACAACATGTAGCTGAATAGATCCCATGACCGTAGAACCGAAGTTTTTTTAAAGCATAATTCGGATTAAAATAAAAATTAAAGGTAAAATAAAAATTTCGATAGCAAAACGGCTGTCATTGCATTTAAAGTATTTATAGAATAAATAGTGAAAGTTAATTCAACCTTTTAGTTGTTTATTGTTCTGAATAAGATGAACTTTCACACAGTAAGGGTTAGTACCATAAATTTCACCAACACTAACACACTCCAAACAAATAAACTATAGTTGTTTACTGTTCTGAATAGGGTTGTGTCTAGAAAACAAGAATTAGTATTTTATAATAAGTTTCTTTTATGTTTGCAAAAGACTTACTAAGACATTTTTTAAAGTACTTTTTAATAAAATATACTTGTATGTTATAAATAATCTTTTCAAAAGCACTAATCATTTTTATTTTTAAGGAAAATATCCACAGCATATAAAACCAGAATCATGGTTGCTTTACAACAAAAAACACGACTACTCTCGGGGACTATTTTTTATGGACGGCGAAGAATGGCACCATTTTAGAAGACTGATGAACAGGATTCTATTAAAAGGCAACTTAGATTGGATAGAAGAATCGTGTGATGTAGCCACAAATCTATTTACACATCGCGTAAAACTTCAACAAAATCAGGAATTTCGAAACTTGGAAGATGAATTGTATAAATGGTCCATGGAAGTCATAGTGTCTGTGTTAGTAGGTGCCAAAAGTTACGGAGACAGTTATAAGGAAGTAGATCATTTAGTACGAGAGTTAGCTTCTACTGTACATTTAATTTTTAAGTATACTTCTAAATTAAATCTAATTCCGGCGGAGATAGCTCTGAATTACAATTTAAAGAGATGGCGGAATTTTGAGAATTCAGTAACACAATCGTTAAATTTGGCCAACGAGCTCATCAACAACATTAAAGATAAGGGAGACGGACTGATAAAGAGAATGACTGCAACAAATATGCACAGCAAGGATATAGATAGAATAATAGTCGACTTAATTTTAAGCGCAGGCGATACTACAGCTTATACAATGACTTGGTTGCTATTCCTAATAGCAAAACATAAAGATTATCAGTCGCAACTTAGAGATAGTATCAAATCCAACTCCCAAGCAAGTCTGTTAAAAAATGCGGTGAGGGAAACTTTAAGGATGTATCCAGTTGCACCGTTTATTACCCGATTTCTTCCGGAAGATACAGTAATTTCTGGCTACAGCGTACCTGCGAATACTATTATAGTAATGTCGATATATACAAGTGGACGAAACGAGAAGTACTTTAAAAATCCCGATGCATTTCTTCCACAGAGATGGACGAGGGATAAATTAAGTAATTTGACGTTTCAACAAGCTAGTTTACCATTTGGCATTGGATCTAGATCTTGTATAGGTAAAAAGATTGCGGAGACTCAGTTAATGATGACTCTTTTAAAACTTGTTGAACAATTCGAGATCAGCATTCTTAATGAAAATGAAATCGACGATATACTGGTAATGGTTTCAAAACCGTCCAAATCTCTGAGACTTATTTTTAAGAATATACGTTAAAAAATGTAGCAGTTTAGGATAAATTTATTTTAAGAATGTTACCAATCCAACTAGCACTTATGTAGGTTTTAGTTAATTAATAGAAAATACATATCTATACAGGGTGTCCCGAAAAGAATAGTCATAAATTATACCACAGATTCTGGGGTCAAAAATATGTTGATTGAACCCCACTTACCTATATACAATAGTGCACACAAAAAAGTTACAGGGTGCTAAAGTTAAAAATTTAAATAATTTTTCTAACATTACCTACTCTAAAACGGTTTAACGTTAATGTATGAAAATTTATAGGAAATACTAGTAGAGAATACCCAATAAATTGGAAACAGTTGCATTCAATTTTGATTTATTATGGATTTTCAGAGGGGATCAATACCCCTTTAACCCCCCAACTTTTTTTAGGGCTATAATTTAACAAAATATGGACCGCCACTGGAATCGAACGTCTAATCTTAAACTTTTGTGTCTCTCTGTATTTATTTATAAATATTTTATTATGGAAGATACATTCACCCTTTAAAATGCCAATTTCAATATTGAATATTTAAAGTACATTTTCACAAATATTAAAAACATCTTTATTATTAAATTACAATTTTAAAATAATAAAAATCTAATGTAATACATAATTTTAATTAATATTATTTACAAGTTATTTCAAATCTGCTATACGTATGTAGAATACACTACCTATATTATTGATTACATGTAACAATAGTAATAATAGTCTCTGATTGATTACTGTCAGGGTATTTGTTGTTGCTTTTTTGACATAAGTAGAAAAGTTTTTCTAGTTAATAACTCAAAATGAATAATTACAGTTTCTCAGAAATGGCTGATATGCACTTAGTATTAGGTAAAGATTTCATTATGAAAATAGCGGTTGTATGTATTACTTTCATTTTCTAATCAGGTGAGTGTGAAGGGAAGTTAGGCAGTTTTATTTTATATATTAGGGACTTAAAGCAGTTCTAAAAATCACTACGTATCCGTATACGTATCGCAATGCGCCTGTGCAGAAGCGATACGTGGGTTTCGTTACGTTACGTGAAACGTATCAATCCGTCACACGTATCTAACGTAACGTATCACATTATTGTTTTCCGTGATCGCGTTTTTCAATAATTTAGCTATAAAAGTGATATTGTATGCTCAAAAATCATAACCTTATTTTCTGTTCATCAATCATAACAAACATTTCTGTAATATGCGATAAAAAAAATTATTATTTTACAGTGGCAATGACGACATTATTTTGTTAAGGTAGATATCGGGGCTATTTTTTTAGGTTAAAATTAAAACACATGAATGGTTACGTTACGTTACAAACGCATTTGCTTTATGCTTCTTTTTGCTTAGTCACGTATCTCCTTTACGTTACGTATACGGATAAGGATACGTGATACATTTTTAGAATTGCTTTATGTCTCTATTAGCTAAATCAACATCTCTACTATCTTCTGTCATTGTAGTGTTTAAAATTTTATTTTCCTACGACCAAAAGCTTCAAACTGTTGATTTATAATTTGTTTTAAATTATCTCAGTATACAAACATGGACTGTGACAAATAAAACGTAAAATTAGTGTGGCAACTCTATAATCTAAAATAATAATCTAAAATTTATATTTTTTTTAATAGAATTGGTGGTCGTAGGAGAATAGTGTATATTACTTCTGCGAAAGTGATTTTTCCGCCCTAGTAATGTAATATACTATGGTGGACACTAATTTTTACTGGTGGTATATATGTATCAATACTAAATGTACTGTATAGATATTAATTTAATTATTTGATTACTTTTTCTATTTTAAATATTTCATGTATTTATTCCTTTTTTCAAAAGAATGGAATTAATAAAAAAATAAATATTAAGAAAACATCAGAAATTTGTAAAATTCCACTACTACAATTTGAAACGCTATTTAAAATTTTTCTACAATTATTTTTAATTTTGTTATCTTAATAAGTAACTAATAAATGTAGAAAAAAAAATAAAATTTAGGTTATAATCGAGAACCTAGATCAGGACGATATAATTTTTTCCTTGGGTTTTCTATATCATTTTATTAAGTTACAACTGATCTAAAAGGGAAATATACAGGGTGTACCAACCTTACGACAAAGTTTGGTATATGGGTTGTTTTAGAAGATATCAAAAAATGTTATTAACAAATAGAGTAGATGTCTTTACGGTTCATAGTTTGAAATTACCTTAAACTATACAGAGTTTTACAAACCAAACACGATTATTTAAATGGGAACCCCTGTATATTATACTGAATTCGGACTGCTCACATTTTTTTGAAGCTTTTGATATACCGTTTTTATCCGTTATACAGAGTCTTACAGAAGTTATGGACATGTTTATGTGAAAATCGTAGGTAAATCAACGCTCTGTATCTTATTGGGCTTTCCAACGACCTGTCAAAAATGGCGGCTGTAGGCAAACAATAGTATTGTTTTGTATTTTTGTCATAGTGCTTTCTTTATTTAAGTTGGTGTAGAAGTTTTTATTGTTTTGAGAAAATAGTTTTTGTGACTTTGGGTACATTCAGGAGGTCCCAGCGGCTAGATCTAGCCACTCAGCATGCTGTGGCCGCTGTTAATAAGCGCCTTCGTTTCGCCTGAATGCGTGGCTCACTGACAGCGGAACAAAAGTCAAAACATGTGAAAACATAACCCAATTTTTATTTTGGTTTTTATATGTCTATTGTGTTCATGTACAAAACTACAATAATTATCTTCAATTATCAATTGGATAAATCTTATCCCAACAATCAACACCTTAGAATATAATTAAGATCAACACAAACCTACATAACCCAATTTCGATGTCATTAATGTCAAAATCGCAATGCGCTTTTTAGAAAGCGACAAATTTCTACGCTGAGAAAAACAGTCAGCCGCTGTTGAATAGCTTTCAAGCAGCGCTACATTCAGAGAGACACCTTACTAAGCTATCTCAGCCGCTGGGACCTCCTGAATGTACCCTTTATAAAATAGATTTTATATATTATTTAGACTTGTTAACGTTATAAGTTGAAAAAATGCCTGTTACATGCCTTGTGATTGGTTGTGCAAGTAGATCAAACAGGGATGACTGACAACAACTGAACAACCACGTATAGAATGGTTTATGAAACTTTCATTATATGTGTTCTGTGACTTTGACAGTGTTATGTTCTAAGGTTTGCCCACAGACGCCATCTTTATGTCACGTGATTTGGAAAGCCTTATTGTACGTTGAAGAAAAAAGATTATTTTGCCTAACAGAGTTTCGTAATATGATACACTGTAATCTATTCAATCTTAATTATTTGCTCTTTTGTATACAGGGTGGACGATAACTCGTACCTTTCATTTTCTCTCTTCTTTCAAATGGAACACCCTGTATTTTATAGAATGCCTCATTATGTATTATGTATTAAGCATTCCTTGTACCCAAAGTTTATGAAAATAGAGTTATTTTGTAATATTTATTGTAAACCATAATTATTAACCTTTTATGTGAAAGGAATAATAAACGTTGAATGTAACAAACAATCCTTAAAAATAATAAATTTTAATAAACAATATATTCTAAATAAAACAAGTGTCCAAAAGTATAATTCTAACTAAATGTTCAAAGTGTTAAGATTTCATAACAGATGAATCGGAAGAGAATTTGTATTTCTTTTTTTGGAGTTTTATAAAAAATGAGGTTTATAAAACTCCCGACTACTAGACACGACATGAAAGAGAGAATCACAGCGGCATTTCAATCTGTTAACGTTGATATACTGAAAAATGTTAGTCAATTATTTGAACTTAGATTGCAGCATTGCATTGATGTTAACGGTGAACGGTGAAATATTATCTTAAAACTTCAATCCAACATAACCTGTTGTTCTCTAGTAAAATATTTTTGCAATAGATAAAATTGGTCTTTCATGCTTCTTAATAATTAGTTAATATTATTCATTTGATATTAACTGTATAGTTAGGTGATAATATAGAATTAGTACGAAAAAAACATTTCCCGTCCATAAAATTTTAATTTCTTTTGGGAAGTATGAAATATTAACCATATTTATTTATATAGAAGTTTTAAATCTCACATATGTACACACATCAACATGGTCTAGGGATGTTTTAATAAAAACTAGCATCTGACATTGACTGTCATTGACTGTATTGAATTTAACAACGTATTTTGCGAATAAATAGTGGAAGTTTCATTCAACCGTTTAGTTGTTTACTGTTCTTAGTAAGATGGACTTCCACAAAGTAAAGGTTACTACAATCAATTTCATTTACTTTTTTATTAATATCCCTAGACCATGTTGATGTGTGTAAATGTTTTTACACGATTTTTGTAGTAAATAGCATTAAAAGACTGGGTACGTAACATAGACTGTCATTTTTATATTAGATACTGTTATTTTAGAAAGTAATTTTAGTAAAATTTTATGTGAAGTGAAACAAATAGAAATTTATATAAATATTATTGTTCTTTTTTTTGCTACCCAAAGCCTCGTTTACACATTTGTTGATGTTGTTGTTGTTGTAGAAGGGGAAGTGTGGACACTCGTCAACAATATCAATAAAGAAATCAAAAGTCTAAGTCAATGTCACAAAGTTTTATTAAGGGTAAGCAAGTAAAGTCGTTAACAGCTACTAGTTTCGGCTTTTAGAAAAGTCATCATCAGGCTAAAATACAAACAAGTTTTACAACATAAGAATAGAAATCATAATAATAACAAGGTTCATACCTGAACTGCATATATGATACAATTGTAAATCCAGGCAGCTTACATTATACGTTAAAGCTTGTGGGTAAGAGAAATGATAACGATATGACAATGAAAAGAAAATTTAAATTATTAACTAATTATGATATAATTTATAAATGTTAATGTTAAAATTAAATGATAGAATTAAGTTAAATGAACTAATACAGTTCAATGATTGGAATTAACAACGTTTTAGTGTTTGTGCTTTTGGTTATGGACTTTTTCGCCACTAAAAATTTATCTTTTAACTATTTACACCATGTTTGTACTGTTTCTTACAGTCAAACATCACCAATTTGGTGATTTTTCTTATTTAGATGTTAATTCATCAAAAGTTTTTCAGCCTCCTACTCGGGAAGGCTTTTCATCGGATGTATATACATCTAAGAATTTTCAAACTCTTATTTTCTGGATTTTTACCTCACAATTTTTTCAGCCTCCTACTCTGGAAGGCTTTTCAATAGCGGTTTATATAACTAAAGTTTTCCAAACTCCTTTTATACTGCTCTTTTACTCCCTAGGCACAGCCCTTTGGGAATATGACGTTAATAGTTATTTAGTCTACAACTCCTCTCATCATGATATCTTGCCGATGAATACTTTTCTCTCCCTTAACTCGTTAATTCCAATCATTGAACTGTATTAGTTCATTTAACTTAATTCTATCATTTAATTTTAACATTAACATTTATAAATTATATCATAATTAGTTAATAATTTAAATTTTCTTTTCATTGTCATATCGTTATCATTTCTCTTACCCACAAGCTTTAACGTATAATGTAAGCTGCCTGGATTTACAATTGTATCATATATGCAGTTCAGGTATGAACCTTGTTATTATTATGATTTCTATTCTTATGTTGTAAAACTTGTTTGTATTTTAGCCTGATGATGGCTTTTCTAAAAGCCGAAACTAGTAGCTGTTAACGACTTTACTTGCTTACCCTTAATAAAACTTTGTGACATTGACTTAGACTTTTGATTTCTATGTCGTAGTCACATTTGAGATATGGATGATTTACTTCATTTTTAATATCAATAAAATTTGTTAAAAAACTGTTATTTGGTGGGTAATGTTAGTATGTTCACTTGGAAAAATAAAAACTAAAAGCTTAGTCTGAAAATTTAGTCAGTAAAGCACCTTTAAATAATTGGAAATTATGAAAAAAAGCGTCAGTATTTTTTTAGTAATTTTTTAGGGATTTATTCGGAATTGGCAACACTGATTTCTTAGCAGAAGTCCTCTATTAAAAGTATATTGTGTACGAATGTTTCGAAATGTCAATTTTATGTAAAATTTTGAAGTATAAGTAAGTATCAAAGCACTATCACTATCAAAGCATATCACAGAAAATTGAGATTTAGAAAATGTTATCCGAACATTTTGTGATGTTACACACACAGACAAAATTTTGATCATTATTGAAACGGCAGACAAGTTAAAAGAACAAACTAATAAATTTATTAAAGAAGCTTCAAAAATATTTAATCATTAGGTAGGTATATTTGGTTATACACGGCGGTCGTAAGACCCACACTCATGTATGGATCATTGGTATGGTGGCCAGCCCTATGTAAGGAGGTCAACCGGAAAAGGGTGGGAAAGGTACAGCGACTAGCTGCTGTTCTCATTACGGGGTGTCTTAGGACAACCCCGACAAAATGACAAAAGCCCTGGAAATGATCCTACATCTGACTCCACTAGACCTATATGGGAAGGAATGCGCGGCCAACGCTGCTCTCAGTCTCAATGCAGTCTCACCATGGCCTAAGGTAAACTACGGCTACTCCAAGATTCTGAAGGAATTTAGTCTTACCTTAAACAACACAGACTAGACGAAACCCACCCCGATGTTCGACCACAAGTTCTCGGTGGACATCCCGTCCAAAGAGAAGTAAGTGGACGGCGAACCTAGTTAAGCCAAATGGGACGCTCTTCTATACAGATGGCTCAAAACTAGAGGGGAGAGTAGGAAGTGGAGTCTTCTCAGAGGCCCCACCCCTCAACCTATCATTCCGTTTGCCGGACTGCTGCAGTGTATTCCAGGCAGAAATGGTAGCTATTAATGAAACAGCAAAATGGGTACTTCAAACCGAATTCGAGTCAAATGAAATATCTATTCTAAGTGACAGCCAAGCTGTCATTAAGTCTCTAAACTCAGTCTACCTGACCTCCAAGGCGGCTATACAACGGCGTAAAGCCTTAGATGAGCTGGCGACTATAAAGTAAGAGTCAATGTTGTCTGGGTACCCGGCCACACGGACATAGCAGGCAACTGTAAGGCGAACGAGTTAGCAAGAGCTGGTACGACGCTCACGACTATATCCGCTAATACAAGACCAGGTGCACCTATCGCTGAACGAAGATTGCTCCTCCGGAAAGAAATACTCCGCCAAACCAACCTGTGGTGGCGGGAAGAACCTTCTTGCAACTCGTCAAGACAGGTATGGCCAGAGCTTAACCTGCGACGTACCAAAGATATTCTATCTCTCTCCAGGAAATCCATCGTAAACGCGATTGCTGCCATCACTGGACACTGGCTTGGAGGATGCCATGCTGCACGCATGGGAATTCCACAAAGGAATGACTTTTGCTGAAGTTGTCAAGACGAAGAGGAGGAAGAGACGATGTTCCACCTACTCTGTCACTGCCCTGCCCTATCCAGGCAAAGATTTTCTGCTCTGGGACAGCCCTATTTTGACAACTTATCCGATCTTCAGTCGGTTGGTATCAAAAGCATCATGCTGTTCATTGACAGACTGGTTCTCATGATAGTGGTGGGGGTGGCAACCATCCCATACGTCATCACAACGGACATCTGGCCTGAACCACCTTGTTAACCTAACCTAACCTAGGTATATTTCCCTTGAACATTTTCAAACAGTGATTTTCTATTGACAGGGAACGACAAAAAAATATTAACTTCTTTTTTTAAATATACAATAATTAGTGTACACATATCTTAATAATTAATTTTTGTAAATAAATATTATACGAGTAATATCAAACAAACAATTAAATGTTATTATATTTATCACTTCTTGGTTTTTTTTCTGAATATTCCTTAAACAAATTATGTAAATTTATCAGAGAGGAAAGACAATAAACCTTACTTCAACTTACTCACAGCTTAAGTCCTTTTCGCTATGGTAATCGTTATTATTCAATGCACCGGGTCGCATTAATTTTATTATTTTAATCGATGTGTTGAATACGAAAATCTGCATCTCCTTTCATCGTACCTACACGAATATGGCTAGCGGTTCCAAAACTACCAATTAAAAATTCATCACACTTTATACAAATCTACCAAGTCGGCATACTTTAAAGAGTTTGACAGATGAACATTAACACGTTAAATTCTTTAAAATAAAAATGTTTTGGTACAACCCAACAAAAATATGGGAATACCATACGGTGATTGATGAAATACTATTCGTATAGAATAATTAATAGTAAAGGAAAGCCTCTAATTTTTACATTATCTTTTCATACATTTGTAAATATAAACTTTTGGTGTATTTATGTTTAGTTAATGCCGAAGGTTATGTCCCTGCATTATCGACAAGAAAATTACTTCTCAGACTAACTTTTGCAATTAAACTCATAAGTAATCCTATACATATCCCAATGTTCCTAACCTAACCTAACCTAACCTAACCTAACCTAACCTAACCTAACCTAACCTAACCTAACTTTATCCTATACCTATCCCTATGTCTCTAACACAGGAATGAATGAGTTAAACAAAGGCTGAAACACAATTAAAAACTTAGGATTTAAGGAATAAGATATATAATTTAAGAGATAGGTTTTAAGGAATGGACGGCAAAACACAATAAAAATTTATGTTATAAGAAATAAGAAACCGATTTGTTGGTTTTAAGATTTTAGGAATAAGAATCCAACCAATCGAAGTTCGGAATATATGACTTTTAAAACTCATTTTTGATATTTCTAACATTCAAAAATGGAAAATTTTCATATGTATGCTGCTACTAAAATTTTTGGTCGATTCACCCTTTGGTAATGCCCGTGCTGCACCATTTCATTGATCATTATACATGAATTAAAAATCTTTTATATCAAAATATCACCCGAAGAACTATTAGCAATATCTAAATCTAAATTATTTTTAACTAAAACTGCTGCACTACATTACTCTAATCATAAGGTGCAAGATAAATATTTCCTTATACCTAAAACCTACTTTTTCTACGTTAGAAGCTAATACTTGCGCATTCGCCAATTATTAGAACTTTAAAAATAAAAGACATTTATAGAAAATCTTAAAACACGTCAAATTTAAATTATAAATTGACATTCTTAAAGTGAAAATTTTATCCCTATCTCCTACCCCCTTTGAGTGACAGTTACAACCCCCAATTTTTAAATGGGTAGTAATGGCTTATGATGTATCGTTTGAAAAGTCTCTTCATTCTCTATCTAAAAATGTTACTGTTTTTAAATTTATTGCAAAAAGTAACATAAAAAATAGAAGCATTCTATATGTTACCGAAATGGCCGAAACGCCAAACTAACAGTAGCCATTTTTGACTTCGATTCGTTTCTGGAGGTTTGTAGGTGTGACGTCAGGGTAAAGGTGAATTTTTTCAACTAAGATATGTAATTTTTAAAACATTTCAAAATAAATAGATTTTTCGATTTTTAAGCTAAAAAGTTATTTCTTCGATTTTTGCTTGACTTAGTTAGTAAATAAGATAGACTTCCACAAAATAAGGGTTAGTACAGTAAATTTAATTAAGATTAGGTTTGGTTCAAGGTAATGTACAAAAATTTTGTTTTCATCACTGTTGCAAAATAATATCTTATATTTTGGATATTGTTTGTTTATTTCAATCAATTATAAGCTTTTGTTTAGATATGATAAACAATTGGTTAAACATGATAGGAAGAATCTTACCTTTAAATACTTTGCCGAAACATCCTTCTCCAACTTCTTTGAGGAAGGAAAGTGTTTCTTTCTTTAAAATTGGGACGCCAGTTGCAGGACAAGCAGAATATTGTGGATTTGGTGCATATCGCTCTGGTACCAGGAAACTATGTTTCAAATTCCTCGGTGATGTCTGTAACAAATTAAAAAAAAACAATAAATTTAACATTATTTTACCAGTTCCTTTATTCATCAGTTAAATACTTATAAGAATATTATAAGGAATCTAGTTACAAATAATCATCAAATAATTTATAACTTAAGAGATAAATTGTGCCAGAAAGTATCTAGGAATAAAATATCTAGGAGTGATTTTGGATTAAAAACTACCTTGGAAACAATTTGATCCAAAAGCCTTAGTGGCTAGCTGGATATCCAGCAGGATATTTGGAAAGGAAAATGAATTGAAAATAATCTTCTGGTCATACTAAACGATTATCAAGCCCATTATCACCTATGCTTTTGTTAGTGTGGTGGCCAAAAATTCAACAATCAACAGCATGTCCTAAGTTGCAGAAAATGCTTATCTAGGAATAACAATGGCAATGGCAACGTAACCCACAGCAGCCCTAGAGGTGATGCTGGGTCTCCTTCTACTGCAATATTGCATAATGAAGGAGGCTGTAGCTGGTTCCTTACGACTGCAACACACAAGAAACTAAAAACTCTGCTGAATTTCCACCAATAACAGTGACAAAAATAATTAATAGATAATAAATTGAAACAAATCATCTCAAATGTGACTCTTCTTTAAGTGAAGAAAGGAAAAACAAAGTAAATATCACAAACTTTTATTATAAAAGTGTAAGTATAAGCTTCTAGTTTCGAACCACATTAAAGGTCATCATCAGGCTACAATAGAAATAATACATTACAAGCTAACACAAATACAAATCCTCACTAAGGGAGTTACAATTAGCAAAGGGAAAGTTGCAAGAATGTTTATAGTCTATAAGAAACTGTATTGTATAAAAACTTAAGATTCCATTTTGTCAAGATGCAGTAAACTGGTTTATTGTTGTTTATTATTTTTATATTTAAGATATTATGTTGGACAAATAATATATTTCGTATCCATATTTTTTTTTTATTTATACGATTTAACTTTTCATTATTAAGTAAATATTTTTAAAAACTCACCGCTTCGTTCTTTTTCCACAATTTTTTCCATACGAAAAATATAATGGTTAACAGTATGACCCCGCTTACAAGTATAGTTAAAGGGATTACGTATGTTTGGTAGCGTGAAGAGCCTAAAGTTGCTGCAGCAAATCGGTCCTCCTAAAAAATATTAACCAATTAACAGCGAATAATCATTTCGGTATAGAGCAGGCCATTTAAACTTATACTCACAAAGATAAATAACTGAAAGATACATTCATTCCCTGTTCATTTTATAATTTTTAGGTTAATTATGCACAAAAGCAACGAAACATACATTTTTTCTATATATTACAAGCGCCTGAATAGCTCCAATTTGCTGAGTTTTTGTCCACCAAACTCCTGAACCATAGGTCAACATTGGTCTGACCCTCATGTATAACCAAAGGTTTATCTTTGGGTTGAGACCCCATGTTTTCCCGCACGACCGTCTACATCTCCTAAGGGCAATTGTAGACTTTTGTGGATTCCAGGTCTGCTTCTTGTCAAATATTATACCTAGGTATTTAGCCTGACTTAAAACTTGAATGGAATGAATTTGCTTTCAGCACTTCGTCCCTAATGCACCTGTCTATCAGTCTTTCCAGTGTTTTAACCGGGAAAGTTTTTAATATTGAATTGAACTTGAAAATCGCTTCTGATAATGAGTACTGCAGTAAGAAAATTGATGAAATTAAAGATGATTTTATATTTTTAGGAAATACAAATGCCATGTTATTTTCTAAAGAAACAGCTTTATCTGTTCCTAGTCAAGAACTCCCTGATAATTTCTTTGATCTAACAATTGATGATGCAAGAAAATTACTCAAAGGTAACAAAAAACAACATCAACAATATGGAAATGGCAGTCTTTTAACATCAAACTCAAGAAATTTAGAAGAATCCAAAAAACAACTAAGAAATTTAAATATTTACAAAAGAGCCATAATAAGGGTACAATTTCCTGATAGGATAGTTTTACAAAGAACTTTTTCACCAACAGATACTGTGAAAGAAGTTAAAGAATCTGTTAGAGATTATCTGGAAGATAAATCAATGGCTATCTATATTTATTTTACACCACCAAAAGGAGAGAGGCCTTAACAGATAGACAGCCTTTCTTCGTCCTATTTGTTGCTTGTTTCATATATTTACATGAATCTAATTTACTAAGAACATAGAGAAAGAAAAAGGATTCTTCCGGAATTTCCAATAATGCGATAACTTTCTAATTTGATTTGTATAACGATAAAAATATTTTGAACAGTTGTGAAAGACGACAGTTGCTCAGAGACAGGGGCGGCTCTAGCTCACCTGCCGCCGGGGTGCAAACTCTTGTGTGCCGCCCCTTCTGGGCGATAAGGTGAACGAGGTTACAGCCTAGAAAATAAGACTTATTTCCTATATACCGTGAAGAAGGTGAACGACATAAGGGAAGCTAGATAGGTAGAGAACTATTCTTAAAATAAACCAAACAATTTTATTTATTTAGTTATATCACAATTTAATAACATCAGATATATATTTAATTAAATGAAAAGTAAGTCACATATGTATATACATATTATGTACCAGATGTAAAAACAAATTATAAAAAATTACGTAATTATACCTATATCCGAATACATACTTATGATAATAATACACATCTTGCAATAGGTAGGTATTATCTAATGTTTGACCATATTTTTCAAAAGCTAAAATCAATTTTTCTAGATTTTCGGATAGCAAATTCTTTTATAATGTCATTAATATCTATGTCAACATCATTTTCAATGCTTATTATAGCTAGATTTGAAAGCCTTTCTTGTGTCATACTAGACCTTAAATAATTTTTTATAATCTTTAATTTGGAAAATGATCTTTCACCCTCAGCAACAGTAACCGGTAATGTTAAATAAATACGTAAAGCAATCGACAAATTTGGAAATGTTCTAATCAAGTTACTTTTAAATAAATATCCTAAAACATCAATTGCAGAGGAGGTGGATTTTAAATAGGTCGGTAAAATTTCAATTTCATTCAGCAAATCGACTGCATTTATATCAGAATGCTTAGTTTGAAAATCTGTCAATTTATTTTGCAAATCCGCGCAATACTTTAATTTATCATTTGAATTTAAATTTTTAAAAGCATCAAGGTTGTGTAAAAACGAAAAACAGTTGTGATCACTTAACTATTCGAACCTTTCATCTAATTTAGTTATGGCAGTGTCTAATAAAAAAAAGTAAAAATTTACTTTAAAGTGTAACTCTGGATTTTGTATAGCGTCATCTCTTCCTTCATAATTAAACATAGGTCTTCGTTTTCTAGGTCGTACAGTGCCAACTGCTGGAAAACTAATTTCGCAGTCTAATTCTTCAGCAATAATTTTTGATTCATTAAGCATTTCTTTATAAGCTAAGTCTGTACGACATTCAGTTAAATATTTTTTTACTTCTTCTAACATTTTAGCAGCCTCCGGAAGTATTACAGTAGATTTCTGCATAATTTTGCTTACAGTATTAATTTTTAATAAAATATTATACCATGTTACCAAGGAACAAACAAATTTGTACGACTTTATTTTTGAAATCAAAGAATATGCAATAGTATATTAAACAACGCATTTCATATGGAATTCTGTTATGACACGAGTTCAAGTTTAAAAAACGAATCGCGAAGCGATGAGTTTTTTAAAGAACGAGTGTCACAACAGCCATATGAAATAAGTTGTTTATAATATTTTTTATATTTTGCCCTTTTTACCATTTTTTAAATTAATTTTTTATTTTTATGTAATTAGGAAATTTTTTATTTTAAAAAGTATGTCGGCAGCACTGTGTAATTTATAAAATTTGACAGTTGTGACATTTAGATTATCAAATGTTAATGTTTTAAAATATTTTAAAATGAATAATATACCAATAATAATATATTATATACGTAAAATATTATATTCATATTCACAGATACTTTCTTAAAGAACAATATAAAATTAATAAATTGCTATTAGCCACAAATGTCATTGTCAATAGTGTTGCCTTTAGATACTTCACTCATGTCGCCAACCATTTAAAACAAAAATTTGCGTGCGTAAAAGTTACATTACGATACGCAAATGCGTTTTATAATGAAGATTTTTATAAGTGCAAAATATAAAAAATTTTTTGTGTCGTTTGTGCATATGCGTATGTAAACATGGAACTTGTCATTCGTTATGATCCAGCTGCCGCCCCCTATAACCTGCCGCCCGGGTGCCGTGCACCCCTTGCACCCCCGCTTAAGACGCCACTGCTCAGAGAAAGAAATCCAAATCTGGTCGGCTAGCTGTTATTTGTATGGTTCTAATTGTAATAAATAATAATAACAATAATAATTATTTTACTGTACTTACGGGTAATGTTAACGGTGTTTTTGAAGTTGTAGTTAATGGAATGTGATTTTCATGTGAAGCTATTGGTTGTACTGGGATTCTACCAGAACTTACATCAACTAAAAAATAAAATAAAAATATAAATTAACATAAATATAACAATTTAAAGTTGGAAATGAACAAACAAATCTTGGAAGTTCTCCATTAAACTGTTTACTTTGATTGAGCCTTCATTTCATACATAGATAAGATGTAATTGTAAGATCAGCATGATATAGTATTTATCATCTTAGAGGGAAATACATCCAGGATAATCCCTTAGGGCTCATAACATTTAGGCTTTAATATTGTTATGTCTTATTACTTCCATACTTGGTCTAGCCTTACCTACTTAATCAACATCAATCTGACGATGCTAATTCTAGCGAAACAGCTGTCATTGCAAGGTAGGTATAGTTCAAGTATATTAAAATAAATTTAATGAAAACTATCTAGACTATGTTTCCATTTGTAAACGATCAAAGCTGCAGACAGACATTGCAATGACTTCAACATAAGTACTGATAAGCTGGCGACCATATTCCGAAGAAGCATTCTTTAATACTTCCGTCAATTCACATTTCACTTTCACGCAGATCAAGATCAAAATGTGACGATTCTTCAGACATGAATATACCACGAAAAAGAAGAAACCTTGCCTTATATTATATCACCTACCGAATACTATTTTACGTTAGACTCCTATTTTACGTTATACTGTAGTGTATCGTAAAATTTGTAAACATGGCTTGCGGTTATCGTACCTTAAAAAATCAAGGTTACATATGACATATGATATGTCACTAGTGCAAGTTTAAAAAAGATAAATAATTAAAACAAAACTAAGAAAAATAATAACCATAAGAATCATGAACAAAGCCTTGGTAAACCTGATTGTATATACCTCTAGTAACATTGATTATTGAAGATTTCCTTCTATTTACTGATTAACAAAAAGCAGTCGAAGAAAGAAAAATACTTGATTCTACAAATTAAATTTAATTTATAATCAGTGCAGAGCAATAATTGTAGCTTCTTGTTTCGTTTTGAAAAACAAGACATTATTGAACTATACATTTTTGCAAATACCTAACAGGATTGAAACTAATGATAGTCATGATACAACAATTTACAATGTACATTTTTTGTTGTACCATGAAAGTAAATTATAAGCATTAAAATCTGATTGGTTAACGTTATTTTCAAAAATAGCGTATAAATAAGCTTTATACGGTATAATTTTTACGTTATACATTATAACGAAAATTTTTATAACGTAAAACACCTTACCGCAAACTCTCTATTAAGACGATTTTAATGTTATGGAATGCTTAAATGAATTATCTTTCCTCTGTTACGTCAACATTTTAAATTGACAGTGACACAAAAATAGCTTCGAATGTCATCAACAAACATTTCTTATACAGAGAAAGTTAAAATTGTTTGTTTACGTTGTAATGTACGCCAGCGTTCAATCACCAGGTGTTTTCCACCATATAATTTCTGTTTTTAGAGCCAGAAATTAAATTTGAACCATTGTTTTCTTAAGTTGTTTAGTTTATTTTTATTACGTTTATAAGATAAATTCATTGGTTCGAATTTCGAATTGTGTCGGAAGACGAGTTAAGAAAATAAATAAAATCTTGAGTATCTCTTAATGATGTAATAAATGCTGTGTATACAAATCTAAAAGAACAATGTAGGTATGAGTAGCCAGTCAAAGATTAATGCAACAATAAAGTAAACAAATTATATAGGAGTTTAGTTTTTTTGAATATCTGAAAAAATATTCAAGAAATTTTAATTGTTTAAAAATATCATTTAATTTGCTAAAAAAAGTCGCAACTCCCGCAACTCTATCTCCAATATTTATAATTTTTACAGAGCCCTGAACTTAGTGTATACAGGGTGTTTCATTAAGAATTATCCATATAGTAACTGGAGAAACCTTAGCACTAAATATGAAGATTTAAGCCAAAACACTTAAATAAAATATTCCTCCTAACCGAGATATAGGGTGTTTTATTTTAACTATTCTAAATGATTGTATCCCATATTTTTGACACCTTCCAATATTTTTTCTTCATACTTGGCAAAAAGTTTACACATATTAGGTTACTTTAAATAGTGGCAAAAGATAGCTTTTCTCGATTACCAGAGGCGTGCGGTAGGGATGGATACTTTCTTTTATCCCCCTACAATTTACGCCACTGTTGTAATAATTGTTTCTGCATGTTTTTTTGATTCTCCGTTTTTTTCTACGTAAATATTATCCTCTTGTCTCAATACGATAGAGTGAGTAGTTTTCGAGTTATTTACATTTAAAGGTAATGTTTAAAATATCCATTTTTGTTTTATTGCTTATTCAACATGAGTTTCCTTAATAATATAACCACCTTGACAACAAAATTTGTTAATTCTAATCGTAAATTCACATGCCTCAATAACTATTTCACTAAATAAATAAAGTTTATTAGTTTCAGTAAATTTCATTTCAAAAGATTTTTTCATATCAATGTTTTTTAATTTTAAATTTATGAAAATTCAGAAATTTGATTGTTATTATCAGATACTAATAAATAAGATAAAATTCGCAGCAAATTCGCAGGTCCTTTTGAATCACCTGCAAATTTAAATGGCCGTTCATATCTGGAATTACTTCAAAATCCACTTTTTGATGAGCTGGAAAACTTACTATTAAACCAAAGAAGAAGTATGTGGTTTATGCAAGACGGCGCCCCACCACATTATCCTTTAGCGGTTCGAAATTATCTAAACAATACATTTCCTCATAGATGGATAGGGCCAGGGAGTGAATTTCCATGGCCTGCTCGAAGTCCCGATTTTAATCTCCTAGACTTTTATTTTTGGGGACATATTTAATACCCGACAGGAATTACGGCAACAAATAGAAAATGTTGCAAATTTTATTAGGAATCAACCCAACATATTTCTAAAGGTAGGAGAATTTTTTCCAAAAGGAATAATAAATGTATTGAAGTCAATGGAAAATTTACTATAATGGTAACTAACTAGAATTTTTTGTTACAGTAGTCTAAATAAATAATTGTTTCAGTACGTTTATTTTATGTATTCATAATGTTATTTCATAATAAAAATCATAGTTCTATTTTTTTATAAATTTAAAACTGAAATTTTGATAAATATTAATATGAAAAAATCATTTGAAACTAATAAATTTTATTTATTTAGTTAAATAGTTATTGACTCATCTGAATTTACGATTAGAATTAACAAATTTTGTTATCAAGGTGGTTAAATTAAAGGAAACTTAAGCAATAAAATTTGCAATAAAACAAAAATGGATATTTCAAACATTACCTTTAAATGCAAATAATTCGAAAACTACTCACTCTATCGTATTGAGACAAAAGGATGATATTTACGTAGAAAGTGACGGAAAATCAAAAAAAAAAAACATGCAGAAACAATTATTACAACAGTGGCGTAAATTGTAGGGGGATAAAAGAAAGTATCCATCCCTACCGCACGCCTCTGGTAATCGAGAAAAACTATCTTTTGCCACTGTTTAAAGTAACCTAATATGTGTAAACTTTTTGCCAAGTATGAAGAAAAAATATTGGAAGGTGTCAAAAATATGGGATACAATCATTTAGAATAGTTAAAATAAAACACCCTATATCTCGGTTAGGAGGAATATTTTATTTAAGTGTTTTGGCTTAAATCTTCATATTTAGTGCTAAGGTTTCTCCAGTTACTATATGGATAATTCTTAAAGAAACACCCTGTATACACAAATACTTACCGTCTGATGGACTATTTCCAATAGCAACCACCTTTCTAGGGCAAGTACCATCGAAAAACGGTGGTTGGGAGTCGTGGGTACATATACAGGTATGCGTTTGATTTGGAAGTGGTTTACAGGCCACATCTCCTACGCAAGAATCAGTCGTGCAAGCCCCTGGACTAACGATTTCTATTCGCCCTGGAAAATAAAAACAAAAGTTTAAAAACCAATTAATACACTGAGACTTAACGATAAAATGTGCAAAAATTCTATTTCAATTCGAATTACTGCGTTCCTTCAAGCGAAAAATCAATTTATATATTTAATTAATAAAAATAAATTCTATTTAGCAGATAGAATCGAACGATAATTGCTTTTACTTTCAAAATATACATCGTACTTACACAAAAGTGTATAAAACACATTTTATAATAATTGTTAAATTATTACACCTGAAGGTGTACAGTGCTACAGTTGCCTTGTGCACCCTTTCTTTTATGGTATCTCTACATAACAGCTTTTGATCAAGGATAAGTCCTAAATACCTAGCTCATTCTGAGAGTATCTTTGTCAGAGTATTCAGAGCAAGCACACAATTTAGTATCTTTAGCACTGCTTTGCTTCCTGCGGAGGTGGCTATTTTTTATTTAGGACAATAAATTGGGTTGGATCTGTTGCTTTTTAATGGTTTCAAGCCCTAAATATGGTTTTATAATCATGTAAAAAGAATTTTATTCTAATTTGGTGTAAGGTAACACCTTTTTTCACTTCGACCTTGAGATTTTATTAACTGGGGAACATAAGAAAGTTTTAAAAGAGGTAATTGTCATATATAATAGTGTGATCGAAAGGTTTTTCACATTTCATATAATGACGGGCAATTAAAAAAATATACACAACAACTTTAATGTTTATAACATATGGTCTTGAGAATACAATTCCTTATCAACTGGTCAGACCTCGAACAACAAAATAGGTCTGTTTGTCTTGAAATCAGAGTTCCGTAGACTTCCAAGTAATTCTCATTAGTGGTTTACGCCATATTTATTAATTATAAGGCAATATGTTTATTCGCTGTAATTCGTATCAGATTCAACCGCTAACTCATTATGTTTACTACTATAAACAAGTGACCTCTTACACCGAGGTTTCAAGCCATTCCTAGCGTAATATTTTTTTATTCACAATCGAATTGAATTTTTATAGACACAAGCGTTTCTGTATAAAATAGTTAAAGGATAACTTCTAATTAAAAACAGTTTAAAAAAATTGTTTTTTAACTTTTTCACTAATGAATAAGCATTCATCGTTAGGTTGACACAAGTTTTATGATCTCATAATCTAATAATTATACAGCGTGGAAAAGGAATAAATTCATTATTTCGGTTATATTTTGAAACAATATAAATAGATTTATTGGATTCATGATTAAAACTTAAAATTTGATTGTAAAATGCTAAAGGCAGAACTATTGAAAATTGTAAACCAAAAGAGATTATGTTATATTTCACTATGGTGCAGAAGTTTAAACTAGTAAATATGAGGCTTTGTGACAGACGTCAGATTGGATTAATTATTATTTTCCAAATTACTACTAATTTAAAACTTAATAATGCGTTCACGCTGAGGATTGCCTTATATCCGATCATTCTTTTGCTAAATGCACGTTAAGTAAAGTCCACAAAAATTCATAACTTATCGTGATTTTAATAAATTAAATAACACTCTTTTTGAAAATGATCTTCTCAACTTAAACTTTGACGATACATTTCAAACTAATGATATAAACAAAAATTTTTAGTATTTAATCATATGCTTATTTCCTTGTTTAACAAACATGCTCCTATTCGAACTATTCGGGTCACTCTGGAAAAAATTTTCGTAAGTTTTTACCTAGTTAACCACTCATGACTTTGAGTTAAGGAAAATTAATCGAAATATAATGTTAATAACCGAAAAGTTGTGTAGTATAACTGATTTCGAAATTCTGCTACATTCGGTTATATCTGAAATATTCTTTTAAGCTTAACTGAAGCAGTAAGTTTAGCATCTTACGTACTTTTCGGTTACCTAACTTTGATTTTCGGTTAATAATCATCCCCTTCAGTTATACAACTAATTTTTACGGTTACGCAGACCGTACTGTTACACTTTTCAGTTAAGCTGTACCTAACGATCAAAACAATTTCTTTCAAATTTGTCGGTTGTATTGAAATTCATCAGCTTCCATTATAAATGTTATAGTTTATTCCGATAAATTTACATTAATTTAAACAAAAGTGGTATTCATAATGTAATGTTTACACTAGTTTACCACTATTACCTCGTTTAATGTGAATGCGGTTTTCGGCTACGTAATTAGCGGTGTATTTTTTATCCTTATCTGGCAACTCTGTATCAGGCCAGCAAAAGAGTGAAGTTATTCATTATTTATCTAGGGTGTGTTTAAGTTTTGGTCTTTATAATTGTGTAACCTAGTCTTCTAAAAATTGGTGAAAAATTTAGTGTGATCTTTACAATTAATTAATAACTATTTATTAAAAGACAATTATTGAAATTACCGCAGAATGGAAGAACTTTTGAAACAGTGGGAATTTGAGGAGCTCATTCAAATATTTAACAGTAAGTTTAAATTTCTTTAATTTGTTTGGTACTATGTTAGTATTTCATCTATTTCTTTTTAACGTTACTATATATAAATATTTGCAAATGCTTCATTAAACGTTTAAAAACTTTGTTGTTTTGCTATTAGGAGAAACAATTGATGAAGAAACCATGAAAGGGCTTAGTGAAAATGAGCTTTCCCAATTAATTACTAATATTGGCATGCGGTCGAGATTTAGACGAGCTTTAGAAGCATGGGTGAAAAGTGGATCAATATATTTTATTTATTATTTGTTTTTATTGGAAGCGTTTTTTTTTATTTTGATTATATTATGTCTATTTATGTAAATACATTATATGCATTGTTAACAATTTGAGAATTTTTATTATCCTTTTATAATACTCATACAAAGAAAAATTTTTACCAAATCGATATTTAATTTAAATCGTATGTTATATATTTGTTATTTTTAAAATAAGTATGTAAATTTCCAATATACGCATTTGCTGAAAATTTTATATTTTCATATACTTGGGTAAAAATTAAAACAAAGTAATAACATATGATTTGGATTAGGTAAATAATAAAATCGGTTAAGAAATATTCTCTATTATGATTACTTTAATTATGAAAATACAGTTAACATTAAGAGGGATTCTGGATTAAACTAAACCTTAAAGAAGTGTTAAAAAATATTGAAACTTCAATTAACATAAGTGAAAAGCTACTTTATGAGTACTCAAATGTACAGTTATACTTTCTACACTATTAACAATTGTTAACTAAAAATTCGGCTTAAATAATCCAAAGAATCGCATATACATCTAAAATGTACATTTAACATCTCAGTTAAGTAATTCTATGCCGAGGATGTTCAACAAAAATCTTTACGGTTGCTTAACACAAAATGTACGTTGGGCAATGGTAAATTAATGACGTCATAGTTTAATCGAAACTTTCAGTTAAGATATTTAAAGTTAAAGACACTTTAAAATTTCAGTTAATAACCATATGCCCCAAAAGTAGTTGCTTAACTGAATTATTTTTTCCCAGAGTGGAGATCCTAGCTATCCCAGCCTTCGTCGACGGCCTCCGAGCTGCAGAGGGCGTTGCGGCTAGCTCGACCCAAAACCCTGATCGACGCACTGTCCACCGCATTGGAGTTTGAGGCAGCAACTGAAGCGTCTCGTTCATATATGCCCGTGTCCGAGTCCTCTTCAGCGAGACCAACGAAGTAGGCCAGCAGGAGGAACCACATCGGAAGTTAATGGAAGAGTTTATGAACACGATGAAGGCGTTTTCGGCAAAGAAGAGGAGACCTATCAGATGTTGCAGCTGCGGCGAACTTGGTCACGTGGGGATTTTACTAAAACTATTTATTTGAACGATAACAGGAACAATCGACGATTGGTCATTGTTTCTTTATAAAAACATCTCGACTTTTCCATAACCTGATCTTTCCCATTGCGGGCAACAGCCATTTGCCTAACTGACACCCGCAATTAGGTTAGGTCAGGTGGCCTCGTTTATGGAGACAATTCGTTACTCTATTCTATGACTCAAGTATACCTATTATAAGTATTTAGCAACGTTTACAATGTTTTCAGTTTATAAATGATTCTGTAATAACTTAATATTTATTTCCATACGTATAACAAACGATTTAGCGTGTATATTACAAAACTATATAGTGCATTATAAGGTTATTTTCTGCTTTATTATACCTTCTAAAGACATAACCTTTAAATAGTTTTACGTAGGGAAATAAATCACCGCATTATGGTTTTATTAATGAAATTTGTTAGAATATCACTTTTGTAATAATTCATGCTGTTTCTCAACCAAGTTAAATTCCATGTTAAATCTCACAGTCTGTTACTAATTGAACCACTATAACGAACAATGAAATGAATTTTACTACGTGCCATACAGTTTAACCATTATCTTGACGTGTAACCAATGTGCATGTCCATCTTATTGGAAATAAAATTTACAAAGTTGCATAATTTATGTGTATAGATATTTCTACACAAAAGCACGATTTAAAAAACTTTTAAATATTTAAATTTAAATATATTTAAAGACTTTTTACTAGTGTGAAAATATCTTTGGTCATAAAATAGAGCAGTTAAAAATGTATTTTTGGGTAATTGCTTATAAAATTACTTTCTTGCAGCTAAACTGTAAAATTTTGACAATGTAGAATGGACAGATTTTAAGTAATTCGGAGAAACAGATCAAACGAAACTAAATTTATGTTAATTACCAATATATTTTTAATTTTCTGTTATAAAAATCAGTAAGAATTGAGAAATTATCTTAGATTATAGAAAATTCAGTATTTGTCAGACTTCCACATTTTGAAATCCTATTTAAGACTATTTTCAAGACAATGTATATGTACCTACACTTTTAATTTTTAATAAATAGTAAATAAGTATAAATGGATAAAGGGGCCAAAAATTTTATGACAATGTGAACAAATTCGGCCAACCATAGTTTATTTTAAATCATTTTTATTAGTTATAGTACAGAAAAAGAAGCATTTCACCTTGCAATTTCTTTGTCCTGAATGGAAATTTTGAAAATAATAATTTTTAGACGAAAAAATCGACCATTTTAATCGGTTTTAATCGGCGAATAACTCGAAAACGATGCATTTTAGCAAAAAAACGATAGAGAGCAAAATTGTAGCTTTTAAAAAGACAAATAAAATTCTTTTCCGTCGACCTGTACAAAAAATAACATTTTTCGTAATAATTTTAGAACGAAAAATGGCATATTATTTTTCTACATTTTTCGTACGCAAATGAAACCAAATGAAAAACCCAAAGTCTATGTCATAGAATTTTATTCTTGATGGAAAAACAATAATAGCTACTAGTTTCGGCCTAACATTGTGGCCATCATCAGGCTATAAAAAAGGTTATTTTAGTGGTACAAATTAAAAAAAAAGAAAAATCATACCTTAGTGTAAAAATTAATACATAATATATAAACAGAGGACAAGAAGAATAAGTCACAAGAAGAAGAACAAAAGGTTTGTGAGGTTATGTTGACAATAACAATTAAATAAAAATTGACATCTAGTTACCCGTTGCTGCCACTATCTGATTTTGACATTTTAAACTCATGCTACAAGTTAGTTGCAATTTAAAATTAAGAACATGGACTTCAACAGCAGGAATAAATATTAATAATTGTACTAATTGTACGTTTAATATTAATATTAAAGAATGGTTACTTAAATTGTGTTCGTTTTATTAAAAATAAATCATAACATTAAAAAAGATAGGTATAGAGGTATGTATACTTATGAATTTCTCAAATGGGAAAGGGAAACTTATATAAAATCTTCTGTAAAGAACATAATAGTCCAGGCGTGCTGTACCAAAAAAATAAAAAATACGGAAATTCTTAGACATGGAATGTAACAGTTGGAGGTGGTAAAGGGGCTTATAACACATGCAAAAAAATACATTAACTATTTCAATTATGATCATAAACTTTTAGGGGTGAAAAAGGGGTAAAAAACTGAAATATTGCTGTTTGCGGCTAAAATTGACGTCAAAATGAAAAGTGCCCCATAGAAAAGTTGTAGATAATGTAAAAATCTAAAACTTTTCTTTTGGTAATTTTCTCACATAACCTCAATTTTTCGAGGAAAATGGAAAAAAAACGATTTTTCGTTTTTAATTTTTAATTTTCCAACGGATTCGTCAATCTTGATGAAACTTGGTGAAAACTTACCTTTTTATGTCGAAAATAACCTGAAATTTTCTCAACCTTGTAACATAATAATTTTCCGAGAAATTTGATTTTTCTGGAAAAATCTCTTTTTTTTCAACTGTAAAGTTTGCTCGGAAAATATTATTGGAAAAGATTTTCCTGGGGCTCATTTTTTTCGTTTTTACGTCTACTTTCACATGAAATAAAAAAAACACCTCTCATTTAAAAATGTGCTCAAAAATGAAAAAAAAGCAAAAAATGAATTTTGCAACAGCTAAATTTGCAATAATTGTTAAATTTTTGATATAAAATATTAAAAAATGCAAAAGCCGAATATTTTGTTTGTGACGAATGATAGTATATTTTGTATACTGAAATGTTGCAAGGTCAAAGAGAAAACAAAAGGCCTAGGCCCCTAGGCTAGTTAGAGTTGTCATGTCTACACTTTGTCACTTATGAAAGGTGGCTATAGGGCTCTGATGGAAGGGTATTTGGGCCTTCTAATATCAACAAATCGATTTATCTCATAAAAAACCTTATAATATAAACAGATCAGCATACAACAATAGTAAAAACCATGAAATCCCCGCTCGGATTATTAACTTCATTAATAGACTTGAGTGTTTATAATAATATTGCAAATGAACTTAAAATCCGACTAAATAATGAAATATATTTTCTTCTGTAATTATTCCCGTAGAATGTAATGCAAGAGTCGGCTTTTGCATTTTTTAATATTTTATAACAAAAATTTAACAATTATTGCAAATTTAGATGTTGCAAAATTCATTTTTTGCTTTTTTTTCATTTTTGATCACATCTTTAAATGAGAGGTGTATTTTCTTATTTCATGTGAAAGTAGACGTAAAAACGAAAAAAATGAGCCCCAGGAAAATCTTGTCCAACAATATTTTCCGAGCAAACTTTACAGTTGAAAAAAAAGAGATTTTTCCAGAAAAATCAAATTTCTCGGAAAATTATTATGTTACAAGGTTGAGAAAATTCGAGGTTATTTTGGACATAAAAAGGAAAGTTTTCATTAAGTTTCACCAAGATTGACGAATCCGTTGGAAAATTAAAAATTAAAAACGAAAAATCGTTTTTTTCCATTTTCCTCGAAAAATTGAGGTTATGTGAGAAAATTACCAAAAGAAAAGTTTTAGATTTTTACATGATTTACAACTTTTCTATGGAGCACTTTTCATTTTGACGTCAATTTTAGCCGCAAACAGCAATACTTCAGTTTTTTATCCCTTTTTCACCCCTAAAAAGTTTATGATCATAATTGAAATAGTTAATGTATTTTTTTTTCATGTGTTATAAGCCCCTTTACCACCTCCAACTGTTACATTCCAGGTATCAGAATTTCCGTCTAAAAGTACAGCACGCCTGGACTATAATTAGATTTTTATTTTTTAAAGTTTGCCATAAAAATTGTTGGCCCTAATATTTTTTGGTTTTTAAAAAAAGCTATCAACTTTGGGAAACTTGATATGTTGACATTCTCATTAACCATAATCATTGATTTTACCATCGAGTATTTGGACCATAATGAAGAAGGGTTGAATGTTTTTGACTGTTCTCTAGCATATATTTTGTCACCAACAGATGTCGTCTTCGTCACGATTTTCGCCAATAGTTTTTAGTGTTATTTTGCATTTGGTGTCAAATATTATCCACATGCTTTTCCTTATTAAAACATAGGACAAGATTTTTGTAATCAGACGTGATGAATTAACGTGAATATTTTCTCTACAATCCTTATCTGTTCAAATTACTATCTTCAATAAAATAATACAGCGAGTTTAATCCAACGTTAAGATGACATATTCGATTAAATAACAAAAAAAAACGACTAATTCTTGAAGAAATGCACTAGAAAGGTGACAAGTGCCTATTAAATCTACTACACGCCAATGGATGTAATCAATATTAATTAGCACCAGCACATTGCATCTTTCAATGCTTCATTTTTTTGTAACCAACAAAATCGTATCAGTTACGTTGTTTTTATCTTTTTAATCTGTTAAAGAAGCCGGTAAAACTAAAAGCGGTTTATTATTTTTTATAGACAGTTTTAACAACAATTAACACAACCGTTTTTTCAACAAATACCAGCTGGTATTTGATTTTGTAACATTATATTTTTTTTTTATTTAAGTCCTTCATGCATCTCATCAATTTTATTATGAATTAAGTGGTAAATACAGTCCGTTATTCTCAATTACGTATACTATTTATATCAGATTTTTTTGTTGTTGACATTAATGTTTTTTAAATATATTTTGGTTCTTTTAAAACGGGTTTCAAGTTGCAATGGCCTATAGAAAAGCAGTAGTAGTTCAGACGGAGTTGACTGGCATAACTATAGCAAATGAAATATCCAACAAAAATGTTGCAGCTAAATTCAAACTAAGGCAACTGTGGACATTAAAGTCACAGTAAGATGGACGAAGGCACATGCTAGCTTAGAAGCTAGCATTGCCCATTACTATAACGCTGTTTGGCGGAATGTTGGGTAACAGACAATTTTTAAACCAATCTTCAAAAAGCTCTGCTGTCGTATCTTCGTGATAATCAACACAAGAGTCCTTAATATTTTTGGCAGAAAGCCATATAGTGTTTGGGATCCAACCATTTTCTGATCCTGCGTGTAATATTGTGATTCTCTTCCCTTTATTTGATGGTGCTATTGTTTTACACTTATCAGAGGAATCAGACCATCCTTTGGAAGGGTTGTCATGCGTGTCAAACCACGTCTGGTCAAGGTATTTTCTTATTGCAGACAGAGCTCGCCAAAGAGTAGTGGGCCACAGTTGATGTGAGTTTCGTCATTGATGAGCCGCTGTTTCAGACTTTTGATTGTAGGGAAACGCTGTTCATCGTACATAGTATAGATTTTTCGCCTTATCAAATCTTTTTCCCAGTCGTTTAGACTTTTTGTGTCACTGGAATCTTTACGCTTTATTCTTGATTCCATGGAATGTTCAACAATTCGTCTAACAGAATTAAGAGGCACCTTCGTCAAATTACTGGTTACACAGAAAAAAAAAATTAGTTGTTTCAAATAAATTTTATTTCATACAAAAGAATATGTTATTTCAATATGGCGAAATAAACGTAATTTTTCAAGTAAGAACACCATTTACTTGAATTTCAAACCCAATATTTATTTAAATAGAATAAATATTTTATAAAGACAAATGTAATATTTATTTAAATAAAGTTATTTAAATTGTTTCAATTGTTGATCAAATTTATTTGAAAATTATCTTCAGCGCATCACTTTAATCAAGTATACCATTTATTTACGTTTTTATAAAAAACAATATTTGAATCAAGAATATGATTTATTTGCACAATTACATAGTTATTAAAAAAAACTATTTATTTCAACCAATAGTTTGTACTATTGAATTAATCGGTTCAGTTTTAATATGAAACTAATATTTATTTGAATTAAAAAAATGTGTTTGAATCTTGTAATATAATTTCTTCAAAATTAAATATGATTTTGTTAATCCAACTAAGTTGTTATTTTGATTAATAATAAGGAAGTTTTAGATCCAGTATTTGGAATTCTGAAATTAAGGGTAAATAGGTAGTATAATAAAAAATAAATTTTAATTTTTCAAAATTTATTAATAAAAACATTTGATTTTATAAACATGTTCAAAAATTTAAAATAAAAAATATTGCACAGGAAAAATCTAAATTATTATTGTACGATACTAATTAATACACTACCATCTATTATACTGTGTAAATTATATGGCGATATATTTTGTAGGTCATTAAGAACAACAAAACGTTTCCGGCTGGTTTTTCTAACCTCATATGCCTGTTCATGAGAACGAAAACCTATTGTTTCCAAATCTAACAAAACAAAACCTACAATTTTTGCATTAAAAATAATGATATGCAGTATTTTTCCAAATAACAAGCTATCATCTAAGCTATCAAAAAACACAAGTACAGCTAGTCCTACTCTATAAATCACATTGTTAACTAAAACCCTTTGAACTGAGATTGCTTCATTTATATTTAATTGATGTGATTTTAAAAAAGGAAAAATTAATTCATTGCAATTAGAAATATTTTTAACTTGTTCAACATTTGTTGAAAAGTCGATAGTGTCTTTCTGAAACCCTTTCTTGGTGATTAATCTATAAGCAAATAATAACTGATGTTTAATTGATAAGGTGAGAATAATGTTTTTCCTACTAGTCACTGCACTTGCAGTAGATTTTAATATTTTGTGAAAAGCTTCATACTTCATACACCAAATGGATCTTACAGGCCCTATAACAGAAATTATTCTAGGATAGTGTAAAAGAATATGAAACTTTGGTTTTAAATTATCTTGAAAGATCTTTTGATATAGTGAATGATGTTCTTCAATTAATACTTTTAAATAATTTAATGTATTTTCAGATATAGATCTGCTTAGTAATATGTCCAATATTTTATGAATTAAAATAAAAATTTGCCAAGATGGTTCATTTTCCGGTACTAAATCTCCAACTATGAATCCAAAATATACTACAAAAGCTAGCATTTCCGAAGCGCTCATAATTATTATTTGCTTCTTCAGTTGTTCAAGTTTTATTTGTGGAAAAAGATTATTATTATTATTTAAATTAATTATTTAATAATTTAATTAATCATTAAGTTATTAAATAGGAACTTACCTTCAAATAAATTTTCTAGATGTGCTAAATTCGTGGAGTTCAAAAATACTTTTACTTGATCCATTTATATAAAAATACACAAACTGTATCAAAGAATGAGCCACTACAAATTATATATTCTAACTTCACAACACCCTAAACGCAATAAAATTGTAGCAAGTAACCGACCCTAAACTCTAAAACAAAACTAGCACGATCATTAACTCGGCAAATCCGACTAGTACCGATAGATGCGACGCTCACCTCTTCTTTGATTTAAAATTTTAATTGTTTGGACCAAATAATTCTGTTTAATTCAGAATTAGAATTGATAGGTAGGTAGGTATTAAAGTTGATTTTCCTTTATATATTCAAACTTATTTAACAAAAATATTATACATAGACAAATTGACTATGTACAGGGTAAGTCAGCCTTCTTATTTAAATTTTTCCTTAAATTTTTCTTTTGATATAAAAAATGATTTAATTAATTTAATTCTTCATATTCTTAGATTTAAAGAAAGTGATTCTGTATGTTCAAATAAATATATTTTTTTAAATTTAGCAAATGAAATATTTGAATTAAACAAATAAACATTAGCATGAAATAATTATTTTTTTTATACTTCGATGTTGGATTGAAGTAAATATTTTTATTGCTTTAAATAAATGTATTGAAATAAACTGAATTCTTATGTGAAATAAATCAATTTACTAGATATAAAAGAACAATGCTTAATCGAAAAAAATATGTCTTAAGTGAAGCATTTATTTTTCAAATAAATCCAAATACTTAATTCAAACATTCTTTTTTTTCTGTGTACTCTTGCTGCAGCACCCGCGTTATATCCTTGCTGAAGTAAGGAACTATACCTACACATTTTTTACAATGATTTTCGCGTCACAAGATAAGTGATTCTTCTTTAACGAACCACTGGAAGAAGCACTACTACTTTTTATCCACGGACGCCACATACTGCCTATTCTGTACGTTGTGGTATAAAATCTTTGCTATTAAGGTCTGTAATAACAAATAAATGTTATAAAATTATTGCACGCCGCAACACAAGTGAACACTTAAGCTGTAATCCTCTTCAATTCCTCTCTGAGAAACAAAATATCCCGAATCAGGTCCTTTTACATTTATGATGTGCATCTCGGATACAACTTAGGGGTCTAATTGGTTTTATTATAATCCTTCAGTCAATACCATTTATGGTGAAAACTACACTAGATATTGAGTTTGGGTCTGATAAAACCTACGTATATTTACTTTTATCTTTAATGTATTTGTTATCTATTTAATTGTATATATAATTAAAACGGACAAATCTTCTTTCAAAGAAATATTGCCAGGGTTGAGAAGATATTATTTGTTAAAGTTATTGAAAGATCAAAAGATTATGAGTATTTTATCTTAAAAAACAATGTATTTATTAAATATTATTTCTGTCTCTTGTTTTTTAATAAATTAGATCATAGGTAGGCAACATAAAACACACCCAGTTTGCATTAAAATCTGTCATTGTTGGATCTTTGCTTTTCATAATTAAAAATGAAATCTAACAGCGAACATAGAATACAAAAGTCTGTCAGCTAGTTTTTTGTATAAAAAGCAATAAGAATATTATATCGACATATTAAAGACGTAATTTCCTAACCAAATAATTTGTAATGTTTAATAAATAAAAATTATTTCGATAATATCAAAGGATTTGTTGTATTTATAATTAGTAGAGCTTATGGATTAGTTTATCTTTCAACAAGTTGAAAGACCTAATTAAAATATTTATTCGTATGGCATATTCAAAGATGAAAACTAATTATAAATAACTATCATTTACGCTGAATATAAAAAAAGGTCATGATGATAACCAATGGTATTACATGAAAAAATTATAATATATTATATTAAGCTATTATCAGTTACGCATTCCGTCAGTAATATTGTTTGGGGGGAAAATTTAAAGGTTTAAAAGTATTAATCTGGAGAAAATAAAAAATGATATAAGTTGCAAACTACTTTGTGTGGAAAAGTACAACCTACATAAACTAATATTTGAAAAAGACTCTGAACACAAGCGATTATGCAAAAAAGTTTTTTTAACCATCAATTTTATGCAACTGCCTCTTCTGCAGTTATTATTATTATTATTATAAAGAAATTAAAGAACTACTCTACCAATTCTATAATTAAATTTCAATGAACTACAGAATTTTACACCCAGTATTCCAGAAAACGGTTACACTAGACTAAACATGCATTCACATATTGGGAAAACTTTACTAGAAAATACTTCTAAGAATATAACAATACAAACAAGTGAAAAGCAGAAAAATATTTCGCAGTTTAAGTTTAAAAACACAAATATTATGAATAAAGGCAGTTGGAGTATTGATTTCATTGTTATAATAAAATCAAGAATTTATCAAGAAACTGGGTAAATAGTTAACGTAAATTCTAAATCTAGATACAAATAATTGAAATGTTAAAAAATGTTAATAGGAAGTTTCTTACGTCGCCGAGATCATTTTGTTTTAATGCTATAAACAAATCAATAAAAATAAATAAAAGTTAATTTGTTTTATTATTTGAATGATAAAAACCACTGGGTGGTCTGTTTTAAGTTTACTTATATTGTTTTTTAAAAAGCTTATAGTTTTGGTAAAACATTTTTCTTCTTAACTATTGATAGGGTATATAGTGGGGACTATTTCACTAGACTATTTTTAACTGACAAAACTGCATAGCACCGGCACGTTTCATATTGATAATACGTAATATCTCAGCGACAAAATTATGACAGATCCGTTACTAAGGTGTTTGGTATTTCTATAGTTAAGTCAGTTTCACAAACGTCATTGAAGCGTCCTTATAATTTTGAAAAGAAATAATGAATCCAGACGAAATTACGGGCCGAATTGAATACAACAACATTTTTTTGAAAAAAATTCAAGGCAGGTCAACAAGTTTGGCAAGCAGCAAATGGTTGGTAAGAAATTCATCAAACGAAATTAATGGAAAAAAGAGGACCAAAGATTTTATCAGGCAGACTCTTTCTTACCGTTCACCCCAATTGGAAGAATGGATCTTGGTTCAAAAACTGTCTACAAAGTAAATCTGAATGGCTGTGAATACACTTTTACTCATATCATGAAAATGACTATGATTGATGGCAAGGTGTGTAATGCAGCCACAAACACTAGTTCAACAAGTCGCTGCTATACAGGGTGTTTCTTAAGTAATCTAAAATATTATATGGGGCGCTTCGTTACTCAATTTTAAGACGAAAAGTTCATATAAACATGTGTGATAGGTGTTGTCGTTTATGAGATACAGGGTGTTGAATTTATTGTAATAAGTCAGTTCTGATTGTACGTGAAATTAATTTTTCCCGGTGACGCTACTGGTTTTTAGAAGTAATACGCAAAAACATGCTTATTCTAAGTGGCCTTTGAAATAATGTTGACAAGTGTCATATTTAAAAACCAACGCAAAAATCGTACATTTTTATTTGATTGACTCTGTGTTTAGTTAATAACTAATCCAGTGTTTACTAATGTTGAAATGGCTAATATGCATTTTTTGTACGGATTAGCGAATGGTAATGCCTTAGAAGCTAGACGTACGTATGCCCAGCGTTATCCAAATAATCGTTTACCATGTTCAGATACGTTTACTAAGTTACATATTCGTTTACAAGAAACTGGAACTTTTGCTAAATCGAAGAATATTATTGGAAACCCAGAACTGTGAGAAATCCCCAATTGGAAAACCAGATTCTTCAAATTATTGACCAACATCCAGAAACGAGTACAAGAAAAGTTGCAGATGAAGTAAATGTTAGTAACAAAACTGTTTGGAATATTCTAAAAGATAATTTATTGTATCCATATCACGTTCAACGTGTTCAACATTTGTTACCTACTGACTATCCATTACGCATACAGTATTGTCAATGGATTTTACGTGAAATCGCGAACAATCCGAATTTTGTGGCCAATATTCTATTTACGGATGAAGCCAACTTTTCTAGACATGGGATTATGAATTTTCATAATGACCACATATGGGCAGATGTAAATCCACATACCATAAGTGTAAAACAATTTCAACAAACATTTTCGGTCAATGTTTGGCTTGGCATCATCGATGATTATTTAATTGGACCATTTTTCCTTCCTGTACGGTTAACCGGTGAGACATACCAACATTTTCTAGAAAATGAACTTCCACTTCTTTTGGAAGATGTACCTATTATTATTAGAAGGCGCATGTGGTTCATGCATGATATTAAACGTACAAGATCTTCAAAATCGTATCATAGACGGCTGTAATGTTATTCGTAACAATCCTGGTATCTTCGAACGTATTCGACAATCCATTAGACATCGAGCGGATTCTTGCATTTTAGCTGGAGGTGGACATTTTGAACATTTGCTCTGAAATGTATTATTTTTTCTTTATGTTTAACACATGTTGCTTGTAATAAAATAATAAAAAAAATATAAATCAGTAGCGTCACCAAGAAAAATTAATTTCACGTACAACACCCTGTATCTCATAAACGACAACACCTATCACACATGTTTATATGAACTTTTCGTCTTAAAATTGAGTAACGAAGCGCCCCATATAATATTTTAGATTACTTAAGAAACACCCTGTATATTTGGAGCCACCTCAAAAGATTTCAATAATTTGAATAAGAAAAATGAAGAATTTCCAGAAGCCCTGGAATTTGAAATCTCTGTTTTGCACGCCAGGATTCGAATTTTTGAGAGTATTCTGCACCTGGCTTATAAATTATAAATATAGGCAAAGGAAAACTCAAGAAGTAAAGAAAATCGAAGAAGAAAGAAAAAAAGAAATTCAGGAACGATTCCGAACTGAAACTGGCTTATTAGTCGACATGCCCAAAGCCAACTTCGGCAACACAAATGACGGAAACACCAGTAGAAGGTTTGCTGAAAATACTGAGCTGGCAGACGAGATCACAGGAATTAATCATGAATTAATACATAGGTTAAAAGTCATCCTAGAGACAATTTCCAGTGGGCATAAAATTGACACCGATAAATTTGATACTTATGCACTAGAGACTCCAACGTTGTATGTTGAGCTCTACGGATGGCACCCCATGACACCAACTATGCATAAAATCCTTATACATGGAGCCAGCATCACAAAAACCTCTGCTTCCAATCGGACAGTTGTCGGAAGAAGCGTCAGAGGCACGTAATAAACATTTTAGGTCCTACAGACTAAATTTTGCCAGAAAATTTTCACGAGAAACATGTAACTTTGATATATATCATAGGTTGCTATTAACTTCTGATCCACTACTGAGCAGTATGAGGCCGATTAAAAAAAGCCCACGTAATCCATTTCTATCGGAAACAATTTCGTTGCTATTGCCAGCTGAACCAAATGTAGAAACAGATTCTGAACACTCTGACCAAGAAAACTTATGATTTAATGAAAATTTATTACTTTAGTTCCGGTTTAGTTTGTAAATATCGTAGGCTAAGCTGTAAATACCTATATTAAAATTTGTTTATTGTAAATGGAAATCACAAAAAAAAATAAAAAATAATTATGTGCCCGATTATTTTTATTATACTTATTAGTCCGGGCGTGCTGTACCAAAAAAATTAAAAATACGGAATATCTGATACCTGGAATGTAACAGTTAGAGGTGGTAAAGGGGCTTATAACACATGAAAAAAAATACATTAACCATTTCAATTATGATCATAAACTTTTTAGGGGTGAAAAACTGAAATATTGATGTTTGCGACTAAAATTGACGTCGAAATGAAAAGTGCCCAATAGAAAAGTTGTAGATCATGTAAAAATCTAAAACTTTTCTTTTGGGTAATTTTCTCACATAACCTCAATTTTTCGAGGAAAATGGAAAAAAACGATTTTTCGTTTTTAATTTTTAATTTTCCAACGGATTCGTCAATCTTGGTGAAACTTAATGAAAACTTTCCTTTTTATGTCCAAAATAACCTCGAATTTTCTCAACCTTGTAACATAATAATTTTCCGAGAAATTTGATTTTTCTGGAAAAATCTCTTTTTTTTTCAACTGTAAAGTTTGCTCGGAAAATATTGTTGGACAAGATTTTCCTGGGGCTCATTTTTTTCGTTTTTACGTCTACTTTCACATGAAATAAGAAAATACACCTCTCATTTAAAGATGTGATCAAAAATGAAAAAAAAGCAAAAAATGAATTTTGCAACAGCTAAATTTGCAATAATTGTTAAATTTTTGTTATAAAATATTAAAAAATGCAAAAGCCGACTCTTGCATTACATTCTACGGGAATAATTACAAAAGAAAATATATTTCATTATTTAGTCGGATTTTAAGTTCATTTGCAATATTATTATAAACACTCAAGTCTATTAATGAAGTTAATAATCCGAGCGGGGATTTCATGGTTTTTACTATTGTTGTATGCTGATCTGTTTATATTATAAGGTTTTTCATGAGATAAATCGATTTGTTGATAATTACGAGGCCCAAATACCCTTCCATCAGAGCCCTATAGCCCAATTTTCATCAAAATTTCAATTTTCTTTGACTTTTTGGAATAATTTGTTTATTTTTAATATAATAATCGTTCGGTTTTAAGTAATTCGTAATTGTAATTAAAAAATATATTGAAAAGACAATATTTTGTTTGTTACGAATGATAGTATATTTTGTATACTGAAATGTTGAAAGGTCAAAGAGAAAACAAAAGGCCTAGGCCCCTAGGCTAGTTAGAGTTTTCATGTCTACACTTTTTCACTTATGAAAGGTGGCTATAGGGCTCTGATGGAAGGGTATTTGGGCCTTGTAATATCAAAAAATCGATTTATCTCATGAAAAACCTTATAATATAAACAAATTAGCATACAACAATAGTAAAAACCATGAAATCCCCGCTCGGATTATTAACTTCATTAATAGACTTGAGTGTTTATAATAATATTGCAAATGAAATAAAAATCCGACTAAATAATAAAATAAATTTTCTTTTGTAATTTTTCCCGTAGAATGTAATGCAAGAGTCGGCTTTTGCAAATTTTAATATTTTATAACAGAAATTTAACATTTATATCAAATTTAGCTGTTGCAAAATTTATTTTTTGCTTTTTATTCATTTTTGAGCACATTTTTAAATGAGAGGTGTATTTTTTTTATTTCATGTGAAAGTAGACGTAAAAACGAAAAAAATGAGCCCCAGGAAAATCTTTTCCAATAATATTTTCCGAGCAAACTTTTCAGTTAAAAAAAAAGAGATTTTTCCAGAAAAATCAAATTTCTCGGAAAATTATTATGTTACAAGGTTGAGAAAATTCGAGGTTATTTTGGACATAAAAAGGTAAGTTTTCACCAAGTTTCACCAAGATTGACGAATCCGTTGGAAAATTAAAAATTAAAAACGAAAAATAGTTTTTTTCATTTTCCTCGAAAAATTGAGGTTATGTGAGAAAATTACCGAAAGAAAAGTTTTAGATTTCTACATGATCTACAACTTTTCTACTGGGCACTTTTCATTTTGACGTCAATTTTAGCCGCAAACAGCAATACTTCAGTTTTTTATCCCTTTTTCACCCTTTTTCACCCCTAAAAAGTTTATGATCATAATTGAAATAGTTAATGTATTTTTTTTCATGTGTTATAAGCCCCTTTACCACCTCCAACTGTTACATTCCAGGTATCAGAATTTCCGTCTAAAAGTACAGCACGCCTGGACTATATCATTGAAAAAAAAAAAATAAAAAATGGCTTTATTTCGTAAGATAATCTTTTATTTTAATCAAATATCCTATTCTTAATGTGAAAAAACAAAAAAATAATTTTGGCCGCCTAATCCACAAAAAATTGGAATAGACACAAAAAAACATAAAATAACAAACCATTCTCATCGATCTTCAGCTGTGACAGCCTTGTTTAAGGTGTTGCTGAACAGGAATTAATTAAATTAACGGGTCACTCAAATGCAAGCTCGTTAAAATCTTATCTGCAGCTGGATTTCAGTCACCATGAGAAGTTGATCGAGAATCTCAGGACAACACATGAAGCTGGACCTTCGAGTTCTCAAATGTTACATGTCAATAATGCACAAAATCAATCTTTAGTAGAAAAGAACGGGCAAACTACTACAACTTATAATAATTGTTAACAAATAAACAAAGATTATGTTTCGTTGATATCGTCTTGTTTTTCTCGTGAAATAGTCTTGTCGAATACCATTCGAGAGAAAATTTTAATCCGGCCAAATTTTCTTCTGGTTTTATTCAAGTTTGGCAATTTCATGAGCAACAAATTTTCATACCAGTCAAAAATTTTTTCTTTTGTGATATTATATACGAAAAATAGATCGATTGCAGCGCTCGTTGTGGACAGTTTCATCAAATCATGCTCATATTGTAAATAAACACTTGTAAATTAAATATAAAAATGATTTATGTCGGTTTTTGTGTTTTGTGTAGTATCTATTAAGTGTAGTTATCAGCCTCTAATGTTAAGTTATAGTTTCGACTTACCAAAATCAAAGTTTCTATTATACTGAACGTAACTTACATTGAATAGTTACGAAAAATTAAGTGATTAACAAAAGCAGCAGCATTTTTCAAGAAAAGCAATAAAAAATACGTGTGGGCTTAGTTGTTTCGTTCTCGTAAATTTTAACTCTTGAATAAATATTCTGTATAAATAGGAAGTACTTCCTATTTACTTTATCCTGGGTTAGAATTTATTTTTTAACTATCATTCGAGTTGGAAATTGGCAGTCAGTCATACAACAATGGCTTACAAAAACGATCTGTTTATATATCGTAAACTGAAATAGCTTCAACAGTTGCATTTAATCACTTGTCGAAAACTCAAACATTTACAAAACTAGTCATTAACACAAATTAACAAACAAATGTAATAAATTCCCAAAGCGTAGCGTCCTAGGAATATTTTGATTTGAAAATTATGAAGTAATAATCGCTCCTGGTAAGTTCGCTTTTCTCTAAGTTTGCCATGTAAAATTGACATTTATTGATTGTTATGACAATAAGTCAACAATAAATAGAGTTCTTTGTCTTTATTTTAATTTTCTTATTGTAAGTTTTTTTAATTAATAAATTTATCATTAACTTATACAAGGAACGGTTATTACTTCATAATTTTCAAATCAAATTTCAAAATTCAAATTCCGAAAACGGTACATAATATCGAGTTTTACCAAGAGTACCTTTTTGGTGTAGAATTAAACGATGTTTATGTTCACTTGGAGTTTTGACTAATAATTCTACCCTAAAAAAAGTTATGTTGAATAATACGTTGTATGAATCGTGTAACTAGCGCCCTCTATGAGAGTTAGTTATAAAAACAAATTCATGGGATATATCAGCTTCCAAAACACATTCGTATAAAATTTCATTGCAATGGTGCCAGTAGTTTCGGCAAAATCGTAAGAAATGTGTAATTTTTTATTTTCTTCAACGCCCTTTATCTTGAAAACGGATGGCGTTAGAAAAAAATTTTACTAAGCAAACCCCAATTATTTTTCAGTTTTTTACCTATGCTAGAAACGGTGTTACCTTTTTTTGAAACACCCTGTAGAACCCCAAACCATAACTCCAACAGTTTGATGAAAAACATTAAATCGCCCAATATTCATGTATATTATTTAATTATAAATTAAAAAAAAATAATCCACTCGCCTATTGTTTCTAGGTGAACACTGTGAACACAATTTGTTTGACATATTACATTTAATTGGATTAGTTCAAAACAAACATTTTGGCATGCAGAAAGTTGGTAACAAATAAGAACTAAGCCTTCAAAGGAAACAACAAATAAGGATAATACTAGCTGTTGTTCTACAACATTCGTAATAACTGTTGGTTTGAAAATGCTATTGTATTAAATATTAATAGAATCACAAATAAGTTGGCAGCATTCTTCAAAAGAAATAAAATCACAGAGTTGAACATATGGTAGGTGTCAAATAGACGCCAGGTACCTACTAATGAGAGCAATATGTACCATATCTGAATGTCATATTAAAATAATATTTACCAAGAAAATTGATCCTGTACTTAACCTTTTTTTAAAAAGGAAGAGCGTTAAAATAGCAAAGGTGGGCTTCGTTGAATAATAAAAGAAGCTGTCGGCTGTTTTATAGAGGTTTTGAAATGATTGTTAGGTAGGGGATATGAAATAAAACATTTGTGATCTTAATTTTAAAACTAATTTATAAAAACAGGAAGAAATGAAGTAGGTATCATATATAATACACGTCCGTTAGGTGTTACGACAATTCTCCTTTATTCATAATTACACTTGTTTCTGTTAAACTCTAACGTACAAAAATTCAAATTATATTTATCTATATCGTTACAACTGTATTAGAATAAGTCGTTTGAAAGAACTGTTTGAGGATTATTTTTTTTGTAACTTATTATCAACTTCATTCATATTAGCACCAAGGAAATCTATTTATCTTTTATCGGTTGGTACATTTTTATTTAATTTTTTCTTCATAGACAGTTTTTTCTGAGATCTTTCTGTCATCTTATGATACTTATTTAAATCACTCAATTTAAAACTACTCTTCTTAGCAATATCATAAAAAATAAAAAGATTTCAGTGGCGCCCTAATTATTTCTCTAATTTTTTTCTTTCGCACCACTACTTTTATGTCAAAAATTTTGTTGCTTCCGAAATGCTTGAAACTTTGTAGATGGGGTTTTTTAGACGCTGAATCGACTGCTGAAATCCGTTTCTCGATAGCTTGGCTAGAACACGTCTTAAAGGAGGCTGAAAAATTACTATACTACATTACACCACACTACACTACTACTAATTAGGCCACTAGATATATAAATATAATTATAATTCTCAAGAAATAATTTATAAATATTAACCAGAAGTGTAAGGCAATATATTTATTTCATTCATTTAATTAACTAAATATTATTGGTACATATTTTATATTATATTTTGCAATAAAAATGTTATTTTTAACTATACAGTGTGTAAAAGCCAAATGGAATAAATTCATTATTTTGGTTACTGTACATATTTATAAAAAATCCCGAAACACGTCAAATTTAAATTATAACTTGACATTCTTTAACGTGAAAATGCAACCCCTACCTTCAACCCCCTTAGAATGACAGGTACAACCCGCAATTTTTTAAATGGGAAGTATAGGCTTGTGATATATCATTTAAAAGGTCTCTTCATTCTCTATTCAAAAATGTTATTGTTTTTAAATTTGATGCAAAAATTAACATAAAAAAATTAAAATCATGTTGTTACCGAAATTCGCTAAAATATACTCGAAACTTATTACGATATAATTAAAACTTATTTCCCGTTTAGGTCTTGATAATGAGAAAGTGAACAAAAACCATAGCAATGTGGTTTTTAGATGGTAACCATTAAAAAACTTTAAAGAATTTCCGTGGCAACGCTATTTTAACAAGCAGTAGTAAATTGTTTTATTTAAGTTGTCATTGTTGTAATTTAAGTATAAAGTTTGTTCAATTCAATTCTGAAAAATGGTTACGTAGATAACATCCGAATACAACAGGAAGTAACTCGCCTATTTCATGAGAAATTTCCTAATTTACCGCCTATATCCCAAGGAACAATAAGTAAAATAGAAAAGCAGTTTCGCGAGTTTGGTCATGTAAGGCAGATAAAAAAAGCAGCTGCCAATGCAATGAGTAATGAACTCAAATTAGATGTGTTGCTTGAGTTTCAGGAAAACCCACATACATCGAGTAGACAGGCATCCACTACATTCAATGCTAGCCATACATCGATAGCAAACAAATTAAAAGAAAATAAATTGCATCCGTATAAGATGATCCCTACACAGGAGCTCATGGAAGACGATTTTGATAGGAGAATTTTTTTTGGTGAGCAAATGATGGACATGTTGGATAACAATATTATCCAATTAGAAGACGTTATGTTTTCTGATGAGTGTACTTTTTTACTTAACGGTCATGCTAATCGGCAAAATTGCCGCTACTGGTCCACGGAAAATCCTCACTGGATGAGAGAAGAACACACTCAATACCCTCAAAAGGTTAATATTTGGGCAGGGGTTGTAGGGAACAATATCATTGGTCCCTTTTTTATTGAGGGCAACTTGAATGGCAACAATTATTTGGCACTACTTCAAAATGATGTCATTCCAACGTTGGCAAATTTATATCCTGATCCAGGTAACCCTCAAGTTCCAGCGAATACGATATGGTTTCAGCAGGATGGAGCACCACCAAATTACCAACTTAATGTCCGGCAGTACCTCGATACAATATTTCCCAATCGGTGGATAGGGAGGCGAAGATCGATTGAATAGCCAGCGCGATCACCTGATCTTACATTATTAGATTTCTTTTTATGGGGATATGTGAAGAGCCATGTGTACAAAACTAAACCTTCTGATTTAAATGACTTAACGAATAACGCTTGCGATTAGGTCGATCACGCCTGATATGTTAAATAATGTTAGAACTTATTTGAGATTAGGATGTTGCCAAGACGTTCGTGGAGAACATTTTGAACATCTACTTCATTAACATTCATAGTTCTCTTTCGTGTTCTACATTTTATTACGTTTTGTATTACATTTTAGTTTTTGATTGTATTGTAGCGAATTTCGGTAACAACATGATATTACTTTTTTTATGTTAATTTTTGCATCAAATTTAAAAACAATAACATTTTTGAATAGAGAATGAAGAGACCTTTCAAATGATATATCACAAGCCTATACTTCCCATTTAAAAAATTGGGGGTTGTACCTGTCATTCTAAGGGGTTTTTAGGTAGGGGTTGCATTTTCACGTTAAAGAATGTCAAGTTATATTTTAAATTTGACGTGTTTCGGGATTTTTTATAAATATGTACAGTAACCGAAATAATAAATTTATTCCATTTGGCTTTTACACACTGTACTATGGATTTGTCGCAAAACCAAATCGATGTTTTTAGTTTTCACTTTATGAATTTAGTGCATTGTTGCTTTGCATTACAGCGCTGCTATTTTCAAGGTCATAGCTCATCTCAAAATCCATTACCTCTAATATTACGTGCTACTATCATTTAAAATTCGTTTTTTCGGATTGAAATCAAATACGTAAAGGTATGTTTCAGCTTACAGTATAAAATTAAGGTATTTTAATAATATATTGTATATTATACAATTTACTGATAAAAGTTGATAAAGGAAAAAACGAATTTCGCAAAATTCCCGATTTGCTTGCGCAAATGGCGTGTTATCGCAAACACTCAATATCCTTTTTATCTAATGTTAATTAAAGTGTGTTATCAGAATTATCTGGAAATGTAGTTCTCCGGTACCAAATGTAACCTTGAAAGATCTTTTATGTATTTTGTTTCTGCCAATTTTATCGCGAAAAATGATTTAACAATAAAGATAATCAATGTTTTTAATTTCGGTATATTATAACTTAATATCGCTTAAGAGTCGAAGCCAATTCTAGCTTTAGATATCTTATCTACTCCAAACATAGTCAACCCCGATCAAATATCCGATTATTTTTCCTGATAAACATAAAAAACAGCGTGATGGATATGAAGCTAATGAAAATTTTTATTTACCTCAAATAAAATGTGTAGCTGGCTGCATACTCTAGTACAGCGGTTCCCAAATTGTGGGTCGCGAGGGAAATTTTTGGTGTGTCGCGGAATTTATTTCGAGGAAAATATTCCGATATTGTAACCCATTTCACGAGGAATTTAAAACAAATAGCATTGACACTTGCTCAAGAAGACGCATTGATGGAACTTTCGTGTGATTCGGCTTTAAAGAGTGTATTTAAAGATTCAAGCCTGATCTCTTTCTGAATCAAAGTAAAGAATGAACATTCGGAATTATCTAAAATTGTATTAATGGAGCTCATGGGATTCACAACAACTTACTTATGCGCACGAGCCTTCTCAAGTTTGGTTCTCATTAAAAATAAGTACAGAAACAGACTATGTGTTGAGAATGACTTGCGGTTAAATTTGTCAACCTTCAATCCTGATATAAAGGCCATTGTCAGTAACGCAAAACAATGCCATAAATCGCATTAATGGGCTTAGTGAACCTGCTGTATTTGTCATAGTTCACCTAATGGACTAGTTTAGTAGGATCATATTAATCAAAATGATAGCAATATATATTTAGGATAAGATACCTACTTACTTATATTGGTATTCATTTTGCAAGTAATTTTTCTCATTTCGTAAAATTTAGCAATAAATAATTAGTAAGTTTTAAACGTAGCGCCAACTAATAACCAATAATGAAGTGTGTTTAAAAGTCAACGTTGTCACAGTTTAGCTACGTTCGTTTCAAGTATTCTCAAAGAACTGGCGGCACAAAACACCGTGTTCTGTGACTAATTGATTGTACCAGTTGACAAGATATATGACAGGAGAGAAAATCGTGTTTATCTGTAATAAACAAACAAGACCCCTATTCTTGATGGTGATAGAATAGAACAGCCAATAGAAAGTGGGCGTGGTTCTATTGAAAATGCCAAAACCGTATTCTTGAAATTCGTTCTCTCACTGTGCCGATAGAAGGGTTGCTCCCCGAGAGAACAATTACTTCTATTGGTTATTTTTGAAGGAACCGCTATAACACCAAGAGAAGGTGTTAGAGATTTTTATTTTCGAACCAAAAATAGTATAGAAGTAATTTCTTTCATAAACCAAACACAACCAAACAACAAATTAAACTAACGAAAATGACAGAATATTTTGTTTAGTGTTTTACTCCTTATTTGATAAAGTGTCAATCAGAGAACAAAAATATCGATATGTTTATCTCTTTTTAATGACAACAAATAAGAGAAAGAGATAAGTTTCTCGGTTAATATTAAAGCATATCGACAACATCGCAAATTTTCTACCAATCTTATTGAAAAACGTCACTTACCACTTATGACGTATGTAACCATTAAATTTAAATTTCAAAAGCCGATTATGGCTAGAGGATTAATTTTTTCACCCGGCAACCCACCACCGTGAATTTGAGACGTTTTGCGACCCACTATATACAGGGTGTTTCAAAAAAAGGTAACACCGTTTCTAGGATAGGTAAAAAACTGAAAAATAATTGGGGTTTGCTTCGTAAAATTTTTTTCTAACGCCATCCGTTTTCAAGATAAAGGGCGTTGAAGAAAATAAAAAATTACACATCTCTTACGATTTTGCCGAAACTACTGGCACCATTGCAATGAAATTTTATACTAATATGTTTTGGAAGCTGATATATCCCATGAATTTGTTTTTATAACTAACTCTCATAGAGGGCGCTAGTTACACGATTCATACAACGTATTATTCAACATAACTTTTTTTAGGGTAGAATTATTAGTCAAAACTCCAAGTGAACATAATTTAATTCTACACTTGGTAAAACTCGATATTATGTACGGTTTTCGGAATATTTTGATTTGAAAATTATGAAGTAATAATCGCTCCTGGTATAAACTAATGATAAAGTTCGCTTTTCTCTAAGTTTGCCATGTAAAATTGACATTTATTGATTGTTATGACAATAAGTCAACAATAAATAGAGTTTTGAAATCAAAATATTCCGAAAACGGTACATAATATCGAGTTTTACCAAGAGTACCTTTTTGGTGTAGAATTAAACGATGTTTATGTTCACTTGAAGTTTTGACTAATAATTCTACCCTAAAAAAAGTTATGTTGAATAATACGTTGTATGAATCGTGTAACTAGCGCCCTCTATGAGAGTTAGTTATAAAAACAAATTCATGGGATATATCAGCTTCCAAAACATATTCGTATAAAATTTCATTGCAATGGTTCCAGTAGTTTCGGCAAAATCGTAAGAAATGTGTAATTTTTTATTTTCTTCAACGCCCTTTATCTTGAAAACAGATGGCGTTAGAAAAAAATTTTACTAAGCAAACCCCAATTATTTTTCAGTTTTTTACCTATCCTAGAGACGGTGTTACCTTTTTTTGAAACACCCTGTATATAGTGGGTCGCAAAACGTCTCAAATTCACGGTGGTGGGTTGCCGGGTGAAAAAGTTTGGGAACCGCTGCTCTCTACGTGTCAATCGATAAATTATTTTGTCATTTTCTTTCATTAAGAAAATAAAAAGTTTATTACAATCAAATATTGATATGACACCGACCCAGAAATTCATGACGATTTTAATAGGAGAACAAATTTTTGCGAAAAATGATGGAAATGTTGAAAAACAATACCATCCAATTATAAAACGTTATGTTTTCTGATTAGTGCACACTTTTTCCGTTAACGGTCATGCTAATCGTCAAAATCACTGGATGAGAGAGGACCATACACAACTAGACAATCCAACGACCTGTCAAAACATGTCAAACAAAACTAAATGGCGACTGGTTGGCACACAATTTGTAGTTACATTATGTTTAAATTGTTGTTTCAGTGATTTTATGACTATCAAATATATTTTTTAAGTGTTAATCAAAATATAAATAACTAAACATCGAAATATAAGCTAATTAACAGCAAAATGCCTCAAAATATATATTAATATAGAAACTTATCACTCTCCAATATTTGGATTTTCCACAAGCAAAGTTATTAAATATTTACCACGCATAATTAAATAAAATATAAGAAAGCTCATAAAACTCTTTGTAATACAATTAAAACAATCAGCAAACTACTTTGTGTGCCAACCAGTTACCATCTTGAACTTTTAAAAAGTCACGTGATTTGGATTGCCTAAAACCTTTAAAAGGTTAATGATAAAAAAGTTCAATATGTGCACATCTACTAGCAGAATTAACCTACAGGGTGAGTCAAAAGAAGAGGAAAACATTGTTTTCTTTTCTCCCCTGTATATGAGGGATGTATGAAATTTTTTTTAGACTTCAGAATAATAAACTTAAAAGAACAGTTTTTTATCTACAAGTTGCAAAAAAATTCAAAGAAATCAGCCTCCGCGTTCGACAGTTAGAGCATTTTAAATAAATCAATATTTTGAATGGATCGAATTTCAAGTCGGCGTAATATTAAATACGAAATTTATGAATGTTCCATTGAAATTATTTCAGAAGACAAATTCAAATAAAATATTTAGGGAGTCAGTTTTTTTTACAAAGCATGGATGATGATAGTTCACAATTCGACTTGTTACATACCTACCTTTCCTCAACTTTAGAGACTGAGGTAATTTAAAAGGTAATTTAAAACGTGACCCATTCAAGCGAAATCAGAATCCTTATTAGTTTTTTCATGATTCACTTATTAAAGGTTTCAAATTTTACTTTCTCAACGTCGAGTTTTAGAATCCTTTTAAATATCAATCATTAGGGGTGAGTGAAGTAAAATGCAAACATGTCTCTTTCATCTTTTTTTACGTAAAATTATTCCCAAGTAAAAATCAAATTCAAAGATTTCCTATAGGTACTGTACCTACTGCTTTATTAAATTTTCCACTTTTAATTATAATATCTATATTACTCAAGGGTTTCACAATTACATGCCTTGAGGGTAGGATTTTTTAATTGCCTTGAGTGGGAGTATTTAAATTTTAAATTAAATAGTTCATCCTTCTCAAATGTGGCTGAATCCTATACAGAAGTTTCAATAAAACTCTAAGTAACACCACAGTTAAACTTTATTGTAGTAACATAAAATAGCACAAATAATAGCTTGGGTCTGAAACAGAACAAAATAAAATTGGTATTCAAGAAAGAATGGTTATAAAACTGATACAAATTAAATAACGGTACCTTTTTTAACTCTGTCTCTGGAGTGTTCGCCGTTCTCGTACAGATGTCGTTGGCTAAACGTGAAACTGGTAGCCTATCTTCTCTTGTAGAAACACGTGGGATGGAACTCCAGTGGTTTAATCAAAACAGAACCTCTTACGATGTAGGAATTTATTATTACTTACTTGTGGATTTATTTATACAATTTATTGATTGATGAGATTCCCTTTTTTACAAGTGATGTGTTACAAAGTTGTTTTACACTAGGATTATTTTTGTTAAAGGTAAGTCAAACTTTTTATATTTGATACTAACTGTTGTATCATTAAAATTACAGTTGGAACTATTATTTTGATTATAAAGTGATTCTGCTTGATTCAACAAACCTATTTTCTAATTCAAAGTCGAGGAATGTTAACTTATAAAGTTAATAAAATTTATGACTAATCAAAGTCTTTTTTAAAAATGTAAATTACGAGTTGAATGTGTTTTAATAACTGTTGTTAAATGTTTTGACAATGAGTCTTGAATCTTTTTAAAATTAAATCTTGAATGTTTGTGGAAACACGTGGGATGGAACTCCAGTGGTTTAATCAAAACAGAACCTCTTACGATGTAGGAATTTATTATTACTCACTTGTGGATTTATTTATACAATTTATTGATTGATGAGATTCCCTTTTTTACAAGTGATGTGTTACAAAGTTGTTTTACACTAGGATTATTTTTGTTAAAGGTAAGTCAAAATTTTTATATTTGATCCTAACTGTTGTATCATTAAAATTACAGTTGGAACTATTATTTTGATTCTAAAGTGATTCTGCTTGATTCAACAAACCTATTTTCTAACTCAAAGTCTAGGAATGTTAACTTATAAAGTTAATAAAATTTATGACTAATCAAAGTCATTTTAAAAAATGTAAATTACGAGTTGAATGTGTTTTAATAACTGTTGTTAAATGTTTTGAAAATGAGTCTTGAATCTTTTTAAATTAAATCTTGAATGTTTGTGGAATGTTTTTCAAAATTTAATCTTAAATGTTTGTTGAATGTTTTTAAAATGAGGCTTGAATGTTTGTATAATGGGTCTTGACTGTTTTTAAAATTAGGCTTGAATCTCTCTAATTCTTCCTAACTGGTTCTTTTACGTAAAGACTGAGATCCCTCTCTCAATATTCTCTGAACAATAAAAATGCTTCATTTAAAAACTCCACGAGAACCAATCAGAAGGAACTATTCCTTAATTTGCTTATTTCTAACTAACTACTTATATTTTACAAACATTTTTTTTACATAATATATACAACAATCATTTCTAATGTTCAATAATTTTTTTATAATTTATTATGGTCGGAAAAGCTCTCAAATTATATTAACACTGAGGCTTGAAAGTCACAAATTCGACCGATATATTTCCGAGTAACTCTTACGTAATCACGCAGGTGGCATTCTAAGTTTTTAAAGTTCGCGGAACACTAAACACTTCAACACACAATGCAGGTGGTGCTGTTTTCGAGCACTTCGCAGAAGAATGTTTTATACACTTTTGTAGATTTTTGAAAATCCTTTTATATGTTTAACGGAAAAAATGTTCTTACAAAATTTATAATTTGTTCGTTTGTTTCTTACATTTAGAATTATATTTTCATTATTATTTTCTTAATGGTAAGTTTGATTATTTTTATGTTTGTTACTTATTGGATATTTATTTAGTTTCATTTAATTAGTGTTATCTTATCTTCTGTTTTTATGAAATGTGATTACCTTTTTTATTATTTATTTGCTTTCAATTGACTTTATAATGATTTTGTTTTTGATTTGATCATCATAATACATATTTCTTACTGAAATTAATCTTTTCTTTAATGAATAATTTTTATAATAATATAACTTCGTCCCAATATATCCCCTGTTGTTTATATGAAACAATAAATTAGCAGAGCATTAATTTCATTAAATTAATCCGTTTTATACTTCACTTTCCCCTTAACTGGTCACGTCTAGATGAGAACCTGGTTAGATGCTGCATTTTTTTTTCAACAGATCGTTTTACCGAAGCAATGCATATAAATCTTACATCCATCAACGATAATTCTTAAGCTTTTAATTCTGCAAAACGACTAGTTTTAAACAAGGTTGTTAAACAACAGATTTCACAGAAATTAACACAAACATAAAATATAGTTTTATTAGGTACAAAACTATTTCTGTACTAATATTTAAATTGGGTGTTCGATCAAACTAGGCCAAACGGAAGACATAAACCAGTTGTATTTGAATACAATGGGAATAATTTAGAGAATAAAACTAAATTATAGAATTATTTTAACCAGGAACGGACCAAAGTATGAATATAAAGATGTACCTTTCCAACATTCAAGAGACTTTCTTTACAATATGTTCTGCATCTTTCGGGTTATAAATTCCACAGCGCAACATTGTATAACAGCCTAAATTACATTCGTATATTTCCATAGACATTGTTGGATTTATAGTGCTGTCGAATTACCTTTTTTCATGACTTAAGTCCGAATTGAGGTAGCTAAGTGGAAAGGGGTAGGTTTGATAATTACAAATCGAAAGGCGACCATCCAAGATCTTAGATGCGTGCAAGGGGTGCGTGGTAGGGGTGGAAAGGGGGTGAAAACGGTTTTTTGCAATTTGCAGCGTAAATACGCATTTTATTGAAAAAAGTTAAATAGAAAAGTTGTAGATAATAAAAAAATCGACAACTTTTGTCTGAAACATTTTTTCACATAACCTAAAAATAAAGGCTAAAAAAGCGAAAAACCATAATTTTCGTTTTTTATTTTTTACTCAGCGAGCAATCAATATTTTGTTATGAAATTCAGTACAGTGATAGCTTTTTGTATCCCAAAAAAGTAGAATTTTTTTTTACGATAACTCAATTTTTTTCCGACATATTAACGATTTTCGAAAAAAAGACCTCATTTTGTAACGGCTCCCAAGGTCCGAATTTTTATTTTAGACGCCTCTTGAAGGTCTCATTTTTTTCGTAATGACTTTAATTTTCATATACAATAATAAAAAAATACTACTCCTAGCAAAAAAATCGTTTAAAATCGAAAAAACTGAAAAATTCATAATTTTTCACGCGTATCTTTTTCCTACCCTTCTACACGTTATATTACTCTCAAAAATATTTCATGTACATGCATTTAATTTATCACACCTTGCATTGCAGTTTGTAGAATTAAAATAAAGGAAATTATGGACGTTTATATTGAATAAAAAAATAAAAAAAATTATTTTATACGTGCATACGATGGAATTATACAAAGAAAGTACAATTTTACTGTTTCTTATTTTTAATTATATCTCGCCCTTTTGACTTGCGAATTACATTCTTCTTCCTCTTGTACTTCTACTTCATCGTCATCTTCATCATTTTCGTCTTCATTTTCATCATCTCCGTCTTCATCTTTATCATGTTCGTCTTCATCTTCATTATCATTTTCTGATTCTTCTTCGTCAGATTCGACATTCTCTTCCTCTTCTAGCATGCGATTCTCATCTTGAAATGCATCGTTTTGGTCAACGTGTTCTGAAGGATGTACATCGGCAATTTCTGTGATTGATTGCTCGATATTAGTACAATCATTAACGCCGTAGCAATTCGAGCATAAATTCGTACACTTTAAACCGTGTTTTCGACAACTGCATCTTGAAGAACTGCAACCTTTTTTGCAACTGCAGGAAATTTTTTTAAGCAGACTGTCTGGAATTAACTGTCCTTCAGTGTACTTTGGCATCAAAAATCCTTCCGAAGTTTGTTTCCAGTCCCACTCCGTAGGATTTTTGTATATAACATATATACACGTATGTATAGTACAGTATATTCACGTTTGATGACGGCAAGTACATTTAAAAATAATATAGAAACGATTCACAAAGCTACTAAATAACTAAGTTATGACAATCAGTGGAATGATTTTTTTAAATTTTTTTAATCAATATAAACGTCCATGATTTCCTTTATTTTAATCCTACAAACTGCAATAAGGTGTGATAAATTAAATGCATGTACATGAAATATTTTTGAGAGTAATATAACGTGTAGAAGGGTAGGAAAAAGATACGCGTGAAAAATTATGAATTTTTCAGTTTTTTCGATTTTAAACGATTTTTTTTGCTAGGAGTAGTATTTTTTTATTATTGTATATGAAAATTAAAGTCATTACGAAAAAAATGAGACCTTCAAGAGGCGTCTAAAATAAAAATTCGGACCTTGGGAGCCGTTACAAAATGAGGTCTTTTTTTCGAAAATCGTTAATATGTCGGAAAAAAATTGAGTTATCGTAAAGAAAAAAATTCTACTTTTTTGGGATACAAAAAGCTATCACTGTACTGAATTTCATAACAAAATATTGATTTTTCGCTGAGTAAAAAATAAAAAACGAAAATTATGGTTTTTCGCTTTTTTAGCCTTTATTTTTAGGTTATGTGAAAAAATGTTTCAGACAAAAGTTGTCGATTTTTTTATTATCTAAAACTTTTCTATTTAACTTTTTTCAATAAAATGCGTATTTACGCTGCAAATTGCAAAAAACCGTTTTCACCCCCTTTCCACCCCTACCACGCACCCCTTGCACGCATCTAAGATCTTGGATGGTCGCCTTTCGATTTGTAATTAGCAAACCTACCCCTTTCCACTTAGCTACCTCAATTCGGACTTAAGTCATAAATTGGTCACTTTTTCACGTAATTCGACTGCACTATTATGTCCTTGGCTCTAATTGACAACTTAAAACTTGTCTATTGTATAGTATTTGTTATTTATTCTTATTGTTATTCATTCTGCCAATTTTGAATGTTTACAAACTAATTACCAAGATAGGCTATCTAAAAGTAAATAGCCAACTAATAAATGTTAAAGTTAACATGAACCATAATAAATAATGCTATTCCGTCCGTGTATCTTAGATGATTATAGTATTGTGGTTGATTTGTCCTTTTGCCTGAAAATATTTTTGGTACCAATTTCTTCGTGATCATAGATAGATACAATTTTCATTTCATGTTCCATCGTTTCTGTAATTTACCTTTATCTTGTCATACGTTCTATGACTACTTTCCAATCTCTATGTGCCTATCGCCGTTATTATTAGTCTCACGTGCATAAAATAGTAATCTTTACCTAAGTGCTGGTGCAATCAATTTTTAATGGTGTTGTCGCTTTGTTGGACATGGACAATGTTCAACAATCGTTCCATTACCATGTTTTTTAAAATACTTTATATTGATATTTCTTTTTCATATTGGGTTTTCCTTAGTTTTATTGTCGCTTTTCTGTAACACTAGTTTCAGAGACACTGGAAAAGTTACTCTTAGTTGTAAGAACCGTTTTGAAATGGGTTCATAACCATGTTTTGATCTCTTCTATTTCGGTCTCTAACCAAAAATTGCTTCCCTTCCTTTTAGTTTCTTTTTTCATGGTCCACAACTTCTCTCTATTTATAACATAGTACTTTAGCTTGGTTTTAACCATTTGTTTATCTAATCTACACCATCAACTGCAGTCTTACAATCTTCTTGGAAAATATTTAACCTTTTGCTTTGTAACTTTTATAGATAAGGAATTGTATTAGTCTCTAATTAGTTTGTGATGTGTTTTTCTTTGTCGCCTGATGATGGCTGTCTTGTAGGCCGAAACTAGTAGCGCTTTAGATTCGCAACATTTACAATAATAAAAAATTGTGATATTGACATTGGTTTTTCCTTTCTTCAATAATAAATAATTTTAAAGCATTTATGTTTTTACTTGATTATTACCCTAGTTTGCAATTCTTCTTCTTCTTTCTAGCATGATTAAATACTGCCTGTTCAATTTAATCCAGTCTTCTCCGGACGCTGAGGTCCAGCATTCTCGCCACTGTTTTGGTGGTCTGATCCACCTTCCTATGTCCTGTATTCCACATTTTTGTCTGATGTCTTCACTTTTTATTTTGTCGTGTAAAGTTTTGCCTTGTACACTTCTTAGTGTTCTAATTTCGACTGTGCTCATCATTTGGAGGGTTCCATTTTTGTCTGGTCTTGTTTCTGCCGCATAAGTTATGCGGGATTTCCTTCGGGCATTCCGAGATTCTTTCTGCTTTCATTGTTTGTTCCCCGACCTCGTGGGAAAGATTACCATAGCTTGTTATTTCTGCTGCTAGATATTTGAAGAGAATTACATGTTCTACAATCTTGGAATCGATTGATAATTGACATCTTATCGGGTCTTTGGTTATTACTAGGTACTTAGTCGGGCAATAGTCTTGCCTTCAGAATTGGCGACAAGAGCAGCATCGTCAGCCTAGCAAATGGCTCTAAAGAATGCGTTGCCCACTTTAAAACCAGGTGTTCTGGGAAGATTTTCTATTATTTTGTCCATTATTGAATTAAATATAAAAGGGCTCATTGAATCTTCTTGACGGATTCCTGGGTTTATAACTATTGCTTCTGTGGTTATTTTTGTTTTGCATTGTTAGTCTTGATTTTGCAAATCAATGAAATAAATATACAGTGCGGTCCATATGTATGGAATAAATTCATTTGTAGCGTTATTATGTACTATATGAAAAAAACCTGAAACAGGTCGATTTTTATTCTTAAATTGACAATTTACAGTATGAAAATATTATCCCCCTCCAGCACCCCTTCGGAATTATAAGCACCCCCCGAAAATTTTAAATTACAAAGGAGGTCGTGTGGCACCTCGTTGGAAAGGGATTTTAGTCCTCTGTTCAGCAATATAAAGTTTTTTAAGTTTGGTGCAATCATAACTGAGAAAATTGATTTTTAAGATGTAAAATTTTGATAATGTCTCTAACACAAAACTTTACATAGAATGAAGATAATAATGTCACATAATGATTAGAATGTGTTTTTCAATTTATTTGACACTTTAATTAAATGTTCAAAATGACCACCATTCACTTCTTGACAATAACCGAGGCGATATTGGAATTCTCGTACATTTTGTATGACCTCGGGGGTTATTTTGTTAATTTCTTCCGTTATCCTAACTTTTAAATCAGCAATATTGTTTGGTCTATTAAAATATACTTTAGATTTTAAATAACCCCATAAGAAGTAATCGAGAGGAGTCAAATCGGGGGATCTAGCCGGCCATTCGATCGCCCCACGTCTTCCAATCCACCTATTGGGAAAAACCTCGTTTAAATAATTTCTAACAGTACGTGCAAAATGCGGTGGAGCTCCGTCTTGTTGGTAGTAAATAGATCGATCTATCTCATTTGGATAATTAACATCAGGAAAAACTCTTTGTAATGTAGGCACTAAAAAGTTAATCAAAAAATCTAGATAAACCTCACCAGTAACTGTGCCCTCAAAAAAATAAGGGCCAATAATTTTATTGTTAATGATACCAGCCCAAACGTTAACTTTTTTAGGATATTGAGTGTGAGCCTCACACATCCAGTGAGGATTTTCTCTGCTCCAATATCTACAGTTCTGTTTGTTAACCGTTCCGTTTAAATGAAACGTCGCTTCATCAGAAAAAACTATTTTGTTTATGAACTGCAAATCTGCGTATATTCTATCCATCATCAATTCACAGAATTCTTGCCTTCTATCAGGATCATCTTCATTTAAACCTGAACCAACTGAACTTTGTAAGGGTGGTATTTTTCTTTATGCAGAACTCTCAAATAGATGATTTACTTACATCATTGTCGGCGGCAAGTTTTCGAGTTGTCTTATGCGGATTTTCCTCAATCTCTAGAAGTACATCTAACTTTTTTTCATTAGTAAATTGAACATTTCTACCTGGTTTTTCAATATTTTTTACATGTCCAGTTTCACGAAACTTTTTTTCAATTTTGCTAACTGTAGACTGCGAAACGTGTTGACCAGGGTATTTATTATTAAAAATTTCACAAACCTCCTTTTGAGTTCTGGTTTTATTACCACAACCAATCATAATTAAAATGTCTATTCTTTGAGTCTCGGACAAATGAGCCATAATTAAATTTAATACGCGCACAGATATTATACTGACGTCTTTTAGTAAGTTTTTTCCTAATATTTAGCAGAACAGATACGAAAATACCTGATTATTTCTAAAGTTATTTTAATAGACCAAACAATATCGCCTCGGCTATTGTCAAGAAGTGAATGGTGGTCATTTTGAACATTTAATTTAAGTGTCAAATACATTGAAAAACACATTCTAATCATTATGTGACATTATTATCTTCATTCTACGTAAAGTTTTGTGTTAGAGACATTATCAAAATTTTACATCTTAAAAATCAATTTTCTCAGTTATGATTGCACCAAACTTAAAAAACTTTATATTGCTGAACAGAGAACTAAAATCCCTTTCCAACGAGGTGCCACACGACCCCCTTTGTAATTTAAAATTTTCGAGGGGGTGCTTATAATTCCGAAGGGGTGCTGGAGAGGGATAATATTTTCATACTGTAAATTGTCAACTTAAGAATAAAAATCGACCTGTTTCAGGTTTTTTTCATATAGTACATAATAACGCTACAAATGAATTTATTCCATACATATGGACCGCACATATAAACTACCTATCTGCCCCATTTGATGTAATGTTATAAATAAATTATAAATAAATATATCTAATCTTTTTGGTACTTATTTAACCTACTACTTTAACATATTTTACTGTTCAGGAGTAATACTAAATGCAAACCTTTTTTGGTTTCATTAATTGCTTCGTAAAATTTACTTGCAATTATTTTGCCTTTGGTTATTACAGATTATTTATTTTGTCTTTGAGGCAATTTGTATTTTTCGTTGAATGTATGATTAACAGTAATAATTACAACTTTACAGTAGCCTTCGGTAATTTGCGAACTCTTAATGAGTGATTATTTGAAAAAAAAAGTTATTCGTACCCCAATAATGAGATACACAGAACCGTTATTAAGGATACATACGAAGAAATGTTTATAATTGAACGTACAATTTTCACAAATTGGTTTAACCCATCCGTACGAAAATACGTTAAACTAGATTGCTGACAGTTCAAGAAAAAGAGAAATTATCAAAAGATAAGAGCATTAAAAATAAAACTTTCACTTTTACGATGCTAGTTTTTAGCGAAACAGCTGTTATTGAGTTTAAAAAAACAAATAGTAGATGTTTTGTTAAAGAGTTCTATTTTTAATGCTCTTATAGCTCAATATCTCAAATTTGGATGTCACCAATAGTAGAAATTAAATCCAAAGTCAATCCACAGTTATTTAATATCGAAATTTGAAAATATTTTAACGCAAAGCGACATGTTTCGGACACATAACCATCATCAGACTTTATGTATAGATTGTAGTGTCCCAAACAGTTCCAAAACTGAGATCTTTAAGGAGATCTTTGCCTTCAATTACTGTAAGGTAGAGATTACAACTCCATAAATCTTAGAAGCTTTTAAAGAGACCATTAGAGATTGAGCTGCTTCATTGGATATGTTCTCTCTTATCCTTTTAGATGCTTTATTGCAACCTCCTTACTTACAGAATAGCCTTTGTCTGTGGGAAATTTCAAGCGAAGAATGGTCCAGAGCACACGTCATGGGAGGAGCGTAGTAGACAGAAAGTGGAACGAAGAAGACTACAGAGGCCACTACCAAGCCCTGTAGACCTAATCGAAGATATAATCAATGAAAGAGAGGTTTGGGAGGTCTAATACAATTCAGTAATGTAATGGGAAGGAAGGAAAAAGAGGAAATGATAAGAAAAAGTGCGTAGTAGATGGGAAGTGGAAAGAAGAAGGCTACAGAGGCCACTGCCAAGCCCTGTAGACATAAATGGAGATATGATCAATGAAAGAGAGGTTTGGGAGGTCTATTACAACTCAGGAATGTAATGGGAAGGAAGGAAAATAAGGAAAGGATGAGAAAAAGTGCGTAGTAGATAGGAAGTGGAACGAAGAAAACTACAGAGGTCACTACCAAGCCCTGTAGACCTAATCGGGGATATGATCAATGAAAGTGAGGTTTGGGAGGTCTAACATAACTCAGTAATGTAATAGGATGGAATGATACTATGAGGAAATGTGCTGTCTGGTGGTATAAGCTTGACCTTGGTGTCCAGACCCACATTTTTCAAAAGTAAAAGAAGAGGTGGATTGGTAAATAAGGAGTAATTTCATTCCCGCATACACTGCTTTCATACAGGCATCTGAAGTAAGCGAAAAACAACACAATAGCAGATAACAGATTTTGAACCACAAAAATGTAGGTTGATTTTGGCTAATTTTATCTTTGAATTGGTAAGATATTCTGCCTTATTTTCTATTAACAATAAACTACGAGTATTTAAATTTCCAATTACTATTTTTGAATAATTAAAGTATTTTGGCACATAGTTTAATAATAGAATTTTTAGAGTTTGGAATGCTGCAAGAGTTAATAAGATTGTATTCTAATAATGATATGTATTAAATTATTCACAGTTGATATAATTAATGTTAAATCAAAAACAACTAACGTTGCATCAGAGGTCATTGCATAACAATAAAAAATAGGATAATGGTTTTAATTATTATAAGTATTAATCGCCCGGAAAATGATATGAATAAGTATACAAAATTAATTGGTTATCAATTATACACAAAAATGTCTATTTTATCTTAGAAAAAACCATGCTATTTTTCATAAAACTAGCGATATTTTAAGCAAAACCTAATTTTACTGATCAAAAATAAAGCTTACTTATTTATTATAGCCATATACTCAGAACAACTTCCTAACTGTGAAGAACTCAAAGAAAAATTTCCAATTATAAGACCTAGTATCATAAACGCTGATTCAGTTTCACCTTCCCTTGGGGAAATTGCAGAAATCTTCATTAACTTAAATCTGGAAATATGTAGATTTAGAAAAAAAAGTTTCATAGACTGATAAAAGAGGTCAAGCATCAAGAACATATTCCTGAAGACTTGAAAACTGCTCTAATCCATCACAATAATTTTCGTTACTTTTATATATATAAAATTTTACCCGAAGGCCTCCAAAACAGACTTCTGGACAAAGATCTTGCCAAGACCCCCAAGGGGAGTCAAAAAGTAGCTTACCTCGCCCCGATCCCTGGGGCATTCTTATTTCTGTTCTATACCTCCTTTCTCTCGAATCGATAAAAACCCACCCCGTCAGATAATCCAAAACAGACAGGAAGAAAATAGAGTACATGGAAATAGAGTATCAAGGAAAAGTAGATTATTCTACCTTGTATTCTACCTTCTATTCGTGAACTACGATTCTATTGACGGAGAAATCCTATTTGTTAATGAAATTATAAAAATCGCTAAGACATGTCGATTTTTATATTCGATTCTACGCTATTTGAAATAAACCATAATTGTTCAGTTTGATCCTCACGATTTTAACACAGTTCGTATCTTTTATACCAGTAGAACACCCTGTATAATATTTTTAAAATACCCTTGATAAACCAAATTCAACGACCCATAATACTTTGGGCCTAATTTAATAAATGCAGGGTGAAATGTTATCATTTTATTAAGGGTGGGTGTTCCACTGAAACGAAGGGTACAAGCTGTGCTGGACTCGCCCCATGTATTTATGTTTTATTTCGAATATATTTGAATTTATTTATTTAATATAATTTCTATAAAATCAACTAAACAAATTTAATATGATTACATTACAATATTTTACATGAGTAAATTTTTTCTTATTTTTTAAAGTGTATTACACAATTTATTTTAAATATCCCTGTTGAAATTAGTGAAGAAACGACACTGACGATAGTTTCGTTAACTTTATCAGGTGGTGTCTATTTCCATAACATAAAATTCTGTCATCCCATATCGTCAGACTGCATTAATCATTTCTTCAACTTTGGTCCCAACCAACTTGTAACTAATTTATCAATTATTACGTTGGTTTTGATAAACAAACAAAAATGGTTTTAACTTTTTACTAATTTAAATTTGATAAAAAATTCAATGTACAGTGAAGGTTAAAAAAAACGATAAAGATGAATCCATAACTGGAAATTTAAATTTAATTAGGGTATTACCCATGAGGTACTTGAAATAAGAACTGCAATTTCAGTAGTAATTTGTTTGTTGCAATCTCTATAATGACCCCGGTTTCTTCGTTACATATTTAATTTCAGTTATAGTGTCGGTTTTAGACAAAGAGAAATCTTGTGAGGTTTTATGTTTCAGGAATAATGAGGCCACGATAGTTTTTGATTATAGCAGCTAAATACAAATGCTGGGAATCCAAATTGCTTGATGAAGATTGCATTGCAAGTCTTTTCAATGCAAACATGTTATAATTACACACATCGGAAAAGTCCAAGGATATTTTTAAATAAGTATCAATGGGGTCTATTCTGTAACTATTCCGTTAAATTTTAGAGGGCGTTAAGGACGTTAATATTATTTCGGTACTCACTAACTAAATTTCCGTTAAAATTTTAAAGGATTCCGTTAAAACAATCCGTTAAATTTGTATTATTTAGAGGTGTGTTAAAACAAAGCTTTAAAAAATAAAGGAGTGTTAAAATGGCGTATTTTGATATTGTTAGAGAAATTTTAAAAGATAATAGTGTTGAAGAAGAAACAGTAGATTTAGATGATCACAATGAGGATAATAATATTCATAGAAACAACAATTGGCAAGCAAGATGTCAATAAATAAGGGCTATGATTATGCAGCAATATTTTATGAATTAATAATGCTAATATAATTATTAAAAAGTACTACACCAATTTATAAGAATCTTTGAAATAAAATGTTTCACTATTTGTTTTAATGATTGTATAATTATAACAAAACCTATTATAACAAAATATTTATTAAAAAACATAAAAACATTACTAGATTTTAAAATAAACAACCATAAAATTCCTGACAGAAAAACAAAAACACTGATCTGAAAGTAACAACATGAGTAACACTATTTTTGTCTGTTTTCTGCTTGTCTTTAGCCAATTGGTTTAAAACTGTGGCTAAGAGTGGGCAATTGCAAATTTGAAATTTGCTAAATTTTGCAATTGGTTATTGTGTGAGTTTATTGCATGTTCAGCACAAACTTGTCTAGTTTTAACCTTCTTCCTTTGTATTTTATTTCTATTTTTTTCTCTTGATACATTTACAACAGGGAGAGGCAAGTTTACTTTTTCCAATTAAGGTGCTTCCTTGGTTGAGAATTCCTTAAAATAATATTAAATGAATAAATATTAATTAGTTTTGAAAAAGAGTTTAAAAAATACTATGAATATTTCTTAATAGGTAGTTACCATGTTTCCAGTCTCATTATATATAGGTGCATTGCCAAAGCTTTATTAAATGAAGGTATATTTTGAGTCTCATTATAAGTAGGTATAGTATCAGACTCAATATTTATAAATATAATCTGTCTGAATTATCTTTCTGAATTATTTAAATTTTGAGAGATTCCAGCTTCCACTAAATCTGCTCCTTCTGCACTACTAGTTAAAACAAAGGCCAGTAGTCAAAGGTTTAACTGGACCACCTCCTCCTCTGCCTTGGGAACCATATTTGATGTTCCTTGTCCTTTTTTTAATATTTGCCTCCCTTCACTTAAAGTCAAAAATAACATTTAACTTATAAAATGGTCTTAAATATTATGATAGTATTTTATATTAACATATATAGCTCATTTTTTTAAAGGTTTAAAAATCTGTATTGTAATGTAATGTATTTCATTATGATACAGATTTTTCGCCTTGATTAAGTGTAGTATAAAACAGAAGTATAGTGTTTTATTAAATACTTACATCTTTCCACTGTTTTATTGTCTTAGGTGAAAACAGACTATTTAATTTCGTTGTAATTCTTCTACACAGTTCATTTAATTTAAATAAATCCATAGGTTTTATCTTGCTGCCCATCAAAATTTTCTTTTCTATTAGGACACTTATAAAATATTCTTTTTGTTTTCTTGTTATTCTTTTAGCTCTAGACAAATTCAATTAATTGTTTGAACACAAAAATGTTAAAATAAAACGCAAATTTAACTATATTTCACTATTATATTATAGGTTGGAATTTCTTCTTTTTTGCTTTCTTTGATTGACAAAGCTAGCTAACTTATATCAATGTTGCCAAATGTTGTACACTATTTTTAACGGCATCCTTTAAAATATATATTTTTAACAGCCTTTAAAATTTAACGGAATATTTACAGAATAGACCCCAATGTCAGTTTTTTTGGAGTTAACTTAGGTAAAAAATAATACTTGTTTAATATTAGTTAGTGTTTAGTCTTAGATAAGTTACGCGCTCTTTGTAAAGTCGTAACTAACACCGGAGCAGTTATTGTTGGTTGCCTCCTAGCTGTAAAAAATTAAAAATCGATCTTAATTTGTAATAGATTATCATTATTCAATATTAATTAACAACTTCTTATCGAATCTGACATTAAAATGTTAATGCCTAATGTAAATTTTCACAAATTACTGGTTGAAACAGTCACCGTAAGTATAATTATACATTCTTACACTGTAAGCATAAATAAAGTTGATTACTCCAACTTTGTAAAGCTGACCGACGTCAATACGACTGAAATTTCCTCTATAAACGTTGGATATTAAGTGCATGTCAATCATTTGTTTAACAAAGATAAAAATCAAATTTACTATTAGTGCATTTCAATCTGTTATCTTACGTATCTACAAGCAGCAAATCAATATAAAAAAGATATCTTAATTTTAACACAAACCTTTAATAATAAAAAAACAATATGTGGAGAAAACTAAAGAACAAAGTGTGGACCCAAAATACTATACCTACAGTATGTCCTGTATTTGCATTGCAGATTGTTGGAAAAGAACAATAAACCATGTTATAAAAGTGGAGGATTCATACAGGGTATTTCATACTAACATAGAACCCCCCCTTATAATTAATGTAGACGACGATAGTGATAGTGAAAATGAATTAATACACACTCCGCCAAAAAAGTATCGCATCACCTATAAAACTACAAATATTGTATTAAAAATAATTTAAAATATGATTTTTTTACTGTTGTTTCTTTTGGTTTTTTAAGTAAGCAATAAGTATCTAAAGAAAAATGCAGAATGTACGAAAAACAGAGGGTTTATTTAATTTTTTTCATAAATTAGAAGTAAGCGCATAAACAGCATTGATTTAAAATAAATAAAAATCAAAAGTAATGGTAATTTAGTAAGACGTATTGCCTCCTCTAGCTCTTATAACATCTAGACAACGTTGTGGCATACATCCAATTAATCTTCTCAGATAATCTTGATCAATATTATCCCATTCTATGGTTAACAACCGTTGCAGGTCCTGAAGATTAGCTGGCGTCACATTACCGGATCTCACCCTTCTGTAAAGATAGTCCCAAACATGTTCTATTGGATTTAAGTCCGGGCTGCGCGCTGGCCAATCTAAAACTTGTAAATTTACCTCTTGAAGGTACTCTGTAACGATTCTTGCGACGTGTGGGCGTGCATTGTCATGCATTAAAACGAAGTCATCACCAATAAATGGGGCGTAACGAACAACATGCATCTCCAAAATTTCTCTTATGTACCTATCAGCAGTTAAGTATCCTCCATCTAGCTGTACCAATTCGGTTCGACCCCTTAAAGATATTCCGCCCCAGATCATAATAGATCCTCCTCCAAAGTTTGTCGCCGGTTTTAGGTTGCATTGAAAATAACGCTCGCCATCTCGTCTATAAACTGGTATTCTTCGATCCGAAGTGTATAAACAAAATCTTGACTAATCCGTAAAGAGTATGTTACCCCAATCGTCGATATTCCAGTTTACGTGCTCTCTTGCAAATGTTAGTCGTGCTATACGGTGTTCCCTTGTAAGTCTCGGGGCAGTGGCAGCTACTCTGGCCCTAATTCCAGACTGTCTTAAGATGTGCCTAACAGTTTCTGAAGACACACGTACATTTCGAGTCTCGGCTAAGTCATGTTGAAGTTGACTTGCAGTCACATGTCTTCGACGCAAAGCCTGAAGGACTAAAAATCTATTGTCTGCATGCGTAGTTGCTCTTGGCCGACCTGTTACAGCTCGTCTTTCATAAAGACCAGTCTCTCGGTACCTTACTACCACTCGTGATACTGTCGACTGATTTACACCCACTAAATTTGCCACATATCTCTGACTCCTTCCATCTTCAATGAGGGAAATTATTCTAACCACTTGATCCCTCGTTAAATTTAAATTTATATTGTCACGACCTTCCATACTCGATACTTAATACAAAATTTTAATTTAAACGCAAACTGTATACTCTTTACCAAAGTAAAATAAAGACTGATAATATAAAAACCAGACAAAATAGCAATTATCACTTTTTTTTCTTAAACAGTAAGCTGTATTTACAAATTTTATTTTAATATTTATTCTAGCCTTAATATTCTTAAGGGCCATAAAGAAATAATTTAAATTAACCAAATGCGGTAATAAATATTTGTAATTTTATAAGTGATGCGATACTTTTTTGGCGGAGTGTATTAACATATTTAAATTTTTATTAAATTTTATTGTGAATATCCTTTAATATGCGTTTCTATTAAAAAATTATTTTTGCAAATTTAATCTTGACCTGTATTCTTTACCCAAACTTGCCAATACCTGAGATAAAAGTACCTAAGAAGTTTATTATCACCATCAGTTCCTTTTTATTGTAGGCACTATATTGTTGAACACACTATAGGTATAACTGTGCCAGCCAGATGTGAATTTCCATTTACATTCAGTGGGTAAAATTAAGACAACAACCTCTATAAATGTGATACAGTGACAAAACCTACACAAAACAAGATTTGCTGATCGCAATTACAAGATAAGATAATTAATTGGACATGCCAATCGACATAGTTAATATTTTTTTAAATCCGAATGTAAATTAATTGTGCCAATGCTGGAGTAAGAATTACATGCAAGAAAAAGGGTCACAGTATTGTTTTTTATTATTGTACTGTTTATATCTTGTTTAAATATATGTGAAAGTCTAACAGACGCCATCCAATTATTATAGATAAATTTGTGTACTGTTCTTTGGACTTATCTCATAGTTTTTGTTTACTATCTGTCATATACTTATTATTGTTAAGTATTGACAAAGCTTTACCTCAAAAAGTGAATTTATACAAAAATTTTGATAACTACCAACTAGTCAGATTTATTATTCATCAATTAAACAAGATTATTAAGATATTATTTCATTAAAAGAGAACTTAACGATGCCACTCATTGAGTAATTCAGTTTTGTTATAAAAAGTTCTATTTTTAATATTCTTAGACTGATAGATGTTTATTGATCTTCAAAGGTGGGTTTTAAAATAGTGTGTTCAAAAAAATATACTTCTTTCTTTCATCGTAAGATCCAATACTGCTTCAATAATGATAAAAAAATGTAAAGAATCTATAAAAAATTAAAAATGTAAATCCAAATTTACCAATTTTTCAAACCAAAGAAGAAACAACGACTTGCCACTGCTGGAAAAACCTTTTTGGCCCAAGCTAGGTACAAATTGTTAGATTTTCTTCTTCTTCTATCTTTATATGAGGCATTTGCCTGTTTTTCTTCTATTCCCTGCTATTGTTAAGTAATTCCATCGCTCCATATTTTTCTCGGTGGTCTGATGCTTCTACGGTCCATTGAAGATTTATCGCTACCCTTTCGTCATTCATTCTGCTGATGTGTTCATTCCATTCTTTCTTTCTGTTCAGTACCCACTCATTTATGTTCTCGACTCCGCATGATCTTCTAATGTTTTCGCTTTTTTCCCTATCTATCAATGTTTCCCACTTAGTCTTCGTAGTATTCACATTTCTGTTGTATCTCCAAGTACTTAAACTTCATTTCCTGTTGTATGATTTGTCATGCATTTAGTTTTATTAGTGGATATAGTCATGTTAAGTGTTTTGGTTATGGCGTTGAAATGTTGCACGAGTCTTTGCAGATCATCTTCACTTTCTATGAGCTATGAGGACCGCATCTTCTGCGTATATAGCAGAGAATTGTGATTTGCTTGTTCCCCATTTTAGAATATTTTAGTTTCCGTACTCTCACTATTATTTCATCACTATGATGATATTGAAAAGGAGTGGGTTCAGTATCAGAAGCCATTTTTAACGGGTATTGATTCTGTGAGGTCTCCATTTATTCTTGCCTGAATATGGCTTGCCTTACAGATTGTTTTAACGACATTATATGGAATTTGATGGTCATATAATGTATGATGTCTGTTATTTGGATCCTATCGAAGGCCCTCTCCAAATCTATAAAACACATGAACGCTGGTTTGTTATATTCGTTGGATTTTTCAGTTATCTGTCGCCATTTATTTTTTCTGTGATTACTCTAGTTGTTAGTATTAAGTAGATTTATTGCTGTGTAATTTTTGGGTTCGTTTTTGTTTCCTTTTTTGAACATGGGTATTGTCGTACTAATTCATCTGGGATCGCGTGTTGTTCGAGGACCTTTTTTATTAATAAAGTTAATTCTTTCCTAAGAGTAAGGAAATACTCTTTTCACAGTATTTAATAAGGTGTGATCTTAATTTTTAATTATATTATTTAACAAACAGGTAAAGCTTTGTAGACCAGTTTTATAAACCAGTCTTGGTTTCTATAGTGATTGTTTCAAAGCCGTTTAAAATTTCTCCTTCATCAATTTTCTTATACATATTCAGTAGCTTAGACAATGGGGTGATCAATCAGATAAAATTTAAATTATATTTATACCGGGTGCTCACTTAGATTTTCCTTGATTAGATTTTGGTACTTTTTGGTATAGCATTTTTCCTCTCGGTTTCGAATTTTACAAAATATAGTAGAAAACGTGAAATTCATTATGGAAAATGTTGTTAACTCAGTATAAACTGTTTAGAATGTAATTGTTAAAAAGCAAACATAAATAAGTATATGAGAATACTAATATGAGTAAAATAAATAATTGCAAGAAAAATATAGAGTGAATTTTCTGATCTTTCAGGATTCAATGACAATAAAAATTAAATATTGTTAAGTTCTTTCTTCACTAACAGGTACAACATGTCTACCCTCACTATCTGAGTTTTTATCATTAAATAATGTTACTCTGTCTATCACTGTAACATTTATAGTTTATACACTGTTTTCACCTTTGTCTGACAACATTTATTTATACAGTTTTTATGTTTTTAGGTATATCTCAGGTTGTGATTTTTTGTCTGAATACATATCTGTTATCGAAGACTACAAAGTGTCTACCTGTCACCATGTAAGTACCTCCACTTTATAACTAATATTTAAACATTTAACTACTTAAATTACACAATTGTTTGTTAAACATATGAATTAAATTAATTGTTTTAATTATATTCTTTTTGTTTTAGATTCTAACTTTAATTTCCAGAGAAAGCTATATGAATTGTAAATTGTTACATGAATTTGGAATTGCTATATGAATTCGGTGTTTTCATTAGAAATAAATCAATGAAATTCCTTTGTAATCATATATATAGTAAATTATAAATATTTAATCCTAAATTCATTACAACGCAACAATTCTGGTTTTTTTATATAATATCAAATTGAAAGTAAGTTAAAATCGATAAATTCAAATAGAGAAGTGGAAACGGTCGTGACGTCAAAACTCATATCGATGACAGTTTGTTTACATTTAATGTGTGGTAATTAAGAGAGTTGGACTTTAAAGGCCGGTTCATGCATCGTTCATTATAATTACATTATCATTAAGAAAAGTTGAGCACCAAATTTATAGTGGAGGCGTTCATGCAACACATTAAGGCATTACAATTACATTAAGCCCACTAAGAAGTTGGGAACTTTCAACTTTTCATTTACATTACATTATATTCTTAGTGGAAACAGTAAAAGCGCATGCGCAGTACGATAGCATGGAAATGTGAATTCGTATTTATGTCAAAATTCCTATGTTTAGGTTATGTTGATATTGAAGGCCGGTTTTACAAGCAATAAAAAATATTTTAACAAAATCAAGAATAGAATAGTAGTATAACAACTTGAACTTTTTGAATATTGTAGCAGATGTATAGAACATAACATAAGTTTCAAGTGTCAATAGTGGACAATATACGCATGCGCTAATACAGAATTTATAATGTAATGAAGTCTTGCATGAACGACAACACTTTTTTAGTGAAAGTGTAATTATATTGTAATGTTAATGGAATTATAATGTTCGTTGCATGAACCGGCCTTTATTTCTGATTTTATTGTGAATTATTGTTTTATTTGTGTTATGCAATCATAAAATGTCGTCAGTAGGGTTTGTGAAAGCATTGTCAAACAATTTACCATCCTTAGACATTTTCATGGTTAGGTTAGGTTTCAATGCAGCTGAATTTCGAAATGTAAAAGCAACAGCGTAAATACTTTCTTGGGGCTTTTTGCATTAAAAAATGTCTAACTGACTTATTTTTATGAAAATCAACAAAAAATAAAGAGATGAATAAATATAAATAAAATACTTCGCACAATCTCGCAGATACACTGTTTACAATAAAATGATGGCACTTTCAATGACAAATATGAGTAGTGACGTCAACAGTCGTTTACGCGGCAAATTTTTGAATGTGAATTTGAGGATGGAATAACTATGCTACAAAAATTTTTTAATTTGAGTTTTTTTGGTTTTTGGGGTAATTGATTGCCGCTCAGTCTTCCTGCATGATTTTGAAAAACATGGAAAACTTATTTTATTGTTACTGAATAATACTACAGGATCCTATCCAAGATAAAGTTGTCAAATACATTCTCCATCTATTTGAATGTTTCACATTTAAGATTATTATACCGAATACTTTAAATGAAATAAAGAAAAGTTATTCTGATATCCTTTTATATTTGCATATTGAGGTAAGTTTTACATTTTAATTTTACTGAAGGTTAGCTATTTATCTCAATATATTACCCTATTGGAATAATATCATGTGCGTTAATGCTGTAAACTCCACTAACTTTCTTTCTATCAGAAGTCGTGGGCTAAAGAAATATTTCATAGTAATTGCCGAATAATATATTACAGGTGTTTTTAATTAACCAACGTCGGAAGATAAATCGGTAGAATTATAATTTATCCATAGTCCATTAATCATAAGACCGACACCGAATTAATAAAAACTCTTTGTTGCGCAGGGACGGGTGGTGAGTAGAACAAGAAACATTGGCTAATTCTTTAGCTTTATTGAGAAGTCACGACTAGAAGGTATGATTAGTGCGTTTTGTAAAACAAAAAGACAAGAGCAACGAATAAATATACATAAATTAAATTCAATTTAAACGTATCTTCTACCTCTTCTACTACGTCTTAAATTCAGTAACAATGATTAATTTTTATAGTTAATAATCTTAAAATCCATACTTTAGTAATATATAAGTTTTTCCGTTCTGCAAAAGTTTTATTTTGAACAATAAATATAGTGTAACATTTAAATATTCGATAATAGTATAATGAGCATAATATCAACAGAAGCTGTTTAATATTACCTTAATCAAATAACTTTTATCATATTATTATTTTATTATATATTTTGTGTATTTGTAAGAGAATTTTAAGTTAGAAATAATTTTTATTATGTAATGTATTAGTATTATATTTTTTGCATATACATGTTATTTAAACCTACTAGAAACTTCGCGAAATTGATTATATAATGTGTAAAAAGGAGACAGATATATTTATACTATATTGTCATCTAGAAAGATCGACAGTAGACGAAGTGAGTATGTCGAGTTATATATAGGAAAGAGAGAGATGCATATAGTGTTCATAGAAAATGGTTATTCACGAAGTTTCTGGAAAGTTTGAAACCTATAAAAGGTCTTGAGCAGAGGTCGTTAGGAAGTATATTATTTGAAGTCAGCCATAGAAGATCAGTCAGTGTGAACAGTCAATTTGAACAAAGTGAACAAACAGTTTTTAAAAGTATAAAAAAATTAAGTGTTAAATAGTGAAATAGTGTTAAATAGTGTTAAATAATCAAAAGTGTAATTAAAAACATTTTCGGGGCATAAAAAAGAAGAAATTATAAGTGTACTTACTATTTATAATACAATTAAAGGAACTATAATCCAACAAACACTGAACTATATCCATTTTGAGGAACAAAGAACAATTATATTACACAAGAAACCAAAGGTCCAACAACCACGACATTTTTTAACAGTCGAAGATTCCACGTATACCTTAGTTGGTTTCCGATTTTCATAAAGCGACAGCAGGAGACTACGTGTATTAAGGTCAGATAACATTGTAAACATTTTGAATTTTTGTAGTAGTTAGTTAAGTTTTATAATTTAAAAACAAAAGAATTTATTTGATATTCAATAACTACTTTATTTCGATAATAACTTATTTACCATTGCATAAATAACAATAATTAATTTATCACAATTTCAACATAAAGTAAGTTCTTTCCTAGTTAGTAAAAGGCCTTTCTTTTTTCTTATTTTTCCTACTAATTAGTTTCATTATTAAACATTCAATATATTACTGTTTTAACTTAACTCTTTTATAATAAATTTGTAATTATAATTAATCAATTTTTCATTCACATTCCTACCTAATTATCCAACTAGAAGCTTGCTGAACAAAACATCCTTGAAAAAAAGAAGATTTTGCTACATTGAACATTTAAATAATATCAAATAATATTAATTAATCAAATTTATTGATAAATAAATTAAACCATAATCATTGAATCGTAATATTCATTACAATAGATATAATTAAAATATTCAACAAATGTACAGTAAAAATAAAACAAAAAGCTTTGCACGTCATAAATTTCAATGTCGTCATTCGTCAGTGATAACAACACAATATTTAAAAACAAAAATGCCTTTCAATTAAAATTTAGTTATTTTAGAGCGGCATTGTTTTACAAGAAAGCGCCGCTGCCAAACAAAAATATCGAATCCCCGAATTGTATGTTATTATTTCTGTTCTATGTTATAATTATGTGTTCTCTGATTAATAAATTAAAACCCAACTTTTCCTACTAGTTTTGATATCACAATTAATACGTGCAACGTGTTTTGTTTTAATTTCACTGTATTATTATTATTTATGAACATTAATATGAAAATTACAATCAGAGCAACTGCTGATGCCTTTTGTAACACGCTGGAATTAACTGATTTATTAATTTCATGGGCATTAACATATAATTCCTGAAGTAAAGAGGACGATGCTGTAGTGTCCGGTCAGCATTCCCACCATCATCCTCGTCGTTTTTTGACTTTAACAGTTTGACCGAAGAGCTTTTAAGGAATAGTTTAGCTTGCCTTTGTCCTGGGATTTTATGCCACCAGCGCAATGCCTGGTCGTTTATCCATTGCTGAATGCTCTTCTTAACGAGGCATTTGGCAATTCCACCGGAATGTTCTGGTCCTATCATGACTTCACCTACATTTTTATCTTCTGTCTCATAAACTTCTCTGCTCAATATTGCTATGCCATTACCTCTGTCTGAAAGACAATGACATGTTTTCAAAGGCTCAGAGAGATTGTGATCTTCTCTTGCATTCCATATACTCCGGCTGTTTTAGAGCCATCAGTGTAACAGTTGAGATTCGCTGTTAGAGAAGGCTCTGCTTCCCAGTCCTTTCTTTCTGGAATGATTACTATGTATTCATTGGATCTGCCTCCTTGACTTATCGGAGGAGGTCCCTTTAATATTCTGTAACTAACAGATCTCGCATTTTCTTCAACAACAGTCGGTGTCGTTTTAGTGGCCCTGTGATAGTCAGACATACTTGCCTTTGGACACCACTTAACTGCCTCTGCGCTCCACCCTGGGTGCCACCAGACTACTGATCCATAGGTTTTAATTGACCTCACGACCTGTGTCATGTTGGGATTTAATCCATAACTCTATCCTTACATTTGCCTCGACCTTGCCAGGGCGATTCTGGCTTTGTGTGTGGATTTTCCAATGTGAAAATTCCATGAAAGCTTCTGGTCAAGGATTACCCCTTGGTATTTAACATCTTTCGCAAATGGAATTTGCGGCTTTTGCAGACCTTGCAAATCCTCTTATTTGTAAATGGTACCAGTGTGGTTTACTGCCAGTTCTTCCTCCCTAAACCAGCCGTTGATCGATGTACCCCTCAGCTACTGTAGATTTCTTTCATCCGTGCTTCTTAATACTCTTAGTTCTGTTAGTAAAGAAGCAGTGGACCTTCTGAAAAGTAACCTGTATATTCTTTTCGGTCCGGGAGGTTCAGAAACTCAGCAGTGGTAAAGGGAAAATATATGGCACAGTTCTTCACGTCTGGCGCTTCATTTTATAAACCTCTGGAGTTGTTCAAACGTAAGTGTTTTTGATTGTTTGGGCTTATAACTGTAATTTATTCGCTTTAAGAATGCTATTATCTTGAAATATTTTCTTGTATTAACACCATATTTATTGAGCGATTAATTTATTTCGTCATTACTGTTTAAATTTTAATTATTTTCCAAAGTTCTACTTGAAATAGTCAATAATCTATTCTTATCATTATTGTTGTTAATGGAAATTCTTTGAAGAACAATAAATTTTATCCAAGAACTATAAAGTTCTTCTCCTTTCTTTAAAATAGCGTCATTAAACCAATTATTTAGAATTGTATCACTGTCATCTTTATCTCTTCGTGGCATTTTGCTGGTGCCAGTCTTCCTACTTCCTTATTTTGAATATTTAACAATTTTATCAGTATTTGAAGACAGTTAAAGTAACAAATATAATTAAACTATCTTTAAAAACAATTACCTATTCTGTATGTAGGGGAAACCGGGGTATTGTAAGGTAAATCAGTTTGTAATGCGGCATTCTATTGATAAAAAATTGTTTTTAACATTGGGATAGCTCTTTGGCATGTTGTCAATCATTTTTCATCATAGTTTCAGTAGTATACTCTTCAATTATTTATTTTATTTATCAAATCTAATGAATTTTGTACTGAATATTTAGATGTGTAACCATAATTATTTAGAATAGTATTTAATTTTTTAGCTACTTTAGTGTTAGGAGTGTTAACATACGAAACTACAGGTCTAATTGGTTTTGACTCTTTATGTAATTTAATAGTTCCATATAATTCTGGACATTAAGGATTTTTATTAATTAGGTATTTTTTATCATAGTCGTTAAATATATAATTTGAATCATTTTACTCAAAGAAATTTTGAAATAAGAAGAGCATATAAATTACAACAACCAGATAAGTCAAACTATGCAAAATACCTACGTTCTTGAACATCCACACTCACTTATACACACCAATAACATTCAAATATTACATATCTGTGAAAAAACAAAATGTAGATTTCCTCGAAGAACTTGAAATAAAAAGGCAATCAACAATTTAAAGTAGTTAATGAACAAATAAATCTTGGAAGTTCTTCACTATTAAACTGTTTACTTTGATTGAGTCTTCATTTTATACATAGATAAGACGTAATTGTAATATAAATATATTAAGTTATTGTAAAGATCAGCATGATATAGTTTTTTCCTGGTTTTTCTACATCATTGTACAGTTATACTGATCTTAAAGGGAAATACATCCAGGATAATCCCTTAGGGCTAATAACATGTAGACTTTAATATTGTTGGTTCCAACACAAAATAAAACTTGTTTATTCTAAACAGCTGTGTTGAATTATAAAGATTAAATAACTGAACGAATGGAAATGATCGATTTGAGTACCGTTTTCTGTTGCGTTGGGACAGACCTTGTATCATTGTTATGGGATATTTTAAGTATACTCATAGTTACCTTGCATTTTTTATTTTCTTTGTCATAATATCAACACCTTCTGTTGTATTTCTTTTACAAACCTATTAACTAATTCCTTTTTTCCTTTGAATTTCATGTGTTTTTTGTACTTGCTTGGGAAAGGAACATACAGAGTGAGTTTTATGTATGGAAAGCCTCAATTATCTCGGAAACGGCTTGCACGTTTTTTATAAATTTTAATATTTGACGATTTTGTGATACGGTCGAGCTTATGTTAGTTGAAGCCAGACCAGCAAGCGTCTGATGGTAACAATTTTTGTAAAATGTTCATCATTAACATTTTTTTTGCTTTTAGATAAATGCTATACTAAAAAAATTACTACTTACTTAAAATTAATTTAAGAGGCCAAGTGTTTTCAGCTTACCTGAAAAAAAGTTTTTATAATATTAAATTGTGGTTGGTAATTTTAAGTTGACTTATCAAAAAAGAATTTACACCATAAAAAATGTGAGTACATATACATTTACATAGAAAATCATAATGTCATGAAACATGGCAAATAATGTTATAAACATAAAAATTATGGGTATGTCACAGACAAACATTCTAAGCATCAGTGAAATTTAAACTAAGATTTGAAGGTGATATAACTTGTTACCTCACAGTGTTTGCCTGACAAACCATTAATTTATAAGCCGGTCACATTGTTATTTGCTTTGTTAAATGTCATTGTTGATATAATTAATTTATATTTGAATAACTTTCCTACGCATTTTAATGTTTAAGTAACAAACACAATAAAACATTTTTTAAGTCACCGAAAAGGCGAGAAATTATAACCCTAGAAGTATACCTTATATTTAGTATCTTTTACAAAAAAAAGTTCTGGATTGTACACTACAATGGAGTCAATTTATACACTACAACATTCTGAAAAAGCTTCAAGACCAAATTTGGGATTCATATACAAATTACAAAGAATGCGTGATATATATTCTTAAAATTCAGTTCCTCAGTTTAGTTAGTTTGTCTTAACAAAGCTGTTCACGACTCACTTCAATACTTGCTAAAACGTATTAACTAGGAAAATATGGTAGTTAATGTTAAACTGGTGTGAAGTTAGCGGCCAATTTCTAGCAGCCGTTTTCAGTCTAGCCGCCAAATGACCAGTGGCGTCGGATGTATATATTTAATATATAAAAATAAGAAAAATTGAGTAAATTAAATTCTCTAGTATAATTACCCCACTCTACCCCTTAGACGGTTAGCGATTCCATAAAATTCATGGAGGAGGTTTTTAAGAACACGATAAAGTTATGGTAAAAATATTAAGTTGGCTAAATATTTCCTAAGGACTCTAATTTACGTTTTTCCAAAATTCTGTAGTATAATTACCCCACACTTCCCCCTAAGATGGCTTGCGATTCCATAATACTAATGGAGGAGGTTTTTAAGAACAAGATGAAGTTATGGTAAAGTTCGTTAAATATTTCCTAGGGACTTTAATCTATGTTTTTCCAAAATTCTCTACCCCTTAGGCGGCTTACGATTCCATAAAATTCATGGAGGATTAACACAGATGGTTTTTTGTGATATGTTAGTTTATAAATCTCTCTTTATTAAAAGTTTTTACACAAAATTATAAAAAGATTTCATTTAATCAATTTTTCTTTATTTTTATATATTAAATATATACATTCGACGCCACTGGTCATTTGCGGCTCGACTGTAAACGTCTGCTAGAAATTGGCCGCTAACTTCACACCAGTTAATATTAGTAACCTTGATTACAGACATCAAAATGCTACCTAAATGAGATCTCAAAACTTATGTGATTAAGTATCAACATTGGAAGGACAAAAATAATGATCAGCCTTGTTCTCTGCGAATGCATTTACATCAACAACGTAAAAGTGGAGGAATACTTGGGACATGAAATCCGTATCAGCAAAGATAACCAAACCTGCTAACTTTACTGAAGAATTGGTCTCACATAGGCCGTGTTTGGGAACCTCAGGCACATATTCGCATTACAACTAATATACTTGAAGAGAAAGGTTTTTAACCAATGTGTTCTTCCGATTCTGACCTACGATACTTTACTAAAAAATGATACATAAAATAAGAATAACCCAAAGACCAATGAATGAAAGAATTAAAGTAATAGACGCTGTAGAAAGATAACAACATTCAAATGGAACTGGGCAGGACACATCGCACGAGACAGTAGAGACCTCGATTGGAGGCTTTCAGAAACAGGAGGGGCCCTCCTACCCCATGAACCGACGATCTAAAACACGTCGTCCCCCACTGGATTCATGCAGCAATGATGATAAATGATGTGGCATAAAATTAATTCTCACTGAAAAAGTGGAAAATTGTTACCACCTGCACCCAAGGTAAGAAAACTTAACAATTTCTATACCAAGTATGACCGTTTTCTATCAAAAAAACAACTACTTCCTGGGCTATATGCGCCAACGGACATTGAATTACATTATTGACTGTATCTTATAGAAATTTATTTCTTGTATTGTTTTCTTATAATTAATTCTCGATTTCAGAACTCTTATGCCTGGTACCTACTGTATATTAAGTTTGGAACTTCTGTTCTACAAGATATGATACACTGTAAAGCATCAAAACAATTATTTATGTTTGGGTATAGTCGATAAGAGATAAAGTCTTTGTTATTTTCTATACTAAGACATGTTATCTGCAAATAATCTATGCTATTTGTTGAAAACAATAGTTTAATGAAATACAACCCAGTCTTTTATTTAAATTTTTGACAGTTTTGACGCGATATCATTATTATTTTAATTACTGTTTATTTATTTATTTATTAAGGCTAAGTAGATATGTTGAGGCGGGTCCAAAGATCAAAGTTGTTTAATTTTAGGAATTTTTTGATGAAATATATTGTACTAACCCTTACTACGTGAAAGTCCATCTTAATAAGAACAGCAAACAGGCAGAAACAGACCCAGTTTCCAAATATCGATTCCATGCACGACTAACAACACTTTGGGACACATTTATCCGTGTAGCAACTTCTTCTTGACTTAAGCTTTCCTGTTGTACTGTTTCTAATCAGACATGTCAAAGAGATGATGGACAAGAGAGAGGAGGAAATCCGATCCAGAAGTAGGAGTCCAAGGAGGAAGGACCCAGAAACGACGGCGGAATCAACCGACGAAGAACGGGAGAAAACCAACGAAGAAAACGCAGTGCCAGATCAGCAAATGGAGACAGTGGAGTACACCATGCCGTTGCGAGAAATCCAGCGGCAACAAAGAAAGGAAAAAACCCCAGCGAGAGAAACGCAAGAGGAAACAACAACGGAGGCAAGGAGAGCGAGACGACCACCACCTATCATACCGAAAACCGTTTACACTACCACTACACCAACACACACTTTTATATGCCTGACGCGCGTTTCGATAACCAAGTTATCTTCTTCAGAGACCGAAGGTAAACTAGTAAATTAGTTTACCTTCGGTCTCTGAAGAAGATAACTTGGTTATCGAAACGCGCGTCAGGCATATAAAAGTGTGTGTTGGTGTAGTGGTAGTGTAAACGGTTTTCGGTATCATTTTCGCCAACGGTTCCAGATTCAACATTTTACCACCTATCATCGTCAAAACGGTGACGATGATCCCACGACTAAGAGGAGAGGTCAGGAGAAGAAATATCCAAGCTTCTTTTGGTAAGTATAGCGAGAAGCTTGGAGTGAAGATCAACACAGAAACCCCCGATGACTACAGGAAGCTAACAAAGTACCTGGAGGAACTACAAGGGCAAGGTATAGACTGGTATACCTTCATAGATCCAGAGGAAAAGAATAAAAAGGCGGTAATCAAAGGACTCACCCCAGAAGAGGACATAGAAGAAATAAAGAGAGACCTCCAACAACAGGACATCAGGGTAAGTAAAATAACCCAACTCTTTTCCAGATACGGAAACAAGAGGAAACTACCTATCTATATGATAGAATACAACAAAGAGGACAGCAAGAAGATACAGGATGTCCAATACATCCTGAACACCAGGATCAAGATGGAACCAGCGAGGAAAAGCACAGGACCCACCCAGTGCTACAACTGCCAGGGATTCAACCACGGCCAGTCGACCTGTCACATGAAGACAAAATGTGTCAGATGCGGAGAAAATCATCGCTCAGAGGACTGCAAGAGGCCCAAAGAAAGACCAGCCACCTGCGCCAACTGCAATGGAGAGCACCCGGCCAACTACAGGGGATGTCCAAAAATCCCCAAGAAAAATCCAGGACCAGCAGCCCCCCCGAAAGCAGCAGCAACGACAGCACCACCATCGGCAGCACCAACAAGGAGGACCAAGCCAGGAGTCAGCTACGCCAACGCCACCAAACAAGCACCAGCAGCGAAGCCAACCCAACAAAAGCCGGACATCTTCGAAGTAATGAAAGTCTTCGCCAGCCAAATGGAGCAGATGAGGGAGTTCTTCACGAGCTTCGCCAACTAAGGTAAGTAATGGTTAATTTCTCTTACAGGACCACAGGAGACACCCTAGACCAAGGAAACAGCTGGACAACTAACAAGAAACATCTGTCAAGAAGCAGACAGAAGAGGAACCACCTATAAAAGACTCTGCCCATCCTTAGGGAGATGCGCAGATTCTTGAGTAGGGACAGCTCTAAGGTTACCTTTAGCCGCAGTTCGTCGACTAAGGGCTAACTTTTCAGAGGCAGCGAAAAGCACACACTCGAGAATGCCCAAAAAAAGAAGACAGGAGGATAAAGGTGCCTAGCACCGTCCCGGACCAAAAAGAAGACACCCGGAAACCATCTCCGAACCAAGATAGTGGAAGGGAAAGCACAAGCCCGAGGACTGAGGCCCCCATCGGACGTGATGGGGGGGTGGAGGAAGTTCTTCCCGGAATGCACCGCTCCTAGAGGGATGCATTCTGGAAGGGACGGGTTTGGTTAGAGTGTGTGTGTTTCTAATCGCCGTAGCGCCATTTTATTTTACAAGTAAATTAATTTATGGACAACAGTAACAATGTTAAAGTCATTGCAAGCACATTTAACTCTTTCATTCCTAACTTGTTAGAAATTGCATCTTATAATTGTAAGTTAATACTTTTGTTTTTTTATTGGCCTAATAATATTTAAGTAAATAACAATTAAGGGAAGAATATTATTCTTAAAAATGTCTATTTTAACATTTTTAGAAGATCGCTATAAATAACTACGTCGTTGTAATTGTAATTATATATCAATAAATAATTATAATATTTCGTTTTCTTTAAAACCAATTTGAAAACTTAATAAACGTAATTTTAGTGTATTTGTTTCTATAAGCATTAAATTGATTTATCAATTCGGTAAATATTAAAAATGTTAGTTCACTTTTTTGTTAGTAATGTTTAATTATCAATTATTTTTGTAAACTTTCCTGTTTCATAACTTTTTTATCCAAAGGCTAGTTCATAAAATCACTTAATTATTAGGTCGTTTCTGTCGAACTTTAACTAAAAAGAACATTAATATAAAGTTTATAAAATACTTACGAACCATAGTAATTTGCAGTCATTAAAATTTAAGAAGTACTTTCAATAGTTTGTTGACTGGATTTCCGATATTTAAGAAATGCTGATAATGACGTTTCAATAAGGTAATTGGTACAATTTATTGGTTGCTTTGAGTGATTTACGCTAGAATTGAAAAATGTTTAGCGATAAATTCTTCTCGAAAAGGTATTTTCTGCATTTCCATAATTGCACTATTGGTACCGATATGTACTTTTTAAAAACATTTTAAAGGTTAATATAATCTGCATTCCAAAGAAATATCACGTTTTTAAAATACACCAACAGTAACAATTACGGATTTTATTGGAATTTTAAAGAAATATTTACTGCTAGATTAAAGCAATGCAGAAACATAAATACCTAAGCGCAGCAGTAAACCAAAGAACTAAAATGGTTTTGAAACAAAAAACAAAATATATAATAGTTATTTTATGGTATAGGACGATAAAATTGTACTTTATCTTTTATAATTTTACAAGATTTAAAGATCGATTCAAATAAAACTATCCAAAACAACTTATTTGAAGTGACATCAAACAAAGTACCAACATAATTTTTAAATTTTTTTTTCCTTTTGGGTATATGGGTTTAATAAAATAAAGAGTATAATAATATTTGCTTTTATTTGCTATAATTAGATTAATCACTACTAGTTTCAGTTTCTTCATATATAATCTCCGCCAAAAAAGTATCGCATCACTTATAAAATTACAAATATTTATTACCGCATTTGGTTAATTTAAATTATTTCTTTATGGCCCTTAAGAATATTAAGGCTAGAATAAATATTAAAATAAAATTTGTAAATACAGCTTACTGTTTAAGAAAAAAAGTGATAATTGCTATTTTGTCTGGTTTTTATATTATCAGTCTTTATTTTACTTTGGTAAAGAGTATACAGTTTGCGTTTAAATTAAAATTTTGTATTAAATATCGAGTATGGAAGGTCGTGACAATATAAATTTAAATTTAACGAGGGATCAAGTGGTTAGAATAATTTCCCTCATTGAAGATGGAAGGAGTCAGAGATGTGTGGCAAATTTAGTGGGTGTAAATCAGTCGACAGTATCACGAGTGGTAGTAAGGTACCGAGAGACTGGTCTTTATGAAAGACGAGCTGTAACAGGTCTGCCAAGAGCAACTACGCATGCAGACAATAGATTTTTAGTCCTTCAGGCTTTGCGTCGAAGACATGTGACTGCAAGTCAACTTCAACATGACTTAGCCGAGACTCGAAATGTACGTGTGTCTTCAGAAACTGTTAGGCACATCTTAAGACAGTCTGGAATTAGGGCCAGAGTAGCTGCCACTGCCCCGAGACTTACAAGGGAACACCGTATAGCACGACTAACATTTGCAAGAGAGCACGTAAACTGGAATATCGACGATTGGGGTAACATACTCTTTACGGATAAGTCAAGATTTTGTTTATACACTTCGGATCGAAGAATACCAGTTTATAGACGAGATGGCGAGCGTTATTTTCAATGCAACCTAAGACCGGCGACAAACTTTGGAGGAGGATCTATTGTGCTCTGGGGCGGAATATCTTTAAGGGGTCGAACCGAATTGGTACAGCTAGATGGAGGATCCTTAACTGCTGATAGGTACATAAGAGAAATTTTGGAGATGCATGTTGTTCCTTACGCCCCATTTATTGGTGATGACTTCGTTTTAATGCATGACAATGCACGCCCACACGTCGCAAGAAACGTTACAGAGTACCTTAAAGAGGTAAATTTACAAGTTTTAGATTGGCCAGCGTGCAGCCCGGACTTAAATCCAATAGAACATGTTTGGGACTATCTTTACAGAAGGGTGAGATCCCGTAATGTGACGCCAGCTAATCTTCAGGACCTGCAACGGTTGTTAACCATAGAATGGGATAATATTGATCAAGATTATCTGAGAAGATTAATTGGATGTATGCCACAACGTTGTCTAGATGTTATAAGAGCTAGAGGAGGCAATACGTCTTACTAAATTACCATTACTTTTGATTTTTATTTATTTTAAATCAATGCTGGTTATGCGCTTACTTCTAATTTATGAAAAAAATTTAATAAACCCTCTGTTTTTCGTACATTCTGCATTTTTCTTTAGATACTTATTGCTTACTTAAAAAACCAAAAGAAACAACTGTAAAAAAAATCATATTTTAAATTATTTTTAATACAATATTTGTAGTTTTATAGGTGATGCGATACTTTTTTGGCGGAGTGTATATAATATGTGTTTATCATAATGATTGCATTAAATACTTTCACTCAAGCGTTTGAGTGTATTTATTGCCCTTACAGAATATGGTTTTGGTTAAATTTTTTCTCAAAGAACTACGGCCCTGAAATGAAGCCCACCTAGTGGCATTTCACGTGACTTTGTGCATAATATTACAAGACAGTATGTAGCAAATTTATTACTCATAGTGGGTATTTACCCAATAAATTATTTATCAAGTAATAATATACCTTCACACCATACAGGCAGGCATTAATTTTCTGACAACTGATTCTCATTGGTAATTGTTGTACTTCCTCGATATTAATTATACCAAGTAGGCGTGACTTTAGTTCGAGATTTTCCAACGTATATCTGTGATTTAAGTAGGTAAAATGCATCTGAAAAAAAAACACACCAACAAACAAGTGGCAACCTTTAAGATGCAAAAATCCATTGATTTATTTAGTTGACATTTACTAGTTTGTATTTAATTTGTATAAGGTGTGGGTTCAGTTTGAATCATAATGAATTGGAGGGATTTTTTTTCTATTTTATCATAAAGCAGAGCTTTAATAATATACAATCATTTTATCAAGGTACCAAAGCACCAAATTGGCTTAAATTGATTCAATATCCTTCTTGTATTTAATCATTTTACTAGACATGGGCGAAAATCCTTCTGAAACTAAAGGAGGTGTTGTATCTATTAATATAGAAATATTTACAAATAAATCGACAAATTGAAAACTTTTGACGCGTCGAAATGTATTTTAAAAACCTAGTCAACTTATTCACTCTAAAAAATTTTACAACATATAGCCTAAGAATCAATGTTTACATCTCTGGTCAACTAATCAAATTATTATTAAAAATTCAAATAGGCGCATGCGCCTCAGGGGGATGTAACTTTACCAATTTATAGTTCATTTGTTTGGAGTTGGCAGCACAGTGAATTTATTATAAATGCAAATCATTTAAAGGCCAAGCAAGGGTGGTTCATAAAGAATAACTTAAAAAATACCTAAGAAGATTAAAATATGATGATTAATAGAAATTTCTAAATGCCGATATAAATACGTAAGTGCGCTACTGATTTAGGGTCTTGTTAACAACATTTTACGATTTAATAACTTTTCTTAGCTGCCAACTCCAAACAAATAAACTATAACACGTTGTTAAGTAACAGAGGTTTGACAAGCTTTTATGCAACCGGCCCAAAATGTATCTTCATTCTGATATTACAGAAATAATAGAAGGCTACAGCGGTAAAACTTCTTCTACAAACTATTATGTCATCAAATTTCGCGATATAACTGCCGTCAAATTGACGTATTTTTCTCGAACGTCATAGAACGTTCTCGTAAACTCAGTTTGGTTTAATAAGTAGGTATATTAATGAAACTAATCCATACTGCGTACTCTTATAATGTACAATTGTTCTCCACAACAACAAAAAAGTTTGTTTACATCCATGTTTTATACACAAAGAAGATAACCCAGCATAATCTTTAACAGATGGGCTGAAAAGTCCCCGGTCTACCATAGTAAAACACAATATTTTGACAAAATTCATTTTTTTTATTCAACATAGTTGCCTTCAAGGGCGATACAGCGATTATAGCGACCTTCCAACTTTTCGATACCATTTTTGTAGTACTCCTTCGGTTTGTCCTCAAAATAGGCTTCAGTTTCGGAGATTACCTCAGTATCAGAGCCAAATTTTTTTCCCGCGAGCATTCTCTTCAGGTCAGAGAAAAGGAAAAAGTCGCTGGGGGCTAGATCTGGAGAATACAGTGGGTGAGGAAGCAATTCGAAGCCTAATTCATGCAATTTTGCCATCGTTTTCGATGATTTGTGACACGGTGCATTGTCTTGATGAAACAACACTTTTTTCTTCTTCATATGGGGCCGTTTTTTCGCGATTTCGGTCTTCAATCGCTCCAATAATGCACAGTAATAGTCGCTGTTGATTGTTTTTCCCTTTTCCAAATAGTCGATGAACAATATACCGTGTGTATCCCAAAAAACTGAGGCCATAACTTTGCCAGCTGACTGTTGAGTCTTTCCACGCTTTGGTGGCGGTTCACCGGCCGCAGTCCACTCAGCTGACTGTCGATTGGACGTGTAGTGATGGAGCCAAGTTTCATCCATAGTCACATATCGACGCAAAAAATCGGGTTTATTGCGACTTAACAGCTGCAAACACTGCTCAGAATCATCAATTCGTTGCTGTTTTTGGTCGATTGTGAGCACGCGCGGCACCCATTTCGCACAGAGCTTCCGCATACCCAAATATTCGTGAACGATATGTCCAACACGTTCCTTAGATATCTTTAGAGTGTCAGCTATCTCGATCATATTCACCTTACGGTCACTCAAAATCATGTTGTGGATTTTTTTTGATATTTTCGTCGGTAACCACCTCTTTTGGGCGTCCACTGCGTTCACCGTCTTCGGTGCTCATTTCACCACGCTTGAATTTTGCGTACCAGTCAATGATTGTTGATTTTCCTGGCGCAGAGTCCGGAAACTCATTATCAAGCCAAGCTTTTGCTTCAACTGTATTTTTTCCTTTCAAATAACAATATTTAATAAGCACACGAAATTCTTTTTTTCCATCTTATTGAAAATAACAAAAGTTGCTTCACTAAAAATGCAATATCTCACAAACTAATAGTCCGACAGCTGTCAAATTTTTACACGAATCTTTTGAAGGTTGATACTATCTAAAAATGAAATTAATTTAATTCTAGTGTCGTCATCTATAGGTCAGACCGGGGACTTTTCAGCCGACTAAAAAACAAAACAGGAGGTTTTGTAACAAAACTAGAGATACGGATTGAAAAAGCAAAAAGACCGTTGGACACCTAAGAACTCTGATAAAAAGTGACTGTTATTGTATTAAATATCTTTGCATTCCCAGTATCCAACTGTTTCGTTACGGGTTATGACCCCAGCTTTTATTTGATATTTATTGGTTTATAAAGAAAGCCGTTAAAATATATTTATCTGTTGCCTATATCAAACTTGAACCCTGACCTACTCACAAACCAATCACATGAAAGAAAATACCGACTTCCACAGAATATTATAGGTAGTAAAAATTAATTTGAACAAAAAATACTTTATCACATAGGGGAGGTCGGTACAAATGTAACAACAGTTGTAAAAACGTTTACAGAAATTTTTTGAATCTGGCAACAAGGCCAACAAATAGGTTATAGCGTGAAGTCTTTAAAAACTCCCAACAGTATACTTAGAGGTTGTAACTTTACAATCCCTCAGAGAGGGACACTTCATTTTAGTCTTTGTATTTCATTGGAAATGTTCACTTGTGTAACGGCGTGCAATAATTTTAAAACATTTATTTGTTATTACAGAAATTAATAGCAAAGATTTTATACCCCAACGTACAGAATAGGCAGTATGTGGTTCGTTAAAGAATAATACACTAGTGCAGAAAGTTCAGCAAAAAAGAACAAACCTATATTGTTTAACTTATTTTCAAATCATCAGGAATATTTCTAAAATCCATGAAATAATTTAAAAGTTTTGACATTTATATTTATTGGTCAGTTAATTTCAATTTCACTTTAGTTATCGTTTTTTATTTATTTGTTTTTTTTCATTTCATAATGTAGTCGTACATAAATTTAAATCACATAAAGTTTACTAAGTAATATTAAATTTTACGGCAGAATCTCACAAAAATAATCCAATGTTTATTAGAAATTTATAAACTATTACTTTATTATTCAAGTACCTATATTTTATTACAGAATAGAATTGAAACCTGATATACACGTGTATTGAAATATTAACGACGGTTTACTTAATCAATATGTATTCGAGTTCCTCTTTGTTGGTCATAAAAATTTATTAAAGACAGTAAAATTTATCTGTTTAAACCTCTATAAATTTTTGTTTTGTTATTTTAACTAGAAAACCAAAAAAAGAAGAGTTTTCATTTGCAGTTTCCATTAATTAACTATAGTTTATTTGTTTGGAGTTGGCAGCTAGGAAAAGTAATTAAATCGTAAACAAGACCCTAAATCAGTAGCGCACGTACTTGTATTTATATCGGTATTAAGAAATTTATTTTAATCATCATATTTTAATCTTCTCAAGTAAGGCATAAGTAGTCATAACACGATAAACGGCTGTCATTGAGTCTTTTAAAAAAGCAGTTTTTAAATAAATATTGGAAGTTTTGTTAAAACGAAGTTTTTATTATCCTTAATAAGTCATCTTTACGTTGTTCTTTACACTCATTTTGTTACATTGTCTCAGGTGATAATCACAAACTCTAGAGAAACAAGATCTAGCATTTACATTAAATAGCTGTTCATCCTGTCTGCAAGTTCAGTCTTTTATTACCGGAAGTTTTTGATTTTAATACCAATAAAGAAAAATTTGTCTCAAAAATTAAAAATAGCAAGTAGGTTATGTTTTATGCAATAAAATGTCTACAAAGCCTAAAACTTGTTTCGCCCAAACAAAATATTTAAAACAACAGCTGTTCTTACTATTAACAGAGCAATTGAAAAATCTTATCGCCTACATATCTATGATAATTGGATAAATATGACATTAGTAAAGTAATTTTAGATAAGAAAGTTACAGGGTTGTTTAGTTAAGATACTGTCTATAGAAATAATACAAAGAAATCAAAACGAGCGTTTTAATTAAAATAATATTATTAATAACAACAAGCTATAACTAACTAAAAAAGAAACTAAATTTAGTGACGTACAAATATATTTTTTTCTTCAAACCAGTAACATAATGTTAAAACATTTATTTCCATTATTTGGGATTATGTCAATTTCGTCATCGTATCGTAAATTAGTAATTAATTTATTTTTTACACCTGGACATTTTTTATTACATGGCTAATTATCACTAACAAGTTTGATTGAACAACAATTATTTTTCAACTTCAATTACACAATAAATAAAAACCAAGGTGCTAAATTGTGTCTCATAAAAAAAACAGCAATTTTTATCAAAACTGTAGATATTGTTCGAACGATTAGTGTATATGGCGTGCCGTTTTGGTATTTAATAACAACATTTAAAAAGCAAGAATAAAAAATAATCTTTAGTTTCAAAATTTTAATTTCGTAATTATTTTTTTAAAGAATTAAAATTATGTATTTCATAATTAAAATGATGTATTTCATAATTTTAATACACGCATTTCCATTATGAAAAACATAATAGAAATTCAATTTCCATTATGTATTGAGGTTGCCTAACTATATAAGTGACATATTATGTATAAGTGATAATGTACCTGAAATGCATTACAGCAAGATAGGCAACCGCAATACATAATAGAAATTGAAATTCTAATATGTATTTCATAATTTTAAATCGCCTATTTCTATTAGGTTTTCATAATGAAAATTCAAGAATTAAAATTATGAAATACATAATAGAAATTTTGTTGTTTTGCTAAGACTATTTATTTTTATATAAGTATCTAACCTAACCTAACCTACTACTTTTAGAAAATGTATAATTTTCTAACAATAGCAAATCTCTATCACGATAACTTTTAATTATAGGTACTCATTTTAACAAAACAACATTAGGTACAAAAATTGTACCTAAGTGTAAGAAATTTACCTTTTAATTATAAAAATATCAAATTGGAAAGGGCAGATTTTATTGGCAATAAAGAGATTAGGGAAATACGTTTTCTGAACATTATGTGTCGAATATTCATGTTGGATTATGAACCTTTTTCTTTCTAGCAGATAGTTGGGGTAAAATGCGTCTACTATTCACCCGCCTAATTAATATGTAAAATTAAAACACTGATGGAAGCTCATCTGTTATGGACACATTAAAAGAATAGAAAAACTACTTTTACTGAAACATAAAAGTTAAAAAAAAACAATAACAAACAACTCACAACAGCTATTTGAATAGCCCTAAGCAGCACAATTTATACCTGCAAACCCACATGCCGTAATATTTTAAAAAAACTGTCAGTAAATCTAAAAGCAAATAAAACGAAATTTTAACAGCTCGTAATTAAGAACTCAGTAGATAATGCTGCATTTAATGTTTCATTAACGGCACTTTCACATATCTTGTATTAATAACCAAATTATTATGTGCTATAAAATATGTTGCACCATCTTGTAATATCAATAAAAGATTTTAGTATCTTTTTGCAATAACATGTGTCTTTATTGAATTGAAATTAATGGATGCTTGTTAACGGACTGTTTTCCCAAGAATACTTAAATTATAATTTTAATTGGTTAATCAGGGAAAGTTTGTAATTTCATTAATATCGAAGTGGGGACATCGCTTCTAGGGAAAGAATTCTTATTTCTGGCACTAGATTTATACTGGACATTTGTATAGAAAGTGGAACCCTTTCCTACACTTCTAACTCATTTATTTTTAAAATCTGTATTATTATAAATTTATGACCGCGTGATTAAAACATGTTTATAAATTAGTTATAATTTATTTGTAATTTACACTTGGTTCTAGTATTCCTTTTCAAAGTGTATTTACACCAGTGTAGACGAGGTGTAGTTTATCTCCACCCAAGAACGATAAACATTTACCAGGATTGCTTAATCCCATAAGACGTACATTCGCCAAAAAATCGATCGCACGTGGTGGCCTGTGACGTCACTGCAGTCCTCGGCCGTATTTTTCCTATCTTGACAGTGCATTTTAGGTCGTTTTCAATCGTCGTTTTTAGATTTATTATAAAAATATTCAAAATTTTGACTGGTAGATATTGTGGATACATTAGTGTACGTTGCATTTTTGTGGAAAATTTTTAAAAAACTGTTCTTTCAAACTCCAGTTCGGACTTTTAAATTTCATGTGTTACACTGCTTGGCTGGACATTGCTTGGTTAGTATCGTTGAGGGTCAACGTTAATATTCAATAGTGAATACATTTTTTATTTTACGTTTTTAGTGAGATAGTTTACTTCCGTACTATTTTTTTAATATGTAGTATTTTTTGTTAATTTTAAATTTGTAATTATAAATTCTTTATAGAATACATATTATGTCGCTCCATAAAAGATTCACGGATTGTACTAGTAATATGCTGCAAATTGTTTATGTTGTTTTGTTTGTCAAAAAACACTAGTTTTAGGCATGATTTTGTGTAATAATAAATTTATTTGAATGTATTTTTTAAAATAAAAATAGAACTAAATAGTGTTTTCTTTACTCTACCTATTTCCCAAATAATATTCAATAAATTAATTAAATATAAGTATTTAAACGATTTTATGGGATTATTTATTATAAATTATAAGTGTTTAATCTTAAAAATCCAAATAGTCGTACGTTAGTATTTCAGAAATCATAAAAATACTGTCTAATTCCTATTATTTCCATGCATTTATATGGTAAACGTTATAATGAAGGACTGCAATGACGTCACACAGCTGGCGGACAAATCAGGCCGATTAGGCAATCCTGGTAAATGTTTATCGTTCTTGATCTCCACCGGTCGCAAGGAGGTGTAGAAAAATAACTAAAATGCACTCAAACTGAATGTGTGGTTCGGTGTTGATCGATTCGGTCCCGGCAGGTCATAGATTAAAATGTGTAAAATTTAATCCCTTTAACTATAGGCGTATTGGGTCCCAATGGTACTTAACTACCTGAAGATTTTCTTCTGGGAAATGTACCTCTTTTCGGAAATCCAAATTTCCCTCTTTTTATTGTATCTGAATGTTTAAATTAAATACTATTTTATTCATTGTTTATATTTCATCGAGTGCATTTCATATTTCAGATCAATTTTTTTGTTGTTTTAATCATTTTAAAAATGAATATAAATATTCAATATCAACCATTACAACAAATAACGTAGCAAATATTTTTTTAGGTTAGGTTAGGTTAGGTTAGGTTAGGTTAGGTTAGGTTCGGAATTTTTAAATCCTAAAATGTATACCTTTACAATAATATTTCAATGTAATAAATGTATCAAATTTTTAAATTAGTTTTACTACCTTTTTTTCATTTGGTTTACCAACAGGTGGCTGGGACCGAATCCATACATTATTATTCAGGTAGGACCCAATAAGCACGTTATTTTTGAACTACCTGCTACTTGGGACCCAATAAGCATATGCCCGTGTGGTTATGGTAGTGTTGACTTGCAAATACCCTAGGAAATGTTTCTAACCTACTCCATAGGTATTACGTAAACAACCTGACTTCAGTGTACACTTAGGTACCTATTTTTCATTCGTTTGTTCAAGGAAACTGAAAAGTACTCATTAACAGTGCAGTGTAGATTATACGACACCAAGAAACAGAAGAAACCACCTTATTATATTGTATTTTCATGATTTTTGGTAATAAATAACTCTTTTTTTCATTCATATATGTTTTACATATCACCAAGGTAGATATACGAACAATTTCTGTAAAAACATTATAACATAACCTTCAAAGTTGTGCATTTTCATAAATGTCAAGAATACTTACTAAAAACTGGTACATGAAAAATAGAAATTAAAAAGATTCCCCTATCTATAATAAATGGAGAATAAACGTACTACCAAATTACATATTATAATACAACTATTTTAATAAACTATTAGAATTGCATTAGATCTTACAGCTTTTATTTTTTATCCAAGTTATGTAGGTAAGTCGTACATATCTCTATAGTGGATAGAATCCACAAAATATTCAAAGAAAATTCCAAGAGGCTCTCACAAATGGTTAGGTTAGGCAACTAATTTCAGTCTTAAAAAAATCATCATCAAAATGTAATGATGCAGTAAAATAGAAATAGAAGATTGATAGTAAGAATATAAAACCAACTTTAAAAATACGAAAGTGCAAATAACATTACAAAATTTAACAAAAGGTTTCTCTCTAAGAAGGAATTAATAACCGAGTTAATAACAATATAAAACTAAGTTACAATAACCCAATCATAATATCAAAACAGTGTTTCAGTAAAATTTAGAAATTTAGAAAAGAAATTCAGCTATATTATCAGAATAGTATTAAATAATCACAATATTGTAACATATCAAAATCAAAGACAGTATAATGTTAATATGCAGAATAAAAAAGAGTGATTTTTTATTACATTGATTTATATACGCGGGTTGTCTGAAAAGTTTCCGACCTCAACATGAAGATGGCAACACTCGTAAACAAAAGTTGGGGAATGTGTATGCGCATGCTTTGAAAGGTACCCACCATAGATATTATAACCTAAAATGGATGTGCCTTAGAAAGAGATAGTATGGGACCAGAGCAACCAGACAAAGATAGATAAAGAAGTGTGGTGCAAAACAGACTATATAGAAAAATAAAAATTAATTGAAGAAAAAATGTCTAGTATCTTTGTTAGGTCGGAAACTTTTCAGACAACCCTCGTACATGCATTTCAGTGTTTCTAGACATTTGGTCTTAACAAATAATTTAAACTTAAATAATATGAACATTTATCTAAATTGAAAATTTCTATACTTAAATACTTAATATTAATATTATGTTAGATGCCGAGTTAGATACTTATATATTAATATTAGATATTTTTTATGTTAATTTTTGCAATAACATTTTTGAATTTAGAATGAAGAGACCTTTCAAACTATATATTACTAGCCCCTACTTACCATTTAATAAATTGGGGTTGTAACTGTCAGTCATAGAGGGTTGAAGTTGAAGCTAGGGATCAAATTTTCACTTTAAATAATGTCAATTTATAATTTAAATTTGACGTGTTTATATATTTTATATTGAAGTTTGCCTTGGTAATGTGTTTAAAATGGAAAATAATTTTTAAAGTTTTCTACTTATTTGGTTAAAAAAATTGTTGGTATAAATCGATATCCGAATGTCCTTAATTCTTCTGTAATTTCAGTTTGCGTAGGTGTCCATTACATAGGATATCAAAGTAATGACACTGTTTATTAAGATAATCCACTTGGTGTATAATTTGTACAGCGTCGATTGCATAATTTACTATTCGGTAAGGATTAAGTAAACTGGACAAGCGGCTATAATTGAAACATGATATTTGTATTATGGCATAAAATTGCTTGTAGGGCGCGTCATTAGTAAGGTAATTTTGAATCACCGTAGGGTAATTATTTAGAACAGCTACTTCTGGCCTATCTTCAAAATTTTTATAAAAATTGTTTAATTAATAGTTAAAAACAACGAATTGAGTATTTATTTAGTGCATATTTTTAGTGCATACTCAAGCATATTTTTTTCAAAATTAATTTTTAAAGTTGGAACTATTTTTTGATCGCGCTGCCATTTTTAGCAGTATGGCGTCTGAAAATCGTATGCAAATAGTAATACGCGACAAATAACAAAGAAAATAAATTATTTTGATATATATTACCTTATAAATTTGACCAAAAAAACATTAAAATAGTAATCTTATGATATATAAATATACTCTCATGACTTACTTTTAAAAATGGCTTTCCTAAAAAGATGTATCGACACTCATCATTACACTATTCACATTCTGTATTTTATTTAATTAAAATCTGCACCACACAATATTTATATAATTAAATACAGGTACTCTCTGAAAACCTAAATATACAATAATTATAACTCGTAATCATCTTAACAAAATTTTCTATTTAACAACAAAATTTATTCTGCAATACACAATACTAAAATCAACTTTTTAACAGCGCTATCTGCTGTTCCGAACATAACTTGCGTTATGTCATGTAGGTACCAGCGTTGCCACATCTCTAAATAAAACCTAAATATTACCATCATATTTTTTTACATTATAAATATATAAAAATATTGAAAATAAAATGTGAAATGTAGAGAGAATATTACTAACCAAATCAAATTGGTATTTTTGCATTTTATAAAAGATAAAACAAAGATAAACAAACACGCAAAATTCAGTGACGGGTGGCGATGCTATCCTAATCCAACCTAACCAAACTAAACCAGACCTAACTAAACCTAACCTAACCTAACCTAACCCAACCAAACCACACCAGACCTAACCAAACCTAACCAGACCTAACCTAACCTAACCTAACCAAACCTAACCAAACCAAACCAAACCTAACCAAACTTAACCTAACCTAACCAAACCTAACCTAACCTAACCTAACCTAACCTAAATAACCTAACCTAACCTAACCTAACCAAACCTAACCAAACCTAACTAAACCAAACCAAACCTAACTAAACCAAACCAAACCTAACCTAACCTAACCAAACTTAACCTAACCAAACTTAACCTAACCAAACTTAACCTAACCTAACCTAACCAAACCTAACCCGGTTATGGTCTAACCAAGACCTAACCCGGTTATGGTCTAACCAAGACCTAACCCGGTTATGGTCTAACCAAGACCTTTGATTAGGTCTGGTTTGGTTTGGTTAGGTTAGGTTAGGTTAGGTTAGGTTAGGTTAGGTTAGGTTAGGTTAGGTTAGGTTAGGTTTGATTAGGTCTGGTTTGGTTTGGTTAGGTTAGATTTGGTTTGGTTAGGTTTAGTTAAGTTTGGTTAGGTCTGGTTACGTTAGGTTTGGTTAGGTTTAGTTAGGTTTGGTTAGGTTAGATTAGGTTTGGTTAGGTTAGGTTAGATTAAGTTAGGTTAGGTTAGGTTAGGTTTGGTTAGGTTTGATTAGGTCTGGTTAGGTTAGGTTAGGTTAGGTTAGGTAAGGTTAGGTTAGGTTAGGTCTGGTTAGGTTTGGTTTGGTTAGGTTAGGTTTGGTTAGGTTAGGTTAGGTTAGGTTAGGTTAGGTTAGGTTAGGTTAGGTTAGGTTAGGTTAGGTTAGGTTAGGTTAGGTTAGGTTAGGTTAGGTTTGGTTAGGTTAGGTTTGGTTAGGTTTGATTAGGTCTGGTTAGGTTTGGTTTGGTTAGGTTTGGTTTGGTTAGGTTAGGTTAAGTTTGGTTAGGTTATGTTAGGTTTGGTTAGGTTAGGTTTGGTTAGGTTAGGTTAGGTTAGGTTTGGTTAGGTTAGGTTGGATTAGGATAGCATCGCCACCCGCCACTGAATTTTGCGTGTTTGTTTATCTTTGTTTTATCTTTTATAAAATGCAAAAAGACCAATTTGATTTGGTTAGTGATATTCTCTCTACATTTCACATTTTATTTTCAATATTTTTTATATATATATAATGTAAAAAAATATGATGGTAATATTTAGGTTTTATTTAGAGATGTGGCAACGCTGGTACCTACATGACATAACGCAAGTTATGTTCGGAACAGCAGATAGCGCTGTTAAAAAGTTGATTTTAGTATTGTGTATTGCAGAATAAATTTTGTTGTTAAATAGATTATTTTGTTAAGATGATTACGAGTTATAATTATTGTATATTTAGTTTTTCAGAGAGTACCTATATTTAATTATATAAATATTGTGTGGTGCAGATTTTAATTAAATAAAACAGAATGTAAACAGTGTAGTGATAAGTGGATAGGTGTCGATACATCTTTTTAGGAAAGTCCACCTGTTAAAAGTAAGTTGTGAGAGTATATTTTTATTATAAGATTACTTTTTTAATGTTTTTCGGTAAAATTTAAAATGTAATGCATATCAAAATAATTTTTTTGTTTTTTTATTTGTCGCGTATTACTATTTGCATACGATTTTCAGACGCCATACTGCTAAAAATGGCAGCGCGATCAAAAAATAGTTCCAACTTTAAAAATTAGTTTTGAAAAAAATATGCTTGAGCGCACTAAATGAATACTCAGTTCATTATTTGTAGACCATAATTAAAGTATTTTTGTAAAAATTACGGAAATTGGCCAGAAGTAGCTGTTCTAAATAATTCACCGTAGATATTGCGAAAGCGATCTATAAGGATGATAACGATAACGCCTTCATAATTTTCCTTATGCAAGTAAAAGCACATAATTCTTCCTCAAATCGTAAATATTTGCAAAAGGCAGAAAGTTGGGAAAAGTATTTGGAGCACTTAAAACCATAAATTGTTAATAAAACTTGTAATGTAAATCAGTAAAAACAAAATACCTCATAACTAAACCTTATTTTTAACATTACTCTACATAATATCTTAAAATGACTAATAAATTTTTTGACATTTGACATTGACATTCAAAATAACCACAGATAATAGGTGCAGAGTGTGCACTCCACACGGAACCACAGAGCTAGATTACAACAGCTTATAAAAATTTATTACAAAATAACAGTTGAATTAATTCGGAGAAAATGAAAACAGGTACACCTATTTGTTTTTTATTATAGAAAATATAGAAATTGAAAAAATAGGGTTCCAGTAAAAAATACCTCCCTATTGGGTTATAATTTGAAACAATATAAAGTAAAGAAGGTTTTTATGCACGAAAATGAAAGTTGCTGCACGATCCGCAGGCGAGTGCATGTAATTGATCATTTGAGTGGATAAAAACCTTTGCTTGCGACTCTTGCGAGTATAATACTAAACTTTATCTACAATCAAGTATAGAAAAAACCATATTATTTCGTTATAGTTTATTTTTAAACATGAAACTATTAAATTTAATTTACATTGTCATTTTTGTTATCAACATTAATAGCAAAGTTCGAACAATTACTAAAACTAAAAGGATGATGTGCATCAAAATTGATATCAGAATAATTATTATTCTTTGTTGTATGTAGTAGAGGTGGTACTATCAACTTCTGTAGTAATATGTTTAACATTACTTACAGATGTGCTTGTACATGGTCTGTTAATTTCTTTTAAAATTGTATTACCTATTTGAAGTTTATTGTTTAAGTTGTTATCTATATATTCTTCAGCCACACTTGTTGATTTCCACTTTTTGGCATGGCAGCTAGTTTGTTGATACAAATTTTTTGCGATGTACACTTATTATTTTGAAAATTTCAGAAAAAAGCTGAACATTGTACTTTGGTTGGGTGAACACTGATAGATCTTTTGCAAATATCGTAAAATTCTCTAGTCACTGTGAAACTCCGACAAATTTTGGTTTTAGTTTCAGAAACTTTGACAAGCAAAGCTCGATCCAAATCTTCAATGTGCTCTACTTTCATTGCGTGCAATTCTTGGGATCGGCAGGCTCCCATTATACCTTAAAGAAATTTAGGGCAAAATTCTAGAATATTACCCCTTAATGAATTTCGACAAATTTTTGCATAGGGCCTTTTTGAGGTATTTTTAATGGAATGACATCAAAATTTCCGCGCGGAGAGGCCGAATTTTGCGGAAAAATTAAAAAAAGATAGTCAAAATTTGGAGGTTATGTGCGATATCCGATAGGTTACAGCGTGGCCAGACCGGGTCAAACGGTGCCAAAGCAGGGCATAGCGGGGCCAGACCAAGCCATACGATGGCACCTAACTTAACCTTGTAACAGTACCAGTTAACATTTTAAGCACCTGGTATCCTAAATATTAAATTTAATTAGTAACGCGAGCTCCATATTTCCGAAAGGATTCTTAATAATAAAATAATGAATACGGTCTCTATAATTATTTCTTCTATTGGGTTACTGTCATATACAGGTATGTTTTTTTTCCAACTTTATAATTCCTTTTTGTTAAAATATTTATAAAACATCGAAAGTTATATTATATTTTATTATATCAGATGAGAATTTCAACATATTTCATTATTATTCGAAGAATCTTTTTATGGTAATTAAAAGTATTAATGATAATTTTTTACAAAAAGGCTGGTAAAAGTACATTTCTAGAATTTTGATTAGTGTGTAAGGTTGTTACAAAGTAAATTTAATGTAAGAATGAATCTTTTGTAATCTATTAAAATACGTTAGTATCTAACTGTAGATTTCGGACTATGCTGATTTGTACTTTTTGAGTCAGAAAAGTAAATGTAACACGTGTTTGACACTGGTAATTTTCAGAAAGTTGGAATATAATCGAGAATATAATACAGTAAACTAGAAGCATCTCTTTAATTTGAAGATTCAGTAAACTTGAACAGCTTGTAAACTTGTAAGCTTTCATATGCACAAAATAACTCAATGCAATATTTTCAGAAAACGATATTGTATTTTGTTCTGCTCGCCACTTTAAAAACTTTTCATAAACACATTCGTACTTTTGCCGTGATTTTTGTGGTAGAAGAGTTACTATTGCAGTCGTTGCAATATTGCAAATGTCAGGTGGCGTACAGGACATCTCGTTCTCTTCTGTCAAAATTTTCTTCAGTCATAATCAAAAAAAACTACCTTAAAACCCACGAATTTCACTTTGTACGTTTTTGCTGTCAATTGTGTGATTTTGTTTGTTTGAATTTTTGGTTATGTCAACGTAGCAACTGAAAGCTGTTGCCAACGTAATAATGGGGAAAATATAAAAATCCCAACATGTCCGGTCCTCATTCCAGTGGATAAAAGTTCCTGTCAATTTTACCCACAGCTGAGAACCAATCCTTTATGTTATCGATGGGTAAAATGAAAATTTACAGTGGGGTTTTCACATCAATAAAGTTTGTATTATGCTATGATCGTAGATAAAAGTATATATTACTTCAATTAAGCACTGTATAAACGAAATTTCATTGGACAAAAGATTGGACACCTTTTGCGCCGCGTATATTTCAAACAAAAATATCTCGGTCGGGTTTTTGTTTATCTGTTTATAACACAATAGTAAACTAACAAACAACTCATCCGATATTCTCAACAATAGATTCTTCTAACACTTTCTTAATACCTTAACAATAGAAACTTAACGGTCGCAGCAACTTATATAAAAATAATACGCTTGTTAGTCCTTTACAATTCAAATATCCAAACACTCGAATCACATAAATTGTACACCATTTACCAGTAAGAATTTAAGTACGACTTAGATAATTTTAAATATGATTTTCGTGTATAAATAATCATGTAAATTAATGCAGTATTTTTAGGTTAATTCTTTTGGGATTAAAAAAAATGTTTCTTTTCCCTTCTTAATTTTTTTTAAAGCACTTTGGGATACAGGGTGTACAGTTAAGTGTGACAAAAGTGTGTGAACAGTATAATGGAATAAATTCGTATAGAAAAAAATTGGGAAATGTTTGACAAAATGTTCGCACCCTTCGATTAGTTGAATTTGCCTTGTTCTTGTTTTCAACCATGTTATCTTCATTTTTACCTTGTTTATCAGTGTCTTCTATAATTTTATCCTGATCACCATCTACTATATCCATTCAATAATAATTTCCTTTAAATTTTCATAAATCTCTTCTGGTTTGTCACCTTGTATTATCTTCAAATTCTCTATTTCTACTTTAATTCCTTAAACTTGAGTCTTTTCTTGTACTTATTTAATTTGCTTTGCCATGTGTGGCCATAATTGCCTAGGTATAATTTATTTACTTTCTTGCACATCTTGTTTTATAATTTCTTTGAGCTTATGTATTTTTTCTACTTCTTTCTTAACTTCATTGTTTTCATATTCTATTTTCCTTATTTCTTCCATGCCTAACTTAATCTCTGTCTTGAAATTGGCAAACCAAATTCTTCTTGAATCTCCAGATAAATTTCTCTCTATCTTCTTCATTTTCATTTCATTTATGATTCATATCCATATTCTCGTTCATATTTGTCATAAGGGTCATCAATTCTGTACATGGTACTCCTCCATTTCCAGTATACTGTTTTGCTGGACTAATACTATTTTTTCTTTCACCTTCACTTATTATCTGCTTTCCATACCTAATGGCCGATCTCACCGACAGGTCTTAGAATTTAAGATTAGCTTAAATCAGTAGGCATGTCTTAATACATTGCACCGTACATACAAAAATTGGGGGTTGTAACTGTCACTCAAAGGGAGTTGAAGGTAGGGATCGCATTTTCACTTTAAAGAATGTCAATTTATAATTTAAATTTGACGTGTTTCCGGATTTTCTATAAATATGTACCTACAGTAACCGAATTAATGAATTTATTCCATTTGACTTTTCAGCACTATAGGTAGCAAAATAAAAACAAACCTATCTTTCAGGTTTTCGTAAATTTCAAAAATTTAGCAAAATGGTTCATATACTTCTAATTGATTAATTATACACGTAATGAGTAATTAAAATAATAAATTTACAATTAACCTATAGTTATTTATGTATTTAGTGGATTAATTTCTCACTTCCAAAAATTTAACTTGAATTAGTTTATCAATGAGCTTGAATTACGTTAATGACCCTGTACGTTTCTATTTTATTTCAAATAGCATAGAACTGAAAACAACCGACCCTCTATTTACCCGTTTTCATATTTTCCACCTCAAAACAATGAACAATCCGTAAATTAAAATATAACTTATTCATATATATCACTTTTTCTGATATATTTAAAAGTAAAAAACTTATAGTTAATTTATTTAAGTTGTAAACAATTCTAGTGTCAATATTTATTATTGTGGTAAAAGTTCGGTATAGCGGTTTTCGCTATTATAAGAGATTTTGCAAAAATTCTTTTTCAGGGCGTTTCTATAGGTCGATTATGACACAAATCTGTGTGCGCGTTTTCAAAAATTCATTTCTATAATTTATTATTAATGAAAACATACTTACGGGACGGTGGAGTGGATAGGGGTGCTGGGTGGGGACGAAACAATAGAAATCCTACATTAAACACCAAAAAACAGTATTTCAGAGTACACACCGCACTTTCTGTTCACAAAAATGTTCAAGAAATTGTTTAAAAAAATAAAAATAAATAATAATTAATACAATAATACCGCCATGGCTGTCACGACTGTCACTGCATAAAAAGAAGAGTGCAATAGAACTGTCAATGTGTTGTCAAATAGAGTGAAAAAGTCTTAATAGCTGAAAAAAAAGGAACATACAGGACAAAATTGATATGAAAAATTAAGTTATTCCTTCTTCCTATTATAATTTGTAGAGAAAAAAGGAACATACCTAAACATAAAGAAGGAGGCATTTCTACAAAAAATACCAGTGCTTCTATCAAGCCTGTCATTTTAATAATGACGAACTTCATGTTATCAGCTGATCAAAATAATGGCGAACGAGATTTGTCATGTGTGGGATAGTTTTTCGACAAATTTAATACTTTTCAAAATTAATTTACATTTTTCATGTGCCCCGAGTGCAGTGTATTAGTGTTTTCTTGTGTTTGACGTTGGATTTCTACTGTTTCGTCCCCACCCAGCACCCCTATTCACTCCACCGTCCCGTAAGTATGTTTTTATTAATAATAAATTATAGAAATGAATTTTTGAAAACGCGTACACAGATTTGTGTCATAATCGACCTATAGAAACGCCCTGAAAAAGAATTTTTGCAAAATCTCTTATAATAGCGAAAACCGTTATACCGAACTTTTACCATTATTGTTTATGTTAATAGATCTTACCTAAAGGTTTATCCACTGCCCTTTTGCGCGAACTACGTCTTTTTACCATTTTCTTAACAAATAAATCACTTCACAACACTGCAAAATTTTTTAACACACATTAAACCATTTCGTTTTTCATTTTCAATAAATCATCATTTTATAAACTAACGTTTTACACAATTCGACAAAGTGATAACTGTCATTTCAATATACTTATAAATTTATACAGTCCTCGATTCTAATCCTTGAGCGTGTGTGTTAATCCGACCCGATGGAGCTTTTTCTCATCGCAAGTTTCCAGCTTTTACACACTTCGAATTTGTTAAACTATACTCGTGTTGAAAACACGGAAACCGGCCGCATGCAAACTGCTGCTTGATATTTCTCCCACCCCCGAGGATGCTGGGCACGCTTACTGGTGGGTTCGTAGATTGTTTGTTGATTAGTTTTTAAATGCTCCTTTTCAATTTGAACACACGCCCCTTATGAAAATCCAAACAGTTGGTCACTTCTTTTGCAGTGAATTGTGTTTGAATCTGATTATAAAGATGATACGGGTCAATGGTTGAATACAATTTATTGCTGTTTGCAGAATCAGTAAAAAATAAGTTGCGAGTTGTAACATAACAAGTGGATTTCTTTTCAGTGGAAGTTTGTGTAAATTTAATACGAGTTAAGATTGTTTTTCGGACACAATGAACAACAGAGTTTATTTATTTAAAAGATCAATAAACGAATACTGTTATTTTGTCGAAGTCAGTTGCATTTTCATTTGTGACAATCAAAAACAGTTTTTTTTTGTGTTTATGAAATTATCTATACCACAGATGGACTTTATTTATTTACATAAAATTGTGAAGCCAAACTTAATGGAATAGGTCAGTGCAATAGTCACATTTTCAATACACCCAAATGTTGCAGAGTCCGATAGGAATTACAATGGGTTCGAACAGTTCTTCAATATTGATATCAACATTCCACAATCGTTCTTCTTCCTTCTTCACATGGTTTATGGCATTGGTCCAATTTTTCCGTGTTACGTTTCCAAAAGAATTTATCAAGTTGTCTAACGTCATTCAATTTACCTATGCCCATATTAATTCTGTAGGGTTTAATTGACAGTGTTAAGGTGGCAAACGTAATACAGTTATTCCTTCGCCATTTCGTCAATAGGGATGTTCACTAATTTTCAAATGTATTGTAAATGTTTAATTTACACACTATATAAACATAAAAACACCACCAAATTAATTAAAAACGGCTTTTTGCTTTAATAAATGAAAAATAAAAATCATATTTTTTTCGAGGCTAAAAAATGACTCCCTTCGTCGAGGCTAGCGTCTGTGACGTCAGCTCCTCTATTTACCGTTCCGGCGCCATTGTTTATTGTGTTGAAGTTCGTGTGTGATTGTTATTCCACTGTTATTCTGTGATTAAAAACGTTAAAAATGAGTGAAAATACTGCAAATAAATGGTGTTTTGTTCCTGGATGTACAAATACTTCAAAAAATAGTCCTAATAAGATTTTTATCAGCGTTCCGAAAAATTTAAAACGTAAAAAGAAGTGGTTTGCTGCAGCTAGGAGAGATTTAAAGGATGTTTCAATAAAAACTTCGTTCTATTGCTGTGAAGACCACTTTAATGTAAGTTTAATTTAATCTAAATAGTTTTTACAAGTTTTAATATATTTTTTCTTTCTTTTAGCTTGAGCAAGATATGGAAAATTATATGGAGTACAGATTAAGTAAGGTTTCAGCTCGGATGAAATCTGAAATAGTTCCCCATATTTTTTTGTGCCAACCTGACAAAAAAGAAAGTGTACCTAGAAGTACTAGTGAGAAAAGGGCTTATAAAAGGAAAATTGCAGAGATTTTAAATGACCCAGTAGTGCCAGTACCTGAGACAATAATGGCAATAGATATTATAGGCAATATGCAACCAAGTACTTCCCATCAGTCTGAAACTGCAAAAATGACTGCAACTAGAGAAGTTTCAGAGCCTTCTAAACATGATTTTTGTTGTCAAGCTCGTCCTATTAGTAAACGCAGTAAAGGAACTCAAGTGGTGGACCACAAAAAGACAGTAATGAACATAGCAACATCACCTTTAAAATTTGCCCACCCAAAACCCATCAACATTTAATTAATAATTTAACATGTAAGTACTTACTGGCTTGTTTTGGCTCCACTGGTTTGTGGTTGATTAAAGTCTTTATTTAAAATTAAGAAATCCGATACCATCGTAACATCCACATTTGGTAGGTTATGTGAATCGGCTTTTTGAAATCCTTGCTCCATTTCTTGTTTTAAACAAAAATTAAAATATTGAATACACGAATCAACAATCAACTCTCTGAACACAACAAAATATACTAAAACAATATTTTTATACCCGTAAAAGGTTCTAAAATGCGAAGAGATTAACCCAAAAGCAGGTAGCCAGGTCAAAATAACATCAGCTGGCTCGGCGGGATTTAATCGATAAAGGAGGTGACGTCAAGCCAATCAGAGAGCGTTCCTTGAATTCAAACGAAGATAGTATTTTTTATTGAGTTTTTTGTATAGAAAGACATTATTTATATTTAATATGTTTTATTAATGTGTTATTAGGATTATTTTTCGATCATTTTATGTAGTTTACACGCGATTTTAATTTTTTGTGAACATCCCTATTATATATTTTTTATATTGTAATTTGTGGCGCTTTGCCATTTGCGGTAATTGCGTTTTCAGCATTGTGTAGTCAAAAGAAATATTCTTGCTCTGAAGCCACTCTTACATATTTCCTTTTTTCCATGACTTTTCAACCAGTTTTGAATAATAACTGGCGTTATCTAAGACCACTGCAGCACTTGGCAAAAAGTCCAATAGCTGGGAAAAATAATCTTCAAAAACAGCAGAGGAAATTTCCTCGTGGTAATCTTTGGTTGACTTTGATACAAAGTCTAATAACCCATTTTTTACAAAACCATGTTCACTGGTCATATTGGAGCACCTAGTCACCACATCACGAACAGTTGCTGATATTATATTAGTGCATCTTGAACATCTAAAACAATAGTTTTTTCTCTTTGAGAAAACGCACTTTGTTTTAAATGAGCCACTTGCACTGGAACAAAACTCGAACTTGACGCCATTTTTACTACCAAATATGTTCTTGGAGTAAAATAATCAAAATATAGATCACAATTTTTAAACCACCAACACTAACGAGTACCTATATTCTTATGTATTAGGATATAAACAAATCCTCAATTTATAGACTATACTAAAATTCCAAAATAGTAGGCACTAAATTCTCAGAAATGACTGTGACGTTTTTGCCTTAATCTGCCTCTTGCAGTGGCGTACGGAAATTATACTAAACAGATGTGGAAAAATTAATTATTTAAAAACTATATCCACAAATAAGAATTAAATTACATTATATTAATTATATAAAAAAAATATACACTGTGTCCACGGATGGAGTTGCTAAGAGGAGAAAAACCTTTATTATTAATTTTATGACAAAGTTATTGTTATAAAAAAATCTGAGATCGGATGTACAAGGTTTTAGCAAAGTAATAAAACGTGAAAATGTTTCATGAGAAAAGTAGGCACCATTATTATTATTAATGCAGCCGTGTGCATGAGATTTCGATTTCAGACCTACGTTTATTGGACTAAAACCACTACCACCACAAAAAGTTTAAAATTACTTACAGTATTGTATTATTCATTATCATCTGAAGAAAACTCGTCGGATGATGAGCAACTATCGCGATCGCTACTATTCAAAGTAATAATCAATGGTTCAATTGCAATGTCCATTCTAGTGTCGAGATCCCACATTTTGTCCTCTTCTTTTGTCGCATGTCTAATGCATTTTTTCCATGACTCGGGTGTGACATTTTCTATCGCAGTAGCTAGTAGGTCTTTTACCTCATTCATTTTAAAAGTTAAGTTTTCCCTCGCCACTTGGTTTTTTATTTGAGCCCATATTAGCTCGATCGGGTTTAGCTCACAATGGTAAGGAGGGAGGCGGTGTACAATTATGTTCCTCTCACGAGCCATTTCGTCGACAACATATTTCTTCAGCTGAGGTATATGTTCCCTTGCAATATTGAGTAATTGTACTTTTAACATATTATCGTCGAATGGTAAATTTTTTTCAGATAGCCAGTTAATGATATCAGCTTTTCGCCAGGCAGTTGTAGGTGACCGCTCCATTTGTCTGCTGTGGTAGGAGGCATTGTCCATGACGACGACAGAGTTTGGTTCAAGGTTTGGTATAATCTTTAAAAACCAACTTTCGAACTTTTGCGCGTCCATTTCCTCGTGGTAGTCGCTAGTTTTCTTGGACTCGAAGAGTAACAAGCCGTTTTCCAAAAAACCCGAATCGCTGCCTATATGAGTTATTATGAGCCTCCGTCCTTTGCCAGCTGGCGCTTTTAATCCTGTTGAGAGGCCTTCAATAAAAGCTTGACGGCAACTTTTTATTTCTAAATCTTGCCATACCTTTGAAACAGTATGGCCTTGATTCAACCAAGTCTCATCTAAATAGTAAATCTTTTTACCTTCACGACGATACTCTCGGATTTTTTCAAGTAATTTCTCCGCCACAAAACAATTTCTTCTCTTTCTATAAGAGCACTTTTCCTACCTCTTTTCATAAATTTAATGTTCATTTGCTTTAATGTGCGCAATAAAACACGTCGTGATATTTTGGGCATCGATTCATCGGAACTTATTTCGGCTGCGACTTTTTTTAAAGTTGGGATTTCATTTCGGAAAAAGAACGAATGGAATTTCCTACGAATAGCATATTTGGTGCAATCATCAAGCTGAATTTGTTTTCTTCCTCTAGTTTCAATGTCCTTAGATACATTATCACATTTACCTTCATTTTCTTTAAATGTTTTAAGAATTCTGTGAACACTTCTCGTCGACACTTTAGTTAAATCACTACACAGATTAACTACGTCATTATGCAACATATTCTCATTCCGTTCACGGAGCCCACAATACACATTGTATATAATAGTTTTTTCTCCTTCGGATAAATTTGGACGTCTGCGTTTACTTTGACTGCTTTCACTTTCCATATTGCTCACAGTTCACAGCACAAAAATTAAACTGATTTATAATGATATTTCCCTTGTTTCAGTCCTTAAACAAATCCCTTGGTTTTTACCTGATCTGATATGAAATTACCTTTTTTTTTACTGTTAATCGTTTTCCTAGAAATGTACCTGCCTAATTATTTGACGTCTACTACATTATTACTTCTTACGAATGGATTAAATGGATTAACTGTATAGAAAGTGTATTATTCCTCTTTTATGTTTATCTAGGGTAGGTATTATACAAAAATATCATTATTTATTATATTATTGAAAAGGGTATTTCCAATTTTAGAATTTTTACAACAGAAATTCCAAAACTGTCATCAGTGTTGAAACAGACCTAATTCGTTATAACTGTATTATAATAACAGATCAAAGAAAAAAAAAAATATTTACATTACGTATTATTCAACGAATGTTACGCTCATGAATGTTAACCTAACCGTGCTCAGCTGATGAAGCAATATTTATATCTCTCTCTATCTTACGGCAAATTTAATCTACCTCTCTTTTTTCCGCCCCACAAACGTCTCTGTGTACGCAACGTTGCCATTTATAAATTTTAGTCCCAGAATATAATTCAAATTTTTTTATATTTAATAAACATTGATGTTGTTGAATATATTTCATTAGCAGGAAGTTTCTTTAATATTTAATATTTTTTAGTATTTAGTATTTAATGAATAAAACACGTTGTCCGTTATTCTATGACCATTTAGTTGCGTGTGTATGATTTAAATAGAAGATGATAAAATATATAGAAACCCAACCTGACAACAATGTTTACGTTTTAATTCAATAATATTTCTGAGAATTTAGTGCCTACTATTATGGAATTTTAGTATAGTAACTTACCTACCTGTTTTTGCAATTATACACATAGGGTTGCCTTAATCCGTTAACACCCCTAACGACCACAATTATTCTCGTTAAAATCGAAAAACAAAATATTCTAAATATCGTATTATGACTACTTATCCCTTACCTAAGAAGATTAAAATATGGTGATTAAAAGAAATTTCTTAATACCGATATAAATAAGTACGTGCGCTACTGATTACAGTTTCCCTACCTTTGGGTATTACCTGTCAGTTTGTTTTATGGTATAATTATAATCAATTCATTCTCTAATTATTTATTGAATGCAAAAGTTCCCCAAAGTTTTAATTGGTATTATCCCTGAGAACTCTACTACAAAAAACAAGATCACACTTTTGAAATTGTTTAAAACTGGATTATGAGAGAAACATTTAGGTACAATATACGCCAAAATAAACAGTACATACAGAATATAAAAATAGTAAGAGTAAGAAAAGTGTCTTTTCCACCGTGTTGCACACCATACTTTTTCTACGGCTGCATATTAATAATAAAAATAAAGAAGTGAATTCATAACATTTTATTATTATTATTGGTTATAAAATAAACGGCACATACTTAATACAAAAAAAAACTAATTTAATTAATATTGTAATTGTACTGCAATTAAGATTAAGATTCCTGGTGTACCATTTTTTCGTAACGTATTGCTATCAACTGTGGGAAGAAATCTACCTCACGGCTCAATTCCCATTTAAATGTACGTGGTGTGGGAAAAGACCCGTGAGGTAGATTTTTTCCCACAGTTGATAGCAATACGTCACTTTGTAGTTCTGTCAAATGTGTCAAAAGCACCACATTCCATAGCAGCCGTAGAAAAATAGTATATTACACACCGAGGTGGAAAGTGTTTCATTACTGTCGAGAGATGAGATAACTGACTGAGGCGCGTAGCGCCTCGAGACAGTAGGAAACTTTCTACTGAGGTTTGTATACTATTTTATTCAAAATCAATTGTTTCAGAAAATAATTTAAAAATAACAATTTATAAACTATGTATATTTCTAAAATACCTAGTATTCTCGTATGTCCTAAATAATCAATAATTGTCTTCTTCTTATTATTTAATATTTATTGGTATTAAGGTATTTTAACAAAATGAAATACTTTTATCAGGAAGCAAAGATTGAATGACACTGTTAGCCATTTCAGTTATTTCTGGAGGAGTATTTTCCATTTCTATATCACTGTCAGACATTTTACTAAATGAGTTTTCTTTTTAATCTGAAGTTACTGTCAATATAATGAGAAATCGAGAAACGTCATTGTCATAGTCTACTACCTGCAGTAATGAACAATTATATGATTAGTTTAATGGAATAATTAGAGAGTTGTCCGAGTTAAAATTAAGAAGCTTAGTAAATAATAATAAAAAAGAAGAAGAATGACAGGTCGGGAAGTGGCCATTTCCCGACCTAGGTCGGGAAGTGCTACTGTATAAAAAAGTTTTACTTTCTAACTTTTGAAATGTCGATAATGGTTACATTACATATGTGATTGTGAATAAATATATTTATGAATTAATTTTTGTAGTACATATGCCTTAAATTTGCACAATGGCGATGGTGTAGTCCTACAACAGTTTTCCGAGCAAAATATGGAATCCATAACAAAATGTAGGCATCACGTGATGTTAAATACGGTTAGAAGCAATTAGAAATGTAATTTTGAATTATCATTCTGAAATAACATTTCATTATGAAATAATATTTAATTTTAAAATGCCAATATTTAAAAAAATGTATCATTCCTTTAATCCAATCCAATGATTTAACCCTTCCTTTTACTCACAGAACATAATTGTTGGACTATGTAACTTTTAATAAATTAATTTTTTTAAAATCATTTTTGAATTCATTAAACATAAATGGATATTCGAAATTTGTGCAACGAGAAATTATTCTGTTAAATGTTCACAAAGCAAATTTATAGAACGTTCGGCTGTACAGCTTGTTGCGTCATCCTGTGCTTGCAAATATGACTTGTCCAGTATAAATATAAGTGCACGTCATCAAAGTCATAGATTAGAAAGAAGTATATAGATAGCCGACTCTAACGGTTTTTTAAAAACGTGTTTACAGCGCCGCTCGTAACCTGAGCACTAACTATATAATTGTATTTTTATTTTATTGGTTAATTTAAAATATTTATATTAAAATATTTTAAAAATATTCTGATAAATATAATAAATATATTTTTCAAAATATTTTTAAAGTATTTTAATATTGTGGACAATTTGGTATGACTTATAAAAATAAAAATAAAATAAGTAATACTTCTTAGAGGATCATCAGAACAATGAGAGATGCTGGTTTCTGAAAAAGAAATATTAAATATTATAAAACTGAGTTGTCAATATAAAACTCATAATTAGAAATTGAGAATAAAATTGTACATTAACCTATAATAGTAAGGTATTTCATCTTCCCTATTTGTAGGCTATGGTTATTTAAAAAAGTTTTTGCTTTAATTCACAATCAACATTTTAAAATCATTCTCTTACCTGGAAGTTTTAGAGTAGGCACAGCATCTAACTATAAATCGGTAACATTTCTATTCTGTGAGAAAAAGCAGTCTTTTGTAAAGTGGTCAATGCAGATTTTAAATTAATAACGGTAATTTCCAGTTACATTAAGCAAATCTGGTCTATTTAAAGCATCACACCATTTTTTTAGAATCTACAAATATAATGTAACATAGAAATAATAGAATATGCATCCTATACTAATAAATAGGTATACGCTGAAGCTTTAAAAATCAAATTCTTACCTGTGGATCCTTTGGTAAACAATGCACTTTTTTAAAGTTATTATTATAAAGGCAACCCGTAACAGAACACATAAAAACCATAGTTTAATAAATAACTGCAAAAACTCTAACTGGAAAATATAAGTACTAACGAGAAAATATAACTATTAACGAGAAAATACAATAATTACTAAGAAAATACAATACTATCTATCACACAAGTACAAAAACTCTAGCTGGAAAATATATCTACTAACGAGAAAATACAATACTAACTGTCAAACAATATTATTGACAACATATAAATTCAGAATTGATATGTCATTAACGGATTTCCTGTTGATTGTGATTTTATTTTCGATAGTGGCGACTTCCGTGACCTGAGCATTAACTACTAAACGTGGACCTGTCATTTGTCATTTGAGGAGAGTGCCCAGGGCATGATCAAAGTGAACAAATCGCTCTGTTCGTTTGACTTCCTTCGTTCGTTTCCTACTGTCAATCAGTATCTTTTTTGACTGTAAATTTGCTAAATATTTAAATTCGTAGGCCGCAATTTTATATCAAATACAACTCCTGGACTAATAAAATATAACCTTCAAACGAACATACCTCGTACTAAAATGTTTTAGTTGTTAGCAAAATTGGGCTCTGTTGCCGCGTTCAAAAATGGTGTAGTATTGTAGTCAAATAAAAAGAAGAATATTAGAGAAACTTTGTTTAACATTTATTAGATTCTAATACTATTTTAAATGGTTGGCAACATAGTCCCGTTCTGACAGCTGTGACGTGCAATTATATTTATACTGGACAAGCCATACCTACATTTATTTTATGTATAGTGTACCTATTACACTAAAACTAACCTTACTGCCACTATGCCCATTTCATTGTTCCAACGAAATACTTCTTCAAAGCAACAAAACAAACAAAAACTCTATTAAATTCTTTAAGCCCTCAAGCTAACAATAACCATTAATTTTAATTGATAATTCCTTAATAAATTGATTTTATTGCTTTTATTTATAAACCTTTGAATGTATTCCCTATATAATTATCATTTCATATTCGTTCATAAATAGTACAAAGGTGTACAATTAATGCCGATGTTACTTCGACATAAGAAAGATAAATGCAGATGAAAACAAAAAGATTATTTTAAAAAGTTGTAGTAGGCAGGTATGTCGTATTTTGTGATGGATATTTAAAACTCTACATTGTTTGGTTCATAATAGGGCTTATAATATTCTGTTAAATTTTCGCTAACTGACTAAAAGATGAGAAATTAAAGTTCAGTGGTTAATTTTTTTTGTAATGCGGTATGCGCAAAAACAAAGGACAATGAAATCGGGAAGCTCGTATGAAATATAATCGCGGCATATGAAACAAGTGGCAATAGTTGTCATGGTATTTTTAAGCATAGTTCATTTTAACAAACTCTCAACAAGATTCGAAATGGTGCTTACAACGAAAGAAAAAATATTTAGATAACTATAAATTATATAGAATACAGACAGAAAAAAGTAAAGAAAATGGGCAAAACCATGTAAATATAAACAATCTGAATATACGTATCACATTACATTCGAAGTAGAACATAAAGAGTCATAATTAAATCATTCCAATTAAATTTAGACAAAAATACGAGTAAACAACACTATTTCAAGTATATTCAAGTATACAACGTTTCATTTTTTTACTCGGCGCCTGAGAAAAATAACTGGCAAATTAAGAACCTAATTCGAATTTAAGAACAAGAAACAACTACAATTTTATTGATTAAACCTGTTTATATTATGTATGTATATATGGGACCACACTAGAGCATACCGAGATAAAAATAAATAAATCTTTAATTTGAATCAATTTTTGGTAAAAAACAATAAATGGTTACTTTATTTACAAAGAATTGTCATTACAATTGATTGTAAAAAACATGTAGAAAGGCAAAACCTTTTTTTTACAAGTTTTATTACATTTTTACACAACAAATAAAGAAAAATTGTAAAAAAATTAAATGTTACATGTTAAGAAATAGAAACAGTATCTCTAACCTTTGAAATTACACAAGACTACAAGTACAATATATCATTGACATCAATGGAATTGTTTGTAGGTGTAGGTGTTGTATTTAGAGTTGCCTAATTATTTAATCAGAAATTAGTTTTTAAAAATGGCAACATTGCAACGCTTTTTTCCGTTTACGTTAATTGCTAGTAAATAAAATCCGGAAAGATTTTTAGATAATCCGTAAATTATTTTGAATAAGTTAATTATTAGGGACATTAGAATAAAAACATAAAAGGAGTATTTGTTATCAACGTCTAGTTCTTCTAATTACAAAAACTACTTTTGATCACTTTAGAAATTGGCATCATTGTAAATAGAAGGCAACGTTTAAAAGCAAAGTTTCCATATTTCATTTATGTATCATATCATAAAATACTTCAGGTTGAAGTATTTTATGGTATCATATGAATTGATTGATCTGCACGAGTGCTTCGCTTGGACGGAAAATAGCAGAATTATCACCGAATTATCAAAGATACACTGAAATAACTAAATATTTTTATCTATTTGCCTTTAAATGACCAATACTCGATAAGGAAAGTAATTAACATTTATCAGAAGCATTTAGAATGGCATTTACAATATCTAGTATTTACATCGTAGCGTAATTAAGAAAACAGCTGTTACAAACAAACAAAGATCGATTTTATACTTGAAGTTTCCGATGCAAGAGTTCAGATTAAAATCTATAAGTTATATTTTCTTTTATTTCTTTTATCTTTGATTTTTAATAGCTTTGGAATGTCTTTATTTTGAATAAAATAACTTTTTCTATATCTAATATTTGACAGCTATGTGTTAGGTACTTGTGTTGATTTTTATTAGTAACATTTTGAGGAATGCACTTTGACAACCCTAACCTCTTCAGTCTTGTTTACAGCAAGATATTTAATGCTGCACATTTTTTCATTGACGATTTGCTACCATTCCTTTTCTAGTATTATTTTTCTCCACGGTCATCACAGAATTTGCCAAATCTGAAATTATATTTGATTACAGAATGCTGGAATTCTATCTCTTGAGGCTGAAAAAATATTCTGCAAGACTTCTGCCTCTTGTGATAGAATAACATTCTCATACAGGTTAGCAATAATAGCATTAGCCTTGATGCAGTTAATTGTCATCTTAATGCAACATTTGAGTAGCTGTCAAAATTATTACCGTCACATTTTGATCCGAAAATATAAAAAAGATCATGAATTTATCCAATGGTTCAGAATAAGATTGTAAAAATAGACCTTCTGTGATTACAAAGAATGTAAATAATGTTCTGTAAAATTTACTAGGTACCTACCAAAAAAATGATACAGCTAATTTGTATACCACTAATAACACAAACTATACCTACATTTTTATTGTAATATTGATTAAGAATAAACATTCTAGTTTCTTGCTCTAATAAATGTCTTACTGTCTCCGAGTACACAACTATGTAGTTACTTAATCTTTCTGCTTCGTAGCGGACGAATTTTTCCTAATAATATACGATTCTTGAGCCTTGCAGAGGATTTTAAATCTTATATATAAGTTAATTTTTTTTGTTTCCCCTCTTTTCAATATCTAATTCCACCCTATCTATAGCTAAAGTCTTATATCTTGCAACTAATAAAGAAAAAATTCATTTAATATTAAATTAAATTTTGTTTTTGTTTCACTCACTGGATTTGGATAAAATTTACAAATCGATTAATATGTTGGGTAAACAAATGACGAAAGAAAGGAAAGATTAACTACTACTAATAATTATAATTAGTTACTACTTATATAATTAAATAACCACAAACATTAAAATACTAAGTAAACAACACAGATTATATTTTTTATGGTTTACTTAGGGTCAATGAGTGGTTATCTAACCTAAAAAAATAATTTAGGCAGTAAAATTATTTGGTATCAACCTGCTTTTTTATCTTTAAAGCTAATAAATTTTATGTGTTTAAGTTTTCCTTCCATTTAAATTATGAGGCAATAATTTTTTTAAGACTACAATTAAATATTTTGAAATAAAGTTTCAAAGTGAATTGCAGTTGTAGAATTATTATTGGTTAAAAATGTCTCGTCATAACAATAAAACAAAGTAAATTATTATTAATTAGTAGCAGTAAGAACTCTTAATCATAATTCAAAATAGTAGAAGGATGAAATACTGAAAAATCAATAAGTACCTATTTAAAATTTTAACAAAAACATCAAGTGTCTTTTTAAGATACAGATATTATATTTTATGTAAGTCTCTAAGTTTAAACATGGCTGTATTGTTTTTAAAAATATTCCGCTTGCTCAGCATTTTTAACAATTGGTTTAATAACAACAAATACATGTCGATAAAAATTCTCTTTTTAACTTAACACTCACACATATTTTCCTACTAATTTTGAAATTACATAAATAACATTGCTATAAAAAACGTTCTGAACACTATTTAATTAAGTAAGACCCCTCGTATTTACCATTGTCAGTCTAATGTAATTTTTATATTTTTTATTTCAATCAAAAATTATGCATACATTGCGTTCTTTACTCATGAGTAGACTTAGGATTTTATGCATGTGCATGTTTGTCTATGCAAATGCATTTCATGATATTTTTTAATATTGTTGCATAGTTTAAACTTTTTCATTGACAACACCTTACACGCATTCGGCAAGCCTATTGAACTCGATATACTGAGTAGCATCTAATGCTTTCCTCAGTTATTTCGATATTTGTTAGGATTTTTCTTCTCATTCTACTGACAATAGACGTTTTTATGCCTGACTATTGTGTTGGAACTGGTCAAAATTGTTAAATATAAAATTATTTAAACCAAAAAAAGTCAGATTTTTATGAAATTAAATGTCCAAAACAATAGAACAATAAGGGCATGTAGGGGAATCTCAAAATAGGGTAATTTAACGCAAATTACCCTGAGAAGTTATAAGCTTTAAAACAGAAATTTTAGTTTTAGAAAAAAATCAATATATTCCTTATACTTGAATTTAGAAGAATCATATTTGGTACATGTTGTGGGTTGTGGGGTTGAAGGTAGTGAAGTAGTTTATAATTAATTTTTATTCTTTATAACACCCCATCTGTAGCACCTAAATTTAAATATGCCAGTTTTAAAACCGTTATTTATTGTAAAAGTCCGCATACTGGAATAGTAGTAGGGCTGAGTCGTAAAAAAATAAAGGATGATGATGAAGCGATTCAAGAGTTTGTCTAATATTCACACTTAATCAATATCACATAATATATCCATATCACTAATATGTTGGTACCAAAAAAGCAAAATATGAGTACGTAGAAGATCGGTGGTAATCCGTGACATTTTTTTAAAACGCAGTTATTGGTGCATTAAAGAGCCCGAAAAAGGTATACAAATAAAAACAAACTTCTTAAAATATCCTCTCAGTGTTAAAAATATTAAACTTGTATTCATCCTAATCTCCTTGTATTCATTCTAAGTGTTTGTGTAGGCGCTATTATGTGTATGCATCCATTGTTTTAATTAAAACTTAGTCAATATTTACGTTTCTAATGGTTTAACAGCCCAACCACTTGTATTAGAATTGGATATTACATTTATTCTAGTCGGCTGATATACAGGATGAAAAAATAAATCTGATAATAACTCCAACTAGTCTGATAATTCCTCACAAAACTATTTACACTCTTCAAAGCGCAGAGGGATACACAGAATAATGTGAATAATTTTTAAATATTATAATTTATTACTCGCATAAATAATAGTAAAATAAAATATTTGAGGCTTATAGTATTTTTCACAGTAAACTACCCGAATCATTTCCTAATTGTACGTTAATTTGAAATGTGAAAGTTTTTTGTGGCTTGGTTCCTTTTTGCATAACTATACCTTTAATTTCCCTATTTCTTTACTGATTGTTAGAAGTATGTATTATCCATACTCTCATATTTTACAGATACTTAATCATCATAATTCTCCGAGAGATAAAGTTAATCACCATGAAAAACGAGAAGAATCCGTGCAACTCTCATATCACTAAATTTTCCCGATGGCTTCGTGTGAAATAAACATGTAACATTAATGCTTAAGTCACTCTTTATAAAGTTGTTTAAATCCGTTGAGGAAATTTACGACCACATCGCTTAATCACTACGTTGTTTATTTTATGTATTGGCTGTATTGTAAAAGTGAAAAGCAAATGTTGCGACTTCAAGCAAGCGATAGGAGCGATAGAAAATATTTTATTGCCTTTTATTAATAGGAGACGGCGAAGATGATACGCACCTTCGATATCAAGCGACAAAAATATAGTCCATTGTATTCGATCAATATTAAAAAAACAACTATTTATAAAAGTATTTCCATTGTATAGAGTAAAAAATGGTTTCAAAAAATGATATTTCATGATGTTTTACTTAATCTTCAAAAAAAAGATATTTTTCTTAGCCCTATCTTTAAAGTACCTTGTATTTCACTAGTTTGTAGCTCTTAAAACGGCTGTTTATGGTGAGAGTGAAAAAAAGTGAAAAAGCGTTAAAAAATTGCCATAACGTTAACTTTATTTCACGCTTGCCATAAGCCGATGCAATTGAATAGTGCAATTCATCCACATCTTTACTGGAAAAAATATCAAGTTTGCTTTGACTTTGACAGTACATGAACTATAACTCATTTGACGTTAGTTTTTATAAATAATCCGATTTGTCTAAGAGAATTCAGTAGTTTTTCCTATTATTACAATGGATAGTGAAGATTCCGACTTTGAAATAATATGTACCCCCGAAGAAATTATAGAAAAGGCAAATGTGGCCACATTAAATTTGCTGCCGGAAAAATCCAAAGAAAATTATATAAAAGAGTATGACACTTTTATGAAATGGAGAAACGAGAACAATATTCATAGCTTTACAGAGCGAGTACTGTTAGCTTTTTTTGAAGAAAGGTCTAAAAAATTTAAGTGTTCTACCTTATGGTCCAGCTATTCCAAACTAAAGACAACCTTAATTATTAATGATAACATAGATATAAGTAAATACTCTAAGCTAATAGCATTTTTGAAACGAAAGTCGGTTGGGTACAAACCTAAAAAATCTAATACATTCTCAAGAGAGGAAATGAACAGATTTTTATTGAGTGTTCCAGACGACAAGTATTTAATGTTTAAGGTAAAAGTTTTAAAAAGTTAATTTGTTTTTTGCTTACATTATTTATAAATTTGTAGGTAACATTAATATTAGGAATAGCCGGAGGTTGTCGACGAGAAGAGTTGTATAAAATGAAAATCGATGACATTGAAAATAAGGGGGAATTTCTACTCGTCACGATTCCAGATTCAAAAACTCATACAAGTCGACGTTTTACAGTTATTGGAGAATCCATTACAAACATTAATTTTATACATTTATTCCAAAAGTATGCTAATCTGAGACCGAAAAATGCAACCAGCAACCATTTCTTTTTATCATATAGAAACGGCAAATGTACAAAACAAGTAGTTGGTATAAATACTTTTTCGAAAATTCCATCGCTAATTGCGAGGTATTTAAATTTACCACATCCAGAAGAATATACAGGTCACACGTTTCGACGAACTTCAGCATCGCTTCTAGTCGATTCGGGTGGAGACATTCTTCAATTAAAGCAACATGGAGGATGGAAATCTACTGCTGTTGCCGAAGGGTATGTGAACAATTCTCTCAATGCAAAAATGAACTGTGCTTCACGAATTTTACAAGGATCTAATGTCAGCAGTTTTTTAACCTACCTTCAACATCCAATGAGAATCAAGCCGACACGAATTTGACTCTTCCAAATATTCACTATTTAAATGAGAATCAAGCAGAGATGAATTTAAATGTTCCAAATATTCACAATTTAAGTGAAGCTTTATCAATGAATCAAACGGAAACAAATGTGACTGGATCAAAAATTCACATTAATCAACCAAACAATTGCGTTTTCAATATTCACATTGCGAAATAATACTAAAATACAATATGTAGTTGTTAATTTTTCTTAATTATTGTGCACTTTTTCCAATTCATTCTGCATTCATTAGTTGTAATTTACTGAAGGAGTTTAATTAAATTATTTCAAATTTCTATTTTGATTTTATTATTTGTATAGGGCTGTAGAAAAAATATTGTATGCAACATATGCATAAAGTGTCTTTTTTTCACTCATGGAATTTCCATTTTCAACAACTTTTCCATTCGTGAAAAAAAGTACCACTTTATGCACTTGTTGCATAAATTACTATTAGATCACGAGCGTAGCGAAAAAACAGGGTGTTTTGCATCGTGTGTTTATATACAAGATTTTTTGTAATACAGTTTCATTTTTATTTTGAATTTATTTTATTAATTTTTTCTTGTTTTTTTCTACATCGTTGCACAGTTATACTGATCTTAGAGGGAAATGCATCCAGGATAATCCCTCAGGGCTAATAACATCTAGGCTTTAATATTGTTATGTCTTATTACTTCCAAACTTGGTCTAGTCTTAACATTACTTAATCAACATTGAAAAAACAAATTGTAACTAAATATATGTCAATGCGATGATGCTCATTATAGCGAAACAGCTGTCATTCTAATTTAAAAGCCAATTTTTTAATAATTATTCTTATTCTTAGTACATTGTATTTATAAAAACTTTTAAAAATATTTTTTCTGTACCTACTAAAAAATGATACGCCTATGTGTAATGAATTCCTTATTACTTGATTACCTTTTCTTTCATAAACATAGACCATCAGTATTAGTTTTCTTTTCGTCTAATAACCAAAAAACAAACGTATTTTTGAAGAAAAATAACGACTCTCGAGCAATGCGCTCTACTGGATATTTTAGTAGAAACTGTGATGGCTGGGCTATCGTTATCTGTATGTAAATCTACTAGGTACTTGTATAAAGGTGTAAACTTTTAATTACTTAAATTAATGACGTATAGTATTTCAATATTAATTGCTAAAATCAATTTGAGTGTCATACAGACTACCAGTCTAGAGAGAGTGGATGTTTAACGGGAGAAATAATATGTCGTTTTCATGACATTATATTTCTACTTTAAAGCCTAGTAAACTAACTCACTCTGTATGACACTTTTAAATGGATTCTAGCAATTAATATTGAAAAGACTATACCTATATATTTTAGAAGTAATTTAATTTTGAAAGGTCTCAAAGATGTTATGAAGCAATAAGAATAATTGCATCAAAATTGTTTCTTTTCACAGGTTTCGTCTAAATAATGTGTTCATTCAAATCTGTTGATTATAGTTTATCATTTTAAACAATCCCTATCAATTTTTATACGTAAACACATAAATTACACCTTTGTTAATTCATAAAACAGATTATTTGTAGATGTCTGGTAATAAAACAAAAAATAACATCTCTACACGAGATGTTGTGGAAGAATTCGTGTTTAAAAACAAATTTAAATAAATATACATAAAGTATAATAAGACGTTATTATTTTTTTGTTTTATTACTTGGTAGCAATAAATAGTGTGTGTTCTTTTTGGGATTTTGAATTATTTCGACTTGTTTTACGTGTTACCAAAACATAAAACAAACTTTTCGAAAAGGCATTAACTTAAAAAAAAAATACGTCGTATTTATTCGTGAAGTAAGTTGAATAAATACTAATATTTTCACCAATTAAACTAAGCCAGTGGCGTAGGATTCGGATTTTTTCGAGGTTTATTTCATTTAAATTATAAACTGTTTTAATACAATATTGAGACTCTAAAGAATGATATGAAACAGGACGTAGAGAATATCAAGAGTGAAATAAGGAATTGCATCACAGCAAGTGAAACTAGAATATTGTTACAAATTGAAGGATTATCCAAAAGACTAAACGAGGTGGAGAACGTAACTAGTAAAGTAGCGGAAAAAATAGAAAGTATTGAAAGAAGAGAAAAGAAGAATAATATAATAATCTTTGGAATAGAAAGTAATAACATTGACTTTTCTGTTATTCGCAATAAATTAAAAAGCCTTCTGGACGTTGAAGTGGAAATCCGTGATATTAATAATTTTTATAGACTTGGAAAAACCAATTTGTGTCCCCTTAAGATCGAATTTGTTTCGTATCTAAAAAAGTTAGAGATATTAAAAAACAGCAGAAAGTTAAAAGGTACAAACATCCGCATATCAAATGATCTAACAAAATCGCAAAGAGAAGAAAACAAAGTTCTATCAGGATACTTAAAACAGGCCAGGGCGAATTCTACAGGGGGAAATAAGCTGTTTGTTGATAATATAGCTTATACGGTGAACGACTTAACCCATAATCATAGTGAGGAGACGTCAGAAAAAAAGAAGCAAAATAGTGCCCCGCAAACTCCCACAAATATCAAGGAACCAGTTCCAAATCCCATATTTCAAAAAATTATACAGCCGCTAGAAACAGGACCACGTGCAAGTCAGGGCCAAGTTGGGGATAAAAACCAGAAGAAACAAAATAGGACTGGAGAAGAGCAGAAAAATCAGAAAGAAGTGAATAACCAAACACCAAGTAGGAGCCTGGGCAAAGAAAAAACTAATAAAGACCAAGCATACTTTAACCTAAGGCCTAGGATAGGAAGTAAGAATTAGTATTTCTTTTTTTTGTTTATTAATGGATCCTTATATAAGGGATATAAATTACGAGGACTATGACACTGTTGAGTTTAATAATATAGAGGAAATTAATGTACATTGTGAAACTTTAAGAACAAACAGGTTTAAATTATTTCATCAAAACATACGTAGTCTAGTTAAAAATTTTGATGATTTAAAAGTATTTTTGTCACAGATAAATCACAGTTTTGATGTAATAACGTTAACAGAAACATTTGATGTTCCAGATTTGAGTCTATTTCAAATACAGGATTACGACATAATATTTAATGGGGGTGATATAAATCGTAACGATGGTGTTGTCGTTTTTATAAAAAGTAATTTAAGATTTAAGTATGAAATAATGCAAATAGGACGGTGTAAAGCGATACAAATCATAGTTAAGTTATCTAATAAAAATCAAATACTGATCACTTCCTTGTACAAGCCACCACCAATTAAAGAGGAAGAATTTATTGATAATCTTTGGTCATACTTGGAAGAAACAAAAAATACTTTAAAAATAGATAAACATGTTTTGCTAGGGGATATTAACATAAATATAAAACAACATAATGACTTAGTATTTAATTATCTAAATGTTTTAGGAGAATATAACTTTGTCTCATTAATAAATAAATATACAAGGATTCAGGGTGCATCGAAAAGCTGCTTGGATCATATTTTTTATAGTAATAATGATACCGATGGTTTGGTAGCAGCTACTTATGATACAAATATCACGGATCATAAGGCAACAATTGCGTATCTTCCTTTAGAAGCTGAAATTATCCAAACAAACTATATTTCTAAGGAAGTTGATTTCCAAAAGGTTAGAGAAGATTTAAAAAATCATAATTGGGAAAATTTTTATAACATAATTAATTTGAATGAAAAAGTGATATATTTACAATATTTTATAAATTCATGTGTGGATAAATATACAAAATTTATAAGTGGGCCCAGAAAATATAAAAAAGGAATCAATGGATACGGAATTATTAATTCAATTAAAGAAAGTAACAGGTTATGCAGGAAATACAAGGCAGACATAAATAACGCAGATAAAAAGGCAGCATTCCTGAAATATCGAGATATCACTAACAAAACAATAAAAAAGGCAAAAAAAGAATTTTATAAATCACAAATAGAGAAAAATAAAGGTAATTCAAAGGGATTGTGGGAGGTACTCAATGGATTGCAGGGTAAAACAAGGAATAGTAACAATCTTACTGACGAAGGACATAGAGTAACAGATCCTAAATCTATAGCAAGAATATTCAATGAACATTTTACTGAAATAGGAACGGTACTCGAAAAAAAATTAAAGGCTCCTAAAACTGAATCGCCTAGAACGTATGTTCAAAACAATTCTATGGCTTTAATACCGGTAACAACGCAAGAAATAAGTAATATAATTAATTCACTTAAAAATAAAAAATCTCCAGGAATGGATAATATTCAAAATGAAACTATTAAAGGAAATAATGACATATTCGCACCTCTACTGACACACTTAACAAATAAAATATTCTCGCAAGGAGAATTTCCTATCGAGTTAAAAAAATCGTTAGTGATACCAGTATTTAAAAAAGGCAATAAAGAGATGTTAACGAACTATAGGCCTATAGTTTAATTTCAGCTTTTGCAAAGATTGTAGAAAAGGCTCTGAACTCAAGACTGAAAGAATATATAAATAGGTATCAAATAATCTCAAATAAACAGTTTGGGTTTCGGGACGGAATATCTACAACTGACGCAATTTTAGCATTGATGGAAAATGTATATAGATCAGTAGACTGCAATAAACCAACCCTGGTAGTTTTCCTTGACTTGGCTAAGGCCTTTGATACAGTACATCATGGGCAGTTGTTAAAGACCTTAGAGAATACAGGAATGCGAGGAAAGGTCTTGAAGTTATTTGAAAGTTACCTCAAAAATAGATACCAGAAAGTTAAAGTAAACAATGAAGTTAGCAGTGAAAAGTTAATAAAAACTGGTGTTCCTCAAGGAACAGCCTTAGGTCCCACTTTGTTTTCTATATATGTAAATAATTTGTATATGCAAAGGACCACAGGACATATAGTAAGTTTTGCTGATGACACTGCCATTTATTACGAAGCAGATAGTTGGGATGAGCTCAAAAACAAAACAGAAACTGACCTACAGAACATTGTTGATTGGTGTACCCATAAGAAGCTTACGGTCAACTATAATAAATCATTCTATGTGCCTTTCACCAGTTATAGTAATCACTTGCCTGACTTTGATGAACTTAACTTTAAGTATAATAATGAAAACATAAAAATATTAAAAAAGAAAGAAATAAAATATTTAGGAGTTACCCTTGACAGCCACTTAAGATGGGACTCGCATATAAAAAATACAACTAATACATTGAGGATGTTCTTATTTAAGTTTAAATATCTTAGAAATATATTGAATGTTACTTATCTACGAATATTATACTATCAATTAGTACAAAGCAGACTTCAATACGCAATCATCTGTTGGGGTGCTACAACACCAAATCATATAAACAAATTGGAAATACTACAAAAAAGAATTTTAAAAATAATACATAATAAAAAGGTTAGATATCCAACAGACGAGTTATTCGATGAAATAAAAATTATGGACTTAAGACAACTCTACGTCTATTCAGTTATTGTATTTATCTATAAAAAAAAAAATATTTTAAAGGGTAAGACATACAACTATCAGACAAGGGGTAAAGATAGAGGAGTCGTATACACTCATCTTGTAAAAAATCGGTATCACAAAGGTTTTATCTCTATCTAAGTGGAAAAATTTTTAACTTTCTTCCAGAAATGTATAAGTTATACTTATATGAAATAAATTCAATTAATCTATATAAACAAATAATGAAGAGATTTATTGTAAATAACGACAGAAAGACTATCCGAGAATTAATAGAATAAAATTATCAAGTTATTATTTAAAAATAAAAAAAAAAAATAAAAATAAAAAAAAAACTGCTTCACATCTAACCTCGTTACATTGTTTTGTACCAGCTATCTGTTCCGTATTTGCACTTTGTTTTTGTTTGCATTGTACATTTTATTATTCATTACATTGTACCTTTTGTATTAAATACGTTGTATCTTTGTATTTTTACGTTGCACCTTTTGTGTTTTTCATTATGAGTTGTGGAATAGAGTTATGTGTATTTTGAAATTAAGATATTCATGTTTATATGTTTAAATTACGTTTGTTAACAATAAATAGATATGGTAATTATAATATTGTATACTCAAAAAAAAAATTGTGTAAATGTTTGGTGATGGTAGCTGACAGCTCATGCGCAACCCTACGGTCATAAATGAGGTGTCTGCTGCCTGACACCATTCAATTTAATAGCTTGTAATAAATTTATTGTTAACTTATATTGGTCGAAATAAATATTATTATTATTATTTCACTTTTTTATAAATCTTATGAACAAAATTAAAAAAGGGTGAAAAATTAAATATTGTGCAAAATCGTTTTTCACTATAAGCTCTAATTTTGCTAAAATTAGGCATTTTAACTGGGCCACACTTCTTGGACTTCTTAACAACACTTCTTTAAAGAGAATTGCAGAAGGGTAAAAATCAATTTTAATTAGGGGGTAGTTAAGGGGTGGTTTTCATCTATTTTTTCTTATCAAAAATTAGATACTGACCTTATTTTTATCATAACACTCATTATTTATGCTAAAAAAGGTGTGATTGTGTTTTTTAAAGAATTTGACTTTAAATCAATCAAATTTTGCAATTAAACAAAAAAGCTAATCATTGAGGCTGTCTTACGGTTCGTGTTGAACCTAACCTTCAATAACGAATCACGAAAAATAGTAGTTTTAAAAAAAATATATGCACTTTTTTTGTTAGAATCAGAAGAAGAAAAAGAGAATTGATTTAGTGAGTGGTTGAAACAAAGCCTCACACCCAGTTGAAAACATGAGACCAAGCTGATGCCTTTTTCTATCTCTTCTTCTTTCTTCATCTTCTTTCTGTGCCACTATTAATTCAATGCCCACCAAGAGTTCCTAATTAAGACAAGCAACTAATAGATGTTTAATTACTTACAACACATATTTATTATAATATATTCAACGCGATTCATAAAGGTGTAGAATTGATAATAAATGTCAAAGTAAATTATTAAATAATGATTAATGTTCACTGAATGAAATGAATTGATACTAAATGTTTCGTACATTAATTTTATTTTACAGTTTTACGTTTTTACCTTATACAATGCATCCCACACTCGTCACCCTTATTCTTTACCGAACGTCTATTGACCTCTTCTTAAACTGTTTACCATACAATACACCAAGAAGCGGGTTACATAATCTCTCTACATGTATACTTACAAGATTCATGACGAAAAGATACGATCTTGAATCTGTTTAGGTGAAGCTTTAGAAGGAGGGCCAGATTTGGACGTTTAATTTCGAAATTTTAGATTTATGCACTTTGAAAGTCCAAAGGAGGCTCAACATATTTTATCTATTGAATGAACGATAATTTTTAGGTGATATATCTATGAATAATAATCAAGGTTCGAATAATAATTTAAGCAATATAATTATTCAAGCTTAGAGACGAGAACGTTATAGTTTTTTTTTCTTTTAATAATTTAATCCGATTCATTAAAATGCAATGAGTTATACTATATTTGTTTGGAGTTGGCAGCACAGTGAATTCATTACAAATGCAAATCTTTCAAAGCCTAAGTAGGGGTGGTACATGAAAAATAACTAAAAATAACTAAAAGCTGCGTTTTTTATACCCTTCTTCAAAGTACATGTTGTTTTGGAGAATAAATTCCTGGATTTCCGCTTTTGTATTTGAAGAGCCCGGAACCTTTGTAATAACCGAAGAAAGGTTTCTTATTTGTTGTCACCAGATGTGATATAAGGTTTGTTCCAACCAAGCAAAGAACCGTTATAGAACGGTAATATTACCACTCACGAGACCAAATTTGTGCACTGCGCAACTCACTCCACCACTGCGCACAAAAATTACTATTTTAGAACGGTTCTCTGCTTGGTTGGAACAGACCTATTCTAAATTGTTTTTAATCTTAATTTTTAATAAACTTTAGCCTAGCCGAGCGGATGTTAGGCTAAAGTTAGGGTTCGCGGATTCGGCCTCCGCAGTATTTGTTGTTGGGAGGTCTTACTTCGGCGGTTAGGAAGGACGGGATTTGTTGCTGGGCTCTGAAAAAGGTCTGGAGTCTAGAGAAATGATACACAATATTCTCGGGAGAATCTAGCAAATTTATTAAGCTCTAAGTTTGATGATTTAAGTATAAATTTAGATGAAACTCTTTCGGAATGCTATGTGCATCTCCCAAAGAGAAAAAAAAAGAAAAAGCAAAAAAACTTTCTTTAAATTAACAGTAACAAAATCTAAAACTAATCAACACATGAATTGAAATATGGTCTGATGGGCCCTTGCGTGATATAAATTTGGTTACAGTTTAATTCTTAATTGTTACGTTATGTATAACTTTCCCGGAGGACTCAGTTCTCTGTCGAAGAATATTATCTGCGTCCCGACAGTGGAGACTAAGTTGACTCACCAATTTTCCCTGTAGCGAGTTTAGGTTCACTCACACACTCACTATTTCTTTTAATCGCCCCGGTAAAATTAATATTGTGATTTATCACTTGGATAAAATTTCACTGATTATTATTATTACAAAAGATTACTTCGTTTCCGCGGCCCGATGATCGATTATTTAAATTATTATTCTTTAATTATTTTATTGAAAATTAGCACTTAGCTCACTTTCCAAAAAAACACTTAACTTTGCCCTAAACGCGTTTGATTCGATTGGCATCTAGCCTATGGAACGCTCCAAATCGAATTCCCCCCATGTTCTCAACACGGAGGATTCGATAGGCATCTAGCCTCTCGAGACGTCCAAATCGAATTGCTTTATTCTTCGTTTTTTGGTCTCCAGCAAAAGTCTTTTTTCCCCCTAGTACCTCATGAACTACCCTTTCTCCCTCATTCTGTTCGCTTGTCTTTTTCCTATTGGCTAGCTGCCCTGCTACCGGCACTGCTTCGGTACGTCGCCCGGAGCTGAGCCAGCAAAAATTTGGCTCACACATCGTTGCTCTCCTACGTGACTTTTTTTGTATTTCAGCACCGCAATTTGTTTAAATTATTTAAATTATTTGGTTTCGTGTTATACTTTGTTTTACAAACACATTCTTGAGAAATAACTTTTCGCTGACCAATGTCCTGTCGCTATTATGCAAAGGTTACTTACTTTTCAATTAATGATACCGGGGAACTCCGATATGTTATTTAACTTTTTTATGAATTGTATCTTTTTCTCTCATATCAACCCGGGGCGGGGAAGGGGGGTTCCTTTTGGATTATTACACCTTCTTCAATTGGCGACTATTGGTAACTGGCATTGTCCATAACTATGACACTATGCGGGGGAATATTTGGCAGTAAAGTGTTTTCGAACCAATCTTCGAACAATTCGGCTGTAGGATCTTGGTGGTAATCCAACGACGAATCTTGAATGTTCTTCGCCGAAAGTCCCAAACTGTTTGGAATCCAACCATCTTCTGATCCAGCATGAATAATCGTGATCCGTTTTCCTTTGTTTGATGGAGCACTGTTCCATCGGTCCATCCTTTTGCCGGCGTATCGTGGGTATCACACCAGGTCTCATCCAAATAGATTATTGGTCTTTGTAAAGACAGGTAATCACTTATGGCAGTCAAATATTCAAAACGCCATTGTCTAATCCGTTAGGATTCCATAATAACTTGCCTTTTATCAATTTTGCAGTATTTGAAACCTAGTTTGGATAAAAGTGTCCATAGGTTTCCAATTGATATCCTCATCTCAGTGGAGCTCCTTAGCCTTGTTTGCAATGATCTGATAGTAGGCACCAAGTTTTCTTCGTACATAGAGTAGATAGTTCTTCTTATCAAATCTTTATCACCGTCATCAGTGGTTCTGGAAACACCACTATCGTTTTGTTTTCGTCTCGGATGAATTGGCCTCGAAATGTGAACTTTCACTGATGATTCCGGTATCCCTGTCAAATCGCTGGTTTCTCTTACAGCAGGAGTAAAAGCCCAACCCTTTTGGATCAGCTTCTGATGAACATCCCATATGGGAAATTACCACGGGCCCAGTCTTGGCCCGAGTTTGGGCCAACTATGCAGAACTCTGGCCCAGGCTTGTAAGCCGGGATTGGCCCAGGCTGGTTAAAAGTCTGGAGTGATAACGATGGGCCAGACTTGGTTGTCAAACCTGGCCCAGGCTTGGTTGCTAAGGCTGGGCCAGGCTTGGCTGCCAAGACTGGGCCACTCTTGGCAACCAAGCCTGGCCCATCGTTATTATTCCAGACTTTTACCCATCCTGGACCAACCCTGGGCCAGGCTTTGACTGGTCCAATTTTGATTGCCAGGTCTGGGCCAGACCTGGTTGACAGGACTGTGCCAGTCTTGGTTGTTTGGACTGGGCCAGGCATTGATTGCCAGTACTGGGCCAGGCTTTGTTTCCACTACTACGTTTTTAACTGCTATTAATTTATCGCAATTAAATGCCAAGTATTGACAATTAATGAAACAATGGGATTAATAATTATATACACATATTAATAGTAATTATATATTTATTAATAAAAAAATCAAATATGCATGCTGCGTTGGGCCCGTCCGCCATCTCTGTCTTTTGCTCCTGATAAATATTAAGTAGAAACTGCAGTTATCAGTGCGATTTTATCTGTTGTTGTTGTATATTTTGCCATTATAAATTCTGAAAAGATAATAATTACAGTTAATTTATGTTTCATATTTAATTAAAGCTTTAACATACTCTCCATAATTTGGTAAGTTTCAGTTTCCCTGAAACTTTTTTTCCATACTCCCTTAATTTTTCTGCCACATACGCTGTAATGTAGTTGAATTTCTTTTTTTTAATAATTTCATAATTTTTATTACATCATCTTCATATTTGGTACATTCCGCCGAAACCATTGTAAATATAGTGGTCTATAAATAAGGAATACTTTTTATAATAAAATGCAATTCATTTGTTGTTAATTTTTACATTATCTTTTAGTAATTTGTAATTAATAATTTAATATATTAGCAACTCATTTTTCAAAAATTTGTAAATAAAAATTTTAATAATTAATAACTTGTTTTGAAAAACTTCAAATTATATTTTAATCCCTTGTTAACACATATCTAACCAGATATGAAATTTTATGGAAATCATTCTCAGAGCATCGAGAGGTGAAGTGGGTAAACACGTTACTACCACAGAATAAAAATACCTACAAGTACAATTTGCATTCAAAGGTGACAACATTGCCGAATGTTCAAATTTTACGGCGAATACAGAATGTTTGATGATCATTCTTTTGTGTAATACAAAATGATAAAAATATTGAATTCGATAAATAAAATTTATATTAGTATATCTAATATTATGGAAAGTGATATACAAAATACACTTTGATTTGTGTCACTTCAATATATCCATATATTATCCATATCACTAAATTAAATATTTTATGGATTGGCATAGTAAGATCTACCAACGCCATATTGACATTAGTTAACATCGCACAGTAAAAAAGTTCCACCTAATAACTAATTCTACGAAAAATAGACATCAGCATACTACCGATACGAATTCCGAACAATTCATCATTTTTGTGATGTGAACTTTCGCAAAACTTTTAAAAGTCCTGAGAAATAGCTAAAGTAAAGAAAAACCTTTGTTGTTAAAATTAATAGTAATTTATGCAACAAGTGCATAAAGTGGTACTTTTTTTCACGAATGGAAAAGTTGTCCATCCGGAAATTCCATGAGTGAAAAAAAGACACTTTATGCATATGTTGCATACAATATTTTTTCTACAGCCCTATACAAATAATAAAATCAAAATAGAAATTTGAAATAATTTAATTAAACTCCTTCAGTAAATTACAACTAATGAATGCAGAATGAATTGGAAAAAGTGCACAATAATTAAGAAAAATTAACAACTACATATTGTATTTTAGTATTATTTCGCAATGTGAATATTGAAAACGCAATTGTTTGGTTGATTAATGTGAATTTTTGATCCAGTCACATTTGTTTCCGTTTGATTCATTGATAAAGCTTCACTTAAATTGTGAATATTTGGAACATTTAAATTCATCTCTGCTTGATTCTCATTTAAATAGTGAATATTTGGAAGAGTCAAATTCGTGTCGGCTTGATTCTCATTGGATGTTGAAGGTAGGTTAAAAAAACTGCTGACATTAGATCCTTGTAAAATTCGTGAAGCACAGTTCATTTTTGCATTGAGAGAATTGTTCACATACCCTTCGGCAACAGCAGTAGATTTCCATCCTCCATGTTGCTTTAATTGAAGAATGTCTCCACCCGAATCGACTAGAAGCGATGCTGAAGTTCGTCGAAACGTGTGACCTGTATATTCTTCTGGATGTGGTAAATTTAAATACCTCGCAATTAGCGATGGAATTTTCGAAAAAGTATTTATACCAACTACTTGTTTTGTACATTTGCCGTTTCTATATGATAAAAAGAAATGGTTGCTGGTTGCATTTTTCGGTCTCAGATTAGCATAGGTACTTTTGGAATAAATGTATAAAATTAATGTTTGTAATGGATTCTCCAATAACTGTAAAACGTCGACTTGTATGAGTTTTTGAATCTGGAATCGTGACGAGTAGAAATTCCCCCTTATTTTCAATGTCATCGATTTTCATTTTATACAACTCTTCTCGTCGACAACCTCCGGCTATTCCTAATATTAATGTTACCTACAAATTTATAAATAATGTAAGCAAAAAACAAATTAACTTTTTAAAACTTTTACCTTAAACATTAAATACTTGTCGTCTGGAGCACTCAATAAAAATCTGTTCATTTCCTCTCTTGAGAATGTATTAGATTTTTTAGGTTTTGTATTTGTACCCAACCGACTTTCTTTTCAAAAATGCTATTAGCTTAGAGTATTTACTTATATCTATGTTATCATTAATAATTAAGGTTGCCTTTAGTTTGGAATAGCTGGACCATAATGTAGAACACTTTCTTCAAAAAAAGCTAACAGTACTCGCTCTGTAAAGCTATGAATATTGTTCTCGTTTCTCCATTTCATAAAAGTGTCATACTCTTTTATATAATTTTCTTTGGATTTTTCCGGCAGCAAATTTAATGTGGCCACATTTGCCTTTTCTATAATTTCTTCGGGGGTACATATTATTTCAAAGTCGGAATCTTCACTATCCATTGTAATAATAGGAACAACTACTGAATTCTCTTAGAGAAATCGGATTATTTATAAAAACTAACGTCAAATGAGTTATAGTTCATGTACTGTCAAAGTCAAAGCAAACTTGATATTTTTTCCAGTAAAGGTGTGGATGAATTGCACTATTCAATTGCATCGGCTTATGGCAAGCGTGAAATAAAGTTAACGCTATGGCACTTTTTTTAACGCTTTTTCACTTTTTTTCACTCTCACCATGAACAGCCGTTTTAAGAGCTACAAACTAGTGAAATACAAGGTACTTTAAAGATAGGGCTTAGAAAAATTTATTGTACTAACTACCTTTATTAGTAGTAAATGTATGTTAATATTTACTAGTTTTGATAATAATCTTGATGGGATAAGCCACGTTTCAGACGGCCCTACATTAAGTTCCACCCACTTTTTCACCTTGTCTTCATTTTTGTTTGGTGGCCATAAACACATGTTTTCATTATCTGTAACCCAACTGATCGGCACCAACTCTACCACCTTTTTATTATTTCTTATTTCATCAAATTCAACAACAGCGTAATGTTTACTAGTTTCCGGCATATTAAAGTTAAAAGATTGAAAAAGCAAATAAAATCAACTCTGTCAACCCTGGGGACTTCCTACATGGGATGTCTGACGATTTCTTTGGCATCAAGGGATAAAACTCGTCGTCGATCAGGAACAGAACACAGGGCGCCGCTGATGCAGTTTCCCAAGGACGAAACATTTTTCACAAAAATTATTAAACAGCACAGACTAACTAAAATTGATAACTAAAAACACGAAAAAATAGTGTTCATGTACTATCAAATTAGGTACTTCTTCGTTTTTCTAAAATTGAGACAGCTTCTCGGATTACATTCGATCTCAGGTTAACGAAACATGACTCTTCTAAAACGAAAAGCACGGATATATTGCATAAAATATTACCATTTGTTCTGGGTATGTGCCAACTCGGTCCGGTTCTATTCTGTACAGTCAATTAACTTAAAAAAAACCTTCAAGGTGTAAAACGATTGATGTTAAATACCGTCCCAACGTTTTAACCATGCTGTCGGTAATGAAACTCGACATTCTCGTCTTATCAACGCTTTCTCCCGTCAACAAACACTCTCTGAAACGACTGAAAGGCGGTTTACAGTTGCCTGAAAGAGACCAAGCGGTTCGCTTCATCTCAATCGGGACCCCTTTTCAAAACAAACAATTTAGAAACCGTGAAACAATACGGCAAGCAAATATTTCGTATTAGAAAAAAGAGAAGGCCCTTATGGTCCAAATGTCGCCAACTGTTTCTCGTAATACCAGTGGCGGTTCTTACCTTATTTATAATAATATATCCAATAATAATTAGATTTGTTCTATGGAGGAGGGTACAATGAAGTAAGTAAAAAATGTCCGCTTAGATGCATTAAATTAGGATGGCGCTGCAGTAGCAACAGGGTAAATTAAAAAAAAGGCCATAATTAGACTCGGGTGTCGACTCAGGTGTCAAAAAACGTTGACCTCTCATTTTGTTTTTTACGTACGGGAATAAAAAGAAGTCATTCGGTGCCAAGTCAGGACTATGCGGGGGATGACTCATCAAATCGATGTTTTGGGTGCTCAAAAATGCAGTTATTTTAAGCCGATGTGTGGGAGCTCGCATTGTTGTGGTGAAGAGTCATCCGTCTTCGGCGGTTGGTTTTCTTGATTTCTTGGAAGAAAACTGGCAAACAAATGGTTGTGTACCACTCATAATTGCTTGGAAGTGCGCCAATAACTTTTGTTGGATTGGGCTCTTCTTGAAACGCCCATACAGTCGATTGCTTTTTTCTTTTCTGGCTCATACGCGTAAATCCACTATGTCATATACATGTTTCGAAGTACCGCGATCGTATTTTTTGAGCATTTCCTTCGATCAATCGACACGAGCCTTTTTTTGAGCGAATGACAAATTGTCTGGGATCCAACGCGAACAAATTTTTTTAACCATCAAATATTTATGCAATATTGAATATATGCTGGTTCCACTAATGCCTAAGGTTGTCTCAATCTCACGATAGGTCACATGACGATATTGTAATATCAGTTCACGCACAGCATCATTGGTTTTCGGAACAACAACTCCTGGAGTGAACTACGGCCACGATTGAATTCACCATACCATCGATATGGAGCTTCATAGGCAAAAAATGGAATTCATCCAAGCACTGTTGCTGAGTTAATCCACGTTGAAAGTTGTAAAAAATAATCGCCGGCATGAATCTTTTAAGTTACTGTTAACAACACAAATAGCGCTCGTATGTTAAAACGTTCTGAGTACTTATAACCTCAAAAATGTCCAACTTTACGATAGAGCTGTGAGTTGTCAGTTGTCAGATTGCAATAACTTCATCTAGTCGAAATAGGCAATGGGGATGGAACAACATGACATCGTTATGTTTCAACGCTTGGAAAACGATTTATGCATCGGATAGCCTAAGAAATTCTCTTTAAGAATATTCATATGTGATTTTTTTAAAATGTCAACTTGGGGGGTAAAAAAATGAAAAATGGTGAAAATTGACAATTTTGACAAAAAAAAAACTGAAATTGTACCTGATTAGGGTAGTAATTTTTGTTTTTAAATCTGAAAGAATTCATGAACAATGTCTTTGAAAATAGCTAAAACTTGGGTTATAAAAGATTTAGATATTTTTAAAAATAAAAAATGGTGGCCGTTTAAAATTAAAAAAAAACTTACCCCTTTTTGCTTAAAGCCAAATTCCACCCCTTTTGAAAAAACGATTTATGCATTGGATAGCTCATAAAATTTTCTTTAAAAGTAATTTTATCCGATTTTTAAAAAATTTCAACTTGGGGGCGAAAATTAGCAATTTTAAAGATTTGAAACCGGAATTGTACCTATTTGGAGTAGTAAAATTTTTTTTAAAAATCTGAAAAAATTCATGAAAAAATATCTCAAGCGTAGGGTGAATAAGATTTAAAAAATTTTAAAAATAACAAAATAGCGGCGATTTAAAAAGTTGTTGTGGGTAGCATTTTTTTAGGAGTGAAACTCGGACATGTGTACCCCTGCAAGCACTATAAAATTGGTAATTCTAAATTTTAAGACCAACCAGATCAAAATCGATCCGGTGGAAGTCCAGATTCAGGGGAAGAAGTATTTTGTTTAACAACCCTTAAAAAATTTAGAGTTCCTACGCCCATGTCTTAAGAATTTTGCTGGATTATAATACATCGTTGGAAAGCTTGTCAAAAGTACTATCGAAAAAAAAAATACTCGATCAAAATCGGATAAGGGTTGTAAGTTTAAGGGTAGTTTTTTAATTTTAAAAAGGTAAAGGAATGACTTAAAAGGCAGTAATTCAAAAAAAAATATGTAAAGACAGTTTCTAATAGATCTCGATGAGCTGAAAACAACAGTTTTTGTTTCATTTCGATATATTGAACGGTGCACTTCCCAGACAACAATTTTACATTCTTTGCACATAATAAGAACATTCTGTTTGGAACAAGGATGTTATATTAACATGCGTAAATACCGTTCAATACATGATCAGAATGTGATAGTCACCTCAAAAGGCCGTACCAAATTACTTGATATGTATATGCAACGAATGTTCTGAAGTATGTAAAGATCAAATTCTCAGCATTAGATGGTAATATTCTATTTTAGTCCAAACAAGAACGTTCTTAGAATATGTCTTGATACTACTCAGTGCATGATAAGGATATTATATTCAGGTGATAAAAATATTCTGGTAGTACGTACATAGCATATTCTCAGTATTAACAAATATTTTTACTGTACACAGTTTAGACTACTACTGCACAACTACTGTCTATCGCGAGTTTCGATAACCAAGTTCTATATTCTTCAAATATCAAAAGTAATCTTGTAACTTGCTCATCCAAACAAAAGGAATGAATATCGCACATTATATTCACGTCCCCAAAAGGATATTCCTTTCATCGTTTGTACAACATATTCTTATCATACCATCATATCACTTTCAGTGGAATGATTGTTGGGTATTTAAAAATTACATGATACGAACATGTTAGGAATGTACCGAACATACAAATTTACAAGAAAAGGAACGTGAAATGGAGTTGTTTAGCATATACCTTTCAGAATGTTCGAAAACGTAATTGAATGTACCATTAGTGTTATGTGGGTTTTTATGATTTTCCAGAAAAAAGCAAAACATGAGGGTTGCAAATATGGAATATTTTGATAAGGGATGATGATATCAAAAAAATGGTATCTCAGTTTTTTCTAAATAAAACCCAGAATCTATCCATATGAAAAATTTTAAAATCCATCAAGATTTAACCGAGTTGTGGTGAAAAAAGGGATTTTTAGAATAAAAATCATCCCTTTGTTAGGGGCAGCCGGATTTAAAAAAAAAATTGCCAAAACAAACATTTCAACCCCTTCTACAACCATGGAAAATTTCATAAAAAACCGATGTGTTTGACTGGTTGTCATAATTTTTGTAACAGCTCCATAGGTGAGCATATCTTTAATTATTGGTATATAATTTTAGGTAGAAGCTCAAAAACTCAATTAAACTTACTGTTTAAGATTATACCATGGTACTTTAAATCTAACGAAAACTTTAATCTCGTTTCTAGGAGTATAGGAGCAATTTAGATCACATTGTGCATTGTTTTTAACCAAGAATTTTAATCTTGGCAATATAAATCGAAGAAACTTTAAACTGGCGTCCCTATGAAACCTGCAATACGTCTTTTGATTGCACGATATTGTGGTTTATCTTCCGATACAGTGTTTAAATCATTGTAAATTCAAGTAAATAGTGTATCATTGTTATTTATAGCTATTAAAGAACGTGTAGTTTCTCCTGAGAGAGCTAGAATCGTGTAATCATAAATTATGTGATTCTCGTTTATGCAGAATCTTTGTTTATTATATGTTGTGTGTGGGTGCATTTTGTGTGAAAATGCATACTTCGTAAGGTCGAAGAACCATCTTGGATATTTAAGGGTGTTGCTGGAATACCGAGCTTGAAAAACAAACAAGTCAAAGAATACTAAGTAAAATATGCATATGTTATAATTTTAGATGTTGCTTAATTGTATATTTTGATGTTAAATTACAAAACAAAATCGATTTTGTTACAACAGTTGGGTATACATGAAAGATGCAGTGTGAAAAAGCCAAAAGGAAAAAATTTATTATTTCGTACGTATTTATAGAAAATCCGGAAACACTTCAAATTTAAATTATAAATTGACATTCTTTAAGTGAAAATTTGATCCCTATCTTCAAGTCCCTTTGAATGACAGTTACAACCCCCAATTTTTTAAATTATGGGAACTATGGGCTTGCGATATATCGTTTCAAAGGTCTCTTCATTCTCTATCCAAAAATGTTATTAGTTTTTAAATTTATTGCAAAATTAACATAAGAAAATAAAATATCTGAAATGTAATATTTAATTGTTTGTAACGAAAAAAATATGGAATATGGTACAACGTACCAATGCAAATAAATAAATAACCCCGAAAAGACAGAGATGGTATTTTTCAGAAGAAAAAGGAGGCTTATGAATCTTCAGGCTCCAAAACTTCTAAAAACTGAATTAAACACTAATCTAGGCGGCTGTACCTGGAGATTGTTCCCTAAACATAACAAGAGACATGAGAACTATACCAACTAGAGCGATAGGATCCTAAGTCACAGTCACAGCACAAGAAATATCAAAGACTTAATGGTGTTACAAGAACATAATAATCGAATATCTCTTCGCAAAGTATCAACCACAACTGGAATTTTAAAATCCTATGTTCAGAGATGTATATGAAGGTATTGAAGTTAACTCTTTATAAAATACAGATACACCAAAAAATATATGAAAGGGATTTACAAACCAAAATTGTTTTTTTTTGAGACATTACTAGATTTATTTAGAGAAGTTCCTGATGTTTTACATATAGTGTCAGATGAGGCTAGACTTCATTTAAACGGGAAAAGTAAAAAACATAATTGTAGCATTTGGCGGTCTGAAAATCCAAGGGTATTTTAGGAATACGAAAGAAATTCATCAAAGTTGAACGTTTGGTGAGGCATTTCTAAAGAAAAAAGCAATTTTAAACTATCTGGTCTCAAATTAAACCTAATTTCATTACAACCAAATGATCTATATTGACCACTATTTTCTAGGAAACGTAGGTTTTTTACAATATCATGAAAAGGAAAAAATTACAGGTTTTTGGCTTAAAGAAACGTAACGATGACGTATATATTTTCTATAATTTTCTATATTTCTATTGTCTAGGTGCCTTATTATTCTGAAAATCTTTAATCTGGTACTGTTAGTTACATGCAACTCGTTAAATCACCACATGCTCGATCTAGGCAACCGGTCCACGCTTTTACCGAATACCATTAATCAATTACTGTCTCGTTTCCAATGGCGAAACGGCCATACAATTGTAAATAAAATCTCAGATATCGATAAGAGATTAAAGAAATACAAAGACTACGTGAAGTAGTTTATTAAATCAATAAAAAAATAACCAGAATTTACTGAGATTACACAAATATTTCATTCTTTTTGATTAAATTTTTCAATGTGATAATACTAATACTAAATTTGATATAAGTGGCCTGTTTAGGGTCAGTAGTACTAGTCAAAGTACTACCAATAGTCCAAATTACAAAATTTAAATCCCCCGCCTTTAAAAATTAGGCCCGGCAACCCTTACTGGTGCGCTGCGATCAACGCGATACCAACTGTTACAATAGGGTTGATGACCCTTATTATACCGGGTGTCGCAGAACTTTCTGACCCATTTTAACTGCAAATATATCGGAACTTAAAAACCATAGAGGGGTGCGGTTTTCTAGGAACAATTTCTTTTTATATATGAATCCCATTGGCCATGGTAATCTTTGAATATTTCCAATCTCCAGTGCATTTTGTACTCTTCTCGTGCGATGGGGCGTAGCAATGTCATCTATAAAAATGAAATTTACTCCAATAATGGGTTCAATAATGTTTCGAACATCTATCCCTTGGAATAGTGCCTGGAATAGGAATAAGCTGCGTACGACGTCCATGCATTATGCCTCCCCAAAACATTACTGATTCTCCTTGGTATGGAACGACTTTCCTTGCAAAAGTTAGCCTGCCGTCCTGGCCCTCTTCAAACTCTTTGTCTGCAGCTATTACTGACTAAGCATTTTTCGAAAAGAGTAAATTTAGTTTTAAATTACCGAAAGACTTTCCCACAATCGAGTTTACATGCTGAGAAAAGGTTTTTTCTAATTTAGTTGCTAATTTACTCTTTTATACTGGATGGCTGACTGGTGGCTTGATAAGACTGATTATTTTTTGACGTTTCTTAAAACCAATGAAATGCTTCTTTCTTTGTCACAAGAGTAAGTTTCAACCAATTATGACAATTATTACAGAGGGAATAAATCTCTTGTGATTATTGTCGGGAATAATCACTGTAGCTTTTATTTGTCTAGCTACTGTCAGATACTTGTCAAAATAATTACTTAATTTTGTCAACGCGAAATCGGTTTAGTAACCTTTTCTGATGTGTCAACGATATTTTCATATATTGTAAGTAATAATTAATTAAATTAAATTTTTCAATAATTTTATTGATCTTTTTTATTGTAAAAATTTGTGAATCAAATAATAATCTTGTCAAATATAATTCGAGAGTTCCATAAATTAGAAAATAATTTGACAGATTTTCTTCAAACTTGTTACCATTTGGCAATAGCCACTCGAATTATCACTAGGTATGGTTTAGACTAAGTACACTTTTAAGAACCACTTCACTTAATTTTTATCTTATAAGAAGGAAAAATAAAATCGGAGATTATATAAATAAATACTTTATAATATAATACATTTATGATTTATTTAAAAAAATTGCAATTGAAACACGAATTCTAGGCTTTTCCACATTTCATAATTGAAGAACTAATTCGAACCGTAAACCTGGCTTAACGTCATGATGTTACGTCAAATGTCAAACTATTGACGACAATTTGAAATTTAAACTCGCGATTTGGCGAATGGCGAGTTAAATCTAGAAAATATCGACAAAATAATCGATGAAAACACGCCGCAAAATACCAGCTTTATTCGGGTTTCGTTTTTCGGACGGTTTAAGAACGATTTGCTGACTGCGCACAACTGGATGTGCAGTAGACTAAATCCAAGGACTATTTATGTACGGTTTGAAAACTATCAACAAATGAAAAAACCCGAACGCCTTATTTTTTAATAATCTGATACAAAAAGTAAATTATTTTGTCCACAAACCTAAAATGTTGGATAAACTGTTCATCACTATATAGGGGTACTGTTTATTCGGCATAATTCTCATTTTTTACTTTTTTCTGTAATAATTCGGGTAAAAAAAGATTTGCTGCCATCTCCAATCCATCATCACTTAATGATGAAAAAGATGAGGATGAATCCATATTAATATACTCAATAAATTAAAATACCAAGAATAATTTGAATTTAAAATGCACACTACAAACAATGACTGACAAATGACCAAGCGCATGCGTCAAATAGTCCACGAAAAATTCTTACTTTTAACCTTGGACTGATTTGACAGTTTTCAAATTGTCCGAAAACAGTCAGAAATAAAACCCGAACACCAAACTAAAATTATAGAACGGTTCGAAAACCGTAAAGAAAAACCCGAACACAGGATTTTTTAGTGCGCAGAATCTTGACAGTTTGAAAACAGTAATCACGTAAACCCGAACAAAGCTACCATTAGAAGTAAGAAATATATATGGAAGTTTTTTATGGAATTTTGCAATTCGAGAAAATTCGGAAATAGAAGTGTAGAAGATCTAGCCTTGATATTAATAAATAAGTTAAACTAAAATGCCAAAAATTTTCTCCCAAATATCCTTTGGATATTACTACTGATGAAAGTTTTTCATATATTTTAGCTTCATTGAATATTTCCAGTGGTTAGTACTTTTTATTCTCTCTTTTTACTCTCTCAACGTCATCATTATTCTTAGTTTAGTTTTTGTAATTGTTACTTGTCGAATTGGAGCATGTTTTTGAAATAATCTTAGTAATAATCTTCTAACTTTTGATCTACATTGTTTACCAAATAAATATCTTCAAAGTTTGTATACATTAAGTCGCTATTGAAGTCTCTGAAGTTACGGTATGTAAGGGCAAATAGATCGAATTTTGTAAATATGCATTACCAATTATACATAACGGAACTTTTAACGAAATATATAGTCGATAAGATTTATTTATAAAATTTCCAATTTATTAAAAAATAAATAAAACAGCTAAATAAAAACGCTCGTTCATTGTTCGCCTTAACTAAATTTCCGTCTCGTATTTCTTCTTTACGGTCCTTAAAAAAAATAACAAATTTTTCGTTGTTAAAATAATGGCATAATAAAAAGTAATACAATCGCAATGTATGTATTATGCATACTACTTTCGAATTGTAAGATGCTTAGTCCTGAATTATCTTTCTTCTTAAAGACGTTTTATTAGATCCTTATAAGGCGTACCCGCTGTTTTATTGTCTGCAGTGACATGTGATATTTATTTAAGTAGTGGATTATTGAACAATCTTCCAAAAAGAGCGAGTAGATCCACAAAAAATACGACCATTATCATTTTACGATACTTCAAAAGTTACTTTTACATTCTCGCTATATCCACGGTTTTATTTATTTCTTACTTCATTTGTGAATAAATCAGACAATTTTGCCGTGTTCATCTTTAAGTTAAAGGAGATTTTTATACCTATCTATAATTAATTGTAAAATATAGGTAACAAAAGGATATAACTAGAAATACTTTATTGAATTTTATTTTACAGTAAAAAGAATTATTTTCAAGTTAGCTAGCTTTTGATTACCATTAAATGTACAAACAAATAAAAAGACGTTAAAAATTCAAATTACATAAGATTCTGGACGAAACAAGAAGTTGATTTCAATTCGTCGGTTCAAAGAACAGACTTGTCTTGTCCGTTGAACCAGTTGATGCTCTTGTTGTTGTCCCTCTCGTTTTAGGTAGGCTTCTTTATTCTTCTCGTGTTATCCTATTAGATCGGCCTCGTCTTTTTCTTTGGGTTTTCTTAGTGGTTTACCTGTAACATATAAAAATTTGATTAGTGTTGAAGAAGCTGGATCTTCAGTCTGACGTACTTCCACTGCCCATCGCCCGGGTCGTAATTCAGCAAATTCCTGGGTTCCGCATTTGAATGGTCATCAAGTCTGGCAAAACATATCTCCGCCTTATCGTTCATAAGATCGAGAATTCTTTAGATTTCCAGATCTCTGAAGATGTCTTGGTTGCGAACGTACCAGGGTATATAATGTTCTGCTGGACTTGTACCATATTCTTGTTGATTTTGCATGTTTGCCCCCAAGCGAGGGATGCGTATGTCAGGATCGGTATGAGTAGCAGTTTCGTACGCAGTTGAAGGTCGCTGTTGCGTCCGATCAGGCACTTTAGCGCAGACCTTGCGGTTTTGGCTACTACCGTTTGGAAATGCTGTTTGAAAGTCAGCCCTTTGTCTAAGGTATCTCCCAGGTACTTCGCCGTGGGGCTCCATGGAACTCTCTGCTCGCTGAGTCTTACTTCTTCTGGTGTTGGTTGTCTTCTCTTTTGACACAGTATGGCCAGCATTTGGTTTGACACTGAGTCGTACACCGGCGCTTTCCTTGGATTTAGTTTCCGGATGATGTCTCTGACCTGCGCTCGATGCGTTGGCTCGATGACCTCGTCGTCTTCCTCATTCTTATTGGTTGAGCAGGCATTCCCGCTCCAGAGTATCGAGAAGTGCTTGTCCTTTCTCCTCGTCGGTGTATACAATACCTCTCGCTCCATGGAGCGCGGGTATTGGTGTCTTGTCCTTTCGCAGTACTTTTTGGAGGTTCCAGATTCCGTTATCCTGTGGGTTCAGCGTTTGAAAGTTCCGCTTCTTTGACTCGCTGGTGAAGTTCGTTGGCTAGTCGCTTGTCGTCCGGATGCAGCGTCCGCTGGACCCTTTTTATGGCCCTACGTTTCTCTCGGATCAGTGCCTGAGTGTTGTCGTCTATCTTTCTTTGGATTTTTGAAGTAGAATAGCACAGTTAAAAATATTAAAGAGTTTGCAAACAGTTCATGAACTGTTGTACAACCCATTTTATTACAGTAGTGCAGTCGAATTACGTGAAAGAGTGACCAATTTATGACTTAAGTCCGAATTGAGGTAGCTAAGTGGAAGGGGGTAGGTTTGATAATTACAAATCGAAAGGCGACCATCCAAGATCTTAGATGCGTGCGAGGGGTGCGTGGTAGGGGTGGAAAGGGGGTGAAAACGGTTTTTGCAATTTGCAGCGTAAATACGCATTTTATTGAAAAAAGTTAAATGGAAAAGTTGTAGATAATAAAAAAATCGACAACTTTTGTCTGAAACATTTTTTCACATAACCTAAAAATAAAGGCTAAAAAAGCGAAAAACCATATTTTTCGTTTTTTATTTTTTACTCAGCGAAAAATCAATATTTTGTTATGAAATTCAGTACAGTGATAGCTTTTTGTATCCCAAAAAAGTAGAATTTTTTTTTGTACGATAACTCAATTTTTTTTCGACATATTAACGATTTTCGAAAAAAAGATCTCATTTTGTAACGGCTCCAAAGGTCCGAATTTTTATTTCAGACGCCTCTTGAAGATCTCATTTTTTTCGTAATGACTTTAATTTTCTTATACAATAATAAAAAATACTACTTCTAGCAAAAAAAATCGTTTAAAATCGAAAAAACTGAAAAATTCATAATTTTTCACGCGTATCTTTTTCCTACCCTTCTACACGTTATATTACTCTCAAAAATATTTCAGTTAATTCCAGACAGTCTGCTTAAAAAAATTTCCTGCAGTTGCAAAAAAGGTTGCAGTTCTTCAAGATGCAGTTGTCGAAAACACGGTTTAAAGTGTACGAATTTATGCTCGAATTGCTACGGCGTTAATGATTGTACTAATATCGAGCAATCAATCACAGAAATTGCCGATGTACATCCTTCAGAACACGTTGACCAAAACGATGCATTTTAATGAGAATCGTATGCTAGAAGAGAAAGAAAATGTCGAATCTGACGAAGAAGAATCAGAAAATGATAATGAAGATGAAGACGAACATTATAAAGATGAAGAAGATGATGAAAATGAAGACGAAAATGATGAAGATGACGATGAAGAAGAAGTACAAGAGGAAGAAGAATGTAATTCGCAAGTCAAAAGGGCGAGATATAATTATAAATAAGAAACAGTAAAGTTGTACTTTCTTTGTATAATTCATCGTATGCACGTATAAAATAATTTTTTTTATTTTTTTAATCAATATAGACGTCCATAATTTCCTTTATTTTAATCCTACAAACTACAATAAGGTGTGATAAATTAAATGCATGTACATGAAATATTTTTGAGAGTAATATAAAGTGTAGAAGTGTAGGAAAAAGATACGCGTGAAAAATTATGAATTTTTCAGTTTTTTCGATTTTAAACGATTTTTTTTGCTAGGAGTAGTATTTTTTTATTATTGTATATGAAAATTAAAGTCATTACGAAAAAAATGAGACCTTCAAGAGGCGTCTAAAATAAAAATTCGGCCCTTGGGAGCCGTTACAAAATGAGGTCTTTTTTTCGAAAATCGTTAATATGTCGAAAAAAAAATGGGTTATCGTACAAAAAAAAATTCTACTTTTTTGGGATACAAAAAGCTATCACTGTACTGAATATCATAACAAAATATTGATTTTTCGCTGAGTAAAAAATAAAAAACGAAAATTATGGTTTTTCGCTTTTTTAGCCTTTATTTTTAGGTTATGTGAAAAAATGTTTCAGACAAAAGTTGTCGATTTTTTTATTATCTACAACTTTTCCATTTAACTTTTTTCAATAAAATGCGTATTTACGCTGCAAATTGCAAAAAACCGTTTTCACCCCCTTTCCACCCCTACCACGCACCCCTCGCACGCATCTAAGATCTTGGATGGTCGCCTTTTGATTTGTAATTATCAAACCTACCCCTTTCCACTTAGCTACCTCAATTCGGACTTAAGTCATGAAAAAAAGGTAACTCGACTGCACTACAGGCAAATAAGGTGAAAGTAAAAAATAAGTAAAATTTGTGCTCTTAAAAGAAAAATTGTTTATCTCATAAAGTAACCACTTTAACCTACAAGTATTATACATTTTTGAAATCAGCTCAAAGAGGAGTATCCAAATTTTACATAAAAAATATGAGAAGTAATTTAAATAAAGGGATGCTGCTAGGGGTGAGGGGGTGGCTTTTCCAGTATGTTTAAATAAGCCATAATATGCTTGCCCCTTCCAACATAAATTGACGTGATTTTGGATTTTTCCTAAATACCAGTATTACAAAAGTTATTAAAGGTGGATACTTTTATCTGAAAAGCAGTGTATTTGGGGATATGTTAAAAATAGGGTGTTCTCTGAACCTATTACCACTAAGGATATTATGATACACAAAGTAGTTCAAGTTTTTATTAAAACACAAAAATTGTTATGCAAACTGGTCAGATATTTTTGTGTATTGAAAACATTGTGCATATTTATGCAAATGAAAACACCTTTGTTCCAATCAAACTAAAATATCATATTATTAAATATGTTGTTTCTCCCCACCCAAAGTATGAAGTTAAATTTAAGAATGATTGATCCACGAATTATTTTCTATTAATTCGAATAAAACAATTAGAAATTTAAATTAAGACACGTCTTAGAAAATGTATTTTTTATTACAAACCAATAACAATGTTTTACATGCCTACATTACTAATTATAAGTATACAACTACATACAATAAAATATTCAAAATTTTGAAACTAAAACGGCTAAATAAATTCAGTAACATTAGCGACGAAACTGTGTAACTAATTACATTATGCAACATAATAGTTACTTAATTATTAATCTGATTGAATTAAACTCCGTATTAAAAGTATGAAATTGGAAATGTTCAGTAAGTACTCTTAAAAATGCATTATTACTAAAAAAACACCAAAATGGTGAGTTAAAAAAAGGACCCAATGTATAATTAAAAAAGTAAATCTTATGTCAAAACACGTTTGTATAATTTATTTGATAAATCAAGACGAGATCGTATTTTTGTGGTTTTTAAAATCAAAGTATTTCAACTAATAATAATAATTTTATTATAAGACACTACTGACGTTTCTGTTTAATATTATGTTCATTGAAATAAGCAGCATACTCCTTTAATGTGCCAACTTCAGAAAAATAAAAATATAATTTAAAAAAATCGACCCATATTACATGAACTAAATGAAATAAAAACATCTTTCTTTGTTATTTACTCAGATCACTTAAATCAGTCGCAATAATAATAAATGACGCTAAACAATTTCCAAAAGATACATTGTAACCATAAAATTAACATGTGTCCAGAAATAAGAATTAAAAAAAAACACAAATATAAGTTAATATTTTTAAATACAATTCGGAAATACTAGTGTATCAAAAGAATAAAAAAAATAAACCTAATAATAACAAAAGTGAAGAAAAATAATCATGTCACAGGTTGCTTAAACCTTTCCAAACGAAGTTTGGCTTTATCACTGTCTGATATCCCATTTGCGACTTTTACTGTTGTTTCTGAACCAAATCTTTGTTTCCTTTTTTCCAATTTTTCTTTATTTTCCAAATTTGACATAGCTGTTGACACTGATACACCAAATCTAGCTGCTCTTTGTTTTAAAACATCCATACTGGTATCCTAAAATTATATAAAAGATTATAGGATATAGAAACAACTTAAATGCTTATAATTTGCCCAAAAAAAGTTTTTGAGCTAAAAAATTAGTTTTGTTAGCATAAAACAGTTGTAAAATATAAGTAAAGATATTTAAAAGTAGGATTTAAAAAAATGACCATGTCACCCATTTTATTACACAAAAGTTGCAGTAAAAATAAAATATATAGTAAAAAAAATTGTTACTAATAGGAACCCATTGATATTGTAATAGTTTTAACATTTTCTTTAATTTTAAAACAACCTGGCATTTGCAAATTTGTTCAAAACAAAATATCCTTTAAATATGGACAAATCTTACCACTTTTGATGATGTAATGCTGGTAGAACTGTTTCCTACACCAAATCTCTCTGCTCTTGCAGCTCTTTTGGCATCCACACTCACAGTACCAAACTTTTTTGCTCTCATTTCTAACCTCTACAAAAAAAACAAAATTATTATATATACCAAGACTAGTTTTGTTTAGATGCTTCAAAATAGAAACTATTAAAAAAGCAACAAATATGTTTTATAAGGTTAGAATCTTTATGAGATATCAAAAATAAGTGACTTTTCTTGAATTTGCAATTAAACTTAGCTAAGAGATTTTGCCATGTTAAAAATCCATCATACTTGGCAGAGGCAAGAGGAGGTCAGTATATCTTAGTAAGTATAACTTTATTGACCAAACAAATGCTAACTTAGCTAGGTTTAACTTAGATTGGTGATATAAAAAAACTATTTTACTTACCTCCTTTGCTGATAAATCTGACAGCTTAATAACTTTTTTTTCTTCATTTTTATCAACACTTAACTCATCTGCAAGTACATTTTCATTAGATGTGTCATGTTTGTCTGAATCTGTGTCGAAATTTATACTATTATTTCTATTTAGCACAACTTTTTTGGGTGGAGCAGATTTTTCAATGGGTGATGTATCTTCTAATTTACGTTTTAAGGGAGTTAGGGTTTCATCCAAATCATTGTCTAGAATTGCAGATTCATTGGTATCTAGATGCTCATCATCATCTTCCTAAAAATTGACATTTAATTCATTTTCACATACATACGAACCTTGTTCAAAGTTTGTGTGCAAGTTTTACTTACATTTAATAAATCTTCATCTAAATCATCTACTGATTCAGAACCAATATTTTCCTTAGATTTCAATACTGTCTGCAGTCGTTCTATTAGTTCAGTTTTATTGCCAGCAGTGCTTAGTCCTCGAAGTTTTAGTTCCTTTTTCAAATCGGGAACCTACAACAGTTATACATAACCTATGTATTTAAAAAATATATTTTATTAGTTGGTAACTGAGTATTACTATAACTAAACAATTGGCATAATGGAATATGAATATTTTTTTTATTTTTACCTTTAATTTTGATAAATCCGCATTATTATCTGTCAACGTCTCATCTGCCATTTTGAAATACACAAAATAGAAATTAGGTTAGCATAGGTTTATTCTCTCTTCTTTTTTTTTCAAATTAAAGCTTTGTTCGTAGAACGATCAGCGACGGTTTCCAACTGCAAATCGCATGCGCAATAAATATTTTCAATACGCATGCGATTTGCAGTTGGAAACCGTTGGTGATCGTTCTACGAATAAAGCTTAAATAGCATAGAACCGACAGGACCTGTATTGTGACATATGTCACTTAAAATTGGTTTTGTGATTATAACCTTTAAACATAACCTAACCTTAGAAACATAACATACCTTTATTAATGTTCTGTGTTGTGCCCTTTAATTTAGTCTTTAGTACATCTACAATATTTATTACATAGTTAACCAAAGTAACTTAACGGGGAATTGGCCCTTGAATTTAATCCTATTCCTTTCTTATAATCTATAGTCTTGAAATATGTCCGAAAAGAATTCTGCACCTGGTGATGGCCTTAGGTCTGTTCGAACTACAGCATTATTTAGAGCCGTAAACTTCGAATTATATACTAAACCGGTATGCAATTAAATATTTTGTATGATTTAAATATTATTATTAAAATGTAACCAATAATATTACCAAGAACATATGTACTTATGCTTTAACTCTTAGAATGCAGTCATTATGGGAATTGGATTGGTGGCAATTACAGGATGTTTGGGATACATTGCATATATGAGAAGTAAATATGAAGGAATGGGATATTATGGAGCATTAAAAGAAGATGGCACAGAATATTTTGAAAAGAAAAAATCTAAATGGGATTAATATATCCATAGGTACAAAATTATAATTGAGATATTATGTACATAATTAAAAGTATACAGATTTGGATGTATTAAGTATGTAAATAAATATTTATTAGAATGCTCCATTCTGTTTATCATGTCAGTTTATCTTTCTATTGCTTGTGCATGTTTTAACACATCTACACATCTATTAAAAATAAATATAGATTTAGTTAAAAAATATTGAGGGGTGTATAACAGAACCAACTTATTTTTAGTTAAGGAGTCAAGTATAATAATAAAACTAAAAAAATAGCAAAATAAAAAAATATAATTTCACAAAACATTGAACATATTAATTATTATAAAATAATACCTTACACAATTAATCAATATATAAAACCTTAATTAACACAACCATAAAAACTCTGCCTGCCTTTATCACATTTTTTATATCATAGTATTATTTCACTTAAAAATGTTTTCTTTATCTGTTTTCTTCAGTTTGACCTAAAAATATATACAATATTTCAATTGCTTACAATACAAAAATTCAAAGAATTGCTTGTTAATGGAAATAGATTTCCCTAGTTGCAGTAAAACTGATTAAATAGTAAATATCTAGAAGTTTTCCAAAAATAACAATGACACAAAAAGCTACAAACTACTCGTTTAATATTGATCTATTATTTGTTGTATCTTTTACAACAACCTTATACTATCTAATCTAAAGCAAAATGAAAATATATCAGTTATTTTTTATTTCTAGAAGTTGGTAAAGGAATAATAATAAACTAATAAGTATAAACTTACTGATGTATCCAACAAATTTTTAAAAGTAACTTTTTTCTCTACATTTAGTTCACCTTTGGAGTTACTATCAACTAAAATACCAGTCTTTTGATTGTAGTAAGGTGATTTTAATATATTCTCTCTAACTTTGCGAAGGGAAGACATCATTCCCGTTTCTTTTCCAAGAGAGTTACTACGTTTACGAAACTGTGAGCCAATTATTCCTTCAGTAACACTATTTCTCCTCACCACTTTACGTTCTTGAAGTCTTGTTGGGATAGGACTGGTATTTAATTTTTCTTTTGAATATGAAGATGTGCCAAAACTAAAATTACATATTAGTTTAACTTTAGATTATCAAAAAAGTTTTTGCAATATAAGTCCAAGGGAGTGACGGAAAAAATTAAACTCCAATTGGATTTCAACAATTTAGAGTATATGATATTTTCTCTAAAAAAGTCAGGACCTAAATGAGAACCCTGCGGCACACCCGAGGATACAGATATCGCTGAAGAGATGGAGCCAGCATATCTAACATATTGTGTATGTTCTCTAAGGTAACTGCTTAGACATGAAATCATGGAGCCAGCAATACCTACAGAGTTGAGTTTTGCTAACAAGAGTATATGGTTAACACAATCAAAAGCTTTTGCAAAATCTGTATATATTGCATCAACCTGAGAACGCTGTTCAAAAGCACCAATAATGAAGTTTTGATAAAGAACTAAATTAGTGACTGTAGATTTGCCGGACGTAAATCCATGCTGCCCACTATTGATTAAAGAATTAGTATCCAATGATAATTTTTTTGAGACAATACAGTCTAGTAGCTTTGGAATCTCTGATTGAATGCAAATTATCTTATACATACTTCAGAAGAAATGTTGAAATAAAAGTGACTTGATATTACTAAAGTATCACACTATTTCTCATATAATTCCACAAAATTTCTCAAGTGTACCTAAATATTACTCATTATTTCTCACAAAACACTCAAAATCACTCAATATGTTTACAAATTACTCACGCAGTTTACCCCTCAGTGAACAGTGTCTTTCCGGTGAATATTTCTGAAATTGTGTGCTTATATTGATTTTAAAATGTTATACGAATTTTAAAAGAAAACTTCACTATATTTTTGATTTAAATTATTTACAAATAATTTTTGTTCATTTTTTAAGAAAACTCTATATTTGTTGAATAAACTTCAAAAAGTAAATTGTTGCGCTTAAAAAACTCTTTCCTACAATACTCCAAGAAGAATTTCATTTATTTTGTATATTTTATATAAAAATAAAAAACATACCTTGGTCTTCTTAACTTAGACGTAGTTGGAGTACCATTTGGATCTTTTTTTAATTTTTCCTTATTGCTTGTCTCAGTTAAAGAATTGGATCTGAAAAACACAATTTTTCATTTTAACATAAGAAATACTTGTTTGAAAAACATATATTTTTAAATTAACAACTTTTTAGGAGCAGTGGCATTTTAAAAACAATTCATAAAAAATTTAAATATCTAACTTAAAAATAATACCTATTAAAGACACTATTACGTGAACCCCATTTAGGAGAACCTTTGCTGCTGATGTCCTTTTCATTGTCAAGAGTGGGTGTTGAAGCTGCTACTGGTTTCAATTTCGGCTCCTATAAAACCAACTATATAATTTACAACATATTGAGCATCAATTTATAAGTTCACTCTACCATTAAAATGCTTCTTGGATTACCTTTTATCAACACACTGTGGTGTGAACACCCCGTATATTTTGTATAATTAATTAAATTGTTTATTAAAAATATCGATGGCCTAGACCATCGTAGTTTGTTTATAGTATTTGCAATTAAGGTTGAATAAACAAAAGATAAACATAAATACAGAGAAATGCGTAGACGACGGGTTCAATATATGATATTCACGATCAAGTTCACTATGTTGCTGATACAGCATTAATTTAATTTATTTATAGTAATTAAGTGTTGTACTCTAATTCATTCATAGAAAATATAGTTTAATGTCTTTAGTGTGAAAAGTGTTTATTCCATACAACCCCCAATATTAAATATTACAACACAAATTGTACTTACATTAATAGGAGTACTAGTTTTCTTTGACTGGAGTTTTGTCTTTTGTTCCGTTTTTTCTGGTGTGGAAGGTCCTTTAAGAATAAAGTAAAAAATTTTACTAAATCTTAGAATTTGTAACTAAAACATATTTTACCTTTCTTCATTTCTTTGATGGGAATTACTGCTCTTAGTGGTCCTTTTTTTGGTCCAGCAGTTCCAACTTTAGACTTCACTGCAAATGTTGAGCTGTTACTGTCATTGCTTTTAACTGATGAATTGTTGCTGGTTATGTTCTTGTTAAAATGTGTATCCATAGATGAAGTAGATGAATGTCTTTTCTCAATTTTTTTTGGTAGTTTCTTGTTGGCACAAAGGGATTGAGATAATTTGTTCAAATTTGAATCTCCAATTTCTGAAGTTATGGACGTATTGACTTTGTTTAAGGAATCTAAACCAACAAATGGTATTAAAAAAACCTTGTTTAACATGTAAGATGACAAATTTAATTAAAAATCAATATTTTTTGCATTCTATGTTACACAGAAATACTAGTCTATAAAAATATGTTGTCAATCTATATTTAAATAAAGGAAAAATAACCTATCATTACCACATATTATTGATATTAATACAACATTTAAAATATATATTTTGTTTTAATTAAATTGATATAGTCCCCCTTAAGATAATAAAACTATTACCTGATTCTTTTTTGTCCATATTAACTAATTCATCAACAATATTTTTATCTTTCTCTATATCATTATGTGTTATGGATGAGTGACCTGAATCTTCTAAATCATTATCTTGGCTTGTTTGACTATTGTTCAACATTTCAGCAAGATTTTTTAGTAATAACAATCCTTCTGATTTTTGCTTCTCACTTTTATGAGTTGTATTGAAAATATCAGATAGATTCTGTAAAAGAAACCATGGCGATGAGATTAAATTTGAGAAGGGCAAAATTGCATGCCATTACTCCAATAAAAAGGATAATCCAAACACACAAATTTAACAAGGAAAAATAGAAATCTTTATTGGGATTAATTAATCACTGTTGGGTTGATACTACAAGTTTGAGTTAAACTTTTTTCCCAAAGTGTTGATATTTATTTATATTTTTGAAAGTACTTAAAATGTCACTGACCTGCAAAATGTCTTTGGCATCTCGAGATTTGCTTGAATCACTTGATGATTTTGAATTTCTTTTATTTAGTTCTTTATTGGAAATTAAATTAGGTAATAATTTGTCAACAGTTTTAAATACTGAATCAGTGCTGGTTTTAGAATCTGACTCTTTGCTTTTAATACTTTCATCTAAGTCAGGCCACTCAGGCTGAGGAGTTGAATCCAATGGACCATTTTCAAAACCTTGATAAAATTAAAAGTAAGTAAAATGTTAAACAATAAGTTAGTTACTTACATTCATTTAAAAAAGATCCATCAGCAATTTTTTGTGCAATGTGATTTCCCTCAATAAACACAGAGTCATGCTAAAAGAATTGGTAAAATGTGCTTTATTTTTAAAGTTGTATAACTATTTATTTGTTTAGATAAATGATAAAATAACAAAGGCAAGGCAATTACTTGATTCAAGTTTTGTTCTTAGCAATTACATTTAAAAATATTTATGTAAACATCTTTTCTAAAATATGATTCCTCTCTAACTGCAATATTATTTTACATCCCTGAAGTATAATACTGAATTAGCAAGTCTCCACAATAATCTTATAAAGAAGTAATACTAATAACTATTCAGAAATTAATTTATTATGTGTACTTACAAACATGTCATCTTTGTCATCACTAAATGCTAGTTTTTCAGGATGGATATTTGTAGAAAACATTTTCATTTTTGCAGGCCTTCCAGTACTCCAAAAAAATTGTCCTGCTTCAATTGGATTACTTGAAGTTAGTGGAGGTTGTGAATTAATCCTATTTCTAGAATCAAGGTCTGAATTGATCATAATTCTAGCATTATTTAAAAGAGAATGACTAGGAGAAATTAATGAATTTGAATTTGTTTGTTCAGTCTTAGTTAGTGTAAATATTTTAGAAGGATACTCCAAACTATTACTATTAAATGATAAACCAGACATTTGAGAGGTAGTAGATAAAAGACGTCTAGATGGACTAGATATTAAAAAACCTGTATCTAAAATTTTGTTTGAACTGTTAACATTTTCAACAAATGATAACATTATATCAGGAACTTTTTCATCTTCATTACCAAAATTAATATTTAAATTATTTATTTGTAAAATGCCCAATGATTCTCTACCAACATCTGAGTCTTCCAGACATAATACATTTTTTACACTCAGCAGATCTCTGTCTGTAAAACTTAAATTCAAATCCTTCTCAAATCCTGGATGCAAGATTCCCAATGATTCCCTACCATCTTGCAAAAATGAATTGTCAATGGGTAAATTCAAATTGGGTGATAATGTTGTAAAAACTGGTGATTTTGCTTGAGACTGAGTATTAAATAGCACTGACTTAATTGGACTAAAATGTTCCATAATTGGGCTAAAAATAAATTGCAACTTGTAAAGTTCTAATTAACTCATTTAAAATACTTACATTTATTTATACAATACATATATCAAATAAAACTGGTTTCATACAAAAAGAGTTTTTTTTTTAATTTACAAATGATAAACGGTTAATATATGAACTGTACCAAATCTAAACATTTAAATACAAGACATACAACAAATAAATCATAAAACAACAGAGCAGATCATAAAATGAGTTTTTTTTTTTAATTTACAAATGATAAACGGTTAATATATGAACTGAACCAAATCTAAACATTTAAATACAAGACATACAACAAATAAATCATAAAACAACAGAGCAGATCATAGAATGAGGTTCGAACTATAGAACAAAAAATAAAAAGATAACTGTGCGTTCGCAAATGTAAATAAAAAAGAATCAAGAGAATAATTAATTACGTGATGCAATTTATTGTACTTTGTGAAAGTCCATCATATAGAGAGAGAATACTACAAAAATAACTTTTGCAACAAAACTTTCACGGTTATTTAAGAAATTAACTTTTTATCTCAATGACAGCTGTTTCTGTTTCACTTCTTTTTTAAAACAGTAAAGTTAATTATTTAAATAACCGTTGCAAAAGTTAGTTCTTAATTATTACTTATTTTCTCTTGTTTCTTAGATCTTTACTTTACCCCTCAAAATTTTTTATTGCATCATTATTTATTATTTGTGGTTATGGTTATCAAAATAAACAAGCACGGAACAGAAAATAATTTTTAACCATAGAGCTAGAAGAAGTATTCTATGGAAGCTACAACTCTGTGGTAACATGTCAATCCTTATTTCTGTTCTATGATGTCCAGTAGACACAAATAAATTTAAGCGTTCTGCTTCGGTTTCTAGCGCAAGTAGATGCCATTCTGATTCTTGTAAGCAAAAAATCATTGACAGTTATGTGTTTTGTGTGTTTTTGGTATCTTCTTATAATTAACTTTGCAAAATGATTAATAAAGAATCTGGATTTATTATAGACAAAATATGTAGGTGTTGCATGTGTGAAAATGAAAACATGCTTAATATGTTTGAGCAGAAAAATGAAGAGAAGACGGAAGATTCAACAACACTTCTTTCAGATATGCTAGAGGCTTGTGCTTCAATTGAGGTAAGTTTATAGGCTTTGTTTTGTTCAGAATGTATTAAAAATATGTTTAAGGTTTCTTCTGGGGATGGATTGCCAAATAAGTTGTGTAAAAATTGCGAAGAAAAGTTAAAAAGTGCCTATGAGTTCAGAAAGTTGTGTCAAAAATCTGATACAACTTTAAAGGATCTTACTCAGGATACAAAAAAGGGGATCCGACAAGAAGAAAATATAGTTGTGCAACCAGATTTGATTGATGATGTTTTTGTTGAAGATGAAGATAATGTTCCCCTTATAGAAAGAGGTGTTAAAAGAAAAAGAGGTAGACCTAAGAAAAAAGATGTGGAAGATTTAACATGCCAATTTTGTAATAAGGTATTGCAAACCAAAAAAGGTCTAAGAATACATCTTAGTTCCCATACAGGTGAAAAGTTACAACATTGTTTATTTTGTGATGCTAAGTATTCTAGAACTAATCACTTATTAAGGCATATAAGTACTCATAATAAGCCTGGCTTAATTCATTTTTGTGAAACTTGTGATAAAGCATTCACTGATGCAACTGAACTGTATCATCATTCAAAAGATCATGAAGAATCCAGTTTGAAAGAGAAAGACATTAAAATTGAAAAAGAAATTAAAATTGAAGGTCCAGAACTTTTTGATCCAAATAAGGAAGAGAAAAAAAATGAGAACCAAACAACTGATCAAGACCAAGCAGCAGATCATCATAGTGATCAAGATGGTAATGGTTTTAATGATTTTGCAGCCAGTGATGGAGATGACAGTAAGGGTAGTGATGATGATTTCACCATAGCATTTGATGAAAAGAAAACTAAAGGACGAAAGAAGAAAAAAGTAAAAAATGAAGATGCTGGACAAGATAAAGATAAAGCATTATATGAATGTAAGGAATGTTCTAAAGTAATGACAACATATTTAGGACTTAAAATTCACATGAGGAAACACACTGGAGCTGATTTGTCTACCTGCAATGTAAGTTTTGTAGTACATAATTTTTTCTAAGAAATATGTTATTTCCCATAAGGAAAATTATATTTTTCTTAGTTTTTGTAAATTTATCATTCAAAACAGGGAATACTAAATTATTTTCTGTCTTGTGTATGGAAAGTCAAAATATTTATCTAAAACTATTACAAGAAACAATGAAGAACATTTTTTATCATAGTAATTCATGAACTCATAAAAGTTCAGGAGAAAATAAAAAAGGTTTTGGAATATATTATAAATTTGAAAGTATTGTTTTTACAGGATAATTTAAGTTTATAAGTACACTTTTATTTATTTATTTAAAACTACAAAAATATATCACCAGACAGCTAAAACAGTATATAAAATATATATCATAGAGTGCAATATATTGGTTTTTCTTTAGTTTAGTAGGTTACTATAGAAAGTGTGGTTTATACAACACTGCATTAAATTGTGTTTACTGTGCTTGACCATATTACTACAGATAAGGTTTATAATTTTTTATGACATTGCTGATAACTTGGTTGAGAAATTCTACCTGCTGCTGATGTTTATATTGTTGGTGCACCTGTTAATCAAATTAGATAACTGATTTAATTACAAGGCATTAATGTTACAGTTACAATTATTGATTTTTATATCACTATTATTAAAAAGTTAATTATTTTATTTTTAATTGTTTATAATGTTTGAATCCGATATTGAATTTTAAATAAGATATTTGCATATTTACCCATTTACCTGTTCACTTTGTCATTAAAGATATAGCATGGCTTTTAATTATTAATGATACCTTTTTTCTTATTTGGTTTCAAATCCGGTAATAATAAAAGTATATTTAATGTAGCTGGTTTAAATACAATATTAAATAAAACCAGATCAATTTTCTTGCCGCTGTTAATGTTTTATTACATACTTAAATTTGGCAAAGAAATTTTCTGGAATGATGTTTTACATCATTTGTAAAACTATTTCACAAGACTAGATGTGATATTTATACCCAAGGGACAAAGCCATGTTAAGTATATTTATTTTGTAGCTATGCAACAAGTCATTTACTAAACATAGTCATCTTGAAAGACATTTGCAAACTCATGGCTTAGATGGGGAAGAGAAAGTGAAAGCTCTCAAGAAATATACAGACTCCAAAGGGAAAAAGGTATATTTTCATTGTTAAACTTTATAAATATGAATTCTAAAGTGCTTAGAGCATGGAGCACTTACCTTGCTACATGGAAATGGTCAATCAATTATACATAAAAATAAAGACTTTGGTACATAATAAGATTTTGTACAAAACACTAGTATCAAAAGTGGAAATGAATAAAATGCAATATCTGTTAAAAATATATATAAAAATAAAAAATAAACAATATGATATATAAAGTAAAGGAATGTGGAAAAAATGAAATACTTAATATTAAAATATATTTTCACTATTTTCTACATAATCAAGTGAAAAAAGGACAATTTATAACAAACAGATCAATAAAATAATTGTAACAGTAATTATAATGTACCAAAATGTAGGTAAAGACAAATTACAACACAATAGAAAATCATTGAGGGCTAAACAATTCATTAATAGATACAATAATTTATTATGCATAATGAAGAATGTCAAAATATGGAAGAGCAAACAACACAGCAAAAAGTAGATAAAAAATATTTTGTCTTTTCATTATAAGTAAATTTTATGTAATATATTCCATTAAAATAATGTGATTGTCATTTTTAATTGATAAATTGTCAAATCTTTTAATTTAGATAATGGAATGTGATTATTGTGACCGGAAATTCAAATACAAGAAAAGTTTCTTACACCACATGCACCAGGAACATGGCATGGATGAATTTGATAGTGATTTTGATAAATTGGAGAGTGAGAAATCCAAAAAACTGAAGTCTGAATTAAAGGATGGTAAGTAAAACCATGTCATTGATTGATAATTTCTTTACCAATTTTAAAAATTTGTAACTTTTATAGAAAATAAACTAGAAAACAGTTTAAAACTGGATGAGCTTAATATTGATGGCTCTAAACAAGAAGATGATGATGGTGACATTGGTATTCCAGATGCTGAAAATGTATTTGTTAAAAAAGCAAGGAGTAAAAATCAAGTTTGTCATGTATGTGGTGCATCATTTTCAAGGGCAAATCATCTTACCAGGCATATGACTTTGCATCGGGCTGTTCTTGTCCATCAGTGTGATAGGTATACAAAAAATTATGAATGAAATACACTCAGAAATACATAAGTTGCTCTTTATATATTGAGAATAAGGAACAAGACATTTTTTTTAATTTTAGATGTGAAAAGGCGTTTGCTACAGATGAACATCTCAAAGTTCATGTTGAAGAGGAACATATCAACAAACCCTATGTATGTACAGTTTGTAACAAACCATTTAGCAGAGGGGAACATTTAATAAGACACTTGAAAGTTCATCAGAATACTTCTGATAAAGATACAAATTTGAAATGTTCAATTTGTGAAACGAGTTTCACAAGGTAAGGTAGTTGTACTCCAAAGATTTGCTGTATGTAATATAAATAGTTATTTTCTTACAGCTAATGCTTGTAAGTTTAAAGTTAGCATATAATGTCCCTCTGAATGTGTTCTGGATTAGCTTCACGAAAATAGCATTTGTATAACAATTAATAAAATTACAAATTTTGTATATTCAATGATTTTATATATGGTGTTTATTTGTAGATCGGATCATTTAGCAAGGCATACGAAAATCCATTTACTTCAAGATAAGCGTCACGTATGTGGCGAATGCGGCAAGGCTTTCAATCGCTTAGACAACCTAAAGACACATCAAAGGATCCATACTGGCGAGAAGGACACCTCAAAGTTGCATTTGTGCATCTATTGTGGAAAGGAATTCAATAATTCCAGTAACATGGTAAGTGGTTGATATAAATTTCGGTTTATGTTAACTACTTAACCGTGTTGCTCTTATTATTGTCTAACTTTGATTAATAAAGAGAAACAGGTTTTTATGTAGCAGAATTTGTTCTGTTTGGTAGCAATTTTTAGCTTGTTGGCAACCATTTGCTTTTTATTTTCAATATTTTATTTTTTTGGACTGCTAATACACATCGATTCTCAGATTTACACTTTTCTGTTATTTGATCTTTATTTTGTTATTAGCAGATTTTTTTGTAGAAATTATTTCATATACAGTAGTTTTTTATCCTTCTTTGTAGTTATTTTCACGTCGTTTAAAAATCGGATTCTATTTCTGCTTAATTTGAATTCTTATTACATTAGTAAACTTTTTTAACAAAAACCATACCTGTGCAGATTTGAAACAAATTAGCGGGAATGATGGATTCGAGATCTATATTTGTACAATATTTGCAATTTGCTGAGCAGATGTTGATATATTATTCAATCTCTTATTCTTATCGGACAGAAATGTCCTAAAATTGAGTGAACAATGTTTTCACTTTCTCATACTGGTTTGTATTATTTTGCTGTCAAACATGAACAATTTCTGTTAGATTTTTAAATGTAATGGGATGAGTTTTTTTTCAGATTGTCCACATGAGGCGTCATACTGGTGAGAGGCCATACAAGTGTAGTGAATGCGGCAAAGGTTTCCCAAGATCACATGATTTGAAATGCCATGAACGCACTCATTCGGGTGAAAAGCCGTATCTTTGTACTTTATGTGGAAAGTCCTTTAATAAGAGCAATAAATTGGTAAGATATATTTAAACTCTACTCTGTTGTTAGTTTTTCATACAATACATACAAAAATTTAAGCGCATTCATCTCCGTTGATCCGGGCTAGCTCAATTCACATAAAGTATGCAGTGTTAAAATGCTCAAAACACAGAAGAAACAAACATGTAAAATTAAAAATTATTAAATGACAGTTATTAAATTTATGTCTAACATAGTTAAAGCAAAAACTTAAAGTAAAGATCACAACGTTAAAACAAAGTAGGAAGAGTGATAAAACTACAATTTCAAACAACAGTCAAAATATTGAAAATTAAAGTTTAAGCTTCATCAGATTTTTTTTTAATTTGAAAGTTGGCTCATTAATAATTGAAATGCCCTTAACAGAGTTAACTAACCTGAGTAGAGATACTATTAATTGCAAAGTTGTAGCTGTAATGTACAAATATTTCTACCCGAAATATACGGACGTAGATGAAGATCGTTAAAGAAAACTAGTGGAACAATAGCAAATATTTATTTGCCTGTCAAAAACTGACAGTTAATTAATATTAACAACATAATCATTTTTTGCGTAGCAACCACAACCTTTATGCACGCCGTTTTTAAATCAAAATATACGATGTCTTCGCAACAGTATCTATTAAATGAAACATGAAAGGTTTGCACCTGCTTAGTTACACAACCAGATATATTTTAGATAGAAACTCTGGACTATTAAATATTCCATTAAGTATATTGAAAATCTGCAGAAGATCTCTTTGCTTTTTACGAACCTCTATGGTAGGAATGTTTAAGAAGAGCTATAAAATGTCATAACGATAGAAAACACGCATCTTTTGCTGAACTAGTTTCGCTTTAACAATTGCATAGATTAGTCTTTGTCCTGATTAAGAAAAAATAGCAAAGAAATAGTAACTGTAGTATTGATGCTGTGTGTTAATTGGATTTTTTAAAAATGCTACTCTATGTACATGTCAAATAATAAAAAGCTATTGATGAAATTTCTGTTATATAAGAATTCCAAAGGTTGGGAAACTAAACGAAATAAAATTATATCATCAAAAGTTAGTAGCACAAACACTTTACTGACTTCTAAATATTGTATAATTGGTCATTTGTTGTTTAGTTTTCTTAGTAAGTTTGTAGTAACATATTTTTCGCTTGTTCTAGTTACGTCACAGTAGAGTTCACACTGGAGAACGTCCTTATGTATGTAATATTTGTAGCCGAGCGTTTACTCAATCCAACGATCTAGCGTTACATATGCGAAGGCACACTGGAGCTCGACCGTACGCATGCGGTGTATGTCCAGCACGATTCATTCAATCTGGACAATTAAAAACGCACAGAAGAACAACTGGCCATTGGATGGATGTTCAACCAGATCTAAAAGGAGGACATAGAGTTGAACCTGTGACTCCCGCCCATGAACCGATGCCCATTAGGTTTAAAGTTCACAGGTGAGTACATTACACATGTTTTTCACTGATCTGTAATAGTATATTAAGATTGGAGAACGGTAAGGGTTTTATACCGATCGAAGACAATTATTGTCTGATATCGGTTACCCTTAACGTTCGACATGTTTATAACCTTTTTTTGCACGATTGATAAGGTAACCGACCAGTCATTGCCACTATAAGAAGTTTAAAGGTAAAAAAACATAGTATCTGAAAATACCAATTATTGCCACTAATTTTTTAATAAAACCAATGTTTGCCACCCCAATTATTGCCATCAATCAAGCATAAATTAGCAGCTACATTTTACTCATAAAACATTTTTATTAATAATCGTTTATAGAAAATGTTAATAAAATACATATAAGCCATAAAAACAATAACAAAAATAAAAAAAAGGAACTGAAAAAGGAACTCTCACAAAAAATATTCTTGATTTCAAAATTTATATCAAAAATAAAAAGGAATCTATGCTTCATAAATATCTACTGGTGAAGGAAACTCAACGAATTCGTTCACCATTAGTTAGAAGCTTTGGTGTAGGCAACAAACCTAAAATACAATTTTTTTTAACAAATGATACATCTTTCTCATCAGTCATAAACACATTTTTGTCTATACTTGTAGATCTCATACCCATAACTTTAATGTCATTATCATCCGCAATATCCTGCACAATACACACATATCTGTAGGACACAGATCTTCGTTTTCCACCCAGGAATTTCACAAGCACATGTGCTCCTACATTACCTTCGCCTTGAATTATCTCGGTAAATTGTTTTTTATGATCTTCAAATGGGTCTACATCATCTGAGCTGCATCCACTTTCCACCCAGTCTTCTTCACTCTCTTCATCATCTTTTGAAAAATCATTTTTAGTATTTTTTTTCAATAAAAGTTTTTGTTGTCTTGCAATCTTTCTTTGTTCTTTTTCTTCTATTTTCTTTTTCTTTTCATTTTCTTTCTTTTGATAATATTGTCTCCAAGCTTCAGAGGTTACCACAGCTGGAATTTTTTCTTTAAGTTTCCTCTTTTTTGTCTGAGGTTTCGGGTCCGGCCAAAACAACGCCTTTTTGAAAGGCGTAGGAACTTTAAATTGACTGGACTGACCAATTGGAGAAGGTGTCACTTTGTTGTTAATGACATAAGTACCAGATGTACTCGGTTGGGGATCATTTACTGGTGTTAGCTCATTAATAGTAAACATGTTATTACCAATCACCATTGACTGACCATGCTTAAATGGTGTTCTGTGAACGGGGGACTGTACCATATTTCCACCATCTTTGTCACCTTCCTGAATATCTTTGCCAATGGTTTTATCCGAATTTGCTGGGACATCCAGTTTCCATTCTTTCCATATGGTAAAAAGGCGACCCTCAATCGGGCCGTTCTAATTATGTTCGTTTTCATTTAGAGATATTTCGAACTCTTTGATACTCTTTGGGATGTCTATTTAAAAAAAGGCGAAACCATTTGTCACTGGGGCGGTTCTTCATGAATGTTTTAGCTCTTGTCGTAGAATTTGTGATTTTTTGAACGGTATTTGAGAGTTGCTCCTTTGATACAGGAAAATGGCTTTCAGACATCTTTATGATCCAGTCAACAAGAGTGAACTCCTCTTCTTTCGTAAGGATTGTTGAAGGTCCCATGGGACAAACCAGTGGCGACTTTCCATCTCTTTTGTGCCTCAAGGTACTTCGGGGAACCCCATGTTTTTTGGCTGCAACAGCTGCAGGAATCCCTTTTTTAACGTCGACCTAGTGCTTTGGACATTTGTTCAGTCGTATATTTTTGTTTGGGAGCCATTTCTAGAATAAAAAAAATTCTTTCAGGAGGACATCAGCAACGCTTTTGGCTAATAAGGTAGTTGATGTCCTCGGATTAAAGCGTCATGGAGGTTGGCATTCTTTGATAGTGACAGAAAATGATGTGAAAGATTCTCTTCAAAATAAAATAGATTTTGCCGAAAAAATATTGTGCAATACTAGTAATACTACTAATGTATGCGATTCTGCAGGAATTTCTGTTAGAAGTGAAACCACAGCCCAAACAAGTGGGATTTTATTAAATAATTTTACAAATTGTGCCATAAGTTTCAATATTAATAAATACTTCGTTAGTTTTCTTTATTCTTTCAAAAAATAAATTAAAATTAAGAGATTTTTTAACTCGACGGTAAGTGAATTACAAGTTGGAGTACTTACCGTCGAGTTGCTAGTAAATGTCACCTACTAAACAGTAAAAAATGATCAATCGTGCAAAAAATCAGTTTTCTATGATTTGTTATATCGACTCCGTTTTGCTTGTTATAAATATTGTTGATATTTAATATGAAACTACTTTTCTAGGGCTATGAAAAAGGAGCAAAATATTCTTGAACAGGCTGGTCTAATGACAAGCCAACCATCAACTTCTGAAGGCGTTACCATGAACAATCAAGTACCGCCAATCCAAAGTGAACCCCATAGAATTGTTATGGGGATTATGGGTAATTTAAAAATTCCCGGCCCTGAATCCACCATCCAACCTCTACTAATCGATGGCGCTAAGTTGGCAGAACTGCACAACGCCGGCTTAGTAAACTTACCGTCGGTTATCCAAACAACGAATGGTGAAGAAATTAAATTAAAATCGGAAGTAGGAAACTTTGGTATGCCACAAGAAATTGAAAAACGGGAAGGTAATACAAACAACTCTTATCAGGACGATGTAGTGATTTATTCGAGCGTTGGACACACTTCGACTACTTATACAAGTAGTGAAAATTTTAATTTTCAAAATTTTCATTAGTTTGACTTACTTTTATAGGCTGTATTAATTTGTGTTTAGTACAATTTTGGTTGTGTAGCGATTAATAGATACACTGTTTTTGTGCAAGCATATTAGCCGATCTGTGTACTAAGTTTATGCCAACATCCAATAGTCAATAAGTTAATATAAGTAATTCTGGAATGGAGGATTATCGAAAATTTTCCAAAACTTTTTATAATGTGTTTCTTACTTAGTTGGAAGATACCAAGTTTGATTTTTGGTAATTGTTTTGACTTTTTCACCAAAGACAATTTTTATTAAAATGCTCCTATCATTACGTCAACCTTTATTGTAAAACTCCGACTTTCGAAATTTAAAGAAAATAAATGGTAATTGAATTGGTGTATTGATAATAACTTGTTTAGGTTATCAACAAAAACTGTAACATTACATAAAATTTAGCAGACTTTTTATAATTGTAAATAATGGTTTCAGTTTTATTTTAAATATCTAGGGGGCCATAAATGTAAAAATATGATTTTTTTTAAATATTAAAAAGCAAAAGCTCAGTTGAATGTTTATGATTCATAATTTTGCAACAGCCACCGTTTCAATAATATATATTTTGGTGTGATAAAAAGGCTTTTATTTAATTGTTTTATTCATATTCTTTGTAATTACTGTTACAATTACTGTTATTTTGCTTATGGCAGTGTGTAGACTAGAGTACAACATTTAAAAACGATTATATTTATCTATAATTTATTTTGTGACAGCAAAATAATTTAATTTTCTGTTTATAATTTTTGTTGAAGCAACACTAATATATCTTAGGAATAAAGTGCATTTGGACTTATATAGAGTTTGATATTAATCGATTTTTACTTTTTACACCATTTTATTTTAATCAAAAGTTAGAATTACTATATATTTTTTAATTATTAAAAATACCTTACTTTCTAACAGAATGTAATTATTTATAGTATCAATATATATTTATTTTGAAAAGAAAATTTTTAATTTTTGTTTGATGCATTATTGCATTGCTATATTTCAGTTCTCATTTATACTTTCTGTAATTATTGTTAATAATTCTGCAGCTTATATATTTTATCATCACATCTGTTAAAATTTTCGCACATTTATTTGTGGCTAAGATAGTTTTCTCGGATCCATAATTGAAATCGGTTTTGTGCTTAATAAATGAAACATTTTTATTTAAAAAGCAATAATAGATTACAATATTTCTTTGTATCTATGTTAAAATATTTTATTACAACTTTTTTTTTTGGTACAACGTGTTTTTTACAGAAGTTCATTAGATTTTAAATCTTTGGAAGGGATATTATCAAAAGTTTTTTGTATATTGGCTCCAGTTTTTTGTGACCTTCGGTCTCTGAAGAAGATAACTAGGTTATCGAAACTTGCATTTGTGTTTGTGTAGTGGTAATGTAAACCATGTTCAGTATCAGTATCGCCAATGGTTCTAGATTCGGTCATAATTAAGGAGTGATGATTTAGGTGGCGTGTTTTTTTTCTTTTCGTTTTTTTTTTTCGGGGGTAGGTTTTGTGTTTTTTTTTTTCGTTTTTTTTTGGGAATCTATAGAGAAATGATGTGCCTTTTCTTCAAAATTTTAAAATTTTCGTTTTTTTCATCAAGGACTTTGTGGCGTGACGTCAAAGTCGAAATTTCACTTTTTTTTTCGCGAAAAAAACTTTGGGTCCGGAAAATAAGGAAACTGTTGGGAAATCGTAAAGTTTTACATTCTGAACATATACAGGGTGGGACGAAATTTTAGAATCCGATAATGGCATTTCCCGAGTCATTTTGGATTTTCCGGAAAAATGGAAAACGTGTGTTTTTGAAATTCGAATTTTAGCTCCAAACTTTCTTCCATAACTTTGGTGTTTTTTAAGATATTTTTTTGAATAAGGCCTCGATCGAAAGAGGATACTTGGGCCTACGACATACTAAATTTTGAAAAAAATCCTTGGGGTAGTTTCTTTTTTTTTCAAGGGTTAAAATTGAAATTTCACCAAAAATCACAATTTTTTATTTTTTTTTTCACTTTAAACTTCGATAATGGCGACTTGGTTTGATTAAACCCTTATAAATTATACATCATTAGATGCGCCCTTTTATCTTCTTTTATGCAGTATGTTTATTTTTTCGATACGCCTTTTTGGTTTTTTTTTTAAATCGAATAAATCGAATCAGTATAATGAATTCTGGAAATGTATTTGATACCAAATGCAAATTTTTATATTTTGAACAAAAATAAAGATTGAATTATAGCTTTATTTGTTTACTATATGTGAACCAAGGACATTATTCAGGTTATTAAAAAAATCATTATTAATGACATATTAATCAGTGACAATATGAATAGAATATGTCTAGCAATTTTAAGTAACGGTGATTCTTTTATAGAATTTAATCATTAACTACCTAACCTGGTTACAAAACAATATGAAGTTTATCTAGTGGATCTACAGTTGCGGTTTAAATAAAAAATGTTTCTTAAATTTGTCCTTTGCTTAAAATAAGTGAAGTGTAAAGTCTGCTTAAATTTTTATTTTAATTTTTTTGGACTCAGTAAGGGTTAAAAATCCTCTTTTTTAGATCTCATATAAGATACAATAACTTCTATTACTAGAAATGTACTTTATTTAATAAATATGAAATTTGGGCCTCTTTTCTTTTTGTATCAAAGAATTAGGTATCATTGTAACAGTTTGCACAAAGAAAATTCCACAATAAATATTCTAATGTAGGATACAGTTCAGTAGTCGGTTTTTTTATTTATATTTACGTGTTATCTGCAAAATACAAATATCACAAAGTATATAAATTCACCTTTCTATAGAAAAATGTTGGAATTTGAATGGAGGATTCATGTCATATTAGTTTGTGTTTAATTAATATAAATTGTAATTTTATTTTGAAGTTAATATTTTCAATGTATATAGTTAAGATGCTAGTAGAAACAATGAAACTTATTCATATATGTATTTAAAAGGGAAATGTAATAAAATTTTACACTCTGGGAGTGTCTTCTAAGCAGCAAAATTATAGTCTATTTAATTACAAATATTTTAAACTTTGTTGTATATACTGAAGATTCGCTTTACTCTTGTAAGAGTCATTTGTATGGGGTGTTTCTGAATACTAAATATTACTTACTATAAACTATAATATGATCAACATAACTGGAAAATATTCTCTAGCTGAAGATTATAATCAATCTTAAGTAGTTTACAACGGAGATATTTAATAAAATTGGCCATAACCAGTAATTATGAATTAATTTATTGTACAGGCGTGTAAAGTTCAATACATTTAACAAATATGTTTACCAATCAGATCTTGTTTCACTAACCATTTTGTTAAAAAAGCGAATTTTTTAATAATTGAATCTAAATTTAAAAACTTGCTTTTCTCATCAATTTTATTCAGTTAATGTTTTCAGAATAGTTTATTAATCACTTAACAAAATAGATCCAAATTAGCTATTAAACTTATCTGATTTATAATTTATAGTCGTAAATATTTCTATTAGTAAAATATATTTATTATAATAAAAATAAACAGCAGTCATTTAGTTATTTTTTGGCTAAAAATATATGCATTTACTAAACAATGTTTTGAACTTTTACACTGGTGCATGGTTTTTTGTAGGTACAAACTATTGTGTCATACTTAGATCCACTTTTTTGATACACCCCTTATGTGTTTACTTCTTTTTTAATTTATTTATTAATTTTAGAGAAACTGTAGATAATAAGGTCGCATTGCTAAAGATAAGTGTGCATATTGCACTAAAAAATTAGTTCATATTAATTAAATACTTTATATCCTCATATTAAATCATGAATATATCTGAATTCGCGTAAAAATATGAATTTACTTAATTTTAGGTTTAGGTTATATAATTTAATGATATTCAATGATTGCATATGTATATATTGTTTTATTTTCTATGTATAAAAGACTTTTGAAAGTGTAACAAACATTTCGATGTGGAAATAATTGTGTACATTATATTTTTAATAAAATTTGTTTCACAAAATTAATGGTTTCATTTGAACAAGGTGGACCACTTTCGGAGTTCAAGTTTTTTTTTAATAAAATTATTGATTCATCGATTAATCGGTTTTTGTCATACTAATATATGATCATTTTGGTAATTTTGTTGTTTATAAAATGATCGCTCCATGGCATTCACTGGTGAATTTGAACGAGAACAGCAAAACGATACAAATTCTTTGATTCAATCCATACAATTAATAGATGATCCTAACACAACCAAAACAGCAGCTATGACGAAAGTTTTTTTTCCTAGGAGCCGTCCGCGCGCAGTCCCACCTTAGCCTCTTGGGCTTATTGTGGATTCTCCAGTATTTTACTTCGACCTGTCCAGAAATTTAGTTCCCTGTAAGAGCTCATACAGGTTCTTTGCTGGTTGGCTGTAGAAGTCTTCTGGAATCATTTGGGCAATATCAGCCTTCTCTGTAATCCAAGCTCTCGCAGTGGGACTGCCATACACACGCCATTTTAAAACGATGCTAGCAATATGTATGTAGCTATCAAAAAATCAAAAAGTAAGGTTATTTGTTGATGTTGAACACTAGTTTATTCTTAGCAGAGAAAAAAAGTAGGGTTGATACTGTTTAAAATGGCTTTCAAACTTTCAGTCAGTCATTTATGGAAAGTCACACCGATTTTTCCCGTGGAAAGTTTGTAGGCCCACAAGCAAGGCAGCTCACAACATTGTGGGAAATATTATCCCAACAGCTGAATGCCTTTGGTTTGGGAAACCGAATTGTAGAAAACTGGCAAAAAGTAAGTTATCATTAATGAAATTTATTGTATAAACTCTTACTCTTTGAATTGAAATTTATTCTTGTTTTTCATTTTCTATATTTCTTGAAGGAAATAATAGTGTTGTATGGGTATAATAATAGTTGGATAGATAGCTTTAATAACCTTTGGAATATTTCAATACCTTTTCAAAAGCATAATACAAAAATCGGATGGTTGTTCAAATGTTTACTGTGACATTGGACGTTTTTCTGGTTTTACTTTTTTACATTGCAGTCCTTCCTTGGGTCGTTTAATCATCCCCTGTCAATTAAACATAGTGGTAAGTATATTTCGTGGGTGAGAACCCCTTTCCTGGAACTTGGTATATTACATTCAATGCCATATGTTTCTGCAGAAACCTACGGATTGGGCTATCACTGAAGAGATTATCTGCAGTGTTTTCTAGCTCCCTGGCTACGTACTTTAGGACTTCTGCGTTATTATCTCAGATTTCTATGGGACGTAGCAAGTTGCTATATGACACCTTGCTGTTTAACTCAGGACTTCTGCGTTCTTAACTCAGAATTCTGAGGGAAGTAGCAAGACTCTTTTTAATTGAAATGTTTTCTTGTTTTTCGTTGTCTACATTTCTTGAAGAAAATAATAGTGTTGTAGGTGTATAAGAATAGTAGGATGGACAGCTTTATTAACCTCTAGTATTATTTCAACTCCTTTTCAAGAGCACTACAAAAATTGGATGGTTGTTCAAATTTCAGTTAATCAAATGCTTATTTTGGTATTGGACGCTTCTGGTCTTATTTTTTTTACATTGCAGTTCTTCCTTGGGTCGTTTCATAATCCCTTTTCAATTAAAATGGGAGGTAGATATATCGTAGGTGAGAACCCCTTTCCTGAAGATATTATCTACAGTGAGCCATTTGTAAGATATTCTGCATTTCCAAAGTGAACCTAGCAATTTAAAACATTTGGAAATAGTGTTCTCAAAAAAATTTAACAAAATAATAGAAATAAACAGTCCAAACACTCCACTCGATACGTGTGTTAACACTGGTAACTCGAACAGTATCCAAAATGGAATTTGATGGAATTATGAACTTCCTTCGAGTAGGATTCGGGTAAACTCGTAATTTGGGATGACAATTTGAATAAATGGAACAACTTCACTGTTTTGACGTTTGACATTTGATAGAATTTTTGTTTCTTTTGAATTCTGATCTGTTTTATTTATTATTTTGGTTGATTCAGTTGATTGTTGCAGTCTCTGGCTACAGTGTACAAACAGAGAGTACTAATAATAATGATTTCAGAACATTCTTCGGCGTAGGAGAGAAATATGTGAATATGTCAATCTGACGATGATTATAATATCGAAACAGCTGTCATTGTAATTAAAAGCTTAAAAATTTTTTCAACATATCGTGAAAGTTATAGTTAAAAACTATTTTATTTATCGTTCTTAATAAGATGAACTTTCACAAGTAAGAGTTCATATAATAAATTTCAAGTTTTTCCTATTTTTACGAGATGGCAGCACATAGACTAGTAGTTAGACGACTATCTCAAATTTGGTGTCTTTCCTGTAAGTCGTACTGTAAACATTTGGCTTTGTGTTTGGTCGAGTCAAAGAATTTCCAGTTTCAAAAATAATTATGAAACCAATACCTACTAAAAAATTAAACATCATATTATTTGTTTCAAACACTTTATTTACTTTATGTACAAAAATAATGCGCATTTCTAATTCTGCAAGTGACTCAATGATATCCATTCTTGTCTAGGGGTGCTCTGGGCAGACCCAGGTCTTTCATTGCTAGTATTATTTATAGTAGTGCTACTCTCATATTCATCTTTATCAGAACTAGTTACATCTGAATGATAAGCCACTGGAGCAGACCTATCTACACCGATTTGAGTATAAGTCAATTCTGAATTAACTACCGATACGTATTCGGGATTCTGATAGGTTACGTCGCTGTAATACCCTGGATATGAAAGGTTCGTGATGCTGGCTATCGGCGAATGTTGGTAAATCTGGTGACTAGGAGATTGATTAGGCGTAGTTTGACCAGGCACATGGTGTGACGGTGGTGGACTAGATGTTAGGGACCAACAGTTTACAGAGCTTGGGGTTTGCGTTTGTATTGTAGTCATGGTTGGCCAACTAGTGTATGCTGGACTAGTTGAATTGTAAAGCGTTTGTTGTTGAATGTGATCTGGAGGAGTATATACTGAAAAATATACACTATTTAGTAAAACACAGAAAACAATGTAGGTTTTTTTTACTAAATTGTTTTTTAAAGTGGATTTTGGTTTGAATATTGCATAGTAGAATAGCAGTAACCAAAGAATACTCCAAATAACAAGAAGCAAAAGTCTGGCCATACGAGTATCAAAAACAATAAAGATAAAAATTTTATCACATGTATAGTATGATTTTTTGTAAATATAATAATAAAATAAAAAATTTCAACAATATTTTGTTTTATTTACTTTTCCCACGATTATTTTCGTATTAAATATTTAATCTCCAAAAACAAAAGGATATTTTTGTATAGACCCTAGGTACCCACCAGCTGGGAGTTTCTCTTTTTGTTAGTTGGGGTATTAGTTGGAGCAACCATAAAAAACATAAGAGGAATAAGAAATTCCAAAACTTACCATGTGATGGCGGTGAGACGGATGCTGACTTTTGCCTCTGGATCGTGTAGGGTGCTGATTTTTGCCGTTTTAGAGTTGGACTTGATCTGAATTGACAGGGGGACATTTGAGCCGTTGGAGCGTACATGGGTTGATGAGGTAAAAACCATGAACCATCTGGAAATTTAGATAAACTGTTTTATATACCACTCCTTACCGAGAGCGCATTATTACAAATAGTTTAAACTGGTTTTAGCAAACTGTTTTAACACCTTTTTGCCTCAAACTAAGGGAGAAGGTTCCGATTAAATCCCATTGGAATTTCATTACCAAAAATGACTAACCTACTATTCCGAATATGCGGAATTGGAAATTAAATTTTTTCGACAAAAACGCGAGTTTTTTTATGCCGAATTGTCTCATATACCCGGATATGATCTTTTCACCTAACCTAACCTAACCTAACCTAACCTAACCTAACCTAACCTAACCTAACCTAACCTAACCTAACCTAACCTAACCTAACCTAACCTAACCTAACCTAACCTAACCTAACCTAACCTAACCTAACCTAACCTAACCTAACCTAACCTAACCTAACCTAACCTAACCTAACCTAACCTAACCTAACCTAACCTAACCTAACCTAACCTAACCTAACCTAACCTAACCTAACCTAACCTAACCTAACCTAACCTAACCTAACCTAACCTAACCTAACCTAACCTAATCTAACCTAACCTAACCTAACCTAACCTAACCTAACCTAACCTAACCTAACCTAACCTAACCTAACCTAACCTAACCTAACATATTTTTTAAAACAAAAATATCAATTAAAAGAGAGCGGAAAAATAAAACAAACTTATGCAAGTAAAGTTCAAAGTGAAATGGCAAAAAGAAGCGTTTTCGTAGCTTAAAATTAAAACTAATTTATTTCAATATGTATGCACACATCTAGACAACTTTTTTTCGATCGAGCTTCACGAGAACTATTTACCGTGTTAATACCAAGGCGAAATTCTGATGGCAGTTAATCGGAACTACAGCCGTTAAATATTTTCTAAATAAAAGTATGTTATAACTTACATTGAGAATATTGAGTTTGTTGTTGCCCATAACTATTTGAAAATTCTCTTTGACTGTACAAATTGTCAGGTCTCTCTTTGGCGTCCAGAAAGGCTTTAGCAAAAGGGTTATATTTTATCTTCAGTGACGTTACTTCCTCGTTTTGGTAAGCGGTGACAGCGATGAACTGCGTTTCAGAAAATGGGAATGTTATCACTCTTCTGGGTTCTGTGCCGACTCTAACTAAATGTACTCTAGGTTCGTATTTGTGTAGAGAGTTCAGCATTATTTGGCCACTTCCATTAGATTTGTTCGTAAGTTTAACCTGCAATAATGGGATCATTTAATTTATGTGTCTTCTTTTATCACAAAAATAATTATTTTTAATAAAGTATGTATAAATTATTGTGTTTGTCAAACAGGTTGATATAAAGTGTGGAAAACTTATGGAATACAATTATTTGTGGGGTTAGTTTAGAAGATTATAAAAAACGCTGGTACCCTTCAACTTTGAAATTCAAATGTGAGCTTTTTAAACATAAGTGTAAATGTACAGGGTGATACAGGCAAGTCTGCCATCGTTCTTGATCTATATTTTTAATGAAATCCTCTGTTTTTATGATTTTAAAAGCTCCTTAACAATACGAACTCTACCATGTAGGGTATAGTTCGGGTCCAAGTTCTCTGAATTGTGCATCAATTTTAGACACAGTACCTTGTGAAATATTAGGCAACTGAGGATACCTCTGATAGTAATATGTCAAATGGCACTAACTTGCTTCTCTGCTACCAAATACTAACTACTAGATTCTCTAAATTATTAGGAGTACCTAAATCATCAATGAATAATGGCCATTTATCCATCATTGACTATAGTTTCAGCTCATTAAATCATAAAATGTTTTAAACAAGACTCTAAATCAGTATACTTATTTATCAAAGAAATTAATAATCATATTGTATCATGCTCATGTGACGAGAATCATCATAACGGATACGTTATGGAAACACATTATGTCTATTCAGCTACCTGTTGTGACAATAAATTGGAGTTTATTAATACAGGTATTTTGCAATTATGACTATGTTTCAATAGAAATGTTACCTAACTACTTTTAGTTATTTCATGAACCACCCTTGCTTGGGAGTTGAAAGATTTGCATTTATAAAGTGCTGCCAACTCCAAACAAATGAACTATAACGAGCTGAGCTAGTTGTGTTGGGAGGTTGGTAACCATGCGAATAGAGTTTATTGTAGTCCAAAAATATTGCTGCTGATTGAACATTATTTGTACAAGCATCTTTTGATCTCGCGCAGCAACCATATCAATAAAGATCGCTTCCGAACTACTAACCAAAGTGACTTCATTTAAAAGTATAATTATCCATCTCATTTTTTTTTTGACCTCTAAATAAATGTTTTTAGCATATCGTTGATGTAATTTTGCAAATATTGACAAAAAAATTAAGTAAATAACCCGTGTGTATATACATACATGGACTGAAAAATGCACAGGCAAGTTAATAACAATATTCAAGATTTTATTAACCTTTATGGACCAAAAGTCTACACCCGTGTACATTTTTTAACATTATTTCCATAACAAATCAGATTCCGAAAAATACTTAAACACTTACTTCTGTAGCAATTGTTCGTTACTTAATTTTTATTAATGTTAAACTTGCAAATTTCTTATGTCTACAGTGATAATTATTTACCTATTAACTACGTGACACTAACATGCTTAGAAATAATTGAATAATATAATCAAATGATAAGTTGCAGAACTGCTAATTGTCTAGTGTACCAAGTTTTCGGACATGTTTGAATTTTGATTTGAATTATGAAGTAATAACCGGTCGTGTTTAGATTTAGAGAAAACCATAGTCAATACAGCAGCAAACTTTTAGGAAAAATTTTAGCAGGAAGCAGGAATATAAACAAAAATTTATAAAAAAGTTATTTATAATATTATAGATGGTGTTGATGGTGAAATTTAAAGGTGTTTGTGAAATTTTAGGGCGACTTTAAATTTTCATAGTTAATAGTTCTTTGAGGATTTAGAGCCAATTGGTAACCAAATTCGTTTTACTGTTGACAGTGTTTTTGTAAACTTCAATGTTTAATTAAAAAATTAGTTTTTATAATACAATGTCAGATTGACATATTGAAGTTGCATTGCAATGGTAATTATAGCCAGTAGTTTGAAAATCGTAAGAAATTCCCAGAAATGTTTTGCAGTCAGTGTTAAAGGCAGTAAACCATAGACATGGCGTTAAAAAAAAATTAATATTGAAATAGCAATATTTAATTTTTTTAGTTATTTACCTACCTAGAGACGGTGTACCAATTTTAGATAGAAACATAATTCGTAAAGTAGTAATTTAATTCGCGACAAAAATGTTAACAAAACCCAAAATATTATACTTAGTAGACATTTGAGGCATACGTATTTACAAAATATGTAAAACCATGTACAGATTTTACAATTTTATGTATTTAATACCTTGAGGAGCTAAAAATAAACAATTAAGTAGGTATATGAAAAAAAAAACCAACCACAAAGGATAAAATTTGACGAGCAACATGCAATACGAGCTTTTAAATCTTAAAAAATAAAAATCTATGTTAAAAGCTTAATTACATAAATTAATAATTTTAAAGTTATGGTTCCTCTGCTCTGTGTCAGAAGATTCACCATCTGATTCTGGATGAAATTACAATAGGGCTCTATAGTAATATCAATTATGTTATCTAGTCCCACATTTTTTTTTTTCTATCTTCTAACGTGTCTAACCCCACAAGTGGTTACCACACTTGTAGATATTGCCTTTTGAAAAATGTTGTTTAACATCTGATAATTTAAAAGTAAATGTTATTTCATAACCAACTTGAGCTCCAATCAATTCTATCGGATTCAGCTCAATATATATAGGGTTAGAAGGAGGAACTTTCAATTTCTCGTCCTGGCACCATTCGAATCCATTATATTTTTGTTATAATTTTGCTTATGTGCAATAAACAATTCCAGCAATACAGTATACATTGCTTTGGGATCCAACCCACCTGCCGCCACTTTGATAACCGGAAACATTCGCCTGCAAAAACGTAAATCAGCATTGTATTAAAACAATTTCATTTGGAACATTTTAACGAATCTGGCAATGGAACGTATTACAATAATATTGGTATGAATTGAATCGTATCTGTGAATCAGACTAATAGTCCTCAAAAGGGTATATTGTAGTTTCAACGGTTTGTTAAATTGGTGCAAAAAAAATGTAAACCATTCTCAAGAGAAAACCGTTTTTACTGCCTATATGACAAATAATTAATCTTTTACCTTTTCCTAATAGGTTTTTAAAACCGGTAGTATACCCTTTAACTAACTTGATGGGATGATTTTATAACATTCAAACTCATCCTACACAATGTTCAGCTAACCTGTTTCATTTAAATAATAAATGTTTTATTTTGAGCTTTAACTTGTTGTATTCTTCTGAGTACTATCTTCTCCAACATACAATTTCTTCAGAATCAATTAACATTGAGTGACTATGTTTCAAATTTAAAGTTTAACTACATGTAACGTTTTTTTCCATAGTTTATCCACCCTTATTGTGGAGTAAAAAGATTTGCATTTATAAAGTGCTGCCAACTCCAAACAAATGAACTATAACGAGCTGAGCTAGTTGTTTTGGTAGGTAAAAAATGAGTGAACCAAGCTGCGAATAGAATTTTTCAAAAAATACGTTGACTGCTGATTGAACATTATTTGTACAAGCATCTTTTGATCTCGCGCAGCAACCATATCAATAAAGATCGCTTCCGAACTACTAACCAAAGTGACTTCATTTAAAAGTATAATTATATCCCATTGCCTTAGATGTTGTTTCAACTACACTGTCAATAGTGTTTAATTTTGATGTTTAAAATAGTGTACAAAAATTTAAGTACAACACTCTCTGTATGTCATTGAGCTGATAAATTAGGTTTACAATTTTTTCACTGGCGTATACTCACTCACAAACTGCTTCCATTTTTAGTCACTACTATTTGTCACGTTTATCGAAAATCAAATAACTGCATTTCTAGAAACTTAAGCACTATTTAAGTCAAAATATCTGTCATTAGAAGCTGTTGCCATTCGGAGGTCGTTAAATAACAATTATCATTGTTTTAAGATTAAAATTAATTGGTTTATCAAGCGTTTGTGATAAATTATTGCTATGAATTGGGTAACAAGAATAATTGTATAATCTATATCAAAATTTAAGACGTGTACTCTGGCGAAAACTGTGTTGTTTCTTTCTGCAAATGTTTCAATTGCAGATTTTGATATTTCGGTATTTTGAATTGAATGCTAAGTAAATTTTATTGGCTGCTTTGGATATTAAATTAAATACAATCATGCATAATTTTAGGAAAAATTTTAGCAGGAAGCAGGAATATAAACATAAAAATATTTATTCTATAACTGTATTATAGATGGTGTTGATGGTAGAAATTGCAATAATTAGGTAGTTTGTGAAATTTTAGGCGACTCTGTACAATTTTCATAGTTACAAGATTCTTTGAGGTTTAGAGCCAATCTGGTAACCAAATAATAGAATTTAGTAAGGAAACTTCAATGTTTAATTAAAAAATTAGTTTTTATAATACAATGTCAGATTGACATATTGAAGTTGCATTTTGTTTTTCAAGGTAATTACAATTTCTAAGAAGATCAAGAGAGAGTAAAAATGCTATCAGAAATGTTTTGTACCATTTGCGTGTTAAACCGGAAAACATATCATGCGTTTTCAAAATTAAATTAATATTGAAATAGAAATATTTAATTTGTTTTAGTTATTTGAATTCCTAGATTACTAATTCTAGATACAGATAAACATTCATATTGTTATTGAATAATTGAGGCTAATCAATCAATTTATCGTTTTTGACTTAGTTAGGCCATATGTTTATTTACAAATATGTAGTAAGGATATACAGATTTATGGAATTACTTATCCCAAAAATATGAGGAGCTAACATAACAATTAAGTAGGTATAACAAAAAATAACACAAAATTAACATAAATTTGACGAGCAACATGCAAAATTACGCCTTCTGCTATTTGACAATATTAAAGGTTTAAACATTTCATCCATCGCTAACTAAATTCAAAAACGATGAATTATTGATTAAAGTACATTATTCAATAATATGAATGGAAAGTTTTCGCACTCTGTGTCAGAATTTCACCATCTGAATTCTTGGAAAAAATATACAATGTTCTATTTAAAATAAACAAGTTAATATGCATTTCCGGTTTGATAATCATTTTTTTTTTCTTATTAGTAAATAAGCTAATTTCATTTAAAAATATCAAACCGTTGAGAAGAATAACATAGGGGTTCCAAATTTATACTAACCCTGTAGTGTTTTATAAAAGTTCCTGTATATCAGTGATTAAAAACTGTGAAAATTTTAAGCTGGATAACCTTATTATTTTTCTGGTATTTATTTTTATTAAAAAATAATCATTCGCTTTTAACCAAAATAGTGTCTTTTTATAATTTGCTTATGTTTTATTTAGCAATAGTTAACAATTCTCAGCATTGTCCCATTGTCAAAGCCATCCCAAATTTTTTGGTTTAAACTTTTGAAATTTCATCCTTTTCCATTTAGTGGTTATAAAAAAAAACGCATTTGGCCATTTTATTACAATCATTTCGTTGGTATGAATTGAATCATCTGTTCAAATCGAACCTCAAACACTGTCTCCATTCATTTCTTCGTGATAGGATCACCGGTTTTTTTCTTATTCCTAAGACTGATTTCTGACTCTACAGCTGAAAGAATATGCTGTTGTGCATTTGCCTGAAAAATATTAAAATAATGTAAAAATAGCTAAATTCCTTTAAATATTGATTTGTATATTGTACCACACAGTGTCCTTCATTAGCAGCCCATGTTTCATCTAAATAGCATAATATGTTTTATTTGAGTTTTAACTTGCATATTCTGCTGAGGTACTGTCTTCTCCAACATACAATTTTCCGCCTACCTTTATGACTAGCCCATTTTTTTCAAATTTAAATGTTATGTTTAATCAACGTCGGCGTGAATCAAGCTTTACGTATAGCTGCGCCACGATCAGCACAAATCTCAGGACCTTAATCCTATTGAGCATGTATAGGATATGCATAGAAACGTGGAGGTAACACTTTTATGAATTTAGTTTTCTCACTATTTGGAAAGTTTTACGAAGATCTTAAAATTGGCCTCCTTTAGAACTCTATCTTTTGTTTTAATTATCCCATTGTCCTTAGATGGTCATTTATACCACATTCGGGTTGTCAATAGTGTTTGAGGGATTTTGATGTTTAAAATAGTGGTACACATTCACTACAGCACTCTTTTCATTGAGCGATAAATGGTCTAGTTTTTAGTATTTTTCACTGGCGTATACTCACAAACTGCTTCCATTTTTAGTCACTACTATTTGTCACGTTTATCGAAAATCAAATAACTGCATTTCTAGAAACTTAAGCACTATTTAAGTCAAAATATCTGTCGATTCCAGAAGCTTAGTTGCCATTCAGAACCGTGGCATAGAAACAGGACATTGTAAGATGGACTGGTAATATGTTTTAAGATTAAAATTAATAATAGGTTTATCAAGCTCTTTGTGAAAGATGGTCTCAGCTATGAATTGGGTAGTGTAACAAGAATAATTGTTATAATCCTTATATCTGTGGAACCTGTGGTTGACGAGCTCCTTTGTAGATTTCAATGAGCGAAATGTTTCAATTGCAGATTTGCTGATGACGTCAGCATAGTTGAATGCTAAGTAAATTTTATTGGCTGCTTTGGATATTAAATTAAATACAATCATGATAATTAAGCCGCTTCAAAAAGGTGAAAGCATACAAGAATTGTCAACTAATCTAAAGACTCCGTATTTTCACCCTCAGAAGGAACCTAGATTAAAGGAAATTCGTATGTGGAAACGCTTAGACTCTGTACAAAGAACAAGATTATGGGTTAGCCTGAAGCAAATAATAGAATTTAGTAAGGAAATTGTCAGATAAGAATCAATATAGAATTACTTCATACGAGGAAGTTCCTGTATATACGGTGATTAAAAACTGTAGAGAATTTAAGCTGGAAACGCTTATTATTTTCTGGTATTTATTTTTATTAAAAAATAATCATTCGGTTTAACCAAAGAGTGTCTTTTTAAAATTATGTTTTATTTACATTGATTGGAAATACATCCCCCAGATATCCCATTTCAGCCATCCCAAATACTGTGCCTTTGGTTTAAACTTAAATAATGTTCCTATATTTATAAAAAAAAACTACTTACATACCTTCCACTTTTAGTTACAATCATTTCGTTGGTAAAACACTGAAATCGAACCCACAGATCCCTGTCGTCCAAGGTTACGGTCAATTCTTTCTCAGTAGGATCTCCTTTCTCTTTTCCTGAACTGATTTCTGACTCTACAGCTGAAAGAATATGCTGTTGTGCCATTTGCCCTGAAAAATATTTAAAATAATGTAAAAATACTAAATTCCTTTAAATATTATAATAATAATAATAATAATAATAATAATAATAATAATAATAATAATAATAATAATAAGCTTTATTGTCGAAAAATTTTTTAAATTTGTCGGAAAAGCTGTTTAAAAAAGACGGTCTAACAACTGTCAGAACAAAACAGTAATACAAGCAGTCTAAAGCAAATAAAACATAAAACATACAAACATATAAAACTTCACAATATAAACGCCACAAGGTTATCGAATAGGTCAAAAAAAAAATAAAAAAAATAAAATAAAATAAATGTATACTTTATGTATACATTATACAATGAGACTGATACAATAATTATTAATATAAAAAATTAAAATTTAAAATTTTAATTTAGTCAGGCAATCAACAAAAAAAACAACAAACAACAAAATAGATAAATATCACAAATTAACTTTCCAGTGCTGTGAGATGGTCCATTATGTAAAAAAGTCAGTCAACTGCATACAAAGCTCTCTCCAAGTATGATTTACACATGAACATGAAATGCGGTTATTGATGAAATGGACTTTATTATGCAAGAAAATGTGGTGAGGAAGACGATTGTTGTGCATTTTCTGTCCGAGCGTTATAAAAAATAGAGCTTTTGATTAGTTCCGTGCGAGGTTTTGGTAAATAAAGGTCGAATACTCTGCATTCTAGAATACATGAAGAGGGTAGTTATGAGATGGTCTGTCTGAGACTTCAGGTAAATGTTTCGAATTAAAGAAATGGATTCAAAGATAAATAGTTGGAGGAAGTGAAATGGAAGTGTTATTATTTTTAAAGAATTCCCTACATTGAATGAGTTTTACTGCTTAGGTATGCTCTACTAGTATACCTATACAGCTTCTTTAGTATATTGTGCCACAAGGGTATTAGCAGCCCGCGGCTGTATTTACTGCCCGCGAGTGCAGCAAATATCAGCTAAGGAGTACTAATGCATTTATGCACGTGTTACACAACTGTTTTCCGCCTACCTTTATGACTAGATTTTAAAAAATGTTATGTTTGGGAATCGAACCCGAGCCCTCGGCGTGAGAGGCAAGCACGTATACCGCTGCGCCACGATCAGCACAAATCTCAGGACCTTAATCCTATTGAGCATGTATAGGATATGCATAGAAACGTGGAGGTAACACTTTTATGAATTTAGTTTTCTCACTGTTTGGAAAGATTTTACGAAGATCTTAAAATTGGCTATATTGAATTATCTTTTGTTTTAATTATATAGGGTGTCCTGAAAAGAATGGTCATAAATTATACCACAGATTCGGGGATCAAAAATATGTTGGAGGAGGTCATATTGAACACTTGTTGTGTTAAGGCAAATATCTTGTTTGTTAATAAACTGTAATTTAATAATAAAGATGTTTTTAGTATTTGTTAGCGGTACACAAGCTGCTCCTGAAAGCGGAGCAGGCACTCTTAAATAAAGAGATAGCCCTAGGTACGTTTCTGGATATTGAAGGGGCATTTAATGTTGCCTCCTTCGATTCCATACTTAGGGCCATGCAGAACCGTGGCATAGAACAGGACATTGTAAGATGGACTGGTAATATGTTACGGGAAAGAACAATAATAGGTACGCTCTTTGGGGAGACGAGGATGGTCTCAGCCACTGGGCTTGCGTAATTCTCTCCTTCTTCACGAGCAGCATCGGTGGTTGACGAGTTCTCCTTTGTAGACTCAATGACGAGGGTATCTATGCCCAAGCCTTGCTGATGACGTCAGCATAGTTGTAAACGGTAGATGTCCCAGGGCCACTGTGTCAATGACGTTCATGTCAGGGAAATTTGTGCCATCTTAATGTCCGGCAAAGATTCCTTCTTCTTCCAAAAAGGAACCTTGACTGCAGCTGTTCGATGTGAAGGTGCATTGTCGCTAAACCGGCAAGGAAGTCAAATCACCTACCGCCCCCTAGAATAACAAACTAGACCCTTCACAACACATTAGAAACACAACAGATAACAGGCCTAAGATTCTTCTCTTCAGAAACCAGGAGAGATACGTGGGCCCCTCATAATACCACTTCAAACCATAATGACTCCCACTGGCTTTATGGAACACGTGGTGGCACCCATCATAACCTATTGTAATCGTGCTTGTCGTGGTGGCATCAAAGCGAGGTGCTCAGTAGCATCGCGACAGCTAGGCAGGGTACAGAGAGTAGCCTGTCTTGATTCAACTCAGATGCGAACAGCCTGTAATTGCCATAACCGGGGCGATCGCGAACAACGCCCACGGCGGCCCTGGAAGCTATGCTGGGACTACCTCCACTACATCTTATTGTGGAAAGGGAAGCACTGGCAGCTGCTTACAGGCTGAAAATAAACAACGAGGGGCGATCCCTAGTGTAATTCCTTGAAAGAGATTCAGTACCATTCCACAATCTCGAGCAGATTTCTCTGGATATACCCTCAGATAGATTCCTGCTACGACCTTTCCAAACCATATACGGTTATATTCCGGATAGTGCTGCTGTTGTACATCGACTTCTACCACTTCTGGTACACAGACGGATCCTTCACCAGCACTGTGATTGGTATATCTACATTTTTGAAAATACAGGGAAGACGTATAGTCTCAACCTGGGTTCAGTGAAACTATCACTGCTAAGCCCTGAAGTTGTAACAAAGCAATTATTCTAGACCTATTAAAATATGATATCAGGACTGTCTCTGGCATTTTTAAACAGCTCTCAAATGAAATATAGAGACAAGAATTGCGTCACGAACATGTGAAAGCACTAAATCAATTAAATATGGCACTGCCACGCCAAGGTTATCCTTGAATGGGTACCAGACACACAGGATCTGGAAATCAGATAAAGCTGACCTCCTAAGAGGGAACGCTTCAGAGGGAACCCTAAATCGGACCTCTTCCCACATGTGGGGTCTCATACCAACATGTAGGGAAACAATAGAGGAACGACTAAGATATATTATTTCTAAATATTCCTGATGGAACTTTTGGACCAATATATTATTCATAACAGGTCCATCCAGGGAGAAAACTAAGAACTATAAAAAAAAATTTTGTTTAAATTTTTCAGGAACCTCGGACTCTCAGCTCAAATACAGATTTTTTTCATAAGTTTTAAGGACCATTTTAAATTTCGAAACTACTAAATGTTATTGATTTAAAAGAATATTTTTCCTGAAAAAAATTATTAAATTCCATCAGAAAAAAAGAACTACCTAATAAACACTCTATCTACTCTTATCTATTCCATCTACTGCATCTATTCGCTATCTACTCTTAATTAGAATTTATTACTGAACCTTAACTAAATTCGTCACTGTCTTTGTTTTTATATTGTCTCTCCACTTTTCTTTTCCATTGATTATATTTCTACACTTCTACCAAATCAAATCTCTTGTCCGGCAATGATCTTCTCTGATTCTATTATCAACTTCTTCTACAAACCACTCACCAGCTATGTAAAACTACGAATTTTTTACTTATTTCTTTAAACATTTTTATTTTATTTATTTTAAATACATTGTAAAACTGCTGCTTTCAATTATAAGTATTTTTAAACTCTAATTTTCTTCTTTAAAACTGCCTAACTTCTTGTGCAAAAATTCCACCAAACTGCTGTGGATTTTCTATTTTAATAATCTTTTATAACTGTCTCATTTTTTTTTATTAATTAAAACGTTTTCTGTTTAACTCCCTTCATCCCACTTACTCTAACGACAAAAAAACTTAAAAAACATTACATTGATACTTCTGATTTATGTCAACATATCTCATTTGACATAAACATGACATTAATATAAAATAATTTTTTTCAATATTTTCCAAAATCAAATTAATGTATTTTTTATATAATTATCAAACCACAATAATATGTATATCCAGATCTACTGAGGTTTGGTTACTAATTCACCCCGTATAACTATTTTTGAGTAACTACAGTAACTACATTCAAGTGAAAATTACTTCTGAAAATGACTTTTATTGTTAAAAGTTTAAGTGGTAAATGCACAAATGATGCAATGTTTTCTCTTTTTAATAATGTCTACTCCAGCTTAAACAATCAACACTCTACAGCTACAATATTTTGTGATTTCTCAAAAGCTTTCGATTTGGATACAAAAATACTACTTAAAAAATTTACTGGATTTAGAGGCACCTCGATCAGGTGGTTCGAGTCCTTTCTTAGTGATAGACTGCAGCATCTGTTCAGTTCTCGTAGAGTAATTGGGGAGGGTTTCGCTTCATGCAAGCAGTTTAAGAATGTCCAGGCATGTTCCAATGACGTTCGGTATGTCAGGGTCAATTTGTTTTTAGCCATTTATCAATGATATTGCTGACTTCTTCCAAAAAAAATTTGTTTATTCGCAGTAAACTAGCTTTCTGCTTGGAGTCACCCGGATATCACCGAACTGCATAGAATCGTTTCACATGTTAACCATCATCAAATCATGGTGTGGTCACAACCATATGTGTTTGAACTTTCTAAAACGAATGTACCATACACATCTGCAATTCAACCTATTATGTTCAATAATTCTACTATAGAGGTCGTTCTCTGTGAGATTTTTGGGACTGGTCGTTGACAGCTCTCTAAAATGGGATGTACACATTGACGCTTTGTCAAAAAAACTAAGCTCTTCTTGTTACGCACTGAGAACAATATCTAGAGACTTCACCTGTCAGCTTAAAACAGTCCATTTTGCCTACTTCGAGTCACATCTCGATATGCACTTCTTTTTTGAGGTACATGTTGTGTGACTGTTTGCGACGTATTTTTAAATTACAAAGAGAGCTGTTCGGTATACGCTGAAATAAGCAGTAAAACTCACTGTAGCAATTCTTTCATAAAATAATGTGGACCCTATTTATCTTTGAATCCATTTCTTTAATCTCGGAAACATTTACCTGAAGTCTCAGACAGACCATCTCATAACTACCCTCTTAGAGAATGCGAGTATGACCTTTATTTACCAAAACCTCTTTGGAACTAATCGCTTTTTTGTTGATAACGCTAAGAAAATGCACAACAATCTCTTGGATAAAGTCCATTTCATCAATTGCATTTCGTATCGCTTTAATCATACTTGGTGGAGAACTTTGTATGCAGTTGACGACTTTTGTACAGCTAAATTATTTCTGGACCATCTCACAAGGTTAATTTGTGATATTTATCTATTTTGTTGTTTGTTGTTTTTTTTTTGTTTCATGATATCACTTTGACTAAATTAAAATTTTAAATTATTCTAGACCTAATAAAATTATATCATGTCTCTGGGCATTATTTAAACAGCTCAAATTGTATAATTTAAACATAAGTATACAAATTTAATTAAATATGACCAAATTAATATAAAAAGTATTATTTTGATTTAAAATCGCTTTCGCAAAATGTTTAAATATCAACAAGAGTTTTAAAACCATAGGCGTAGATATATTATTTCTAAAAATCTATTTGGACTATGTGTATATCTTGTATCTACTGAGGTTTGGCGCATTACTGTGTGATTTGCTTATAACTATTTTTGAGTAACTACAGTAACTTCATTCAAGTGAAAACTACTTCTGAAAAAAAAGGCTTTTATTGTTAAAAGTAATTACTCCTGAATAATAAAATTTATGTATTTTTAATTATAGTGTTAAAAGGATTGTTTTCTTATTATTAAATTAATGAATAAATATTAGAAATATTAAAATTATAATTATTAGAAACAATACTTTACTGTTTCCAATTACCTGCAATAAAACACTGGAAACCGTCAGAATTATTCATATTATAAGACCCCACCTTTTTATTTCTAAATACTTAAGTACTCTCTAGCTCTAGTAGGTACTAATTTATATTTTTGATGTTATAAAACTGTGAAAATACAAAAAAAGGGGCCGATTTTACTTTTTTTATAACTTTCCATACATTTTCAGTACTATAATATTGTAGAGAATTAATTGTAGATTTGTACAAGAAGTTTTCACAAGCTTTGATGTTTATATAACATATTACTCAAAAAGTTTCATAATTTATAATAATATAACCTGAATAATAAATGGAAATGTAATAAAACTTTTGTTTTATAAACATTTAATACTTTTTTAAAATTCATGGAATATTCGTACTGAATGTTTATTATTTAACCTATACAGGGTGTTTCAAAAAAAGGTAACACCGTCTCTAGAATAGGTAAAAAACAGAAAAATAATTGGGGTTGGCTTAGTGAAATTTTTTTCTAACGCCATCCGTTTTCAAGATAAAGGGCGTTGAAGAAAATGAAAAATTACACATTTCTTACGATTTTGCCGAAACTACTGGCACCATTGCAATGAAATTTTATACGAATATGTTTTGAAAGCTGATATATCCCATGAATTTGTTTTTATAACTAACTCTCATAGAGGGCGCTAGTTACACGATTCATACAACGTATTATTCAACATAACTTTTTTTAGGGTAGAATTATTAGTCAAAACTCCAAAGTGAACATAAACATCCTTTAATTCTACACCAAAAAGTTACTCTTGGTAAAACTCGATATTATGTACCGTTTTCGGAATATTTTGATTTGAAAATTATGAAGTAATAATCGACTTTAACCGGTAGATCGTCCGGCAAGAGTTCTTGAACTTGTCTGTAATGATAAGGATGTAGCTGCTGCTCTTTAAATATCCACCAAGTAGTTGAAGAAGATGTATTTGTTTGTCTTGCCATATTCCTTACACTTAATGTTGGATTTTGATCAACTAAATTTAAAATAATATTTTCTTTATTAATTGTTCTTGTTGTTCTTGGTCTACCTGAATTTATTTTCTTTGGTCTTACATTCCCAGTTTCTCGACAACGTCGTTCAACTGCTCTAAATGTTTTTTTACTTGGTAAGTATCTTCTAGGAAACGTTTCTGCATAACGCGTAAAAGCTGCACTAGAGTTTCCTAAACACTCGCCTAAAGTTAATAACATGTCGGTGTATTCAACATTTGAGTACATTGTGTTTAACAATATCTAATTTTACAAATATGTAACAAGGTTTCAAAACTCTATTTATTGTTGACTTATTGTCATAAAAATCAATAAATGTCAATTTTACATGGCAAACTTAGAGAAAAGCGAACTTTATCATTAGTTTATACCAGGGGCCCTATTCTTGAAATCGTAGGAATCGATTCTCCAGAGAACTGATTCTCCAAAAAAAATTCTCCTGAGAACTGCCAGTCCTATTCTTGAATGTCTGGGAATTCAATTTTTAGAGAATTAGCGAAAGTGACGTATGTCTGAACAAAATTTAAAGAAAGTTAAGTATGTCGTAACTACATTGAAGTGTTCCGTGATTCGAACCAATCAAAAATGCGAATTTTCTATCATATTTTTTTTTTAATACTTTGGCAGAAATGGATGTTTTGACTTTTGAGTTGACGTTTTTTGAAATTCGCACATTAAAATAACTGTGTAAAGTGTAAAATAATGAATGATTTAACTAATTCTAATAAAAGAAATTTTATGAGCGAAGCTCAAAAGAAATTTCTATTAGAATTTCTAGAAAATGATAAGGAACTCCTTCAAGGAAAATTTACCAAAACTTTTTCCCTCTTAGTCAATGCACCAATTCTACTTGATGGTAGCAGAAAAGGCTCAATATGTTCCATTAGAACGTTAAACGCGTCTTTGGATAAACGAAAATGTTTTTTAAATAACTCTTCACTTAACGATCCATAGGTATCTCGGTTTCCTAATCTTCTCTGTCTAACAGTAGCGTTTTCGACTTAAACCTGTTCTAAATTATTTAAAACAATAGCTTAAAGAACAAAATTATTCATTTTAACAAATTTATGGCGATTACAACACAAAAAAATACTTTTCAGTATCAACTCCAACAAAACAGATATTACTTATATATTGATAGATGACATAAGTAAATTCTCATGAGAATTTAAGTTTCTCCAGCAAATGACATTAGGAATTAATTCTCATAATTTCTGGAGAATTTATTCCTATGAAATATTTGAAGAATCGACATATTGCAAAATCGGGAGAAAATGACGTAAATTTCTCATGAGAATAGATTCCTATGATTTCAAGAATTGGGTCCCAGGAGCGATTATTACTTCATAATTTTCAAATCAAAATATTCCGAAAACGGTACATAATATCGAGTTTTACCAAGAGTACCTTTTTGGTGTAGAATTAAACGATGTTTATGTTCACTTGGAGTTTTGACTAATAATTCTACCCTAAAAAAAGTTATGTTGAATAATACGTTGTATGAATCGTGTAACTAGCGCCCTCTATGAGAGTTAGTTATAAAAACAAATTCATGGGATATATCAGCTTCCAAAACATATTCGTATAAAATTTCATTGCAATGGTGCCAGTAGTTTCGGCAAAATCGTAAGAAATGTGTAATTTTTATTTTCTTCAACGCCCTTTATCTTGAAAACGGATGGCGTTAGAAAAAAATTTTACTAAGCAAACCCCAATTATTTTTCAGTTTTTTACCTATCCTAGAGACGGTGTTACCTTTTTTTGAAACACCCTGTATATTATAAGACCCCACCTTTTTATTTCTAAATACTTAAATACTCTCTAGCTCTAGTAGGTACTAATTTATATTTTTGATATTATAAAACTGTGAAAATACTAAAATATGGGCCGATTTTCCTTTTTATATAACTTTCCATACATTTTTTGTTCTATAAAATTATAGAGAATTTATTATAGATTTGTACAAGAAGTTTTCACAGGCTTTGATGTTTATATAACATATTACTCAAAAAGTTTCATAATTTATAATAATATAACCTGAATAATAAATGAAAATCTAATAAAACTTTTGTTTTATAAATATTTAATACTTTTTTAAAATTAATGGAATATTCTTACTGGATATTTATTTTATTTTTACATTCTAATTCGTATATAATAAATTGTTTAAATACATAGAAACAATTTAAAACAAAATATTTTAGGTATTATATTACTACCAAATTTTGAATTCAAGTAAAAAAGTAAATAAACTTTTATAAAATTTTCCACGACAATAAAATCTCAAGTTTGTTGAAATTATTAATAACAACAGTAATATTTAAACGAAAAAAACGATAAATTATACACAATGAAAGTACTAATTGATGACGATATTTACGTTTTACAAGAATGTGCTCCTTAATCCTAATTGTTATCTGGAAATTTCAGTTATTCAAGATCAAGATCATAAATATACCTACTAAGAACAATAAATAACTGCACAGTTAAACTAAACTTCCACTATTTATTCGAAAAATTCGCTTTAAAATCAATTACAGCGAATTTTTCAAATAAATAGTGGAAGTTTAGTTTAACTGTGCAGTTATTTATTGTTCTTAGTAAGATGAACTTCCAAAAAGTAGAGGTTAACACAATAAATTTCATCATAAATATATGTCTATTTTGCCAGTCTGCTTCTGAAAGATTTCTTGTTGACATAATCTAATATACAGGGTGAACCACTTTCGTATAATAACGACATCACCATTTTTTCAAATGAAACCCCCCCCTTTTTTTTTCAATTTCCAAATTGCCTTTGCTGAGCTGATTCCAAAAATGTATAATATGTTGCTTGAAATTGGTACAGGGTGGGCAAAAATGCAAAAATTTACTTACAAAGTAATGAAAATAAGGAATAAACGTAATAAACACATTAAATGAAATTACGTATTGTTATACAACTACTTCGATAAACTAACAAGAACATCCAGCTATTCTTAATAATTGTATCTTACAGCTTTTTTTTTATTAGTGATCCAAGCCCCTGGACTATAAAAATCTTTTTGTTTGGCATTATTTTTTACCATTCTTTTTATTTGACAAATGTGTCAAAAATATTGAGGCACACTTTCGTATTGTTAACGCTTTAGAGAAAGTGAACTTTTTTACAAAATGCCTTTAACCGAAAGTGACAGGATTGAAATATTAATGATGATTGGTATTGGCGATAAGATGCGAACTCAACAAGAGGTATGCCGATTATTCCATGAAATGCACCCAGATCGTGAACCTATTTCACAATCTACGGTAAGTAGAATAGAGCGAAAATACAGAGAATTGATGAAAATATTCAACAAGACATAATTTTGTCGGCTGTAGAAAATCCACACTGTACAGTGCGAGGATTATCTAGGGATTTTGGTATTGGAAAGTCTTCAGTATCAAACATTTTCAAAAAGGTAAAATACCATCCTTATAAAGTACATCTCATCCATGAATTGGCTGAAGACGACTTTGACCGAAGAACTGAATTCTGCGAGTATATGATGAACCAAAATAACAATTTCATTGATAACGTTTTATTTTCGGACGAGGCAACGTTTTATTTGAACGGTCATGTTAACCGGCAAAACACCCGTTATTGGTCTGATGAAAATCCACACTGGATGCAAGACTACCATACGCAAATACCACAAAAAACTAACGTATGGGCTGGTATTGTGAGAAATACAATTATTGGTCCATATTTTTTTGATGAAAACTTAACAGAAGTATTATATCTGGATTTCCTACAAAATGCATTAAATCCTGATCTTATCCAACTTTTTCCTGATATTCAAATACCCACTAATGTAGACCGCAGAATTTGGTTTCAACAATTTCACATTTTGCACATTTTTTAAACACAACTTTTCCACAAAGGTGGATAAGGAAGAATATTTTTTTTGGATTTTTGCCCACCCTGTACTATTTTGAAGCAACATATTATACATTTTTGAAATCAGCTCAGCAATGGCAAAGGGGAAATTGAAAAAAAGAGGGATTCCATTTGAAAAAAATGTGGTTCACCCTGTATATTAGATTATGATTTGAAACAATAATAAATTGAAATCAAAAATCGACCTGTTTCGGAAAATTCTAATTTTATAGTTCATTTAGCCAATAATGAATTTATGCGTTACATACGTTTGTCTAAGCAGCATTTCTGTACAAGTCCTTTATTTGGAGCAAACCCAGTCGACGCAACTTCACCAATAGCACGTTGTCGTATGCTTTCTTCAGGTCGACAAATACTACCCGCGACATAATATAGAAAGCGTTAATCGTAATACCACACCACCAAATTTTCAATATAAGATTTTGATGGTAGGTGATTAAAAACATTGTTTTCACACTTCACACATTTTTCTCCGAAACACATCCATATTCATTTTATTTTTTTATATATTCATTTATAAAGTCTATACACAATTAAAATGTTGTTTAATGAAATTAAACAGCAATCATCATCAGCAATATTAATTTATGATGTTAATAAATTTTTAAGAATATTATCTACTAATTGCACATTAAAGTTTTGAAAAAAAATTTATTGCATTATTGATATTTTTATTTTAAGTTTAAGTTGATTATTAATTTTTGAAATTTCATTGATTACTATTAAACATGTCATAAAATTTTAATTTTAATTACAGCAAAATTAAAACAAAAATCGTTGCGCGTCATAATTGTGATGTTGCCATATATCAAAACTAGTAAGGGAAATTCGGATTAATCAAGTTTAATAATCACAGAACTCATAATTATACCACAGAACAGAAATAATAACATACAATTTCGGGATTGTAATCAGCTCAATCAGTAGTCTTGTATCATTTTTAAAACCTTAATTATTTTGTTTATTTTTAATTCAGTATAAAATAAAAATAATTTAAAACAACAATTTGACAATGTCTAATGAATAAATACTGGCAGGCTAATTTTATCAACAATTTTAATAAAACAACATTTTAAGAGCTAATATTTTGAAGATTACTTTGACAATAGAAGTATGTGCTGGAAATGCAAAAGTATCTAATGTGCATGAAAGGCACATGCAACAAAAATTTTGAAGATTACTTTAGAAATTATTTTTAAATTTAATACAGATGTCCGAAAGGCTGGAAATGCAAATTTAGTTTAAATATAAAAATGAACTACAAGACTGAAATAAAACAGAATAAAGATAGTAAACAAGTTAAAATATTTATACGGGGTGTCCCGAAAAGAGTGGTCATAAATTATACCACGGATTCTGGGGTCAAAAATATGTTGATTGAACCCCAATTTTCTATATACAATAGTGCACACAAAAAAAGTTACAGTGTGCTAAAGTTAAAAATTTAAATATTTTTTTTTAACAACAGGGGATCAACACCCCTTTCACCATCAACTTTTTTTAGGGCTATATTTAACAAAATATGGACCGCCACTGGAATCAAACGTCTATTAAACTTTTGTGTCCAGGGGCGGATCGTGAATTTGTGGGGCCCTGGGCTGAAACTACTTAGGGGCCTATCTAAGTACTCAACTAATAGCTATGACAAAAAACTGTTTCTATAATGAAATATTATTATTACATTTTATTTATTGCACAAAAAAAAACATAAATATTACGTTATTATGTTAGCCAAGACCTTTCCAGTGATTGACCATTTTTCATTTTTTTGTGAAATGCTTATTTGAAAATGCTCTGTTTTGCTCCCGACGTATTGGGGCCCTGGGCTGCAACCCAAGCAGCCCTTAGGTAGATCCGGCCCTGTTTGTGTCTCTCTGTATTTCTTTGTAAATATTTTTTTTTGTTTTTTTTTGGCTTGGACAATTTTCACTCGGCCAGATTCAATAAATCAAAAAAAGGAATATAGGGCAGACAGGAACACACACTTCTTGTCTAGGGACCCATCAAGACATTTTGCAATTAGACAAACAAAACTAGGCCACGGTAAATAGGTTTATAAAAAATGGGTTAAAACATAGGTAACAAATGGAAGATTACTGACACAATTTAGTTTCACTAGGAAAAGTAATTATGGAATCCCAAATAACTTTTTCTTGCAATGCCAAAAAGTGACAAATGTTAACTGGAAGAAGAAGAGATTCTTACTGGCTTAATTAATAACGTGTATCTTATAAAGGTGTGCAGGATAACATGCACGACCAAATCGAAGTCTGCTTATTGTAGTAATGTATTTACGTGGTACCACTAAGTTTTTATACCAAGGAATATTTGGAATGTTGGTCTGTACCAAAGTATACTGCGTTTCTGATTTGCTACAAAATTGTTTCCAATGTGTTTTCCAAAGTTCCATTTGCTGTTTTTTTGTTTGAATGACACCATCTGAAATACATAGCTGATGGTTGATACTCCGTGAGAAATAGAATAAAAATGTGGAACGCTTCACGATTTTGTGTATCATCCTTGCGCAGGGGCCATGTTAATCTTCTCTGTATCGTTCCAATTTTAGTATATGTACTGCCGAAGCAAGTACATTGTAAATATTTTATTATGGAAGATACAGTCACCCTTTAAAATGCCAATTTCAATATTGAATATTTTCACAAATATTAAAAAAATATCTTTATTATTAAATTACCATTTATAAACAAACAAGATATTTGCCTTAGCTCAACAAGTGTTCAATATGACCTGCTCCTTTCTGTATACAAGTTCTACATCGTTTCAACAAGGAATACCGAATATTTTGAAAAATTAAATGTTTTTGTCGAAACTCGTTAGCATTTCGTAAAATTCGATGCCTCATTTGATCCTCACTGGTTATTTTCACAGAATAAACATTTTTTTTCATATATCCCCAGAAACAAAAATCTAATGGATTCAAACATGGACCGCGCGGTGGCCATTCAATTGGTGCATGGTGAAATAAAAAAGCTCTAGCGACGTTACTAAAATGTGGTGGCGCACCATCTTGCATAAAATACATTTTTCGTCTAATTGCTAATGGGACATTTTCTAAGTAAATTGGTAGATCATTTTGTAAAAATGATAAATAATGTTCCCCGTTTAATTTGTTTGGAAAAAACACTGGCCCTATCAAATAGTTATTATTATTATACCAACCCAAACGTTACTCAGCCCAGATATGAGTGTTATGGTGATCAGTAACTCTATTTCTTGTGAAAGTAGATTCGTCATTGAATGTAATATTATTTATAAAACTTAGACTACGTCTATTTTCTTCTAAAAGCCAATCACACAATCCCAGTAATTCTTGAACTTCTGTGATATGCAAGAGGTGAAGTAACTGGTCCTTAACTGTTCTTAATACCTTCATACGAGGTACTCTTAATTCAGCCGCTATTTTTCTCATGCTCGGGTCCGGGTGTTCGTCAACAATTTCTATTAGATCACCTGCATTCGCAAGGTCTTTTGGACGACCACTATTACCGAGAACTTGTTTTTTTAAAGTGTCTGTTTCTCTTAAATTTCGGCAAATAGACAGGAAAATTCGCCTATCTGGTAGGTACATTTCTATTAGGAACTTATCAGCATAGCGCTTTGCAGCCGCCGCACCATTTCCTTCACATTCACCTAATTAGAAAATGAAAGTAATACATTCAACCGCTATTTTCTTAATGAAATCTTTAAAAATGAAGAAAAACCGTAATTTTGTATGTTTGACCGTGAATATAATTTTTTGCACAAGGAGAATCGAAGGGGTTTTTTGACATTTCAATTATAATGAGATATTTAACGTCTCTGCCAATTTTCAGCTCGATGCGAATTTGGGCTAAGTTATGACTTATTTTTGTCCATTTTGACTGGATTATCTAGCCACTAGCACAGACGTAGAGTGATATAAATATGTATCTGCAGCACCACAAAATAGAGAGTTAGATCGGATACATTCATATTTATAGCCGGTATGCCATCATAATATGCACTGTGCGATCATAGGCGACTTTCCCCTATATCAACAATTTAACATTGGTTATAGAAAACAAAGTAGGTAATAATAAAAAAACCTGAACAGTAAAGATTATAAAAAAATACAATTGGACCAACGGATGTGGGAAATCTAGAGTTTTACATTATATTTATTTTCTGTTTAGTGACATTCAGTTGTAAAACAAAGCAGTTTGATATAATGAGATAATAAATTCAGCTAATACCCAAAGCATATTTATTTATGGTTGATACCTTTGTTGTTGCTCCTTCCACATAAATACTCCGACCAAAAAAATGCCACACAACACTAATTTTAACTATTTTTTTCACAAATTCACCAAAAAAAAAGATGCGGACTATAGTGATAAACTCGATAATTAATTTAAATTGTCAATCATACACCGAATGATTATTTGATAAACCAACAGCATAACACATTGTAAATTAAACGTTTATTATATATTATTTGTTATTGTTTCACACCAAACTGATAAGTACTTCTTACGTTATGGTGAATCCTCGTATATTATCAATGATTGACTAAAAAAATCTTCGTCCATACGGTACTCGGACGTAGTGACCACTCCTACTTTGGGTTACTCAGTGGGTATTGGTCGGTTGTACACGGGTAAAACCACAGGTGGTACCTGTTTGCCGGACGACCATCGATGGTGTTCAATAGCAACGATATTTTAAGAAAATATCGTAAAATTATGGCAGCATCCATGAATGACAATGTTTCTCCATCTGAAAATGTATGCAGATTGCAAGAATTAGTATAAAATAATAAGATTGGGTTAATTTAAAATTGAAATTTACTCCAATCAAAAGAATATAATACAATTATACGCTCTCAAAGCTTCAAACCGATAATGATGCATTCAAAAAACATTTTTATGATTATAAATCTTGTAAGTTATCCATTTCTCAATTGTGGGCTGAATCAAAAGGTTCAAAAGTTCTGAGCATGCTGGTTTCATTAGAAGATACCATCTCCTTCATCTTTTGTTAACCACATCTTATCTGAATTTCCTTTTTAGGAACGTTTTACAGTTGACTTACTACATTTTTGTGATATGGGTTTTAGATTGAATTTACTTGAAAGTCTTGAGATACACTCAGAACTATTAGACAGAAATATCAAATGTCTTAATGAGCAACTCAGACCTTCTGAGAACTATGTTTTTCTCACATAAAGATATTTTCTTATGTACAAATTTGAACCCTTAACCTCTTTCTTTTTTCATTTCTGACAAGTTCACTTTGCAACAATATCTTTCTAAAGAGACAGGGCGCCAATTTGTAACGATTTGTGGTGGTATATAAGGGTTAAGGGCGTCACTATCTTTTTATACGTTACGAATAAACAACAGAAACTACACAAAAACTAAGGTAAAAAAGATAGAAACACCCTTGTAATTAGACTGAATTTGAAAGCAAAAAGAAACTACATTTAATGTCAACCGAACACGCTGCACCCTTAAGATTTATAGTCCATGGGTATATAAATCAAACGGTTATTACTGAATGGGTGTATTCCTTCATCAAAAGGAACTGCTACTGCTAGCGGTTATATTGCTCCTTACAAGCGTATCGTAGCGTGCTGTATCCGTGATACAACTAGAGAAATGTATTGTCTAAATTTCGCAGACAACTTGCCACTAGGGGTTGCTTGGACGAAAAGGAATGCAACGAGGTGCTAATTTATAGCAGTATTGACAGGGGTTTCCGGTTGCGTTCGTTGGTAAGGGTTTTGTTTCGGGTACGTTCTGTTGTAGGGATGGGTTTGGTAACGATATGATAAGGTTGTGTCTAATATACAGTGGGTCAGGGTTGATTTTAGTGTTCGGACGGTAAACTAAGGAAAGGTAGCATGGCGATAGACATGTTACAACTTCGTATGGACAATTTAGATTTTCTATGTTCTATGATGCTATATCCTACTCTAGTACTCGTTCTATATTTATTTCTACATATCCTCAACTCGCTCTATTTTGATTTGTGTTAACCTTACTTTGTGATAAACTTAGTATGGTGCATTTGGCCTGAAAAAGATTTTCTTTAATTTAAAGCATCCCTTTTATTTAAGGGTGATTGAGTTATGCGTTTGTCACTCATAACTCACTTCTTTCTTCTTCTTGGGATATTTTCCTTTTCGAAGGATTCTCCCACAATTCTTCGTTTCTATAAGAAGGATGAACTCCAAAATTCGATTGTCCATTTCTTCCTAAGAAATTCAATCTTTCGTGAAGATTATGGAGTCATGGAAGGTACTACTTGTCTGGTTTTTCCATTTATGATCTTTCTTTTAAAGATTTTTGTCCTTTTGGGATTGTTTACTTTCATAGATGGAAGTTTCTTTTTAGGTCTCCTTAGAGGCTAATTTCCTTCTTGGGATACCTACCACTCAAATTCTTTTTTCCCCCAAACACTTTTTGTCTTGAGACGTTTTATATTACATCCCTTCTTGTTCCCTTTTGAAGTTAATTGTCATTGGACTTCAACTTTTATGTCCACTATTTCCAGACCGGTTTTCTCTCTGATAAGAAGATCTAATTTTGCAAACCCCATACATCCCTGATAAATTTAAGTGTTGTGTTTCACAGGACTTTCACAGGAGAAAATAGTCCTCTGTATCCCTATCTTTCTGGTTTTCCGAGACTACTTTCGATAGATAATTTGTACCACTGCATTGCATTCTATTTTTATGGATACCTAATTTTTTGCAGACTTAAATTGATGGCTACCCAATTCATTTGATAAATACATTAATTAATAAAAAAGAACAGAAAGTGGCACTACAACTAATATTTCCTAAACAAACTAAAGAAATTAAAAGTTATAAAAATATTACATATTGTGGAAGTATTTCCAATAAAATTTCAAAAATAAAAACTTCGGCAACATCAGCAATAATATCATTTAAAACACAAAATAATGTTGGTACAAAATTGTTAAATGTAAAAACAAAATTACCTAAATTAAAAAAATCTGGTGTTTACAAAATTAATTGTCCAAAATGTAATGCAGTATATATAGGTCAAACACAAAGAAATTTTGAAGTAAGATTTAATGAACACTTAAGAGCATATAGATTACAACAACCAGATAAGTCGAACTATGCAAAACACCTACTGGAACATCCAAACTCACTTATACACACCAATGACATTCATATACTACACATTTGTAATAAAAAACAAAATTTAGATTTCCTTGAAGAACTTGAAATAAAAAGACATCTAGCAGATCCACAATTTAAAGTTGTTAATGAACAAATAAATCTGGGAAGTTCTCCACTTTAATAGTGTTTGCTTTGATTGAGTCTTCATTTTATACATAGATAAGACGTAATTGTAACACAAATATATTAAGTTATTGTAAAGATCAGCATGATATAGTTTTTTCCTGGTTTTTCTATATCATTGCACAGTTATACTGATCTTAGAGGGAAATACCTCTAGGATAATCCCTTAGGGCTAATAACATCTAGGCTTTAATATTGTTATGTCTTATTACTTCCATACTTGGTCTAGCCTTATAACTACCTAATAAACATCAGGTACCTAGCTACAAAAATAAATAGCAACTTCAATATGTCAATCTGACGATGCTAGTTGTCTAGCGAAACGGCTGTCATTGAGTCTTTTAAAAAAGCAGTTTTTTAAATAAATAATGGAAGTTTTGTTAAAAGGAAGAGTTTTTTATTATTCTTAATTTTTGCAGACTTCTTGAAATAGCTTAATTTCAAAATGTCTTCCTTGATATGTATGGAGCTCTCTAATGATCGGCTTGTCTTCAAACCAAAACATTGGCTAAGGCTAAGACACAAGCGTTTGATTATTTTTTTAATTTTTTAGTTACATAGCAGTTGTACTATAAAATTATTTAAATTTATTACCCTCCCTAGTGACAATGAAATATTTAAACAATGGCCCTCAGATTGTGATATTTATAATGCACGAAAATTAACCTATGGTGTAATTCTTTGATTAAATAGGACAAGGATTTTATAGCAATTGTTTGATATTATGAATGATTTCTTCAACCGTCCGTCGCATAAAAATAACCCACAACCACAACCAATTCCATTTGCTGCCACGTCTCCGTTTGAAAATTACGTAAATAAAAGACGCAGACATATATTTAAACTTTCATTTTGATCTCCAATTTTCTCATATCTTATATATTCAATCCTTAAGAACTTTTATGTACCTAACCCTAATCTTGTAATCATGTTTTACCTATTGGCTTGAACGGTAAAAACAAAAATTATATTTTTAATTTAATATTCAAAAGTTTAATAACGAGTAGATTACACCAAACTGAATTATTTAAACATTCCTTTACTTACAGAATGGCAAACTTATACAAAACTATACCAGAAGGTTTTAAAGCATTAATTTAAATATAAAATGAAATCAACACTGCTTCACAATAATAATAATAATAATGCTCAGCCTCACACTTTGTTAGTTGGGACTTGAAATGTATTGTTAGTACTCAGTAATTTAGTTCTGTTTTAATGTTAGTTTTAAAAGTGGAAGAACGATAGTTTTTCTTGTTAAAGTTGCTTTAGTTGCACAATTTTGAACTCTTGCCTTTTTATTCTGTAAATATAAAATCTTTATAAATTTATAAATAATGTACTGTACGATCTATCTCGTCATAAAAATAATGGAATAATTTTAAAAATTGAATTATGCTGTAAAATATGAGTTTTAATATGAGTGTATGGTATCCTTTAGATGTATAAAAGTCCAAAATATTCACAGTTTAAATCGCCTTTTTGTTGAAAAACAAAAAATGAATAAATTGTGATAAATCCTGTATTATTTACATTTTAAAATTTCTTGTGTGCAGTACGTTTGTTTAATTTTTTATTTGGAAGTGTCTAGAAACATTTTGAGTAAAAATGAGTAATTTAACCCCCAGAACAAGCAGCTCAAATCGTAGCTTTAGTTGAAAATGGACGATCTCACCAATATGTTGCTGAAGTCATGGGAATCAACCAATCCACGTTTCTAGAGTCTTAAGAAGGTTTAGAGAAACTGGAAGTTATAATAGAAGACCAGTTCCAAGACGTCCCAGGTGTACTAATCCTGCAGATAACCATTTTTTAAGAATTCAGACTTTGCGAACTCGTCATGTTACAGCCAGGAACTGCAAAATGTTCTCTCTGGAGTCCGTAATGTTAGAACATCTGTCAATACGGTTAGAAACAGATTAAGGTTGGTATATCCAAGTTTTAGATTGGCCAGCAGTTAGTCCAGATCTAAACCCAATTGAACATATTTGGGACTACCTGGAAAATGTTTTAATAGAAGAATGGGAAAATTTGGATTCGGATTACATAAGTGACCTGATAAGAAGCCTTCCACTGAGAATGAGAGATGTTATTAGAGCCAGAGGTGGCTCTAATACTTACTTTGTGTTATTTGATTTTTCCATAATAGTTATTTTCATTATTTATGCCCATAATTTTTTGATTTTTAATTTTACGGTACTTTTTGTGACCAGTGTATAATAAAGACGCCAATCATTGCTATTATTAATTATTATTTTGCACTTACCTCCATATTTTTTGCGTCCTACATCGATTACATTTGCTTCTTTACTAATTTGCTGTTTTTTTTGTCCAAAATATTGTATTGATTGTACTAAACCTTACTTTTTAGAAGTCCATCTTATTAAGAATAATAAAAAACTCTTTGTTTTAACAAAACTTTCAATATTTATTTAAAAAACTATTTATTTCACTATTTATTTAAAAAAAAATATTGTAGGTAATTGTTTGGTAGTGCAACATCTACTAACAACATTTTTATCCACCATTTCGTGTAGATTACTCGTCACCTGTCTATAGTATTGTAGTAGAGTCTATAAATTCGCCATTTTCAAGCACTGACTGTGAATTATATTTGTAATATGGTCACACAGTTGGTTGTGACTGCGTAAATAATCCGTAAAAGTGGATGTTTTGTTAAAATATTTCGCTTTTTTCTTGTTTTTAGCAAGGGTTAGTACGACAAGTATTATTTAATAGACCAAAGTAAAAATCTTTTACATCATTTTATTTCCCTTTCATATTATAGAAACACTTTATGAGCAATTTCTTAAATCCTCAAATATAGCCGTTGTAAGTTGTGAATTGTCACCCTGTGTACAAAAAACGCAGTAGAGCTGATTTTAAGCAATAAAGCAGTGGGAAACTTCATGAATTAAACCAATTATTTAGAAGTGGGTTTGCTTCCTTATAGTCGATAGGGTGAGATGTATAAGATTAGGTTGCGCAATGGTCATTCAAGATTTGACTTTTTTAAAAAGAGCTAGTTACTTTTTAACGTAAGCACACAATCACCAAATAAATAATGTTATGTTCCCAATATTTTACCCACCATTCAAAGCCATCATCTTTCAGAAACTAATTAGTACAACAGTAGGTATACGATTATTTGTGTTAACTTGATTTTGTTATTAATTTGTTTCATTATTACTTTAATGGTAAATTAACTAGCATTGGAAAAAATGCTGAAACTACTTACAATAATTTTTTCTTAGCTATTACTTTATTAGGATAATATTGTAAAATTATGCTAAGTAGAGAATCCTTTTTTTTTCTGTAGACCATTAAACAAAATTATTTACGTATCTACTAATATACCTACATCATTTATACCTGGCCCTAACTAACTCCAATCTATTCATAATAAACCACACCGACCTAATTCATCCATTTCCTGCACGAACTGAATATTTGTAAGAACTATATCCCAATAAAACAATATTATTCTATCCTTTCATCTTATGGTTTCTTTCGTCTTATCATTTGCGCAATAAACTCAAAGGGTTGATGACGGACCTCCCATCTAGATTTACCTTTGAAGTTTTACCTACGCAATTTATTGGGGGTGTATTTGTGTGTTTGAAATGGTACTCAACAAATACGTTTGTTTATTTTAGACAATTTTGGGTATTTTTATGCAATTTAAATTTTGAATATTCAAAATTTATACAGTAGAACAGTAACCAAACATTTAGAAGTAATGAAAATTATTAAAGAGTATAAAACTTTAAAATTGTAATATCTATAAGTATTCTGATTAAAAGTTTTTAAATTTAACAACAAAAGAACAATAAATAACTGCACAGTTAAACTAAACTTCCACTATTTATTTGAAAAATTCGCTTTAAAATCAATTACATTGACATATGTCAATCTGACGATGCTAGTTATAGCGAAACAGCTGTAATTGGTTTTAAAGCGAATTTTTCAAATAAATAGTGGAAGTTTAGTTTAACTGTGCAGTTATTTATTGTTCTTAGTAGGATGAACTTCCAAAAAGTAGAGGTTAACACAATCAATTTCATTAACAACAAAATATTAATATTTAATAATTTATGTATAGCACCTCTGAAGGGATGAAATAAGTACCCTAAAAATGCCTTTAAAATTTACATTTTCAAATTTCGCGCGTAAACAAAAGCGATCTTATTCATAAATGTTCTTATATAAAAAATCAGGATGGGTTGATCTTCATTTTCTCGGATCAACCATTTCAAAATTTTGTTTACACAGCCGAATGACGTAATAACATGGCGTTACGTTAGTTCTTTGAACAAAATTAAGGACATGTTCATTAAAAAAGAATACTTTTATTCAAATTATAATTTTGAGAGACCAAACCAACAAGATCCAAGATATTTTTGGTGTACAATCAGCTTGAATGTATTCAAATAAATGCTTACAACGCATATTAACTCAATTATAAATTCTTTATTACTATAATTGTCAAAAAACTTGATAACACATGGGCTTGAAATATTTTTAAAACTCAATAAGATAGAAACGTTACACTTACATAACCAATAATGTTTTAAAAAAAGGTTTCTGAGAGCATTATGTATGTGAATATATTTAAATATGTTAGTTTCAAATATCAAAATTGTTTGCAATTCTACTTAATCTTCAAGTACAAACGCAACTGAAATGAATGCCTGTGAAATCATTAGAAGAGTATTTATTATTTGTTCTTTGAACGTAGCCATTAGTGGTAACCACACAATGAATGCTATTTCAAATAAAACTAAAACAAGCAAGAAATGTTAGTGTTCCATCATAAAATAGGAGGCAAAGCAGCAGTAGTTACGGTTATTACGTAGATTTTGTCGCCTCTTTCAATTAGCACTTGGACGTAGTCTAGCTAGGTATGCATCCTCTGTCTCTATTTTTTCAAAGTTATTGTGTACTTTTCACATTACTTGGAAATTTGTGGACCCACAAATGACGAGGAATCTTTATAAGAGAAAATCGAGTTTGAATGAGAAATTCTTGATAATTAAATTATCAACTGCTATAATTGTTGTTAATTTTCTTATATTACATACTCATTAATAAAACAATTAATTGTATTAGCTGCCAAATTAATTAACTAGACAATGGCATACAAATATCTACTCTTAAACAAATAATTATTACTTGTGAAATAATATTCTGATTATTAAATGTTTTCTGTTTTGTATGAGTTCAATAATATAAGTTGAAAATAAGAGAACAAAAATTACCATAGAAGACCAAAAACTGTTTTTAAAAGATAAACCATAATTATTTTTATCGATTAAAAAAATAACCCGTATACGCCTATATGTTTCAAATCTGGACGAATTAAAGGGCATTTCTACTCCCTCCATTTTATAGTGATTATACAGGGTGTTTCATTAAGAATTATCCATATAGTAACTGGAGAAACCTTAGCACTAAATATGAAGATTTAAGCCAAAACACTTCAGTAAAATATTTCTCCTAACCGAGATATAGGGTGTTTTATTTTAACTATTCTAAATGATTATATCCCATATTTTTGACACCTTCAAATATTTTCTGTTCATACTTGACAAAGAGTTTATACATATTAGGTTACTTTAAACAGTGGCAAAAGATATTTTTTCTCGATTACCAGAGGCGTGCGGTAGGGATGGATAGTTTCTTTTATCCCCCTACAATTTACGCCACTGTCGTAATAATTGTTTCTGCATGTTTTTTTTGATTCTCCGTCACTTTCTACGTAAATATCATCCTCTTGTCTCAATACGATAGAGTGAGTAGTTTTCGAGTTATTTGCATTTAAAGGTAATGTTTAAAATATCCATTTTATTCCAATAAGTCCTTAATAATTTAATCAACCCAACATTTTTCTAAAGGTTAGGAGAAATTTTTCCAAAAGGATTAATAAATGTATTGAAGTCAATGGAGGCCACTTCGAAAATTTACTATAATGTTAACTAACTAGAATTTTTTTTACAGTAGTCTAAATAAATAATTGTTTCAATACGTTTATTTTATGAATCATCATGTTATTTCGTAATGAAAATCATAGTTCTATTTTGTTATAAATTTAAAACTGAAATTTTGATAAATATTAATATGAAAAAATCATTTGAAACTAATAAATTTTATTTATTCAGTGAAATAGTTATTGACTCATGTGAATTTACGATTAGAATTAACAAATTTTGTTGTCAAGGTGGTTAGATTATTAAGGAAACTCATGTTAAATAAGCAATAAAACAAAAATGGATATTTTAAACATTACCTTTAAATGCAAATAACTCGAAAACTACTCACTCTATCGTATTGAGACAAGAGGATGATATTTACGTAGAAAGTGACATGCAGAAACAATTATTACGACAGTGGTGTAAATTGTAGGGGAATAAAAGAAAGTATCCAACCCTACCGCACGCCTCTGGTAATCGAGAAAAAATATCATTTACCACTGTTTAAAGTAACCTAATATGTGTAAACTTTTTGCCAAGTATGAACAAAAAATATTGGAAGGTGTCAAAAATATGGAATACAATCATTTAGAATAGTTAAAATAAAACACCCTATATCTCGGTTAGGAGGAATATTTTATTTAAGTGTTTTGGCCTAAATCTTCATATTTAGTGCTGAGGTTTCTCCAGTTACTATATGGATAATTCTTAATGAAACACCCTGTATAATGGCTCATTTAAAATAAGTGGATTCAAAATCAATGGAAGCTGAAAGAGTAAATTTTCTCTCCAAATTCTGCGTAAAATAGAAATAAAAATCAGGTTTTCAGTAAATTTATTGTTCAACAGATAATTATTAAAAAAAATATTCAGAAAAGCTTTCGTCACTACTTCATTCATCAGCGTTCACAATAAATTGCTTTATTTTACCTAAATCATTTGATTAAATTCTGATTGACGGAGAGCCGGTTTATTAATTTTATCCGCTAGTTAAATATCCGTCAAATAAGAGTAACCTGCAGATAAAGATCAAGTTTGGTTTTTGTTGTTGGAGACTTTACAAATGTGGCTAACACAATACTAATAAAACAATCAGCATATTCAACTTCAACAGGTGGAAAACTATAATAAATATGCGTATCATCTCCATGTTTAGATAGAAAACAACAAAGGGACAAGAATGGATCCCTGTGGAACGCCAGATTTTAAATTCAAATAATCAGAATGAATTCCGTTTAAATTTACCTTTTGTCGTCTATAGTAATTTAAGATGGATATGTCTATTAATAGCAAGTTATTAGACAAACAAAGTGAAAAAATGTTGGATTAATTGTCACATCTAATTTATGCTCATATAAGATATGTCCAGTTCTTGACCTCTTGTAGTTTTGACACGATATGTTTAAACTAAGAGTACTATATTTCTGATATATGTATTTATACACAAGGTTTTATTAGCCGCGTTTTTGGCTTCAATAAACTACGTAGAGTGCCTATTGCTATACTAGGTCTATCTTATATTATTCTTCCAAGCTGTCACCGCTTCAATTATTTCTGTTCTATGGTATAATTCTGAGTTCTTGATGAATCCCCTTGTCTCAAACTAATGAATAAATACCTACGTATAGTAGAAAAAATTGGCCTTTACCCTGAAGTCAGGGAACAGTAGTAAACACAAACTTTACATACCTCATCCTTTTCTACTGCTAGTACATCAAGCAATGACATACGTTCTTTTCAACTCTAATTATGACCCTCGAATGTTGGAAAGAGATGGCTCCAAAAACGTTTAAATGGTTGTAATCATAGAATAGTAATTTATGCAACAAGTGCATAAAGTGGTACTTTTTTTCACGAATGGAAAAGTTGTCGGAAATTCCATGAGTGAAAAAAAGACACTTTATGCATATGTTGCATACAATATTTTTTCTACAGCCCTATACAAATAATAAAATCAAAATAGAAATTTGAAATAATTTAATTAAACTCCTTCAGTAAATTACAACTAATGAATGCAGAATGAATTGGAAAAAGTGCACAATAATTAAGAAAAATTAACAACTACATATTGTATTTTAGTATTATTTCGCAATGTGAATATTGAAAACGCAATTGTTTGGTTGATTAATGTGAATTTTTGATCCAGTCACATTTGTTTCCGTTTGATTCATTGATAAAGCTTCACTTAAATTGTGAATATTTGGAACATTTAAATTCATCTCTGCTTGATTCTCATTTAAATAGTGAATATTTGGAAGAGTCAAATTCGTGTCGGCTTGATTCTCATTGGATGTTGAAGGTAGGTTAAAAAAACTGCTGACATTAGATCCTTGTAAAATTCGTGAAGCACAGTTCATTTTTGCATTGAGAGAATTGTTCACATACCCTTCGGCAACAGCAGTAGATTTCCATCCTCCATGTTGCTTTAATTGAAGAATGTCTCCACCCGAATCGACTAGAAGCGATGCTGAAGGTCGTCGAAAGGTGTGACCTGTATATTCTTCTGGATGTGGTAAATTTAAATACCTCGCAATTAGCGATGGAATTTTCGAAAAAGTATTTATACCAACTACTTGTTTTGTACATTTGCCGTTTCTATATGATAAAAAGAAATGGTTGCTGGTTGCATTTTTCGGTCTCAGATTAGCATACTTTTGGAATAAATGTATAAAATTAATGTTTGTAATGGATTCTCCAATAACTGTAAAACGTCGACTTGTATGAGTTTTTGAATCTGGAATCGTGACGAGTAGAAATTCCCCCTTATTTTCAATGTCATCGATTTTCATTTTATACAACTCTTCTCGTCGACAACCTCCGGCTATTCCTAATATTAATGTTACCTACAAATTTATAAATAATGTAAGCAAAAAACAAATTAACTTTTTAAAACTTTTACCTTAAACATTAAATACTTGTCGTCTGGAGCACTCAATAAAAATCTGTTCATTTCCTCTCTTGAGAAAGTATTAGATTTTTTAGGTTTGTACCCAACCGACTTTCATTTCAAAAATTCTATTAGCTTAGAGTATTTACTTATATCTATGTTATCATTAATAATTAAGGTTGCCTTTAGTTTGGAATAGCTGGACCATAATGTAGAACACTTAAATTTTTTAGACCTTTCTTCAAAAAAGCTAACAGTACTCGCTCTGTAAAGCTATGAATATTGTTCTCGTTTCTCCATTTCATAAAAGTGTCATACTCTTTTATATAATTTTCTTTGGATTTTTCCGGCAGCAAATTTAATGTGGCCACATTTGCCTTTTCTATAATTTCTTCGGGGGTACATATTATTTCAAAGTCGGAATCTTCACTATCCATTGTAATAATAGGAACAACTACTGAATTCTCTTAGACAAATCGGATTATTTATAAAAACTAACGTCAAATGAGTTATAGTTCATGTACTGTCAAAGTCAAAGCAAACTTGATATTTTTTCCAGTAAAGGTGTGGATGAATTGCACTATTCAATTGCATCGGCTTATGGCAAGCGTGAAATAAAGTTAACGTTATGGCACTTTTTTTAACGCTTTTTCACTTTTTTTCACTCTCACCATAAACAGCCGTTTTAAGAGCTACAAACTAGTGAAATACAAGGTACTTTAAAGATAGGGCTTAGAAAAATTTATTTTGACCCCTTATGTCCTGTCATTATTTTGATACATCGAGTTTTGTTCAAAGCGTTTTTTCATTTGCATTTAAATAAATTCTATAAAATCGGTTTTTTGAAAACCTCTTATTTGTCATTTTTATTTTACGGTAAGTACAAAATTTACTTCAAACACGTCACTACACGCACACGAGAAAGTAACAGTAGCTATTTTGTAAGTATGACGTCAGGGTAAAGGTATTTTTTTTACTATACTTCTATATTACGTTTACACATCTACATAAAGATGCAATTTTCTGCCGCTTGAAGAAAAAATCCTTATTGGTAATTAGATTTCTTCTAAACTATTTTAAATACTTCAAAAACAATACTTCAAAAAACTTATTTATAAAATAAAAATTTCTACATTATGGAACACAGGCCAATAGTAAGATATTCAAATTAAAGTTAACCCAAATTGGGATATAAAATCGTAATAGTTCACAATAATTATAAATAATAAATGTACCGTTTTTACAAATTAGCAGACACAGGCCATAAATCGCTTCTAATTTGAATAGAAATCCTACAATCGATGTTGTAAAGAACATTTTTGGAAATAAAGCTATTCAGGTAATTTCACATGTGTGTTATACGAAAAGCGGATTTATTATTAGTGCGCAGTATCAGTATATTACCTCACAATTATTCAAAAACAAACCAAGTAATTACGCAATAAACTTCCATATTATAAAATTAAAAAAAAAATATTTTTATTTCATCAGCTCTCTCATAAAATCGTTCCGAGCCCGCGCGAACAGTTTTAATCGTCAAAATTGATCATCCGAAGAAACAACTAATAAAAAGCTAAGAATAAAAGGTGCCGCTTCTACTTGTTATGGCCTGCAATAAAGTCATTAAAAACAAGTGCTTCTGATGCATACCTGGGCGCATATTTTACGACAATCCATAAAAACATGGGACGATAGGTATATTTTTTCTAAATTCTGCGAGATACAGGCTGGCTAATTCATATTGTGCCGAATAACTTTTGCTATTCAAGAATCAATGTTATAGATATGTCACTGTAGAGAAAACTAGAAATTATAGACAAAACAACATAGTTTGTAATTTTTGCTTATCAAATTAATATTCTCCAGACCCTCCTCTGGAGTCCTACGATACGTACTGACTGAACTAATCCTCTGCCATCCTCTTCGATCTTCCCAGTCTCCAGGTTCTAAGTTTCTTTCGGATATAGCCTCCTGAATGCCCCATATTCAGGATACCTTGAGCCTTCCTCTTTTTCGTCTTTCTTGTGGAGTCCATCTCAGCACGAGATTTGCCAGATCAATTGCCTTCGTTATATTTCATCTATGATGTTGGTTTCAACTTTCAATATTTCTCTGGTTCTTTCATTTGTGACTCTATTGGTATTCCTGCCGATCTTCTCCAAATAGTTCATTTTGAAAGCAAGTTTTTGTTCTAGTATCTTAGTCATTTGCCAAGATTCGCATCCATATAGTACAATACTTTTCAACACCGCGTGTTTTCTTTCCTTTAAAGGTCCCCATCTTTCATATTCTTCAAACAGTTTTCTAGTCATAAATTCTAGATCCTCCTTATGTAATGTGTAAGGCGTTGCGTCATCTGTTAGTTGAATTCCTTTACATGATCTTCTCCATTTCTTCAGTGCCTCATTTAAATATATTGAGATAAATATCTAATAGTTAAAAATTTAATAAGTAGAACTTACCTCATAATTTACAATAAAAGGATATATTAATAAGTTTTATAGAATCAGCATTTACTCTTTCTTTTGTACATCTAAAGTTTCCAAGTTCATAATTTTCACAAGACATACATTTAATATAATCAAAGAATGTAATGGACATCTTATCTTGTATAGGATCCATATTTTGCTATTTTATCACAATCAAATATTTCCAATCCATAATAAATACATTTTCACATAACAATTCATCTTTGTCCTAGTTCTCTTTTAAAATTCTAAGTTTAATCTGAAACAACAAAAAGAAAATAAAAATCAAAAGTATTAATGGTTTTCACATGTTTAAGAAATCAACATGTAATTTTAGTTAGTTAAGTATTTAAATTAGTATTATAAAAAGTAAGTACTTACAAAGGTATAAAGAGACAAATTGTAGTCTTCGATATTGTACAAACAAGTATACCAATAGATCATGAGTACCTAAAAAAGACACAAGAACAATTAAAACATGTAGCAGGTGTGGTGAAATACAGTAAACTAATTCCCATATCAATAGTGTTGGACATAATCACATAAACTTTTGATAGAACACTTAAATAGTGTGTAGTGAAATAAATATTGAAAAACTTAGTTTATAAACATTAACAAATGACATTTTATGTAACAAAATGTATGTAGGATAATTGAGTAAGTTGTTTATATAAATTTTAAAATGTTAATCTTTGATAACACAGATATTCTTACCTTATACAATGTGTAAGTGATACAAATTAAAAAATCTTTTAGAAGTTTAAATTTTAGTTGTTAGAGTTTAAAATAGTAATTTTCAGTTAAAATAGTATTAGTTTAATAGATTTATAGTAATTTTAAATACAAATTATGGTTTTATTTCAAATTTTGAAAGTCTAAAATAAGTTGACAGCTCAAGAAAGTTGTGCATTTTGAATCTAAAATTTCCTAGGAAAAGTCACTTAGAAAATTATACAAACAAAATTTTAGTAAATATAAGGATGAGATCTATCTGTACATTATCAAAGGTACTATTAGAATTGTAAATTTATTACCTGGATTTTCGGAAATGTACGTTATTTTTTTTAAATGCGAACAGTTGTAATCCGATATTACGTCATTTTTGTCATTTTCTTGGAAGCCTATAAAAAGGCCAGAAATTTGATGATTCACTCTCTTATGATCCTGGTAGCAGAGCAATTAACATCGTATGTATTAATTGATTACTAACTAGAAGAAAATTTTTTGCATTAATCAAAATCTGTTTATGTTAAATTAACACATGTAACATTAAAAATACATGCAGTAAAGTAATCAACCATTATTAAATTACTTACCAAAGTAATAAATTTGTCAAATCAGAGACTGATTCCAACAGAATTTGAAAGATTAAATTTGAGCATTCTTTCTGCAACTGGACCTTGGCCGCCATATTGTGGTATTGCATTTCCGACCGGGGACGAGGAGAAGCCGATCCGAGTTTTCGTGCCTTTCCATTTAGACAATAGCAATTTTTAGAGAACGAACTTTATAATAAAAGGTACGTGTCATAGTTAAGGATTTGTATTTTTGTATTTATTGTTTTGTGACTAATTTATTTATGTGTATCATCTCCAGTTCATTTTTTTTTATATAAGGTTATTCATTGATTTATTTGTATTAAACATATGAAAACCAATTAACAGTGTTTGTAAAATCTCTTTTGAAATATTTGATATTAAATTTATTGTGTGTTAATTGTTAAATAATATTTTGATTTGAATCCTACCCTGATAAGAGTCATAATTCTAAATTTCAATTTGATAAAAAGTAGATTGAGCTAGTTAAAAATTTTAAAAGGCGCCCAACCATAGAATTACAGAAGAAAAAGTAAACTTTATATAAAATTAAATAATATTTAATCATAAAACTCAATCAAAACATTAGACAAAACCAATAAAACAAAACAAAATTCTAAATTATAATAATCAAACCAATTAAAACATATCAAATTAATAGAACTAAGTCGGGATATCGATGATTTAAACTAAACAAATTAAATTTAAAAATCTATTAAAATTTAAATCATAACAATATTTTAAATAATGTGGGAGATAAGCAACAACCCTGTGGAAGACCTAAATATTAAAAAACGAGTAAGTCTGTAATTCTCCAACAGTTTTTGCCGGAGTAAAATACGAGGTCTGGCTATTAAATAACGAGACTGCCCATGAAAAAGAGTTTTATTTTAAAAATTATTCTATAATCGAATGCTACATAAATTTAATACATAAATATCTAAAATCCGGCCTTTCATACTTTCCATGTTTATTGAAAAGCTCTTTCCTACATAACGGGATTAAAGCAGGTAGCTTAACTGCAGTCAACCATTTTTCTAGAAAAATACTATAGCAAATATGATAAATGCAACTCGCAAGTGCGACCTCACAGTCTTCTCGATTTCGATACAATTTATTTTGTCGTATATTTCAGGTATTACAAAAGAAACCCATTTAAATGATTGAAATATATTTATTGACTTGAAAAATAAAATCCAGTACCTATATAATAATTACAAATTTTTTAAAAACACTACGTACTTTTATTGTAAATATTTATATATTGTTACATCTAAAATAAATTTATTTAGAATATATAAATATATAATTTATAAATGCATGAAAATATGAATAGAATACAATACACAATGGCTGTTATTGTAGCAATAATTGGTACAGTTCAATTGATCTATAATTTTTATAAATAAACAGAAAAAAAGAGTAACTAAAAACAGTGATTAAAATATGTTTGGGTTTCTTCACGTTATGTAGCAGAATTTTACTAATTTACAAAAAATTTGTGAATCTATAAACTCATGTAAAATATTTTTATATAAGTAAAATTTGTTGATTAATTGATATAAAAAAACGTCCCTAATATCCGTAGAACAGGAAACACAAAGTCGATAGGTACCACAAAGGTTTAAATTATTAATTGTTGTGCAACTAGTTTCAGTCCTATAAGACCATCATCAGGCTGTAAAAATACAATTCAATAGAAAGAAGGATGGTAAATGAACAATTAATAGTTAGTAAAAATCAGACCGTGGCATTCATTTCCTCTAGGTTGTTGTTACTAAACAAACTGACCAGAAAAAAAGCTAATTTAGTGAATAAAACGTAACATCATAGCTTAATAATGTTTAAAACAGCAAATCATTAATTTGGAGTAAACAGTTACTCATGGTGTGTAGGAACATTGTAGGGAAGAACTGGGGATGTAACCCACGTATCCTGCAATGGATGTACACAGCAATAGTGAGACCATTAATCACATATGGGGCAGTGGCTTGGGGCGTAAGGGCTAATCTGAATACAACGAGGAAAAACCTCTCGAAGATTCAGAGACTAGCCTGTTCATGTATCATTGGAGCAATGGGAACTTGCCCCACTGCTGCAATGGAGGTGATTTTAAACCACTGCACATTCTGCTAGAAAGTGTAAGGAAGAAAATAATATATAGAATGATCAAAGAAGGAATTATCAAGGAAAAACCTCGATCACTTCAATTTGATCAAACTTGGGAAATGCCCCAAGATGATATGCCAAAGAAATTTAACTTTGTGAGAAAATTCATCACAAAGTTGAGTAATAAATCTGAATGGGATGAAGACACCATGCAGAATTTAAACCAGAATGCCATAAAAAGGTATACGGACGGTTCCAAGCTAGACGAGAGAACTGGCTTAGGAGTTTTTGGACCGAGAGCCAAATACTCAGAAAGCTTGGGCACATACCCGAGTATCTTTCAAGCAGAATTCCGTGCCATCGAAAGATGTGTGGAATTCAATATTGGAAGAAACTACCGCAGACAAGAGATTGTGATCATGTCGGATAGTCAAGCAGCCATCAAAGCGCTGAGCTCAAATATAATCAGTTCGAAGATGGTTTGGAAATGCCTAGGCAAACTAAATGAACTGGGCCAGAAGAACACTGTCACCCTCCTATGGGTCCCGGGACACATAGGAATAGAGGGGAATGAAACAGCAGATAAGCTGGCAAAAAAAGGAGCTGAAACCCCACATTTGGGACCAGAACCATCTTGTGGGATCAGCAGTAGAGTAATCTTAGGAAAACTAAGGGAAGAAATGGAGAAAGAAAAATCCAAGTACTGTTAAGAAGCCACATGAAGAAATTAGGGTTAGCAGATGAAGCAAAGTGCAGATTCTGTGAGGAAGAGGATGAAACCTCAATACACATACTCTCAGAATGCCCTGCCTTGCAAAATTCTAGGGCTAGATACCTAGGAGCACATGAAATAGGGGAAGGGGATCTACCTGATTTGAAGCCCGACGATGTCCTAAACTTCCTCAGGAAAATAGGATTCGAAGAGCTGCTATAGGTCTGAGGAAATATCAGAACTTGGCAAGTAAGGGGGGACACAATAGATCCTATAGGTCGCAGTGTAATTATCACCCCTAACTCATACATACATACATACATACTGATTTATGGAAAATGTTTAAACAAAAAGGAGTGCTAATGCATTTATACACGTGTGACACACAACTGTTTTCCGCCTACCTTTACGAATATTAAAAAAAATTAAAAAAAAGTAATAAAAAAAGCCCCCTGCGTGAGAGGCAAGCACATATTCCACTGCGCCACGCTCAGGCTTATTTCGCTTATTTTCAGAATCGGACGATTCTAATTTAGTGTTTTAGATTTTTTTGCTTTATAATCTATACAATTTTGTTTGAGAAAATCTCTCACTTTGTAAAATTGGTTAAAATTTATATTATTTTTGATTTAAAAATGTCAAATCCAAAGCATACTTTGGATTTTCTGCCCTTGGGGTCATAAACAATACTTTTCGCCCTTTTATTGGTGTTCATGATTGGTTTTTCGGTAAGATAGGCGAAAACAATTTTTTAGTCTGATAAATGCAGCGAGATAAGAGCAGTTAATGTTAATTTTTAAATGAAACCATAAATTTAACAAATGATTGATATTTACTAAATATCCATTGTTCATTTGTTGTTTTGCTTTACATCGTATTTTATAGCCTGATAAAAAAATAAAAATTGTTGCAGTATAGTTGACTTTGTGTTTGATTTGAAATTTCATGTTAGAATAATTTTTACTTTAAACTAAGTATAAGATGCAAGTTATTTATTGTAAAGGCCATGCGTATATTGTTTCTAATTGTTTGTACATTAAATTTTTAACAAATCAATGAAAGTTAAAAGTTCTTTATCTTCCATTCAATAAAAAAAATATAACAAAAGTAATCTGACAATATCAATTCTTGTTTCTAAATAAAGTTTTTATTTTTTTTGGAAATTAGCACTATACTTCAAATTTCAACAAAAATTCGCCTGACATACATACCTAATACAAAACAAATTTGAATTTAACAACTTTTAACTTTCATTATAATAAACAAATTAACATAAATATAAAAACAGAATCAACATTACACATGGGTCCCATCTAAAGAATTAACTTTGTTTAATTTTTCTCTATTGATTGCATTTTCTAAATGTATTTTTGTCTCTCTTCTAGAAAGGGGTGATTTTAGAGAAAATTTCGACTCTCTCTTCGGTAGATGCTTGGGGGAATGTACAGGAACTATCGCCGTAATTTTTGCCTGAAACAATAATTTGTCAGAAACAACCCAGAGACGCTGAAGTACATATTAAAATTTTGTTCAACAGTAATGACTTGGTCCACTGAGCCGGAAAGTGAGTTGTAATGGCGCTTGTGCTTCTCAGAAAAGTTAAAAAATCGCTCGCAAACCTTTTTCGTTTATTTTTTTATTTTTTTCATTAAAAATGAAACACAAATCTAAAAGAAACCTTCTTTATTGAAAAATACAGAAAGTGGGTGTATATAAAACATAACTGATGTAAACAATATATTGTTAGGTTATGTTAGGTTAGGTTAGGTTAGGTTAGGTTAGGTTAGGTTAGGTTAGGTTAGGTTAGGTTAGGTTAGGTTAGGTTAGGTTAGGTTAGGTTAGGTTATGTTAGGTTAGGTTATGTTAGGTAAGGTTAGGTTAGGTTATATAAACATTATTGTAGTCCTGATACTGAATCAATCAAATCAAACTGCAATAGCTATCGTTACACACAAACTTATCACCAAACAAAAGTCTAAAATAATTGTTCTGCAATCCACTGTTACACAGTTTATAAATAAGCACTCCGTACTTATTCTAAATTCAGTAAAACCTGGTAAAACGCTACAAAATACCCAGATCAAAACCATAATGGCACATGAATTCTTTAGCACGTCACATTCACAGTCACCATTACCGCTTAGCACATCAAATAAAGTTTATGTTCTAAGGTTTGCCTTTGTGTCAAAAATTTCATGCTCGTAGTGCCATCTGCACTACGACAGACATGTCCTAAGCTTATGAGCTAAACAATAATGCTTATTTACTTGGCCTTATCTTTGGTTGTGCAACTGGTGGAATGATGGAAGTTCACATATAAATTACAGAAATATAGAGATACCTACAGAGATAATATTTGTATTTTGCAAACTTTCCATTTGTTAATGTTTAAAAAAGTCCTTGCTGATTTTGTATTACAGTAAAACCTGTCAATAACGGCCACTAAAAATGAAAGAACTATTGGCCGTGACATATAAAGATGGCCGCCATTGTTAGGATTTGCACTCGACAAATAAAAAATATTTGGAATTTGTTTATTTTATCAATTAAAGCAAATGTAATTCTATACATAAACGGAAAACTACTTAAACTACTTTAAAATATGTACTACATAATACAAAACATACTATACTAGGAAAAAAACAGATGCTAAGCTTTTTGAAGTAGGTGTCAATTTTTGTTTGTTTTACATTTTTTAGCTTTGATTTAAGAACCTCAGCTTCACATTTAAGTAAAATTCGAGACACATCCATAAATATTTCATCATTATTTTTGCACAATAAATAATTTTTCTACTTCCTTTAGTTTTTCACACACTATTAGATAAAGTGGATTTTGGAGTTTCACATTCGTCCACATTACTATTTAGTACGTTTTCATGGAGTATTCAATTCATTTTGAATCCAATACTGATTTCTGTTTTCATGATAGGGTTCAAATCGATTTGAAATCGTTTTGAGATTTGACATTTTATCTGTCAATAGTGTCATGCGTCATATATCGGTTTAATTTAGTCAAAACGTCAAAAAAAAACATAGTCAAAACAAAAGTCAAAAGTTGAATTATTTTTGTTGTTCTTGCCTTTGTGCCTTTATGGAGGCTTACCGTCCTGATTTTGATTGATTTCTGGACGTCTATTCTTGAACAATGAGCGGCATAGATTTATGACGAATGATCACATGGGCGATCGTCGTTATATTCTTGACCCGTGATCCGATATTATCAATCGCATGAAAATCATACGCCCCGGATCGCATGGTCCGACATAGGTGAGCAAAGTCGAATGAATTGGCTCACGTTTATTTATTGAATTTTTTTTTAATACTGTCATTACACTGTCATAGAGAAATTATAATAAGTGAGTTTGAGTGGTTTTTTCGGTGTTTTTAATCGGATGGACATGGAGAACTATTATTTTTGGCACGTAATGATGGAGGATTTACGGGAGGCAGAAGAGGAAGTTCTAATTGAAGAAGATAGGGGTTCCAGGTTTTTATACGACCATCGCTTGGAAGCATGGCGGCTCTCCGATAAGCAGTTTAAGAAAAATTATCGAGTAACTTCTTTTGGAAGGAGTGACACGCGACTGACTCATATTTATATAATTTCAATGCTAACGAATTTACTAAACAGACTACCTTTTTTATTATCGGTAATATGACATAAAAAATACAGGAAATAATTAATGACATAAAATTATGACAGCCGTACAAAAAATATATGCCAAAAATAACTAAAAAGTAGATCTTTTGTATCAAATAATGCTGGCAACAACGCAATAATTTTGAACGTTCACATGAAGGTTCAAGAATTAGTCGATTTCGACCGTGGGATCCGATAGATCGCACGGGATAGATCCCATCGATCGAGAGAAACATCGGATCGTATGATTTTCAAGAATAGGGCCCCTGGGGTTTTTCTAGTCATAATGATCAATAATCAAAACTTCAAAAAAGTTGAAGACAGTTGACGATAAATTTGACAGCGAATATCACAGAATGCGCATGTTTCAATACGGTCTCGGTTTTCACGTCTATTTCGATTTTTCGACCTCGATACGATCCCAAAAAAGCAGTATCGATCTTGAAACTCATTAGGGTTTCGATACCTGTTTTCATGAAGTTTTTAATACGGAAAGTGTATTCAATTCGATTTGAATTCTGCATGAAAACGTAGTATCTAATTGTCAGAATTGTCTTTTTCATCGTCAAATAAAGCAAATTCATCCAAATCTAAAATTTCGTTACAGACTGTAGGGAAAATATGGGCAATATGGGTATATTATCCTCATCATCAAAATGTGGATCTACTTGGATAATATCGGAGAAGCCGGCTTTAGAAAAACATTTCTTAACTGTAGCAGGAAATACTTTTTCCAATTACTAATGGATCTTCTTTCTCACCTTCCAAATTTGCACATAGCAAAATAATCAAACGTTGTTTTGCTGCCTTCTTTTCTGCACCTTTTTCATTTTTTAATGCAAATGTCTTGTTAGGCATAGCTCGGTAATATAGTCCTGTTTCGTCAGCATTGTATACATCTCGTGGAGAATAATTCCTTAATATCAATGGTAACTTGGTTTTCCAATCCTCTACGTCGTCCAAATTAGTTCAGACTCACCACAAATTGATGTAAACGTTATATTATTTCGCTTTCCAACATGCTGCAAAATTTTCCATCTTCAAACTGCTTGCTGCCTCGAGTGCTTTTTCTTTAAGTAGCGGCCCAAATATTGGAATTGCTTTATTTCTGGCTTTGCAAAACCAATTGTAGACGACTTGATCCACTGCCAATCCTTCTGATTTCGGAAACTTTCGTTTTTGTTCCAAGTTAACACCTTCCTCAACATTCTTTTTAACCCACTTTTATTTTTTATAATACCCATATTTTTGGCCGCGGCCGCATTATAAAGGTGTCCGTAACTACCATGGGAATTTCCATATAATCAGTTTGGGGAATTTTGAAACTGACCGTTAGCACAGGTAGCCGCTTTTGACAGGTTACTGTAATATGAAAGATTTGCAAATATTACACTCCAAGATTCTGATTAGACAGTATATACTACAAATACTTATACTGTTCTGTATTTTTTCAGTGCATTTTGGATTCCTGTACCAACTTTAGTTGATTAACACGCATACCTTAATACTATCATTTATGTCCTCCATAGTATCATCTCTTCTGTCAGCTGCTACGCTCATCTGCCTCTCTAGTCGACTAGTTTTCGTGGAAGGGGAACAACTTTTAGATCTATTTACGATTGGTTCTGAAAGCAACCTCGGTACCGATTTAAAAATTGGCACGTCGTGATTGGCTGCTGTAACTGGAGTATGAGGTGCAGATTGGGACACAGCCATGCGATTTAGAGTGTTTGAAGTGAGGTCTCTTTCAATAGATTTCATTGATTTCATGTTTTCTAGGTATGCTCCCGATCCGGAAAACTGACGCATGTTTGGTTGAGATCTAAAACAAACAGATATTACTAAAATTTAAAAAGCTGTTTAAGTTCTAGACATTAAAATATTATAAATGCTACATTCTTAGGGCCGGTTTTTCAATCGCTTGTTAAAAGCTTCTGTTACTTGACCAAAAGTTAACCGTGACCAACAGCTAAAGTTTCTGTTAAAGGTTATGGCGTTTTTCAATGCACTATCTAACTTTTAGCTACGAAACTGCCAGCTATCATTAAATTTGCTGGGTTGGTAAAATTGATTTTTTGGTTTGGTTTGTTAATTTCTTAGAACGGTAAATAAAGATATTGTTTTGTGTTCAATTTAGTTGAGTTAACCTAAGTTTTTATGGTTTTAAATAGAAAAAGAAGATCTTTGTTTTTATTAGTTTTATTTATTTTGTTGAGTATTATTTTAAAAATTTTATATTTTCAAATGGAAACACCAAAGAAAAACAGGATATCTAATTTTTCACTATCTGATAAATCCTTGTTATTAAAATTAACAAATCATTTTAAAACAACTATTGAATGCAAAAAGACGGATGCCGTTACTTGGAGAGAAAAATATTTTTAGTTTTAAAAGAGAATTGAAATAAAAGCTTACCTGTCTATGGGTGTTTCAATTTGATTTTCGATTTGTTCTAATAATAACATAACAGTTTTCTTTGAAAGTCGAAATCTTACGCGAAAATCTAAATCATCAAACTCTTCAAAAGGGTTCGACCTTTCTTTAACAATATATGGTCTCCTTTCATAGTCAAGGTATTCCAATATTTCTTCATCATCATCACTTATACGAAAATCAAATATCTCCATTTTTCCGTTAAACAACTTGCTAACTACTAGTTACAAATCCAAACAGAGACTTTGAAGTGTTTGCTAATATAACAGAAACGTTAGCTTGTAGTTAACCTTAACATTTAGTTGAAGAAACACTTTGACTCCTTGTTAAGGGTTAACTGATAGCTAAATTTGCTTATAGCTGGAGATTGAAAAACCGGCCCTTATTGTATAACTTTTCAGGTTATTGAAACCACTTTTTATTTAAATTTATTTGTTACATCTTTATTGAATCTTTTTTTAACACATTTTGAAATAAGGTCGGGTGTTAAGTTCTGTGGTTCTGTAGTCGCCTGCTGAAGAAAAATTAAGGGTTAAAATTGTTTATTTAAAAGTCACGAAAAACATTTTTCATTAAAGAAAACATCAATTTTCCTGAAAGAAGTGTTGAAAATTCTAAATGATACTGTAAAACCTGTAAAACCATCTCAATCTAAAAGATACACAACTACTGACACCTTGATAGCAAAATTTAGAGTGAGATATGGCGTTTTTGAAGAGGTTTAATTTCATTACAAGTTTATGGATGTCCTAGCTTCTGAAGGATCAAAGATAAGTTTCTTCTATAGGAAGTTATTTATACGTTTCTTAGACGTATTGAGATCTTCTGTACCTGCGCTAAAGAACATTCTAGAAGACCTTTTTTGTTTGAAAATTTACCTGGCATGCATTTGTTTTTGGTTTGATCCTCTAGTTGTATTTCTCCTTACGGGGTAACCTCCTGATTTATGTGTTATTCTCATGGAACTGTAATTCATAATTTTTCTTTCTCCCTTTTGTTGTGTTCTTGCTCTACCCAGTACAGCACTTCCAGCTGTAAAAAGAAAAGTCAGATTTTTATAGTATACTGACAGCATACAATTAGAAATTCAATATTCGTTTACAGTATGTGCCAAAACAAACGACACTGAAAAAGTAAAGTAAAAGTAACAATGTAAATAAAGGCAGACATATTAAATTTTTGGATCTGAAATTAGATGAAATTGCTGAGAAAACTGCGGAAGCGATAGGGCAATTCATTCCAGTTAGGTTAGGTTAGGTTAGTCTGCGAGAAGACATGAAAAAGAATTTGCGCTGTTTTGCAACTGGCGTGAACAAGACAATTTGAAAGGTAGTGCTGATGAAAATGTGATGTTGGCTTACTTTTTGGATGTGGTAAGAACAGTTTTTTTTAAAGAATATTCTTTTCAACAGTTAGTTTCAACAGTTTAGTCAAAAACATTCAACCCTTCTTCATTATGGTCCAAATACTCGATGGTAAAATCAATGATTATGGTTAATGAGAATGTCAACATATCAAGTTTCACAACGTTGATAGTTTTTAGGAAAAAAAATGTAGACCATCATCCAAACCAGTCGAAGGTGCTGACAAAGGAACAAATTGAAAGCTTCATGAGGGACGCTCCAGATAAAGAATATCTATTTTTCAAAGTGATAGCATCAGGGGCGGTCCTAGGGCGGTGCGAACGGTGCGACCGCACCGGGCGCCATCGTAGGAGGGGGGCGCCGAAAAGGCCCGAACGCAACGAACGGCGGGCGGCGCGGCTGCGGCGGACGCGAGCGGGAAATATACGCGATGCGGGATGGGGTGAAATTTTGTTTCGTTTCGTTTCGTCAGTCACTCGGCAACATCGCCTCTTCACGGACGAATGTATTTGGTACCTAACCTGTTTACTTGGGTATCGTGACGTTGTTGTATGACTTTTTTGCGAAAACTTTATAATGGTCCGGCTACACACAACGTTTTGTCTGAGAGCATACCTGCAGAGACTTGTTTGCGCAAGTAAGAGCGTGTGTATAGACGGCAAGACGGTATCACGCGTCATATAAACATCGCGCGTCTTGCCGTCTATACGCAAGCTCTTACCTGCGCAAACAAGTCTCTGCAGGCATGCTCTCAGGCAAAACGTTGTGTATAGCCGGACCATTAGATTATTGTTTTTCTGTTGATTAGTTTTAGAAAAACGTTCCATTTGTTGCGGACACAGTTCAAGTATTGGCTTACTTGGAGGTGAAGTTAGAAATATAATTTTGACTATGCTAAAGTCATCTAAATACTTTTCGTCATACTGGACTGCACTCCTGACGTAAGCCACATTGAGCAACTATCATTGACAGTCCGTTTCGTTGACACTAATGACGAAGAAGTTAAAGTGCGAGAGTGTTTCTTAGCTTACAAACCGGTGAGTGATTCCTCAGGAGAAAGCATTACTGGCCTTTTCCTTGATAATATTGTACACGAATTTAATTTAGACATGAACGACTGTCGAGGTCAATGATACATGGTCTTTTTTGTATGACATCAAAATTATTTTCGATAAATCTTTACTGAAAAAAGCGTGTGCAGACTTGCAAATTATGTTAACTGATGGGAAAAAATGTGATGTCACTAGTTGCGAACTGATTGAGGAACGTTTGAGCCTGAACTCATTATTAAGTAATTTTGAAATAGAAGGGCCACTAAAAGTTCTTCAACTCATAAAGAAAAATGATTGACAGGATATGTTTCCTAATGTGTGGACAGCCCTTCGGATTTTGCTGACCATTCTAGTGACTGTAGCAAAAGGCGAACGAAGTTTTAGTAAACTGAAACTCATTAAAACGTACTTGCGCTCGATTATGTCTCAAGCAAGGTTATCAGATCTCGCCATTTTATCTATTGAAAACGATATTGCCCAAGGCTTAGATTACTCAGACTTGGTGAAAAAATTTGCTGGCTTTTAACCCTTTTTTTTAAATAAATGACTAAACATAATATATTTTCAAATCCAAAAAATATACTGACACGAAAAATTATTTGGTGTATCGTTACGTTGCAAGCGATCTTTTCTAGGTGAGGCGCCCCTTACCTATTAAGTACCCTATCTACCTAAGAAAGAACTTTATTTTTTGTTAGGAGGGGAAAGGCACCGCTATGAAATCTCGCACCACCTAAAAAATAAGCTAGGACCGCCTCTGGATAGCATTACTAGGAGTTGCTGGAGGTTGCCGAAGGAAAGAGATCTATAATTTAGAAGTTAGTGATGTGGAGGATACGGGTACTTCGCTAGTAGTTAAGATTAACCAGACAAAAACGCATATCCGATGAACTTTCACTGTGATTAACAGTGATGAGGTTCACTATTTGGATGTGTTTAGAAAATACATTAATTTACCGCAACACGTCTCCCTGAAAGCTCTTTTGGTGGGTTATAGACAAGGAAAATGTCTGTTTCAAAGAGCTGGTATATAAACTGTTGGCGGAGCATCTAAGAAAATAGCTGAGTTCTTAAAACTAGACCAACCAGAAAAGTATACAGGTCATTGCTTCAGGGGCCCTATTCTTGAAATCGTAGGAATCGATTCTCCAGAGAACTGATTCTCCAAAAAAAATTCTCCTGAGAACTGCCAGTCCTATTCTTGAATGTCTGGGAATTCAATTTCTAGAGAATTAGGAAAAGTGACGTATGTCTGAACAAAATTTAAAGAAATTTACGTATGTCGTAACTAAATTGAAGTGTTCCGTGATTCGAACCAATCAAAAATGCGAATTTTCTATCATATTTATTTTTAAAACTTTGGCAGAAATGGATGTTTTGACTTTTGAGTTGACGTTTTTTGAAATTCACACATTAAAATAACTATGTAAAGAATTTACATTCATAATCCTTAGCATTATATCACATACTAATTGCACATTTAACGAAGTGTAATTTTTCCTGTTTACATAATATATATGTTGTGGATAGTTTGGATCTTCTGCAGATGGAGGAAAAATAGCTACGTGCGTACAGTCAATTACACCTATTATTCCAGATATTCTAAATTTATCAAAAAATGATCTTCTGTTATTCTGCAGCTCTTGGATTGTACTAGGAAATTTAACCCAGCGGTTAAATATATTTGGATGATTGAGTTCTTGAACTACCTCTTCAATGCACCTGCTTACTGATGCTTGGCTAATTCCTGAACAATGGACATTACTGCCTATAACAGCTTGATAGCCACCAGTTCCAAAGAAATTGAGAGCTACCAAAATTTTTTCCCTCTTAGTCAATGCACCAATTCTACTTGATGGTAGCAGAAAAGGCTCAATATGTTCCATTAGAACGTTAAACGCGTCTTTGGATAAACGAAAATGTTTTTTAAATGAGACTTCACTTAACGATCCATAGGTATCTCGGTTTCCTAATCTTCTCTGTCTAACAGTTGCGTTTTCGACTTCAACCTGTTCTAAATTATTTAAAACAATAGCTTGAAGAACAAAATTATTCATTTTAACAAATTTATGGCGATTACAACACAAAAAAATACTTTTCAGTATCAACTCCAACAAAACAGATACTATATATTGATAGATGACATAAGTAAATTCTCATGAGAATTTAAGTTTCTCCAGCAAATGATATTAGGAATATAATTCTCATAATTTCTGGAGAATTTATTCCTATGAAATATTTGAAGAATTGACATATTGCAAAATCGGGAGAAAATGACGTAAATTTCTCATGAGAATAGATTCCTATGATTTCAAGAATTGGGTCCCAGGAGGACATCCTCAACGTTGTTGGCCAATGCTGGAGCTGACCTTAAAGTTCTAAAACAGCACGGTGGATGGAAGAGTTCTTTAGTTGCAGAAAAGTATATCGAAAAATCGATTGAAGGCAAAAACAAGATTGCAAGGATGATCCCCAAAGAGGCGAAACTTTTGTTGAAGTGCTACATCACAGCCATACACGTCTTTCGCGATTACACAACAATGTAAATCCATCAACAACTCCATTAATACATAGCAGTTGTACAATTAATGTCAATCTTCAAAAACTAGAATCAAAGCTTAGTTTATGTTGATTCACTTATTATTTCAAACAACATTAGGAGAATTGAAGAGTACTGTTAAGTTCAAGTGTACCGTAAAGTGTCATTTACATGACACTTTACCGTACAGTATGAAAAAAATACTTTCCCGGCTAGCTGGGAGTAAGTAATAAGTCGCTTCCTGATTGCTTCAAAGGTTAGAAATCCATAAATTACTAACCTATTGTGAGTAAAAGCATTTAATTTTAACAATAAAGTGAAATAAATATACTTACGAGTATTTCCTGTATGCTTCTTTCTAGTTTGTGCCATAGCATAAACAACAGCTGCTAGGCTACTATAGTGGCTCGGTTGTCTTTGGAATGTTTGTGATTTGTTTAATTGCCTACCGATTACGAAATAAGTTTCCATCAGACCTTTTCCTTTTACTTCAATTATCCCACGTTTCTTGACTTCGTATCCTTTCGATCCTAAGATCTATTAGAACAGAATTGGAATTAAAATAATTACCAAATAATGCGGAATCGAACGATACATGTATGTGGCATGTTTGCCAGGTCAGCAAAAACTTATAAAAACCTTTCAAATAATAGTTAAAAATGATTTCTAAAGTAAGATTAATTTAATAATAAAGAGGACAATTATTCAATGTAGTAATAGCACATTTGTACCAATTATTTTATTACCTGTGCGGTTTCTTTGGGCACTTGTATGGAGCCAATTATGCCCGTCGAGTCCATTCTGGAAGCGAGATTCACTGTGTCTCCCCAGATATCAAAAACGGGTTTTCTTGCGCCTATTACTCCACACACCAAAGGACCGCAAGACACACCAACCCTCAAACCGAAATTATTAAAAGATTCTTTGTTTATTTCGTCTAGTTTGTGCCTCATCATGATGGCAAAATCAATGAGGGAACAAAGATGCTCGGGAACGTTGGTTTTTTGGCGACACTGAAAAGGAAAGATATATATTTGTAGATTGCGAGGGTTGCCTTTTATATTTCGGTATTAGAGAACAAAAACAATAATATTAATCATTGAAAATCACTTTATTGTTTTTCAAAATATTCCCCATGAAGATCTATACCTTAGAACATAAAATAGTAAGGAAGGAGTTTGTGTTATATCTACAATGTTAAAATCTGGCGACGGAAGTCGGCCATATTGGATAACCATTTATGACTCATGCTTTGTTTACAAGTTATAAAAATTTAGTTTTCTGTTAAAAATTTGGATTAGTTATTTATTGGTAAGTAGCTATTGATATAATAAATATACATTATATATACGTAAACTATATTTTTATGTTTAAATTAAATTATTACTTTGTATTAATCCCTAACCTATCTACTTAAATTGACATAGGCGTATCAATAATGGAAAGAGGATATTTTATTTTAATTATCATTAATTTACAATTTTTTGGTTAATCTCATAACTGTATATGTCAATTATTTTTATGTCTATGGAGTATTATAAAGCAATAAATGTATTTGTGTATTAATTAACACATTATTACATTCACAGTTTCCCACGGGATGAAAATATTAGACGGAAATGGTTAAATATTGTGGATAAAGATAATTGGAGTCCAGGCAAGAATAGCTTTTTAGGCTCACAACATTTTACAGAACAATCATTTGATAGAATTTCTTCAGTAATTGTTTTACTAGTACCAAATGCTATACCTACAATTAAAATCGCAAGAATGAAATATGTAAGTAATTATTACATCCACAAATTGCTTTAATAACATTGACCAAAACTATATTTTCTCTCAAATCTATTTACAAATATTTTACTTAAACATATATTTCACTAATATATACCTTTTCTATACAGGTAAGTACTAACGACCCTTATGCTGAAGAGATAATAACTACTAGCAGTGAAACTATTTCACCAGGTTCCTGTTCCTGAAACTCTACCATCTACTTCTGAAAGTCCTCGTAGGAAACAACTTATAAAAAGCATCTGTGTAGTATATTTAAAAACAAGAATTTATTATATATGTAAAAGTAAAATAAATAATGTAGAAAAAATTAGACATGTTTACACAAAATTCAATTTAAGGGCCAATAGTGGTAGAATGAAATATTTTAACAAAAATTGTGTAGTATATAACTGGTTTTATTTCCTTAAATCTAGTACCCCCATTTTAGGCAATGTTATACTATTTTTTTCCTCTACTTTCCTTATTAAAATGGTTATTTTAATATATTATAATGATTAGTGTCTATACTGAATAATAATAGGTATGTTTCAATAAGGACATTATTTTTCTACAAATAAAAATATAGGACGCCACTGTTAAAAAGTAACTTCCGGTAGCCATCTTGGATAACTATCCCGGTCACCTGTCCTTGAACGAGCAATACTTCCTTACTATTTTATGTTCTAAGATCTATACACTTTTGCATGCGTTTGAACCAATTTTGTCAGAACGTTCTGAGTACGTATAACCTTAAAAATGTCCAACTTTACTATAAAGCTGTCAGTTGACAGATTGCAACACCAGGGTTGCCAAATCAAGAAATATAAAAGGCAACCCTCGTAAATTTTATAAATTTGATTAGTTGTAATCCATATTTTTACATCTTCTTTACTTGCATCTTTCTTATAAAAAACATTGTATAAAATTTATAAAATTTAGTGTAGGTCATTCAGGTATATAAATGATCTTAAAACAGGAATAAAAAGACATCTAAAAATATAATTTAAAGAAGATTCTACAACTTTTTAAAAATATTGTATATTGTATACATATCTTTGAATGATTTACTTACTCTTTGCGTAGGATTTAAGCCTGAAGCTGCCATGTAAGTCGCTGTGGCACTCACAGTTTTTATTTTTTCAATTGCACAGAACCGGTCTTCGTCTAGAAGCTCATCGAAATCGGCTAAAAAAATGATTTTCAATACTTAAATAAATAAACATACATTTTATTATCCACACATAAAAATAATAAGGATGTGGACTATTTTTAGGAATGTGTTTAAAACCATACATAGGTACCAAACATAGCCCAAACTATTTATTAGTATTCTTTTAATATAAATAATACCTTTAAAATGAGTTATTTAAAAGTCCATTTTAAATTTCGCGCCAAAACGTGGATACCTGTCAAACGCCAGCTGTGACGTCACTTGTTCCTAAACATTGTCGAAGTTGTACGTAATAGAAAGTTATTTTGTAAACAATTTGTTAAAAAGATATAACATAACCTCAAAATCATTATTTTATTTTATTACATTCAATTTAACTGTTCGATTTTATAAATTACGATTACTATTATAACGTATCCTTAGTATATTACTTACTTGGAAGTCTTCAAATTTCTAAATTTAGCAAGTACAAGTTACTATTTGTTGCGAAGAAATTAGCCACCGTAAAGCAATCAATTTATAACATCTATAACATCCTTAGTTTCCCGTCCTCCCGAACACTAAAATCAACCCCGAACCAACGTATATTAGACACAACCTTATCACCGCTACCAAAAACGAAGGCAACCATCCAACCGGAAACCATTGTCAACCCCCTTTATAAATTAAGGCACACTCTCTGTATTGTCCCTTTCTCTTGACCATAACCACACCAGCCAGACGAACATTTGTCATCTGTAAATTTTTTCGCTGTATCACAGAAGATACAGCCCGTTAGTACGGAGAGATATATCCGCTGGTAGGGAGATATATACCCGTTAGTACCACACATTTTTCGTAGCAGTCCTTTTGACGAAGAAGCATCACACGTCTATCGTAGCAGCCCTTTTTGACGAGAAGTATCACCCATTGATTGCAGCAGTCAGTTGATTAGCTCTTATAGGAAGTAAAAGCAACCACCATCAGCGAACACCCCAAGTACAAGTAGCAGTGAACAAACTGAGCCCACCGGACCACAAAAACTCAAAGATAAGTCTAGTCCACTTATTAAGTTCCATTTACACCTCCTGTGGCAAATTACAATTTTTTCAAATAAACAGATAATCTTTTTATATCAGTTTTATTTATATACCCACTGACTATAAGTCTTAAGGGTGTAGCGTGTTTGGTTGTCATTAAAAATAGTTTTCTTTGCTTCCAAATTCAGATTAATTACAAGGTGTTTCTATCTTAGTTTTTTTGCGTAGTTTCAGTTGTTTAATCGTAAACGTATAAAAAGATAGTGGCGCCCTTAACTCTTTTATACCACCAATCCTTTCTATAGTGAGCGTTAACCTGAGAGAGTCTCATAGCCGGGATCTCTTTTGGGAACTATTATTGCCTTTTTGGAGAGTAATATTGTTACAAATTCTTGGTAAATTTGTACTATCTGCCTTAGAATATTCACTTTCCATAATGGGAAAACCTTTAAAAATTGATTCAAAAATATAATTGAGCAAATTTCGAAGAAATTTCACGGGAATCACAGTAATAATATCATCCAAATATCACTTGACACAGCGAAAATTCTTGTTTGGCAACAAGTGACGTCACTAATTTTGATTGGTATTGATTGTCACGTGACTTGAGGGTGAAATAATCAATTACATTTTATTAAATAAACAATTAATGCCTTGTTTATTGAAGAAAATATTGTTTTTTATAATTTTTATTACAAAAAACTACCTTTTAGTGGTAAAATTATACAGGGTTAGTATAAAGTATGGAACCCCCTAAGTATCTCCTCAACGGTTTGATATTTTTAAATGAAATTACTTATCCCCTTCTAAGAAGATCCAAGGAATTCAAAAATGCTATCAAATTTAATGTACCATTTGCGGTTAAACCGGAAATGCATATCAACTTTTTTATTTTAAATAGAACACCCTGTATATTTTTCCATTTTTGAATTCCTTGTGAAATTCTGCATACAGTAAAACTTTCCATTCATATTGTTATTGAATAATTGAGGCTTTAATCAATAATTTGTCGTTTTTGACTTAGTTAACCATGGATGAAATGTCAAATGGTGAGTAAGCCAAACTTAATTTATGGAAACATCCTAAAAACTTGGCAACATAACAATTTATTTATTTTAACAAAAAATAAAACAAAATTAACAAAATTATATTAAATGTTCAAAATTACGCCCTTCTGCTATTTGACAATATCCTAAACGGTCTTCAAATTCTCGTAAAGAATTTTGCAAAAATTCGTTCGGCACTTGCAGCAATAAGTTTCGTATGCGTAACTCTAAGTCATTTAAATTTATGGGTCTATTTATGTATACTTTATTTTTTAGATAACCCCACAGAAAAAAATCGAGAGGAGTTAGATCAGGACTGGGAGGTGGCCATTCGATAGCACCCCTACGCCCTATCCATCGACCTGGAAAAACTTGATCTAAATACTGGCGCACAATTCTAGAATAATGTGCAGGTGCGCCATCTTGCTGAAACCATATGTCTTCAGCAGGAATTGCTGGGTTATTTGGATGAGGATAAAGTCTTGCAATAGCGGGTACAATATAATTTGTTAATAAATCTAAATAATGATGTCCAGACAGATTACCTTCAATGAAGAAAGGTCCAATAATATTATCGTCTATCATTCCTGTCCACACATTTATTTTTTGCGGATACTGCGTATGTACTTGCCTCATCCAACGGGGATTATTTCTAGACCAGATAGTTATGTCTATTCACTTTACCACTTAAGCAAAATGTTGCTTCATCTGAGAACACAATTTTTTTGATAAAATTTGGGTTTGCTATACATCTGTTCTGAATGTTTTCGCAAAATTTTGTTCTGCGATCTGGATCATCTTCAGTTAATTCGTGACAGAAGTGAAATTTATAAGGTTTCAATTTCTCGGATTTTATTATGTTCATGACGGAAGTCTGGCTTATGTCAAAGTCAAGAGAGTTGATGTTTGTGGATTTTCTTCAAGTGATAGTAACACATCCAACTTTACATTGTCATTTGTGGCGGATTTTGGTCTTCCTGACTTGGGTTCATTTACTACGTGATGTGTTCGTAAATAACGCCTTACAGTTTTCACAACTGTTGATTTTGTGATTTGGTGATCTGGATTAACTTCATTGAATAGGTTTAAAACTTCCTTATAAGAACGCTGTTTGTCTCCATATCCTCGCATAATTAAAATTTCGATACGTTTTCCTTCACTTAGATACACCATAATAGAAAAAACAATAGTAACAAATAACAGAGAGAAATATTATTGCACAACTTATACTAAACTGATAGGTAGATTACTCAATAATTAATTTATTTGACAATTAAAGGTTTAACATTTCACCCATGGCTAACTAAGTCAAAAACGATAAATTATTGATTAAAGCCTCAATTATTCAATAACAATATGAATGGAAAGTTTTACTGTATGCAGAATTTCACAAGGAATTCAAAAATGGAAAAATATACAGGGTGTTCTATTTAAAATAAAAAAGTTGATATGCATTTCCGGTTTAACCGCAAATGGTACATTAAATTTGATAGCATTTTTGAATTCCTTGGATCTTCTTAGAAGGGGATAAGCAATTTCATTTAAAAATATCAAACCGTTGAGGAGATACTTAGGGGGTTCCATACTTTATACTAACCCTGTATACTTATTTAAATACAGTCCACATCCCTATATTAAACTGAAATATTTAGATTAACATTTACCAATGATCTCATTAAGCAGTCTTATGCATTCCACTCCTTTGTTAATATCTTCCGAGTAGAAATCTGTAAAGTTTGGAATTGTTCCAAAAAGAACGCCCACTTCTTCTCTGTATTGGGAATATAGCTCCTGAAAAATTTCAAAACGTTGAAATTGCTCCGAAAAGATATAAAAATCAAGCTTTAATCCATTGAGAATCGGTAACAATAATTAGACATTCTAGGAATACTGTACCTCGCTATTTCTATCTGCCGAAAGAAAATGGAGAGCGACATGGTCCGGAAGGATATTTTTTAATAATTGTGCATTGTTGTGTCTTGTTTCTTGCATATCGTTTAGTTCACTTTCAGCCTGCTGTTTCCATAAAAAGTCCAGTCTTGAAGTTACCTCAACTAATCTAGCATGGTAAGCTACCATCAGAAAGAATACAATGAGAAGAATCATCATTTGAGCAGATAATGGAATGTGCATTCTGGAAATGATTTAAAATGTTGTTTTTGTAATTATAATCATTTAGAAAAATAGAATAAGCAACTAAGAAATTAACATTGACCATTATTATTCCAAAGCAGTTACATTTTTATGATACAGATACTTATAGTGATAAAAATGTACCTAACTAATTTTAATTATACTAATAATAAATCAGCAAACATACAGTAGAAAATATTTTCCTACGACTATACTAAATTGTTTCACTGATTAGTAAATGTAGTATATTGTACACTGGTTTCTATTTCGCACTTGTTACTGTGGAAATATGTCCATTGTGCACCAACAAATACATGAACATAACTAATGTAAGAAAATGTCAAAATAAAAATTTTGACAGTTGGTTGTCACTATAGCTTACAAAAGTCAATATAGTATTACCATATACGGGGTTGGGATAAAGTATGGAACCAAGTAAATATCTTTTAAACGAAAAGAACGATATTTATGAAAATTTGCAGGTAAGTGCAATGGAACAAAGCGCATCTGATGTACATTTTTTTGATAATAATATACTTCCGGTTTAACCGGAAATGCCATCAACTTCTTTAATTTAAATGGGACACCCTATATATTTTTACAGATTTTGAAAGAGCTTGTTATTTTGAATTCATACATTAGTGTAAAAAAATTTGTAAAAACGAGGAATATAGCACTTGAACCAACCTCCTTTGAGTTTTTGCATTAGAGCAAAAAACTATTTAGATAAACTAATTAATGTTGTTTGTATGCATAGTAATAAATAAACAAGTACTGTTTGGTACGTCTTTTGTTCTTCAAGTGTCAAATTCTAATTGACGAAAATAAATTGCACAATTTAGAATGGTTCAATTAAGTGAAAAAGAGCGTATTGAAATTTTAATGATGATCGGTTATGGTGATCGTGTTATAGAACTCATGAAGAAGTGTGTCATATTTTTAATAATTTGCATCCGGAGAAAATTTATCACGCTCAACAGTAACTAAAACATTACAACGTTTTAATACTACTGGGATGGTAAAAAATTTGCTAAAACCTGGAAGACCGCGGACTGCAACGAACGAAACTGTTAAACAAAATATTGCAATCGATTTAGAAGAATCACCTCAAACTGCCACCACAAATTTGGCACTAAACCATGGTATCAGCCGACGTTCAGTAGGAAAGATATTAAAAAGTGAAAAGTATCATCCGTATAAGGTACAGTTGGTTCAAGAATTGTCATACGATGATTTTGACCGACGGCTGGAATTTTGCGAACGGCTAATGGACATCTGTAATGCCGACGAAAATTTTGCTTCTAGCATAGTTTTTTCCGATGAGGCAACTTTTTGTTTAAATGGAACAGTTAATCGCCATAACTCAAGGTATTGATCAAATGAGAATCCTTATTGGATTCATGAAGCACATACCCAGCATCCACAGAAGTTAAATGTTTGGATGGGAATTGTCGAATTGTCGACGGAAACTTGAATGGTGACAAGTATTTGCATCTACTAAATAACGAAATTATTCCTGCACTTCAACAGAATGGGCAATTACCACAAAATATTTGGTTTCAACAAGATGGAGCACCTCCCCACTATGATAGACGGGTTAGGGATTTTCTGGATGCGAATTTTCCAAATCGAAGGATTGGACGTAGAGGATTCATAGACTGGCCTGCTCGTTCTCCGGATCTTAGCCCGTTAGATTTTTTTCTTTGGGGTTATCTAAAATCACGTGTTTACGTTAGACGACCAACAAACTTACAGGAATTGAGACAAAGAATTATTGATGAATGTGAATTAATACGTGGAGAAGTCTTGGAAAGAGTGACTCAAGAATTTGTTAATAGGATGGCATATTGTCAGCAAGTACATTTTAAACATTTGAAGTAATTTTGTTTCTTATTATTCTAAAATAATGAAATGTACATCTATTGTACTACTAACAGTGAGTCCTCGTTTTTACAAATTTGTTTACATTTAACTCAGTATGTATGAATTCAAAATAACAAGCTTTTTCAAAATCTGTAAAAATATATAGGGTGTCCCATTTAAATTAAAGAAGTTGATGGCATTTCCGGTTAAACCGGAAGTATATTATTATCAAAAAAATGTACATCAGATGCGTTTTGTTCCATTGCACTTACCTGCAAATTTTCATAAATATCGTTCTTTTCGTTTAAAAGATATTTACTTGGTTCCATACTTTATCCCAACCCTGTATATGGTACTACTATATTGACTTTTGTATTGATTATTTATCTAAGATGTGATGCTTTTCTTGAACAATTATTAAAAAGATAAAGAGACAATACTTACTCAGTCAAACTGTTTTGGTCACGAGTTTCTGCAAACATACTAGCTGGCATCAAAATTAACGTAGAGTATACTACCAACATTACTATTAGCAATAATATTTTGATCAGGTAATACAATTTTAGAGCTGTCGCTAGAGCGATCAAGCACAACACCCACGTGAATACTACGTATTCAGGATGAAAACACTCTGGACTAAATGGTAGATATTCTGTATTCGAAAAATATGTACTGTTAAAACTCTTGTTACTACTTTCAACTGATGAAGATTTGTCATTGTCACTTAGATCTCGTTTTCTTCTAACCGCGTTTTTATACACCAAATCACCACCGTGTTTTTTTAAATTCTTTAAATTTCTTAAAAGAACTGAAGTCTTATCGCTTGCCGAAGGTTTACCTCGTTTTAATTCTTTCACACAAGTATCGTTACACTGTAACTTGTCAATATTTAAAGTATAATTATTATTAACGTTTGTTTGGACAAGAAAATTCACTATTATAGTAGGATTTGTTAATGTAAAATTATTCATAGTCCGATTGTTGGTTAAATTGGAATTTGAATTTACATCCACAATGTTCGAATTGATTGAGATATTTCCAAAGTTGATTAAATTCAACGAACTTGTCATCGCCATTAAGATGATCACACCGCAAATAAAAGCCGTTCTTCTTTTTCTTTTGTGAACTAATGTCGATGAAATTGTTCTTAACGACTCCGGTAGTTGTTGAAATTCTTCAGCCATGACTAATATCGATGTGGCTATCAGGATGAGTGTTGTTATAACGATGCAAATTACAACCACGTTAATCCTGAAAATTAAATAATACATTAATATTTAAATTATGTATGAACTGGATTTCCTATGTACAGGGTTATTATTACCTAGAGGAAAAAAAGTTTTTAATAAAAGTTGTGTGGTTATGACTGAATTTTGTTAAAATGCTATTAAAAGTACAGTAGCGTGCGTTTTTCAGGGGATACAAAGAAATTATATATATTTTTAAATAGGATACCCTGTATATTATTATATTTTTGGAATGATCGTTTCTTCCTGATTTCAAAAATATACCATATGATGCCCCTACCATATACCGTTTTTGAGTTATTGAACGTCGAATATCTAGTGAGGAAGAAAAAGTTCACATATTTATACAAAAAAGATAAAGATATATTTAGGAAATTTAAATATAAATGAATGATAATTCATAAAAGATGTTCGATGTGTCCACCATTATTGTTAATGCATAATTGATAACGTCTTCTTATATTTATAATTGTACTGCAAATGGCTTCATTATTTATATTAAGATTGTTTATTTCAAGTCGAATCCTGTCTTTAATAACTTGAATACTATTATTATTATTATTGGCAATATCTTTTAGAAATCCCCATAGGTGTCAAATCCGGACTGTTGGGTGGCCATTTAATAGTTCCATTATTCCCTATCCATATTGGAAATACATTATTCAAATGATCTCGAATGGGTAGGGCACTATGCGGAGTGCCCCATCCTTCATCCAAATCATATCATCAAGTTCTGCTTACGGAAAAATCTGCAAAAGAATATTTTCTGCTTCTGGGATAATTATTTCCAGATAGGTAACTCCAGTTAAAGTGTAATCATAAAATATAGGCCCAACAATTTTGTTCCTGAAAATTCCACACCAAACGCTAACATTTTTTCTTCCTGATTTTTCTATTTGTTTTACCAATCTTATTCTGTTGTGCTTATTTTCCCACGACCTTCGATTTTTCCTCGATTAAAAACTCCTGCCGTAGAAAAAGATGATTCATCAGTCCATAATATTTTATTAAAAAAATCGGGATCTCTATCCAAATTTTGAATCATCTGGCGGCAAAAGTCGAGCCTTTTCCTTTTATTAGCCTCTGTTAAAACTTGTACGGGTAAAATTTTATATGGTCTGTAATTGTTATTTTTTAACGTACGTTGGATTTTGGAATAACTTTTACCTAATTGATCGGCTGCATTATTTATACTGCATTCAGAATTTTCTAAAAAATAATACAACGTTTGAAAAAAGTCTATTCGCGAATACATCGAAATGAAGCAGTATATCTAGCATTTCTTCCTGATTTGCTTAAACTACACGCTTTTTTCTACTAAAACTGGAGGTATTATTTACCTATCGGTAAATATTTTTGAACGTTTTTCTGATTATGTTGGACAATTTGAATACAACACCCTATATATGCTGTGTTTGCGGCACGTTTATTTTTGTTATTTTGTATATTATAACAAGTAAATATTTGGACTTTTTTTTCCTCACTATAAACCATTTTGCTTAATTTATTAAAGAAATGTCACTTATCAAAAATATTAGTTGTCATTTTCATAGCTCACTTTGATAATGTTAACTTTTCCATATTTACAATAAGTAATTTAACTAAGATATTCGACGTTCAATACCTTTTGGTATAATCAATTCAGACAAAAATGTGTTTACAAAATAAAAATCTGATAAAAATCCTGGACTACAAATTCTAAAGTGTTGGGGGAAGGGATGTTCTTATTTTTAATAGGGTTGAGAGCGTGAAAATCTTGTCGCCCCTAATCGAAAGCTGAAATGACGCTCATGGTAATCAGTTACAAACACATTTTACGATATTTGATGAAAACTTACATTTTTATGTACCAAACACACTTTAATTTATTGAAATTGAAATATTCATTTTTTTTACCTCATTTTGATGTTATATTTAAAAAGTAACCCAATTTTCGTTCCAAAATTCACGCGTCAAGATATCTGTTGTCTTTTAAAAGTCGGTCAACTTTTGCTTTGTTGAAATCTATACTTTCTAATAGTAACAGGTCGGCTGAAAAGTCCCCGGTCTACCATAGTAAAACACAATATTTTGACAAAATTCATTTTTTTTTATTCAACATAGTTGCCTTCAAGGGCGATACAGCGATTATAGCGACCTTCCAACTTTTCGATACCATTTTTGTAGTACTCCTTCGGTTTGTCCTCAAAATAGGCTTCAGTTTCGGCGTTTACCTCAGTATCAGAGCCAAATTTTTTTCCCGCGAGCATTCTCTTCAGGTCAGAGAAAAGGAAAAAGTCGCTGGGGGCTAGATCTGGAGAATACGGTGGGTGAGGAAGCAATTCGAAGCCCAATTCATACAATTTTGCCTTCGTTTTCGATGATTTGTGACACGGTGCATTGTCTTGATGAAACAACACTTTTTTCTTCTTCATATGAGGCCGTTTATTCGCGATTTCGGTCTTCAATCGCTCCAATAATGCACAGTAATAGTCGCTGTTGATTGTTTTTCCCTTTTCCAAATAGTCGATGAACAATATACCGTGTGTATCCCAAAAAACTGAGGCCATAACTTTGCCAGCTGACTGTTGAGTCTTTCCACGCTTTGGTGGCGGTTCACCGGCCGCAGTCCACTCAGCTGAATGTCGATTGGACTCAGGCGTGTAGTGATTGAGCCAAGTTTCATCCATAGTCACATATCAACGCAAAAAATCAGGTTTATTACGACTTAACAGCTGCAAACACTGCTCAGAATCATCAATTCGTTGCTGTTTTTGGTCGATTGTGAGCACGCGCGGCACCCATTTCGCACAGAGCTTCCGCATACCCAAATATTCGTGAACGATATGTCCAACACGTTCCTTAGATATCTTTAGAGTGTCAGCTATCTCGATCATATTCACTTTACGGTCACTCAAAATCATTTTGTGGATTTTTTTGATACTTTCGTCGGTAACCACCTCCTTTGGGCGTCCACTGCGTTCACCGTCTTCGGTGCTCATTTCACCACGCTTGAATTTTGCGTACCAGTCAATGATTGTTGATTTTCCTGGCGCAGAGTCCGGAAACTCATTATCAAGCCAAGCTTTTGTTTCAACTGTATTTTTTCCTTTCAAATAACAATATTTAATAAGCACACGAATTTCTTTTTTTTTCCATCTTTTTGAAAATAACAAAAGTTGTTTCACTAAAAGTGCAATATCTCACAAACTAATAGTCCGACAGCTGTCAAATTTTTACACGAATCTTTTGAAGGTTGATACTATCTAAAAATGAAATGGATTTAATTCCAGTGTCGTCATCTATAGGTCAGACCGGGGTCTTTTCAGACGACCTGTTATAAAAAAGAATTTACATTTTTATGGAAAACGTTTTTAGAAATTGCAAAAAACGAGAATATAATACATTGAACAACACTATTAAGAAAATTAACGGAAAAAATATGCACAATGCGTCATCTTGAAGAAAGTCAAGACCCAAGACAAGGGGTGTAATAAGTGTTTATTTGCTTAATCATCATTCTATACTTATACCTTTTTATTTTACTAATTGTGAAACATTATGAGTAATTTCTTTATTCTGGCACCTTCTCCAAAATAGATGTATTTTACGTCGCATTCGCCAAATTTTGTACAGTTGTAAATCTGGTGTAAAATCTTACATTTAAAAAAAAATGTTATTTTGAAAATACTGTTTTCCAAAGAAGTAAAGAGAATTTTAAGGTGGAAGTCTTAAAAATGTATTTAAAATACAGGCAAATAGTTTAATACATTTTAAAAGTGAAATCTTAAAGTTGAAAGTTCCTTTAAAACAAGAGAATGCTTTATTGGTTGTACCTATATTTATATAAATATACTTCATACCAAACCCTTCTTTCAGTTCGTCATAGTTTGTGACGTCATACACTATTTTCGGAATGTTGAGTATTATTGCATGTAATTCTATGCAAATCTGACGGTTGCCAGGATCGTATTCAGCTAATTATGAAACTAACTTTTATTGCACCTTGGATTTAAAAAAGAAAACATCTCAAAGCATCTTTTTCCAACTGAAAATAGTTAAGAAGCTTCAGGATAAGTACTAGCTCTTTTTCAGAATATCTTGGCATATTTGAAAAAAATTAACCAAAAAATAAATGAATATAATAGTTATTTATGTACCAAGGACGAAAAACTGTCTATTATAGTCGAGCATGCAAATTGCTAGCTGAGGCGCAGCCGAGGCTAGCAAGCAGGCGAGACAATAGACAGTTTTCGCCGAGGTGCATATTACATTTTTTCGTCGTCCCCTACGCTTTTATGAAAGTAAGAACTCACCTATTTGCTACCCCCGGCTACGTCCCACTCTCCCAACTGCAGACTCGATCATAATTCAAATAAAATTATAAAAAATGTATTCTGATTTGAAGTGTAACAACTCTCTATTTAAATCATATTACTACAAAATTATCAATCTCGAAGATGGATATTGAAAGAACAGTTTGTGCAATTATTAATATTAATTCCTGCTGTCGAAGAAGATGCCAGAGACAAGTTTTGATTTTGGGTACTTGTTGATGCAACTTCAGATGCAGATGCTCCGGCATCACTATTTCTAAAACTTCCCTCTCGGAGTGCTTGACCAGTTAAAATACTTTTTTGATACATTTATTTTATTGGGAATGGAATCCTCAATGTAACCCTCGGCGACTGTTGAGGATTTCCATCCTCCGTGCTGTTTTAGTGACAGCATATCTGCGCCGGCATTGACTAAAAGTGTTGCAGATGTGCGCCGATAACAATGCCCGGTGTACTCTAGTTCGTTCGGCAATTTTAAGTATTTTGCGATTAAGCTAGGTATCTTTGCAAATGTATGCACACCAACCACTTGCACTGTACACTTTCCTGATTTATAATTGACAAAAAATATATTATGATTACAATGCTTCGTTCTTAAGTTGGCGTATTGTCGAAATATTTCTAAAGGATTCACTCCGTCGCAAAGTTTGTCTGTAACTGTAAAAACACGCCTTTTACCATTTTTTGAGTCTGGAATGGTTATTACAAGCATGTTGCTTTGATAAACAATATCCTTGGTCGTTATTTTACGTAGTTCGTCTCTTCGACAAGCCCCAGCAATTCCAATAATCAAACAGAGCTGAAATATAATATAACAATAAATGCATCAGCAAAATAACTAAAAACATTTTACCTTGTGCAAAAGATAAGTGTCATCAAGGGCATCACCAAGAAATCTGTTTATTTCATCTCGACTGAATACTCTAGATTTTTTCGCTTTGTACCCAACGCTTTGTTTTTTCAAAAATGCAATAAGTTTCGGAAATTTGGATATGTTAACGTTTTCCTTGATGGCTAGTGTAGACTTTAGCATAGAGTATATTGACCATAGCTTTACTAGAAAAATAGGCCAGAAGAACATTTTCTGAGAGATTCTCGACCTTATGTTCCTGACGCCAGTTCTTGAATTTGTTGTATTGTTTTTCGTATAAAATTCGTGATTTCTGTGGGAGTAAATCCAACGTGGCCGTATTTGCCAATTCCCGTAGCTCCGGAGGAGTATTACTTACATCCACATCGCTATCACTATTCATTTTTGATTACTTTGAACACACACCGCGGTCTTATTCACACGTAAAATCTAGCGAATTTCGTAATTACTTCATTTGACAACAGCAAATGACAGTAATTGTCACAGGCGCCTACGTTTTTATTAAACGAAAATTATTCAATCGCCGCTCTCGAACAGTGCCGTACCATAGCAACCGCAGCGGACGAAAAGTATTTGCGGACGAAAAGTACTTGCCTCCAATAATAGTCGATTTTTCGTCCGGAAATCAGTACGTAAAATGTAACTTTTCGTAGAGGTCGACGAAAAAATTAATTTTTTCACTTTATAGCGTGTTTAACACATAAAATAATGTAAAATACTGACCTGAACGACAATTGTGACACTTCAGTGTTTGACACTGTAAAGGGACATTTGCATTACAGTATTCTGCGACAAAATATTTTAATTTGCATGATTGATTGGTTAGAAGTTGGGAGCATTCAAAATACGCGAATTACTCTTAAGCTCTGCATTTTTTTGATATTGTTTGAGAAATAATCACGGAACTACCGTTTTTCTGTCGGCTACAACTTAATGTGTTAGAAAGAAATGAATAAACTATGACGAACTGAAAGAAGGGTTTGGTAAGAAGTATAGTTGGTCTAGGTACTCACATTTCTGTAGTGATAGCTTGACAAACAACAATAAACAACCATATAATGAAGCAGCACATCATATTTGACTTAAACATATCCTCTCGTAGTTGACTGAACTAAAAACAATTATAAATTTATATAAAAATATCCTTTTTACAATAAATAACAATTTAATCGTAGTAATAAAACTCAAAGTCTATCCAAAACGTTTAATAGTAAGGTTCACAAGTTAATGCGCAACATGTTTCGGTCTTCAGACCATCATCAGGCTATGAAGAAAACAATAGTATCAGGAAAGTCAAACATAGTAATAAAATGAGCGAGTGGTGTCTGTTATTAGATTACATTACATTACATTACCTTAAATATTAAATTAAATATTAAAGTCAAACTATTTCAAATCTGACAAATAATTACAAAAAGAAAGAAATAAAATACAAGTTTAAAGCAAAAGTTAAATACATAGTTTTGTAATAAGTTAAACTATGACAAAACAGCAAGATAATTATGTTATACAACCAATCTAAACTCACCTGTATGTGCAGAATGTAGGCATTGCAAATAATTCAAAATTTAAAACTTAAACATCCATGAAAAAATGAAGAATAATGGATGAATAAGAGAGTTATTATATAAAAAGAAGAGGAAAAAGGAAATTCATAAGTTATAAAATATAGAATGATGGGTGTGTTGATTGAATTAAAGTGGATAGAAAAGTGGGACAATATTCATACTAAGAATGTTGTGTCCCAAAAGGAAATGCAAATAACAAGTGTTACATTAATAAGAGAAACAAGAAGGAAAAACTTATATGAAGAGAAAAAATGGAGTGATTGTAAAAAGAGAGGACTAACAAGAACCTTCACTCACAGTTTAGGATCGACCTGTCTTCTTAATCAAAAGGAGATTGAACCTCTACCATGGATCTCTTCTTTTTTTGATTGTTTTTACAATCACTCCATTTTTTCTCTTCATATAAGTTTTTCCTTCTTGTTTCTCTTATTAATGTAACACTTGTTATTTGCATTTCCTTTTGGGACACAACATTCTTAGTATGAATATTGTCCCACTTTTCTATCCACTTTAATTCAATCAACACACCCATCATTCTATATTTTATAACTTATGAATTTCCTTTTTCCTCTTCTTTTTATATAATAACTCTCTTATTCATCCATTATTCTTCATTTTTTCATGGATGTTTAAGTTTTAAATTTTGAATTATTTGCAATGCCTACATTCTGCACATACAGGTGAGTTTAGATTGGTTGTATAACATAATTATCTTGCTGTTTTGTCATAGTTTAACTTATTACAAAACCATGTATTTAACTTTTGCTTTAAACTTGTATTTTATTTCTTTCTTTTTGTAATTATTTGTCAGATTTGAAATAGTTTGACTTTAATATTTGAGGTAATGTAATGTAATGTAATCTGATAACAGACACCACTCGCTCATTTTATTACTATGTTTGACTTTCCTGATACTATTGTTTTCTTCATAGCCTGATGATGGTCTGAAGACCGAAACATGTTGCGCATTAACTTGTGAACCTTACTATTAAACGTTGTGGATAGACTTTGAGTTTTATTACTACGATTATCTACATCATCCACATTTGAGAGATGGATTTCCTTTTCAATTTTAAATAGCAATTTGATTGTTTGAAGAAGACAGTAAATGAAAGTAAATTGACGTAAGTACCTTGTGCTCCATTTCTCTGTCTATAAATCTTAACGTCCACGAATTGACGTAAGCATTTCTCATTCTTTTGTTACTTTCGATTTCTATACTGTGGTCTATAATATCGTCGATTTGTTCAACGGCGGAAACAAAAGTTGATCCACGTTTATTGAATTTTCCGTCGTTGTTTTCAAATTTCTGTTTATAGGAATTTGTATCAAGTTCTTCGTCCATTTCATTTGACAGGGATCTATGAAGCTGGAAATGAAAACACTTGAGTATTATGTTTGTTTGTTAGAAAGAAAAATATTTTTATTATATACAGTGTGGAAACCACTTACGGAATAAAATTTTTTGTCTGGCAAGTTTGGCATCTTCCTTGATCTATATTTTTAATGAAATACCCTGTATATTTTTGATTTTAAAACTCAACGAACTATACTATGTAGGGTCTATTATGAATTGTACATTTTGAAATTATTTATAATTTGGTTCAAGATAGTAAATACATAAAATACTTGACGTATTTGATTTTTACATAAAAACAAATGATCAAAATGTTCTCCACCTTGTTGTAGGCAATGACACAGTCTCCTATAAAGTTTGAGTTGAAATAGCCCCTATTTCTGTAGTTATCCTTACTTTGAGGTCTGCAATGTTAGTTGGCTGTGTTGCATATACTTTGTTCTTGAGATAACCCCACAGAAAAAAATCCAAGGGCGTAAGGTCCGGTGGTCCAGCTGGTCACTCGATAGTACCTCCTCGTCCAATCCATTTATTGAGATAAGTTTCATTCAAGTAATTTCTTACAATTAAAACATAATGGGGTGTTGTTCCGTCCTGCTGGAACCAGATATTTTCATCCGGTAGGTTCGGATCTAATGCGTTGGGATATAAGTTGGCCAACTCAGGAAAAACTTCGTCTCTAAAAATACTTAAATATTTTTCGGCTGTAAAATTTACATTTACAAAAATAGGACCAATATTATGATCACCTATGATACCTGCTTTTATTTATTATAATTGATTAATTAATATATTACAAAATGTGATTGCTTTCGTAATTTATTTGACAATTAAATTTTCATCTGACATTCAGATAACATGATTACATATTAAATTGATTGTACTAACCCTTACTTTTTGGAAGTCCATCTTATTAAGGATAATAAAAAACTCTTCGTTTTAACAACGATGCTTAATAGCGAAACGGCTGTCATTGAGTCTTTTTAAAAAGCAATTTTTAAATAAATATTGGAAGTTTTGTTAAAACGAAGAGTTTTTTATTATCCTTAATGATTACATATAATAAATAACTAGAATATAATAATATATAACACCATTAACACCTAAAAATGTTAACAAAACCCAAAATATTGATACTTAGTAAAGAAAAATAATTTTATTCTATTCCATAAGTGGTTTTCACACTGTATAAATATATTTCCACAGATGAATGTCTTTACTACACTAACTATACCATTAAAACAATAATTACTAACTACAAACTATAATTAACTAAAAAAGGAACTAAAATATTGGGAGGCGATCTGATGTAAATGAGAGACATTCAAAGAATGAAATTTTAGGGCTAACTTTATTAGGATAATTAGTACATCCCTTTTCGAACATAAACTAGTGTTCTGCGACATTTTTGTAGAAAGCTCATCTCAAAATCAATTACCTCTAACCTGTTTACGAAGATGAGGAAGTATAGTTATTGTTATTTTTACAGTATTTTGTGTGATTTTTGTGAAAAGTTGAATAAATCTATAATTATAGAAATAGTGCTACAGTGATGTATTTGCAGAAAAACTAAATTATTACGCCACAATCTCTATTTCACTTGTAAATATGTATTATGTTTACATTATAGAAGATGAGGAAATTGTTTGTTTACATTTAAAAACTGCCATCCATAGGTGTACCCACGGGGTTTCCTTAACAAGCGAATTAAAAACCTTTTTGGTGTTTTGATTACTAAAACTGTGCAATACATCCCAATATAATATTTTGCTGATTAAATCTATGATGAAGATGCAATCAAAAGAGAGTGTGAATGTCGCTCATATTTGTAGTTATTATTTTTTAAACATAAAAGTATAAGTAAATTACATTTTCGAAAGGTATTTCCGGTGTCCAGTCTGTGGTATTCTCTTCTTCGGTGCCACTGTGTTGAATACCACTATCGCTTCTTTCACTTGGCGGTCGTAATGGTTGAGAAATAGGCGTGGGTGGAGTCGTTGGTGAGTTTATGTTACTTTTGATCTCATCTTCCGGCCATAATTTGTTTGAAAAAATACTAAAAAAGAATAAACCATATTTCTAGAATAAATCATTACTGATCCTCTTTGATAGACTTCGTGAATCTGTTTGAAAAACATTTTGAAAAACTTTTAAAATACATACCAAACAAAAATTGATACTGTGTTTTTAAATTGGGCAAATTATACAATTTGGTCTCTATTTTATTTTATTTAGAATTTAAGTTGCAGAATTATTATTTTATCTTGGATCTCTTTCAAGAAGTGGGCAAGCCAACGGTAAATATTGATAAAATAGAAAAAACTTACTATAGTTCAAATATAATCAGTTCGAAGATGGTTTGGGAATGCCTAGGCAAACTAAATGAACTAGGCCAGAAGAACACTGTCACCCTCCTATGGGTCCCGGGACACATAGGAATAGAGGGGAATGAAACAGCAGATAAGCTGGCAAAAAAAGGAGCTGAAACCCCACATTTGGGACCAGAACCATCTTGTGGGATCAGCAGTAGAGTAATCTTAGGAAAACTAAGGGAGTAAATGGAGAAAGAAAAATCCGAGTACTGGAATCAGCTGGAAGGACTGAGGCAATCTAAGATACTACTGGGGAACTATGACCAGAAGAGATCTCTTAGCTGCCTCAACCTCAGTAAAAAAGGCTCCGTATTCTAACGGGAATATTAACCGGGCATTGCCGGTTAAGAAGCCACATGAAGAAACTAGGGTTAGCAGATGAAGCAAAGTGCAGATTCTGTGAGGAAGAGGATGAAACCTCAATACATATACTCTCAGAATGTCCTGCCTTGCAAAATTCTAGGGCTAGATACCTAGGAGCACATGAAATAGAGGAAGGGGATCTACCTGATTTGAAGCCCGACAATGTCCTAAACTTCCTCAGGAAAATAGGACTCGAAGAGCTGCTATAAATCTGAGAAAACATCAGAACATGGCAAGTAAGGGGGGACACAATAGATCCTATGGGTCGCAGTGTAATCATCACCCCTAACTCATTCATACATTCATACTATAGTTCATTTGTTTGAAGTTGGTAGCACAGTGAATTAATTCTAAATGCAAATCTTTCAAAGCCCAAGCAAGGGTGGTTCATGAAAAATAACTAGAAGTAGTATACATTTCTATTGAAATTCTATTGAAACATAGTCATAGTTGTTCTTTTTCAAAGAGTTCACCCTGTAATTAGGGATTAACTAACCCAAACAAAATAAAAACCCTAGATAATATTGTCACAACAGGTAGCTGATTAGATCCCATGACCGTAGAACCAAAGTTTTTTTAAAGCATAATTCAAATTAAAAGAAAAATAAAAATTTGCTACATATTAAAAAGTATGAATTAAATATAAATTAATGCAGAGAGCACTTACTCCTTTAATTGTCGGCTTCTATTTCATTGTATTCATCAACGAGTACCTATATTCTTATTTATTAGGATATACACAAATCCTCAATTTATAGACTAATAACGTACCTACCTGTTTTTGCAATTATACACATAGGGTTACCTTAATCCCTTAACACCCCTAACGACCACAATTATTCTCGTTAAAATCGAAAAATATCGTATTATGACTACTTATCCCTTACCTAAGAAGATTAAAATATGATGATTAAAAGAAATTTCTTAATACCAATATAAATAAGTACGTGCGCTACTGATTTAGGGTCTTGTTTACAACATTTTACGATTTAATGACTTTTCTTAGCTGCCAACTCCAAACAAATTAACTATAGGTAATAATTTATTCGACTAACCTTGGTCTGGAAGCCATTCTTTTTCTTGAACGCATCGGCTCACATTGTTTTATCAAATATGTAGTTATGTTATGTAGTCTTAAATATGCATCTCGTTCTTGACCATTTCCAGGTTCTACTTCGTATGCTCCACCGAGACATTGATAAGTGGCTTCAGAAATGTGAACTTGCCTGTAAACAAATAAAAAAAAGTGATAAATTGTTGGAAAATGTCAACAGAATTATTATTATTAATGAGGAAACATTTATATTTTGACTTCTTTCGCTAAGATATGAGCATTGGGGTAGATTTTTCATGGCAGTAACTTGAAAAATTCAACCCAGTTTAATTTTTCCTGGGTAAAAAGGATCTGATTGAATATCATACAATTCCAGTTGAAGGCATAGACTGAAGAAGTTGATGTTACAAATTGTATGTCACAAGGGCTCCCTGGTTACACTCGGGTTGCAAATATCAGTTAATTGGAGCTACTGCAATTATGCAAGTGTGACAAATTTTAAAAAATGTTATGGTTGAGAATCAAACCAGAGCCCTCTGCGTGAGAAACAAGCACTTCGCTACCATCAGAAATTGTAGGAAACGTTCATATTTGCAGAATTTGTACTATTATCATTATTTAGTTACACACCTTCATCATGAGGTATTCAGAATCGGACTCTTTCTTTAAAAATTGAATGCACTCTTCTTTTGCTAGTTTTTTAGATTTTTTGCTTTATAACTTATAGAATCTTGTTTGGGAAAAGTTCTCACTTTGTAGAATTGGTCTATAAAGTTATATCATATTTGATTTGAAAATGTCAAATCCAAGGCACACTTTTTCATTGCTAGAATAAAAAACTCGTGACGTTATGAATTTTCCGTCCTTGGATTGATAAACAATACTTTTCACCCTATTTTTGGTGTTCATATGATTGATTTTCTGATTTTCTCCCTTATTTTATGTGCAGACAAGAATTAAAAAGAACATAACTGTAGTAATGAGTGGAGAATCAATATTTATGTAGGAAAAGTAAATTAGAAATCTCACTGATATCGTATGTAATACTTAATATTATAATTTAATGTACACATTTTCTTTCATTCATTCTTTTTTAATGGATACATTATAAAGTTTTCTTCTCAGTTGGATTGATCACGGTGATAAATTGAATTGAATCGAATTAATTAAAATATTTGTCGGTTGAATCTGAGTTATATTTCGCTATCTACAAGTCAACTGAAAGGTAATAATTCATATACAGGGTGATTGATTAGTGTGAGGAAGCTCAGTAGATCTGTTATAGTAAAATTTACAAAAAAGTTATTAACAAAAATTGTAGGCAGCTGTAAGCAGCTGTTGATAACTTTTTTTTGTAAATTTTACTATAACAGATCTACTGAGCTTCCTCACACTAATCAATCACCCTGTATATAGAGTCGTTCGTTATTTTTATACGGTTGTTATCTAACTATTGGAAAAACTGCTGCTATAAAAATGAAAAATTCGTTTTTATACTCCATGAAAAACTTCGTTTATATTTATAATAATTTTCTTTGAACGAGTAAATAAAAAATGAAGAAATATTTTGAACATAGTTGAGAAAAATAAACTCAGGCAACGAAGAAAAAGTATAACTAAGGTTACTACGACTTATCAGTATAGTAGACTACACACTAAAAATAAATTTCTCTTAGTTATTATTATAATTATTATCATTAAATTATTAATTCGTCTTACCCAGGCTTACCGCCAGATTCCATATGATTGGCTAAACGAACATCTGTTGACCAAATATCAAATTGCCATTTTCTAAGACCTAATACTCCACAAAGGACAGAACCAGAATGAATACCAATTCTCATATCCAGATCCTCTACCTGTAAAAAATAAATGATATAATAATGTATACATTCAATAAATGGAAGCTATGAATGTAAAGTGATTTTGCATGTGTAGTGTTTTCAGAGAAATACATAACAAAACTAATATTTTGCATAAATTCTACTTGAAATTACATACAGGCTAGTTGATCAGTATAAAAAAAGCTCAGTAGATCTGCTAAAAACAATAAAAAGTATAAAACATTAAGGTGTCAGTCATTATAAGTATCCATCTATTCGTGTCTTTATTTGGTACCATCTCCAGTAAAGGCTGATTCTTTTATTATCTCTGCGGCTCTAGTTTTAATACCACTCTTCCTTGCATCTTGGCAATAGACAGTCTTCTATATGTACCCGCTGTCACGCCCATTCCAACAAGACTTGAAGTGAAGAAAGATCTATTGAAGCCTGGGAGTGGTACACATAGCTTCAGTTATAATTAAGCATCATTCCCGCTGAGGCTTATTCAGTGTATCTCTGGTAGTCTTCAGCTGACTTTTAGACAGCTCACTACGTAGTCAAAACCTACTTAACTAATGAAACCAGTTTTAGAAAAACACTTTATAAACTTAAATTTTATTTCTCCTAAGATTCTTAACAACTATAGTATGTACAAAAAGTACGAGGAGTAATAAACCCTAATTAAGTATGCAAAACCTTTACAGGGAGCACCATGAAATTTTTGATAAATCTACTTTAAATTACATTTCTTCCGTAAATCTAAAAACCAGGTAGATCGACCCCGTATTTGTTTCAATTGTAGCAAAGTTTAGGGTTTCTTCATTGTTAAAGAATTAGCAGTAAGCAATAACGCAATGCAGTGGTGTGTATTTTGGGAAAAAATACGTTTTAAATTATAATATAATAAATAATGAAAAGAAATAATTATTGGAATACATTTATTACTTACATTTTATTCTATATCCGACTCGGAAGAGGAAGAATCGTTGTTGACATTAATAATAATAGGGTCGATTAAATCATCACAAATATTGTCAATTTTTCACATATTTGCCTCTACTTTGATAACATACTCGATACAGTTTGTCCAATTTTCCTTATTAACATGACTTACAGCACTCTCAAACAATTTCACAACATCGTTTATTTTAAAAGTAGTATTTTTTCCAACTTCCCCCTTTACCTGAGCCCATATTAATTCTATGGGATTAAGTTCACAATGATAAGGGGGAAGTCGAAGAACTGATATATCACGAGAAGAAGCCATTTCTTCTACAATGTAGGTTTTGTATTTATTCTTGTTCATTTTTGCAATTCTGTAAAGTTCTTTCCTTAGTGGATCTTTTGGAAACTTAATATTTTTCGAAATAAGCCACTCCAAAAGCTCTGCTTTACGCCAACGACTTGTGGGTAATGCTTCTCGTATCCGTGAATGGTAACTTGCGTTGTCCATAACAATAACAGCCCCTTTTGGAATCAGATCCAACATTTGAACAAACGATTCCTCGAAGACATCCCCATTCATATCTTCGTGATAGTCCCCCGTGCGTTTTGAAATAAAAGTTAATAATCCACCATCAACAAAACCTTCAGAACTTCCAACATGAACAATGTTGGTTTTTTTCCTTTTCATCCTATCCAGCATTTACCCATATTTGACTTTAATTAATTTTTAAAAAAATATTTCATTATAATTTATTTGTGACAATATTCAAAGTTTAAATTAATCTTCTTACAAAATAAAGAACAAAAATATATAAAATAATTATTGTTACAGATTGGTTTGTTTTTTATTATGAATAAACTGTGTTGCCTTTCTTTATCAAACTTTAACAGCAGACAGCAGCCAGAGACTGAGGTCTCGACTATAAATAATTATTATTTTTTTCACATAGAGTGTCTATTTCATATGGAAAATAGCTGACTTTTGGCATTTTCCTAGCATCTTTATTATTGTTTAGATAAAGGACAAAAATAATTTTTAAATATGTCAGAAACTACCTTTTATTACATAAAATTTAAAAACGATTAAAATATCAGGCAGCGATTCTAACCTGCTGAAAAACCTAAAAAGAACATGTACTGATTTGAGGAAATGTCGATTCTTGTTTTTCTGCTGTATCTACACTTCAGCTCCCACACCGTTGGATATTTTAGAGCCACCAGTGTAGAATGCCAATAACTGGGAAAAAAATTTTCCCATCTTTTCGTTCCTTTTTAATCAGCAGAAGAAATGTATGCTGGAGGAAGGGTTTCAGTTCCATTTTTTATATACCCATTAAGGCGACTGTGTCGTCAGCAGTCCTATCAAAATTCGTAGGTCCTGTCTGCTCATATTCAGCAGCTATTGCAAATGCTTTTGAGTGTCTTCAATCCTCTAGCTCAAACCAACAGATCTACCCAATTCATTATTGTTCCTCTGGTTACGTTATTCGCTATGCCAAAAGGTCCCGGACCTAGAAATATTCCTTCAGCACCTGCTATCCCTGTATATCCAGGTACCAAAAGTATTGCTACTTTGTTATTTGCGCCTAGATGTATTGGATCCTGAAGGCAATTTTATGGTTAGTATCAAACATTGCCAAAAATTTTAATTACAGCTGCTCTGCATTGTTTTTGACCAAACTCGTTGAAAAATTGTTAATTATAGATATTGAATTACATTCAATTTATTTGTATATTTATTGACACATTTTTTACGATAATAGCCGTAGTAAATTTCGTAATAAATTATTGGCATTTAGCGGTAATCGTAAAAGATATATTTAAGTGTTCATAATAGTTATTACAAGGACAAGTTGTAACAAATTTTATATTTTTCCTTGTTTACAAAATTAATAAGGTCTGCCATCTATGCTAAACCAACCATAGATATGTCCGAGATCGAGAGCTAATTAGTTCACTCATTTGCTTTTACTAGTTTAGACGTTTTCTACGAAACTAATTGTGAATGTAAAATCGGGGTAAGAAAAATATTGTTTTCTTATTGGCTAAGTATACAATTACGGCTGGTTTTGTTAATATTTATTTCTTTAATGTTTTTGTTCTTAACTGTATTAATATAAGCATGTCACGTCATAAAAATATACAAGAACTTGGGTTTTATCGAAAGAATGGTTTACCAATTATTAATTTTACGAGAAAAACTGATCGTGATAAAATCACGAGACATATTAAATAGCAGATTTTTTTTACTAAAATTACTAATTGGGTAATTGCGAGGTGAAGAGAAAATTGCCAGATAAAATAGATAATGATAACAAACAAGTTATTAGGATATCTATTGGGTCAGTTCCAATATGTTTTGGTAAACATTATTAAAATAGATAGAATTTAAAAAAAAATATTAAACTTGACTAAGATTTGTATTTAGGGGGCATTATTTAATTGTGTTTTAAAAGATTTAAAATAAAAAAGTCTGGGAATGTGCTTTTACTACGAGGTGCACATACTATTTTTTCTGAAATCACATTCAATTTTGCGATTTTCTATTTAAAATTGTATGCTTTCCCAAAACGTCAAAGTGACACCTACAAACTCAAAAAAGCAACGGAATATTGTACCAGATTAGCGTACTTTGGGGTTAGAAATTGATCCGAGAACATAGCCATTTCCAAGCGATTTCAGAAAAAATATTTTTCTTTGATTTATTACTTGGGAATTTGATGATTTGCAAATTACAAATTTTTATTTAGTTATTGATAATTTCAATTCTTAAGAAGCACATTTTGTACACAATTTCATTTTTGCATCGGCTGCTAGGTAAGCAACTCGCAACAAAATGTCCATTTTGCAGTCGGAAATTTGATACTGGTGCAAAATGGGCATCATTTTGTGCTCAATGCCTAATATACTACGCTTCGATGTATGTTTTAATTACTGTTTCTTTACTGAAACAGATGTTGGTGTAAAACAAATTTATTATTGTTCATTTGTATTAGATTTAATGTTTTGGTCCAGTAACGATGACTTTAAATTAAGCAAATGTATAGTTTATTAAAGCTAAGACAGCTGCTAAGGTTTTAATTAAACCGATATTTGATAATTATTACAATATACAGTGTGCAGAATTCAAATGGAATGAATTCATTATTTCGTTTACTGTATACAAGGTGTTTCAAAAAAAGGTAACACCGTCTCTAGGATAGGTAAAAAACTGAAAAATAATTGGGGTTTGCTTAGTAAAATTTTTTTCTAACGCCATCCGTTTTCAAGATAAAGGGCGTTGAAGAAAATAAAAAATTACACATTTCTTACGATTTTGCCGAAACTACTTGCACCATTGCAATGAAATTTTATACGAATATGTTTTGGAAGCTGATATATCCCATGAATTTGTTTTTATAACTAACTCTCATAGAGGGCGCTAGTTACACGATTCATACAACGTATTATTCAACATAACTTTTTTAGGGTAGAATTATTAGTCAAAACTCCAAGTGAACATAAACATCGTTTAATTCTACACCAAAAAGGTACTCTTGGTAAAACTCGATATTATGTACCGTTTTCGGAATATTTTGATTTGAAAATTATGAAGTAATAATCGCTCCTGGGGGGTTAGTTTTGAAATATTTCACAAGTGAAATTGCTCATATTTCGATCAACTCAAGTTTTGAACTAATTTCACGAGTGAAATAAAATTCGAATTCGAAAATATTTCACAAATATAATTCGAATACTATTTAGCTGTCGAAATATATATTTCACTTGCGAATTACGTTAGAAATTTTGTTTTGTGGTTTTCTGCTTGTATTTTCTTGTTTTGTTTTTTTGAATCTAGTTTATAGTTAGTTAGCAAAGTATATTAGTATTGTTTATATTAGATATTAGTATGATATTTTTATTAGTTAGTGGACGAGAGTGAAGCGAGAAAGTTTATTTTTGACAAAATGGCCATTTTGGACCTTTTAGAGGATGATATGTTTACGCCAAGAACGTTGCTGCATTAGTTTAGGCAATATAGTTTATTGTTAAGTTTTGGTGGATATTTTAAAATTGGATGGTTTTGTATGTATTCCACCAACGTTTTTGTTGTTCATTAACAAAACTTTTTTTATTTTTAAAATCAGCCATCACTAAAACAGTATTATTTTATGTACAACTTCATAATATTGTAACTAAATCAGAGATTCTGCTAAATTTATAATTTACTGAAACCTATGTGAATCGTTCTCATATACTATTTGCATTTCCTATCAAATTTTTCAATTTTAAAAACGTATTACCAACTAGCAAAAGTAGAATTATCTTAAATTTTGACGACTTGGCAAAGATTCGAAGAACAAAATAAGAAATAATGGTATTTTTAACCTTAATTAATCTCATGTTTTTCTCGCACTTTAATAATTTTAACTAATTCGACTGATTTCGATTGTTGTCAAATTGTCTCGATCGAATTAATTTCATTTAAGTGAATTTATAAAAATTTCATTTCACTACAATTGAAAACTAGGTATAGCATTTCGATGGTGAATTAAAAATCGAAATATTTCACTTGTGAATTCAATTTCACTGATATTCAAAACTAGACCCCTTGGTATACACTAATGATAAAGTTCGCTTTTCTCTAAGTTTGCCATGTAAAATTGACATTTATTGATTGTTTGGACAATATGTCAACAATAAATAGAGTTTTGAAACCTTGTTATTTGTAAAATTAAATATTGTTAAACAAAATGTACTCAAATAATGTAGAATACACCGACATATTATTAACTTTAGGCGATTATTACTTCATAATTTTCAAATCAAAATATTCCGAAAACGGTACATAATATCGAGTTTTACCAAGAGTACCTTTTTGGTGTAGAATTAAACGATGTTTATGTTCACTTGGAGTTTTGACTAATAATTCTACCCTAAAAAAAGTTATGTTGAATAATACGTTGTATGAATCGTGTAACTAGCGCCCTCTATGAGATTTAGTAATAAAAACAAATTCATGGGATATATCAGCTTCCAAAACATATTCGTATAACATTTCATTGCAATGGTGCCAGTAGTTTCGGCAAAATCGTAAGAAATGTGTAATTTTTCATTTTCTTCAACGCCCTTTATCATGAAAACGGATGGCGTTAAAAAAAAATTTTACTAAGCAAACCCCAATTATTTTTCTGTTTTTTATCTATCCTAGAGACGGTGTTACCTTTTTTTGAAACACCCTGTATATAATAAATCCCGATACACGTCAAATTTAAAATACAAATTGACATTCTTCAATGTAAAACTGTCTGTCATTCCAACGGGATTGAAGGTAGGGATGAAATTTTCATGATGATTAAAAGAAATGTATTAATACTTATCGATATAAATAAGTACGTGCGCTACTGATTTAGCGTCTTGTTTACAACATTTTACGATTTGATGACTTTTCTTAGCCGCCAACTCCAAACAAATAAACTATAGATAAGTACATTTAAACAGAGAATTGGTGCAAATGGCCATAAGTACTGCAGACTTAAATTTATTCGTCAGTTGACCAACTCGATATACAACAAGATTGTTCTGAACTCGGTGAAGAAAATAACTTGAGGTTAACAACTACTGGTCATAGGATCCTAACGTAACCTAACCAATCGAGTTTATATATTAAAATTCAATCAGAATTGTCTCAGATCGTTAACAGTAAAATTAACAATATTTTTGTACCTTCTACTTTAAATAATAAACAATCCATAATGGAGTGAATCTATAAATTTATTATTCATTGCAATTCAATGAAGCCGTAGTAAAATATTGTACCTACATCGGTGTGTAGTGAATGTCAATAAGGTCGGTAATCGGATAAATGTAGTAAATAAAGTGTTACGAATTCCATTGCGTCGTAACCATTTAAAATCATTATACATTATTGTCATCGAGTCCACCGAGTCTGGTTTCTAGAAATGAAAGCGACTAATGAATTTAATTTTTATTACAGCTATATTGTTACTTTCGCTGACTGATAAAATCCAAGAGTGTTGTGTGTTTATTCAAAATAAGTGTGCAGTAGTAGATAAAGTACTGGTTTAAACGACTAGTAGAATGAAGAAAGGAAACACCAATGTCAATGTCACAAATATTTATTTATTGCTGTATGAAATTTGTTGTAAAAAAGCGACTAGTTTCGGCCTACAATGCGGCCATCATCAGGCTACAAAGAAATAATACATTACAATACATAGCTGATAGAGAAGCAATTCGAAATCAATCCTTACCTATTAAAGTCAAATACAATATATAATGTTAAAGAAAATTCCAAAAAGATTGCAGGCATTGCAGTTGAAGGTTTGAAAATATGAAACTAAATTTAATTTCAACTTTGTTTTGTTTAAAACACTTATAAGAGTATGTTGACCACCGATGATCAAATACAAATTAAATTGTTGTAGTTGAAGTTGAATGTAATAGGAGTCAAAATATTTATATGGTTTTGGACATTGAAAAACAAAAAAGAGAAAAGAAGAAAATGGATAATAATAATAAAGGTTAAGAGAGCAAAAGGAGAAGCCTAGAGCTCAATTTAAATATTATATGGTAAATTTGGAAGTTTTAAGAAGGGTTGAAGAAACCTTGGTAAAGATGTATCCAGAAAGGAGAGATCTTCAATCCTCTCTGATATGTTCTGTTGGTGCGAGAATTTTTAAAATTTTTTTTATTAATATTTACTTATCGAAAAAAAATAATTTATATCCTTTGGTAATTGCGACGGTGAGGCGCCGCCCGTTTTTTATGCCATTTTCAACATTAATTTAGACCTATAAATAATTGAGCTACAATTCGGGAAGTTGGGACTTTTTTGTTGGAAATTTCCTGCCCTTTAAGAATCCGTTCAGTTTTTTGTTCTAGCTATTATAGTTTATGAATTATTAGCAAAAATGTAAACCCCCTTTTTTAAAATCTTAAATTGTTAACATAATTTGACTGGACTATAAAAATATGTGTCATAAACCAAACTGATGTTTTTAGTTTTCACTTTATAAATTTAGTGCGTTGTAGCCTTGCATTACCGCTCAGCTATTTTCAAGGTCATAGCTCATCTCAAAATCCATTACCTCTATTTTCTTTAAACCTTTTCTCTTACAATGCGTCTCTATAATAGGAGTATCTGTCAAGATTTCAGAAATACTTTATTTACAGCTTATTTTTAAAACAATGAAGTTTTGATTTATTCATTGATAAACTACAAATCAAAGAATGTAATAACCTAATTAAATAATAAATTAATAAAACTAGTATTTATTTGAAAATTTTATTAAATCTTACTATTTCTGTAGTACTTTCACTTAAAACCCATACAAACAATAATATTTTAAACGTATTTTAAACTTTAATCAAAACTACAAGTAAATATCAGTAATCAAGGAAAACATGTACTCTGTAGAATGACATTCTATATTTATAGCAACCTATTTAGATTTATGTATAAAGTACGCAAATCGTCACGTTTAAGTACTTGACTTGAACAAACTATGGAGGTAAAATATTACGTGAAAAGTAAAAATAGAATCTAAAACTTTTTAGTTTTCAATGGTATAACAATTTTACTTATAATATAAGCGTTTGTTTTTTGTCCAACGCCTTTTGTCTTAACTGTCCAATTATTTTTCACCTTTTTAACTATCCTGACACGGAGTTACTTACTTTCCAAACGCCCTGTATAATTACTCCCATTACCCAATTTACCAACGTAAATATCGATGATAACATTGTTGACATTCAACGTTATTTTTTCTGAACACTGCTAATTAATAAATATATATCTGGTCTTAATTATTATTGTTATCGTTACCACAAAACGAAATAAAATTAAGGAGACGTTGTTTATTTTCCAATAAATAATAAAGTTTCTTAAATTGTTTACAACGTCAATCAGACTAAATAAAACATATTTTCGGCCTTTCAATTTGCATATTAGCAAGGTTATTAAGAGGTTTGAATCAGTTCGTGTATCATCAGGTTTTGAAATGTGTTATAAACAACGAAATTATTTTTTAAACGTTAGTGAACCTCATGTTTTTTAACAGTTCGAGTGAATACTGTTACAAATTCGTGCGATTGATATTTCAGATCTTTTTTTCTAAGTGAGTGAGTCAATTTTCATTTAGACGATATAAAATATTTATATTATTTATTAATATACGTAACTAACTCTATTATCTTTGTTTACCTACGTCAGTATAATTAAAAATTACTATTTAATCACGTCCTTGAATATTTATTTAAATATTTTGCATTTACGATTTCTTTTTTTTATTAAATGCTTGTGGCAAAGTATATCTATTAATCATTTTTATTTAAAAAAAAAAAATGGTAAAGCAAAGTTATTAAATATATACAGTGATTTTTTTTGTTAAATTTCCGTTTGTTTAATCCAATTGCAATAAAATGTTTACCTATGTATTATTCAATTCATGATTTATACCTTTTTTAATTTGTATTATAATAAGTTTATATTATGCTAATCAATAAATTAACAAGTAACCTTTCAATTAAAGAATTTAAAAAATAGTAGTCTTTTATTGGATTTACGAAAAAAAACCATCTTTGCTTTCATGTCGCGTTTCAGTAAAATAATTAAACAGAATAGTCGGTATAAATACGGCCCTGAGCTTTAAAGTGTCGGCTTAAATAGCTATTAAAATAAGTCAGTAACGAATAATACTTCTTTATTTGGTCTATTTACATACTTTTAGTCAATTTAAAAACATAAACACTGTTAGTATTAGTGAAATCTTTTATAGTTCTTTTCATAGAAACTCAAACCTAAATAAAACAAGAAAATAAATGATCCTTATGTACATACCTACCTATAGGGTTAGTTCATGATTTATTTTACTGTAGTACCTCACAGCTCTAATGAGACTTTTATTTGCTCTTTATAGTTTATTTTAGCTACATTGCTAATGTTAAAACACCCCAACATTTTTAATATTATTGAACTACGTGTTTCTATGAAATGAACTATAGATTAATAGTATAATGCCTTTAAATGTCGGCAACACATCATACAACTTCCCAAAAAATGTTTCGTTTCCGTATGTTGTTATTCTGTCAATTTTTGTAATAAAATATCGTATTCGAATTTACTTAGTCATGGGTTACGTATTCTAGTTACAATTCAATTACACCGTGTAAAGGGATGTTAACATTTGGCAAATATTTCTTAATTTAGTAAACAATAAATTACGTAATCAGGGTTAATAAATAGTGTACACAAGCATACCAATATTTTTTTATGTTTACCCACAATATTACCTGCAATTGTGGTATTATTACGAAACATTTATTAATAGTTTTTTGTTTATTTATATCTAAACGTGTTTGTTGTAGTGGAATAATTTTACGGATATTAAAACGGTGTATTTTCTTATTTATATTATACTTGTTTATAATAGAGGTGTTTGGATATTATAAGTTAATAGTTATTTATGATACAAGTGTTAAAAGTACATGTTTAAGGCACGCATGTGAAGGTTTGCCTATAAGCTTTAACTTTATATTTAATTCTTCGGAAGGCACTTCATTTTTCCACTAAATTAGTAATGTAATCGTGATATTACTAGTTTATACAGGGTGTCCCATAACTAATGGACAATATAAGAACTGTAGAAAGGGGTGATAAAAAAAAGTCGTTTGATACAAACATGCACCAGTAAAATGTTAATAGTAAGCAAGATATGGGGCGTTAAAGTTGACAAAATATTTTTGAAAATTCGTAATATTTAGAAAACAACTGAATGTATTGGTCTCGCTTGGCTCATTCTGCAATTCACATGAGTGCCTTAAAAGGTACTTTTAACACGTATATCATACAATATTTTTTCTACAAACGTTCAAATAAAGTAATTATACAGTTTGAATTAAATTTTAAAAACCTCTCCAAAGGAGATAATTTTAAATTGCATCGTATATTACGGACCCTAGCAACTATTGTTGATATAATTGTTTACGGATCATCATTCTTCCTTAGCCATGGAAAATGGTAAAACAGCAGTGCAAGAAATTAATTTGTCAAATTGCACACATTGTACTGTTAATATTAATGTTAATAAATAAAATCTAAATATTTTGACGTTTGCTACCGAAAATTGTTTACACTACCACTACACCAACACACACTTTTCTATGCCTGACGCGCGTTTCGATAACCAAGTTATCTTCTTCAGAGACCGAAGGTAAACTAAAGCTATGTCTACAAACTAACCTTATATATATAACATTTTTAGCGCCAAATGTTTTCGCGGTAAATCTTTTGGCGGCAAAGCCAATTTTTAGCGCGAAAACATTTTTACAATAAGTTTTCTTATAATAAACTATAAAGTGGACTATCTGGGATAGGTCCTTTGTCCTTATTTAATCTATTTTTACATTTAATAATTTCTATACTTTCAAATGCATCCAACAATCTATTGTTCGATACATTTTTTAACAATTTTAAACTATCTACATTTACAGAATGGTTTTTGGTAAAAGCATGTTCGGCAATACTAGATTTTTCTATACGTCCATATTTTAGATGAGCTAAATGTTCTTTAAATCTAGTTTTAACCGATCTTTTTGTTTGCCCAACATACTTTTTATCACAATCATTACAACTTATTTCATATATACCGCTTTTTTCCAGATCTTCTCTCTTATCCTTCGGATTTCCTAACAATTGTCTCAGGGTGCCACTAGTTTTATGAACTAAACCTAATCCCACCACGCCGAAAATTGTATTCAATCCTTTGGTATACTGAGGGATAAATGGTAATGAAATAAATTTCATATCGTTGTGTTCTCGCTGGAAAAAGGTGGTTTCACAAAGAGATTTCTTAAAACTATGTCGATTGATTAGCTTATTAATTAGTTTTTTATCGTATCCATTAAGTACAGCTATATCCTCAATTAAATTCTTTTCTCTGTTATATCTTGTTTTGTTTAAAGGAAAATGAATTAATCGATGAACCAAAAAATGAAAACTTGCCATTTTGTGTTGACTACAGTGAAAAGAATCTACCGGAATATACCTATACGTAGCGGTGTCTTTCCTAAAAATATCAAATTCTAACTTGTTATTATTTCTTATTACTAATGTGTCCAAAAATGGTAACTGTTCATTATTTTCTAGTTCAAACGTGAATTTTATGCTTGTGAATTTTGAATTTAATTTTGAAATGAAATCTTCTACATGTTGGTGTAGTGGTAGTGTAAACAATTTTCGGTATCAGTTTCGCCAACGGTTCCAGATTCAACATTTTAGTTGACGTTTGCTGTCAAAATCTGACAATTCACTTTTGACAGCAGTGCCATAAAATGATTTTAAGGCACTCAGTGCCTTAAAGTGACATTTTTAAGGCTTCTATGGAGTGCTAAAAATGGCATTTTTAACACGTTTGTAGAAAAAGTATTTTAAATTGGTTTACCATGTTTTTATTTTTTTAAAGATTATTATTTTCACCTGTCAAAATATCACAGTTGTGTGATTTCTTTCAATGAAAACGCTTGATCTTCAATGATTTGTGCTAAATGCTAGCCAATCATTTTGTTTTATACTGATGAAGCCGTAACCATAACCTTGAGAAATTATTATTTGTTAAAGTTATTGAAAAATCAAAAGATTTATTAAATAAATAAATAATAAATACCACTTCTGTCAAATTTTACTAGAAACATTTTTATTTTCCAGACTCATTCTTTAATACTGCATTTCCCCCACGTTGGGTGCCAAATATGTGCTAGTCTTTTATAATAGGTATTCAAATCGTTTTGTTTTATACTTTCATAACTAATTATGTGTGTTACTGTGCATTGTAAGATGAAAATAAAACACCGAAGCCTTAAGCAAGGAAATATCAAGGTACCAGTCAAGTTGATATAAAAACTTTATTGCAAACATTACTATAACAATATTTAATGTTTGGGCACATATTTGTTTAATTTAAATTGTTGATAACGTAATGATAACCTTGATTCTAATTTGTATCTAAACGGAGATAAACCATTATAATTATTTTTGTATTACTAGACAATTATGTGATACTTATTTTGTTTGAAAATTTATGCCGTTAAACAAAATTTAATAGGATTTTTTATCTGAGTTAGACATTAGTTTTGAATTATACTAATCGCAGCATTAAAAATAAATCTTTATCTAGGTTTTAAAACAAGTAAGCTCATCTGAAGCATAATGATTGTAAAATTTTTAGTTTCTTTAAATTTTTATTCAAGTAGTGAGGTGAAAAACATATTTTATAGATAGGAATTCAAAGTAAGTACTGACAGTTTACCTATACGCCTTAAAATGTGACTTTATAATTAATTCTTCGGCAAAGAAATCTTGGTTAGGTTAGGTTAGGTTAGGTTAGGTTAGGTTAGGTTAGGTTAGGTTAGGTTAGGTTAGGTTAGGTTAGGTTAGGTTAGGTTAGGTTAGGTTAGGTTAGGTTAGGTTAGGTTAGGTTAGGTTAGGTTAGGTTAGGTTATGTTAGGTTATAATTAATTTTTCGGTAAAGAAATCTTGGTTAGGTTAGGTTAGGTTAGGTTAGGTTAGGTTAGGTTAGGTTAGGTTAGGTTAGGTTAGGTTAGGTTAGGTTAGGTTAGGTTAGGTTAGGTTAGGTTAGGTTAGGTTAGGTTAGGTTAGGTTAGGTTAGGTTAGGTTAGGTTAGGTTAGGTTAGGTTATGTTAGGTTATAATTAATTTTTCGGTAAAGAAATCTTGGTTAGGTTAGGTTAGGTTAGGTTAGGTTAGGTTAGGTTAGGTTAGGTTAGGTTAGGTTAGGTTATGTTAGGTTATAATTAATTTTTCGGTAAAGAAATCTTGTTTAATGGGAAATTGTAAGGCACTTCATTTTTCCACTAAATTAGTAACGTAATCGTGATATTATTAGTTTATATTTGTTGATATCATTAGAAATAAACTGAATATTGTATAATTTCATAATAATAATCAACATATACCTCCTAATTTTTGTAAAACATCATCAAGAAAAGCAGACATGAAGAAAATATATTAGAAATAAAAAGATCAGCAAGGCATTGGAAAAAATTTATTAATTCTACTATAAATGGTTAAAATAATATATAAATATATCTATTACTCTCGAAAAAATATTCAACTGTATTTCCACAACAGTTTAAAGCATCTCAAATATCTTACAAATAAAACACGAATAAATAATAAATAAGTGTATAATTTAAGCTTCATCAAATTCACACAATACTCCGAAATTGTTCGTCCCCATATGTTTAGCTAGCCACTCGTTTTTTATTACTGCCAATTTCAAACAATCCACTGTTAGTTTCGTGTATAAGTTTGTGTGTAGTGTCCTACCCATGCCTTCTATTACCACAAAATCGGCAGACTTCATTAATTGACACAATTCTGTTGGTAAACTTGATAAATCTAAACAAGGACCTTTTTGCCCATTTTCCGCTGTTACCAACATTCCGTTATCTAAACTTTTTTTTATTACGTCACAATGATCCGCTGCTTTATTGCAATAAATATTAAGCTCTTGGTACGTGACATCGTTTAATGAAGGATAACTATTAGCCGCTAATATCACTCTAGTTCCTTGAGATAAAAGTTGTCTTGTTAATGGAAGAATACCAAGAATAAAGTCGATTCCTGAATTGTCTAAAAAAATAACACATTTTTTGTAAGGCGTTGTCTTTAGTTTCGAAAAAAACTGTTCAAATTTGTCTATGAACCATGGTCTCTTCTGTATGGTTACTAAAGCATCTTCCAATCCAAAATTATTAGATTTTTCTAAAATATCTTTTACAGCTTTTGCTCCCCAATCAAAGAAATTTCCCGCTAAAACACCTTGAATGATATCCAACCATTTTTCTTCCAAATTGGTTTTACCGTCGAGTGTATTTAGTCTTGATTTGAAATTGGATAAAGCAGATAAATTTTCTTTTTCTTTCTGTTGCTCCCACGGATCTATAAATTTCTTTCTCACGCATTCATCATTAAAATCTAGTAACGTTCTGATACTTAGCGGTTTAAGAAGTGTAGGATCGTTAGTAACTCGACTTATTAGGTCGTGGAACTCTTGGTAGCATTGTTCGGCTTTTTCGCTAGCCTCTTCATCGTCTGGTAGCAAAACTTTCACCTTCGTAATAAATTTCTTTACCATTTCATCTAGAATATTCAACCAATATTCCTTCGCTTGAGGGTTCTTGTTCAAGTCCAATGTATCTGGATTGTAGGCGTCTGGATATTTCAGTAGAGGACATACACATTTTTCGTTTAAATTCATCGTACGATCTTCACTCACTACAAAAATGTTATTAAACTTGTTGAGTGGTATCAATTATCGCTTATCAGAGTGCTGTGTATTAAAATGAACTTTGGGAATACTACTTTAAATGTATTTAATTTAGTCAAATTACTAAACAAATACTTAATTTAGATTTTAAGTTTAAATTACTTATCGTAGCTATTCATGTTCTTCTTATCAGTTAAAAAAGAGACAAATTGTAATTTTTCGTATACAATATTATTTAACGTTCTAATTATAATCAAATATTTTAATTTTTAATACCTTTCCTGCGATACCAGTAACTTTAAATTCTGTAAGAATTTGATAAGACATAACGATTATGTCACATCGACATAACCTTAAACTAGACGGCTAATTGTCAAAATGAGTTTATGAGAAAGTCTGCGCAATGCGCTAAAGGCTCGTTTGATTCCGGGATGCTTCAATTCTCCCAATGTTGTTTGAAATAATAAGTGAATCAACATAAACTAAGCTTTTAATCTAGTTTTTAAAGATTGACATTAATTGTACAACTGCTGTTGCCAGCAATATGTATTAATGGAGTTGTTGATGGATTTACAGTGTTTTCTGTAGTTGCGGAAGACGTGTGGCTGTGATGTAGCACTTCAACAAAAGTTTCACCCCTTTGGATCATTCTTGCAATCTTGTTTTTGCCTTCAATCGATTCTTCTATATACTTTTCAGCAACTGAAGAACTCTTCCATCCACCGTGCTGTTTTAGAACTTTAAGGTCAGCTCCAGCATTGGCCAACAACGTTGAGGATGTCCTCCTAAAGCAATGACCTGTATACTTTTCTGGTTGGTCTAGTTTTAAGAACTCAGCTATTTTCTTAGGTTCTCCGCCAACAGTATGTATATCAGCTCTTTGAGACAGACATTTTCCTTGTCTATAACCCTCCAAAAGAGCTTTCAGGGAGACGTATTGCCGTAAATTCACGTATTTTCTAAAAACACGTCCAAAAGTGAACCTCATCACTGTTGATCACAGTGAAATCGTCGAATATGTGTTTTTGTCTGGTTAATCTTAACTATACTAGCTGAGTACCCGTATCCTTCACATCACTAAATTCTAAATTATAGATCTCTTCCCTTCTGCAACCTCCAGCAACTCCAAGTAATGCTATCACTTTGAGTAATAGATATTCTTTATCTGAAGCGTCCCTCATGAAGCTTTCAATTTGTTCCTTTGTCAGCACCTTCGACTGGTTTGGCTGATGGTCTACATTTTTTTTTTTTCAAAAAAACTATCAACTTTGGGAAACTTGATATGTTGACATTCTCATTAACCATAATCATTGATTTTACCATCGAGTATTTGGACCATAATGAAAAAGGCTTGAAAGTCTTTGACTGAAAATTTAAACTGTTGAATAGAATATTTTTTAAAAAACTGTTCTTACCACATCCAAAAAAGAAGCCAACATAACATTTTCATCAGCACTGCTTTTCAAATTGTGTTGTTCACGCTAGTTGCAAAACAGCGTATATTCTTTTTCATATCTTTTCGCAGACTTAACTTACAATGATTTGCCCTATCGCTTCCGCAGTTTTCTCAGCAATTTCATCTAATTTCAGATCCATTTTCTCTGCAGATATTTCGAGTGTGCAGAAAAATTCAATATGTCTGCCTTTATTTACATTGTTACTTGGTAACCGCTGTTCATTTTTTATTTATAAAGCAAATCAACCATGTTAAGAATAAATCAAGTAACATATTTTTTGACAGCAGTCTACATGACTTTCTAATAAAATGATCAAATATGTCATTTTAGTTTCATATTTTATTGCGTTTAAAACCAAAGGCAGTATGAAAAAAATATAGTACGATACACGTCCGTGAAGTGATTATTACGGTACTTGATTTGATATGCTTGACTCGGCTCCTTCGCCTCCTTTTACTTATATAATATATTATTGGTGTATTTTAAAGTATTTTAAAACATTAAAATTTGATATTTTATATTTCAAAACTGTCAAATGTTATAAATTACACAGTGCTACCAACATACTTTTTATACTAACGACTCCCGGACAAAATGTTCAAATATACTGTAATTGAAAATGAAGAGAGAGTAAATTCCCAGAATAAAAACTAATTCGGTATGCAAAACTATAGTACAGTACGTGCGGTAAAACTTCAATATTTGTAATGCATTCTAAATTGTTTTTGTTAATTTCAATACAAAATTTATTAAATTTCTTGGACTATCACATTATTTTATGATCTTTCATTGTTACTACAGTAGGCCTAAGAGGACTAACGTGCGTCAGAGGCGTAACCAGAAAGGGATAATTGTTATTTAACGACCACCGAATGGCAACAGCTTCTAATGACAGATATTTTGACTTAAATAGTGCTTAAGTTTCTAGAAATGCAGTTATTTGATTTCCGATAAACGTGACAAATAGTAGTGACTAAAAATGGAAGCAGTTTGTGAGTATACGCCAGTGAAAAAATTAAAACTAGACCGTTTATCGCTCAATGAAAAGAGTGTTGTAGTGAATGTGTACCACTATTTTAAACATCAAAATCCCTCAAACACTATTGACACTGTAGTTGAAACATCTAAGGCTATGGGATATGGAAAATCTACAATATATAGAGTTCTAAAGGAGGAAAAATCAGGTGGAGTAACCTCACCAAAGCCGAAACCAGGTAGACAAAAACTATTAAGTCAACGTGGACGAGTTTTTTAAAAATGCTATTCGTAAGCTTGTTCACTCATTTTTTATAAACAAGCAAATAGGTACCAACTTTAGATAAAATTTTGCAAGCCATTACGAATGATGTTGATTTACCCACAATAAGCCAGGATAAATTGTGGAAAACGTTACATGAGTTAAACTTTAAATTTGAAAAAATGGGCAGACACTCAATGCTAATTGATTCTGAAGAAATTGTATGTTGGAGAAGACAGTACCTCAGCAGAATACAACAAGTTAAAGCTCAAAATAAAAACATTTATTATTTAGATGAAACATGGGTTAATGAAGGACACTGTGTAGGAAGAGTTTGGAAAGACAAAAATATAAAATCATCCCATCAAGCTTTTCTAGAAGGATATACTACTGGTTTTAAGGAACCTATAGGAAAAGGTAAAAGATTAATTATTTGTTATATAGGCAGTACAAACGGTTTTCTTGAGAATGATTTACTCTTATTTGAATAAAAAAAAACCGGTGATTATCACGAAGAAATGAATGGAGACGTGTTTGAGGAATATTTTGAACAGATGATTCAATTCATACCAAAAGGATCGGTTATTGTAATGGAAAATGCAAATTACCACTCCAGATTACTTGAACCTTTACCAACCACTAAATGGAAAAAGGATGAAATTTCAAAATGGTTATCTTCTAAAAATTTAGCCTTTGACAATACAATGCTGAGGGCAGAATTGTTAACTATTGCTAAAAAACATAAGCAAAATTATAAAAAATATAATATTGAGGAGATAGCCAAAAAACGAGAAATTGAAATCCTTCGTTTACCACCCTACCATTGTGAGCTGAATCCGATAGACCTGATATGGGCTCAAGTTAAAGGTTATGTTGCCAGAAATAACACTACTTTTAAATTATCAGATGTTAAAAATCTCTTCAATAAGGCAATATCTGAAGTAACAAATGAAAATTGGCAAAAATGTATTAGACACGTTACAGAAATAGAAAAAAAAATGTGGGAGCTATAGATAACATAATTGATATTACTATAGAGCTCATTGTAATTTCTCTAGAATCAGATGGTGAATCTTCTGACACAGAGTGCGAGGAACCATAACTTTAAAATTATTAATTTATGTACTTTAATTTTATTTTTAGATTTTTATTTTTTAAGATTTAATATTGTCGTATTTTTTGCATGTTGCTCGTCAAATTTTATCCTTGCGGTTGTTTTTTTTTCTCATATACCTACTTAATTGTTTTTTAGCTCCTCATATTAATTTATAAGTAATTGTAATTATCTGTACATATTATATACATATTTTGTAAATAAACATAATATGCCTAAAACAAAATGCCTAAAATAATATTGACTTTTTCTTCATTTTACCCAAATTAAATTACTACTTACGAATTATGTTTATCTATCTAAAATTGGTAATCTAGGTATAAATAACTAAAACAAATTAAATATTTCTATTTCCATATTAATTTAATTTTGAAAACGCACGTCTATGGTTTACTGCCTTTAACACTGATAACTGCAAAACATTTCTGGGAATTTACTCTCTCTTGATTTTCAAATACACTATAACAATATATTGTATACATGTTGATTCTAGTTGTTTAAATATTTATTGTTTTTTCCAGAAAATGAACACTTCCGAAGAACAAGAGAGCAAAGAAGATCCAACCAAAGATGGCAACATGGAAAACTCGGAAGAAACCGTTTACGTGGACATACACGAAATTCATGTGGTGAAAGCCGTCGAAAAAAAAATCAACACCAATCACTTCATCGTACTTAATTATGACCTAACTGCTTTACCAGAAAAATTAGGTTTGCTGGGAGATCACAGTAAGCTTCACGTTTCTTTTCTAAACGATCAAGGCTCCAAGGAACATTTACATTTTTTCGTAAAGTATTTTCCTCAACAAGAATCCTGCGCTGCATTCGCCGAAGGTATAGGAGCATTCAAAAAGGAAATATTTCTTTACAGTCTTTTTAAAAAATTCGCCGAGGAGGGTGTTAGTGTTTCGGTAGTTCCCCGCTGCTACGTGGTAGCACCGAAAAAGTATTTGATACTCGATGACATCTCAAAGGAAGGCTACCAAGCGGTGAATAAGCACGCGTTTTTAGAATACGATTCAGTATTAGTAGTTTTACAAGCCCTAGCACATCTGCACGCCTGTTCTTTTATATTCGAACATAAAATTGGGAAAAGTTTATTGGACATCTATAACAACGAGTTGGAGGAATCGTTTTTTAACGATAAAGAAGGTTTCGCTAACTTGAAAGGGGTCGAATCTTGCATAAAGTGCATTTTAGACGAAATCGAACTTTTCGGTTTCCCAAAGAGGTTAATTTCTGGTAAAGATTTCAAGGAAGTAGCTGGAAAAATGTGTTATAAAATTTACGATATGGTCAAGCCGTCGAAACGGTTTAAAAACGCTGTTACACACGGGGATATTTGGGCAACTAACTTCCTATTGAAATACGATAAAAATTCACTCAAACCGATTTGCTGCAAGTTGGTGGATTTTCAATGTGGAAGATATGCACCACCAGCCCAAGATGTTCTAGCTTTTCTTTATCTAACCACGTCAAGAGATTTCCGAAAAAAATATATGTACGAAGTTGTGGGTATGTACTACAGTTATCTCGAAAAGAATCTCAAACAAGCCGGTTTGAAAATCGATAGCATTTTCTCGTTTTCCGATTTTATGGAAAGTTGTGAAGAACAAAAACGTTTTGCGGTTTTACAAGCAGCATTTTACTTTCCTTTGATTTTAATAAGCAGTAGTGAAATCGATAACTATTTCTCTGATCTAGAATTAAACAAAAACATGCTGTTCGAAAATAGGATACATCTAGTATTACGTCATAAAGATAAAGACGACTTTTATAAACAAAGACTTATTGAATCTATAGCAGATTTAAAGGACATTTGCGAATTGGCGTCATAACTTTTATATACATTTGTCAGCAAAATTATGGCATGTTTGGTTTTTGAAGGTTATTTTACCAGTTATTAATTTTACATATGTCTTCTGTATGTAAAATGTTCTTAAAACCTCAAAAAGCTGCATTTTTGTATATCCTTCTTCAAAGTACATGCTGTTTTTGAGCATAAATTCCTGTATTTCCGCTTTTGTATTTGAAGAGCCTGGAACCTTCTTCAACTGGCGACTATGGTAACTGACATTGTCCATAACTATGACACTATGCGGGGGAATATTTGGCAGTAAAGTGTTTTCGATTCGAACCAATCTTCGAACAATTCGGCTGTAGTATCTTGGTGGTAATCCAACGACGAATCTTGAATGTTCTTCGCCGAAATTCCCAAACTGTTTGGAATCCAACCATCTTCTGATCCAGCATGAATAATCGTGATCCGTTTTCCTTTGTTCGATGGAGCTTTTGATTGGCATCGCACTGTTCCATCGGTCCATCCTTTTGCCGGCGTATCGTGGGTATCATACTAGGTCTCATCCAAATAGATTATTGGTCTTTGTAAAGACCTGTAATCACTTATGGCAGTCAAATATTCAAAACGCCATTGCCTAATCCGTTGGGTTCCATAATAACTTGCCTTTTGTCAATTTTGCAGTATTTGAAACCTAGTTTGGATAAAAGTGTCCATAGGTTTACAATTGATAACAGGTCGGCTGAAAAGTCCCCGGTCTATACCATAGTAAAACAGAATATTTTGACAAAATTCATTTTTTTTATTCAACATGCGATACAGCGATTATAGCGACCTTCCAACTTTTCGATACCATTTTTGTAGTACTCCTTCGGTTTGTCCTCAAAATAGGTTTCAGTTTCGGCGATTACCTCAGTATCAGAGCCAAATTTTTTTCCCGCGAGCATTTTCTTCAGGTCAGAGAAAAGGAAAAAGTCGCTGGGGGCTAGATCTGGAGAATACGGTGGGTGAGGAAGCAATTCGAAGCCCAATTCATGCAATTTTGCCATCGTTTTCGATGATTTGTGACACGGTGCATTGTCTTGATGGAACAACACTTTTTTCTTCTTCATATGGGGCCGTTTTTTCGCGATTTCGGTCTTCAACCGCTCCAATAATGCACAGTAATAGTCGCTGTTGATTGTTTTTCCCTTTTCCAAATAGTCGATGAACAACGTACCGTGTGTATCCCAAAAAACTGAGGCCATAACTTTGCCAGCTGACTGTTGAGTCTTTCCACGCTTTGGTGGCGGTTCACCGGCCGCAGTCCACTCAGCTGACTGTCGATTGGACTCAGGCGTGTAGTGATGGAGCCAAGTTTCATCCATAGTCACATATCGACGCAAAAAATCGGGTTTATTACGACTTAACAGTTGCAAACACTGCTCAGAATCATCAATTCGTTGCTGTTTTTGGTCGGTTGTGAGCACGCGCGGCACCCATTTCGCACAGAGCTTCCGCATACCCAAATATTCGTGAACGATATGTCCAACACGTTCCTTAGATATCTTTAGAGTGTCAGCTATCTCGATCATATTCACTTTACGGTCACTCAAAATCATTTTGTGGATTTTTTTGATATTTTCGTCGGTAACCACCTCTTTTGGGCGTCCACTGCGTTCACCGTCTTCGGTGCTCATTTCACCACGCTTGAATTTTGCGTAACAGTCAATGATTGTTGATTTTCCTGGCGCAGAGTCCGGAAACTCATTATCAAGCCAAGCTTTTGCTTCAACTGTATTTTTTCCTTTCAAATAACAATATTTAATAAGCACACGAAATTCTTTTTTTTCCATCTTTTTGAAAATAACAAAAGTTGCTTCACTAAAAATGCATTATCTCACATTTTTACACGAATCTTTTGAAGGTTGATACTATCTAAAAATGAAATGGATTTAATTCTAGTGTCGTCATCTATAGGTCAGATCGGGGACTTTTCAGCCGACCTGTTATCCTTATCTCACTGGAGCCCCTTAAAGCCCAAGTACACGGGGCGAGTTTACAAGCTAACAAGCCGGCTTTTTACAAGCAGCTCGTAAACTAGTCCAGTGTACTCGATGCACTCGCTCCGTTAGCTGCTTGTAAAAACGCTCTGGAAAAAGTTGAACTGCCGGCGACTTTACACGCCACTCGCCGGCTTTTGAGCGAGCTAGCTTGTAAACTAGCCACGTGTACTCACAGTAGCTTGTGCACAAGTGGCTAGTAGCATTGGTCCTGAAGATGTCGGAGGAGTTTCCACACGCCAGCTAGTTGGCTACCGAGCAAGTGAGAAATTTTGTGTGTACTCGACTACTAGCGCACTCGCCGACTCGCCGGATTTTTACAAGCCGGCTTGTTAGCTTGTAAACTCGCCCCGTGTACTTGAGGCTTTAGTCTTGTTTGCCATGATCTGATAGTAGGCACCAAGTTTTCTTCGTACATAGAGTAGATAGTTCTTCTTATCAAATCTTTATCACCGTCATCAGTGGTTCTGGAAACACCACTGTCGTTTCGTTTTCGTCTCGGATGAATTGGCCTCGAAATGTGAACTCTCACTGATGATTCCGGTATCCCTGTTTCTCTTACAGCAGGAGTAAAAGCCCAATCCCTTTGGACCAGCTTCTGATGAACATGTCTGACGATTTCTTTGGCATCAAGGGATAAAACTCGTCGTCGAACAGGAACAGTAACACAGGGCGCCGCTGCATGCGGTTTCCCAAGGACAAAACCTTTTTCACAAAAATTATTAAACAGCACAGACTAACTCTCACTACGGGAACACAAATATAAATGATTATACTCAACCCAAATGATACAAGAACAATAACCATCAGTCTCCTTTTATTGTAGGCACTATATTGTTGAACACACTTTACTTACTTATTTTTATGAATCAATGTGGGACAAACGATATATATTTTTTCTGACGTATCTCACAAAGTGATTTGACGAGGGAGTTTAATGTTTTAAATACAAAATATGATGTTCGCGTTATTTATTCCCATATTTAAACAATTTTTAAAGTTTTGAGAAGGCATTTGATAAAATAGGTAATATCTGAGAAATAAAATATTTACAATATAAAAGAACAACTGCAAGATTAATTATTTTTCTATTTTTTTAAAAAAAGTGATCAAATTAAACATTTTGATGATCACTTATTTAATTATGCCATAATTTTGCAGGTGAGCGTATTTATTTTTCAGTTTTATGTTTGTATAAGTATAAGTTTAAAAATATGTAATATTTATTTTTATTTATTTATATTAAATAGTAAAAAATAAAAATGTTTGTATAAATAACTGATCTTCAGAAAGTGAATTTGTTTTATTATGCTCTTTACGCCATTGAATGAATTTTTTTCCAACTTTCCCCATTACCTGAGCCCATATTAATTCTATGGGATTAAGTTCACAATGATAAGGGAGGAGTCGAAGAACTGATATACCACGAGAAGAAGCCATTTCTTCTACTATGTTAGTTTTGTATTTATTCTTATTCAATTTTGCAATTCTGTAAAGTTCTTTCCTTAGTGGATCTTTTGGAAACTTAATATTTTTCGAAATAAGCCACTCCAAAAGCTCTGCTTTACGCCAACGACTTGTGGGCAATGCTTCTCGTAACCGTGAATGGTAACTTGCGTTGTCCATAACAATAACAGCCCCTTTTGGAATCAGATCCAACATTTGAACAAACCATTCCTCGAAGACATCCCCATTCATATCTTCGTGATAGTCCCCCGTGCGTTTTGAAATAAAAGTTAATAATCCACCATCAACAAAACCTTCAGAACTTGGACCATGATAAGTCTTTTTCCTTTTCCAGATGGTGGCTGCAAAACTAACGACAAACCTTCCACAAATGCCTGCCTTCCGCTTTTAATGTTTTCATCCCAGATTTGGAAACTGTATATCCAGCATTTATCCATGTTTCGTCTAAGTAGAAGATTTTCAAATTTTGTTCTCTGGCATGTCGAATGCTTCTTAAATAGTATCTTCTCCAAAAAACTATTTCCGGTTTATCTATCAAGAGAGATTGTCTGTTATGTTTTGTATATCTGAAACCCACATCTTTCAAAAGTTTCTGGAAAATTTTGTATAGTCCGTATCTTCTTGCACTGATGTCATAATTTTGTCAAGTGTTGGAATTTCCTTTCGTAAGTAAAATCCATGGACTAAGTCTTTGTTTTAATGACTCATCGATCTCAATTGGAGGAAAATGTAGTGCCATTTGTTCCAATGAATTTGAAAATAATAGTACGTTTTCAAATTCTAATATTCAGGTAAGTATTTTGTGCGCAATCGATATATGCCCATTTAAATATGTAAATTTTACTCCCGACTAATGAACCCTTTCCATAAAAAATTTATGTGGCGTTATATTAATCCCATTCGCTGTAAAATGAGAGCCTAGGTAAGGACATTCCTGTCACGTTAACACAGCACCTCCATAAATTCGGATTTGCCGTAATGTCCTAAAAAATCCCTTAAAAGCTGTAAATTAAGCATGACAACCCCATTATACTGTTGCTTCGTTCTTTGGGTAACATTCGATTTCAATATAACTCCTAAGCAATATGCTTCGTCATTTATTGTTTAGTGCGATATACAGACTGAATCATTTGAGTACCTATGGGGAAAATATATTTTTAATACAAAAGTTAATATTTAATTTTATTTATGTGCATTACATGCAAGCCGTAATAAATAAAACAAACACGTGTTCAAGCGAAACAATACCTTTGAATTACGTAAATATCGTATATTTATTTTGATAAATTAACTCCAATGTTAAAATGTCATATACCTACAAACTATTTTGTCATTTTGACATCGATAAAAAAGGTGCATCCTTTTTTATCGCTTTTTTTTATCGCATGTTCCTCAATCTAGTAGGTGTGTATCAATTTTGCATTATTGTTGACAGGTATTTAATTGTCAAATTTAACAATATAAAACAATACTACCTTTTCTTTGCAAAAAACATAAAGTATGAACCGATTTGGAGAGGTTTCACATGAACAAATTACAAAAAATATTGAAGAGTCAATACCGAAGTCAACAAAAAATACGAAGTCATCAATATGGAAACAATTCATGGAGTTTTGTCAAAGCCGAAATTATAAGTTGGAAGAGAATACTACAATACAAGATCTAGCAAAAATATTAAAAGATTGGGCTTTCAATATGAAAAAAAGAATGGAGAAGATTACAAAGAATTTGCGGTCAAAACAATATGGAACACGACTGCTAAAATGTTACAACAGAAATATTTTAACGAATATGGTTTTAAATTTGATCCTTTTACAGACATAACCTTTAAAGAAGCTCGGGATGCTAGAAATGCCAAAAGAAAACAACTTCAATTGATTCCAACAAAAAGAAAGACGTGTTCTTCAGCAATAGACAAAGAAAATATAATAAAAATGGCAACACTATGGAATATAAATGAACCTAAAGGGCTGCAAAAAAGATTCTTTCATATAGCTTCTTACGAATTGGCTTGGAGAGGAGGAGAAGCTGTTAATTGCAAAATTTATTATTTTAAAGTAGAAAAGAACCAAAATGGTCTTCCTACGGGTAGGATTGAGTATAACACCATATTTTCGAAAACGGCACAAGGCGGCTCGAAAAAGTTAACAGACAGCAAATGGTTGACTAGAAATGAAAATGACGAAAGTATTTGCCCTGTAAAACTATTCCATTTGCTAGTAGAAAAAAGAAACATATTACTTCTGACCGATTATTTTTAACTCCAAATCCTTTTTGGAAAAATAAAAATTCTAAAGGTTGGTACAAAAATGTTCCTTTAGGTATTAATACCATATCTGTTTGGACAAAAAATTCTGCTGCAAAAATTGGATTGGACATAATCAATAATAAAGTTACTAACCATTCAAATCGTGCCAGCGCAGTTTCCCAATTAGCCAAAGCAGGAGTTAGCGATCAACAGCTTATTAAGATAACAGGACACTCGTCATCACAATCGATTAAACCATACCTCCAAATTGACCCCGAACACCATGAACAACTTATAAATAATTTGAGACCCTCGGAAACAGAATATTCAACATACGTAGAAACACGAGAAGAAAACATTAAAATCAGTACTCCCCAACCAATATTTAATAATTGTATTTTTAACAACTGTTCTTTTAACTAGTTTAATTGTTTTAGAATGAATAAATTTTATTGTTTCTTTATATAATTAGTCGTTAATTTATCTTAGCAAAATACACGCGATCTTTTTTTTAATGGATAAATTTTTCTCTTCATCTCAAGATTTTTCCATCAGTAATATTACTCAAAAAACTGAAATTAGATAAAATCGCTCGACCTTCGGTCTCGCGATTTTATCATTTCAGTTTTTTTCGTAATATTACTGATTGGCAAAATCTTTCGATGAATCGAAAAATTTTCCAGTAAAAAAAAGCTCTTGTGTATTTACTGTTGAAAAAATATGATCAGCTTCCTATAACAGAACATTACATTGTATTAACGCTTATTTAATAATTTTAAAGGTTTCCTAAACCAATTGATCCAACAGTTAACCCTTATAAACTAATGGATTACGCCTTTTCCCGATTAGTTACACTTTATAGCTTATAACTCTTCAAATTAATCAGATTATTAAATGAAGAGTAGTTTTTTAACAAATGCTCGTTTTTTGTTTAAATTCGTAAAATTGTTTACAATTATATAGTCTATATAGAAAGGACAAGGAGTAATAAATCATTCATTTAAGTAGATTTCATAGATGTACTAAAATATATTTTAAGAGGGTATGCCGTGTTGATGATATTGTGGAATTAACGGCTGCTATGTTGTGTGTTGCTAAATCAACAATTTATAGATTACTAAAAGAAAGCAAGAATGGAACTCTTCAACCCTCTAAAACTTCCTTCAGAACCTCCCTTATATACCGATCAGTTGTCAATGATCCCCTACGACAATCCGTGTGGCCTTCAAAACAGATGCTTCCCCATACCATAATCGAACCACCTCCATAATTTCTGGCTGCTCTAATGTTGCACTGAGCAAATCGCTCACCTGCGCGTCTATAAACTGGAATACGTCTATCGGATCCAAAAAGTGAAAATCTTGATTCATCCGGAAAAAGAATATTAGCCCAATCGTTAATATCCCAGTTAACATGTTCTCTTGCGGACCTTAAACGTGCTACACGGTGTGCCCTGCTTGTTCTGGGGTTAAATTACTCATTTTTACTCAGAATGTTTCTAGACACTTCCAAATGAAATATTAAACAAACGTACTGCGCACAAGAAATTTTAAAGTATCAAAATTATTAATTTTTTGTTTTTCAACAAAAAGACTATTTAAACTGTGAATATTTTGGGCTTTTATACATCTAAAGGATACCATACACTCATATTAAAATATTCTGAAAAGTGTGATATTTTATTTTAACATCATAATTCAATTTTGAAAATTATGCCATACTTTTTGTGTATAATCAATATTGAAAATTTCTTGTGTTAAAAATACAATTTTCAACATTTTGAAACATATTTTATTTTGATTATATAATATTGTTACTTACTTGTGTTTTATGTCTTGTATCCTTAATTGCTTTGATCATATGAAGTCCCATTTCTACACAACAGTGTGCGTGGTCGGATCTAGGAGTCGGCAGTCCTGAAACGCAGTAATAACAATCACCCAGTAGCTTTATTCTTAAACAGTGATTTTCCTGAAAAAAATTAATAAATAATGACCAAAGAAAGAAACAAAGAAAATTTTTTGATGATTAAGAAAATTTGTTACACAAAAGTTCCTTATTATTAATAGGACTTAATTCAAATCGCAATATTCCTGCTATTTTTTTGAATTAATTGGTTAGTTTTTTCTGATTTATTTATCCCATTAGGTACCACCACCCTTTTCATAGCAAAATTTTTCATTTTGATAATTACGAGGGTTGCCTTTTATATTTCTTGATTTGGCAACCCTGGTGTTGCAATCTGTCAACTGACAGCTCTATCATAGAGTTGGATGGTCAAAAACCACTAGAACAACGCAGAACAGTCAATTTTTCGAGACCTGAAGAAGCGTTTGCTGCATTCAGAATGCATGTTTTGGAGATACCTCAATCAGAGTGGCAAAAGCGCTTCGTCAATTGGTTCAAACGCATGCAAAAGTGTATAGATCTTCACGGGGAATATTTTTAAAACAGTAAAGTGATTTTCGATGATAAATATTTGTTTTTGTTCTCTGATATAAAATATAAAAGGCAACCCTCGTGTACAAATTTTTAAATTTAAAGTCTTAGGTACCCATAATTAAATAAATGATTTTGGTGTAAATATTTTTTTAAATACGTGTTTTTTTTTTCTTGTTAATATTTATTCACTCTTTTTTATATTTTAGTATTTTTACAAATGCTATCTATGTATATATACACTCTATATTTTAATAATTCTCTCCATTTTCGACTTTCCATTTCGTCTCTAAAGTAAATATTGATAAATGTCATTTCTACCTTTAAATATGGTTCGGAAACCCAGCCTCTTATTCATATTCAAGAAAGCTACTATGCACATCAACTAAATTTATTTAAGTTTGAACTTGTCCCATTTTTTTGTTTTATAAATTCCAATAATATTTTACTGGTCATGGATATTTTTTTACTCTAAGTAAACCTTCACAGCAAGAGTCCAAAATATTGTCGATGCAACACCACAACACTCTTAAAATAATTTTCTTTGGATACATAAATAAAATTCTTTTGTTCAATACAACAATATTTAGATTGTCAAACTTGTTACACCAAGGATTTAAATAAAACATTTTGAATGTTGTAAACGACCATTACCAAAAAATTAACGTTTCCAGAAATAAATTCTAGATTTTGGTATAATACAATTAAAAATAATATATTTCTAAAAAACAGCCACCCACCTACAATAAAATTTTAAAATGGTTTGTAAAAAGCAATTTAATGCTATTTTAATATTTCCATTGTTTAAGAAAAAGATAAAATAATGACCATGCATTTAATTTTACTACAATATAATTTTACAACATATCTATTACAACACAAGGTGATACAGGAGTATTTTTTTCTTTTATTAAAACCATTCTAAAATGCTTGTATTGCAGTAATATAAAGTATATAAATAGAGGATTCAACATCAAGCGTCTCTAGAAAACTGTCTTCAAAACTGTCTTAAAAAGTGTGCTTTGGATTCACTCTAGTACTTCTCCTCTTTCATGATTTAGAAAATCATTCTCGTACCTTCTGTTACCAATTTTAGCACCAGCCCAGTGTATGTAGGACCAATTCTAGTTTTATATCTAGAAATTAGTATGGCAAGCCCTATACCTTACAGAATCCTCAGCTTATAGGAAATGCTGAGAATTCCACCATTAGTATCTGTTCCCATCTTGGTCATTCAAAAAATGTGTGTTGTGGTGCATCCTTTTCGGAGTCATCTAGATACACATTCTCAGCCGCCTTTTCAAAATTTAAAAATAAAGATGTTAAAAGATCCAAGACCTTAGAGAAACTGAGTAATGACATAGTCAGTCTTCCTTGAACTAAACTATACATATCTACTTATGGTATAAGCCTTCTGGTACATGCTGCTTTGGAAACATAAACCATACCATCTATTTTGCCAAGCTTTTACGATTTTCTTTATTTCTTCCTTTCCGACTTCTTCATTTAATGCCTTAAAAATGTGCTACTTCTGTCTTTTGCCAGTATATTTAACGCTATTTAGATATTTATCATTTGTAGTGTCTCAGCAAGTACAGTTCTCTTCTTCTGGTACTCTTCATACAATGTGCTGGTCTTCGAAATACTATGGCTGCTTTGCTGATTATACACCAGGAGAGTTGCTTTCTTCCTCTACTTTTCCTTGTTTCATATCAGTGCAGCAAAAAGACCTATGGATCGCATGACCATTGAATAAAAAAATCCTACTGCTACTAGGTCGTCTAATATGGCATTTTTCTTAGTGCCACTATGTGCTTTTCCACTGTTCCTCGACAGTTTCCCTAAGAAATAAAGTTTCTACTACCAATACTACTTTTATAAAGGCTAGAATAACTTACACCCCATACAGATGAGTTCTAATGAGATACTACCAATTTAAAAACGAGAGAGTGAGCGTAATTTTCATTCCTACAAAAGACTTTTGAAACATTTTGGTAGGCTCTATTGTAGTCTAACGTGGAATACCATTGGAAAGACACAAATATTAGACATAGTATCCTTGTATGTACAGATTGGAACACTAGAGACATTTGATATGTATACTCTCACGTCTCAAAAGCCGTCATCAATTACTAGTGGATGGTAATTTTTTTCAGCTTTAAACTATAAATCGTGGGGTCCAGATTTATACCTTCTAGACCAAGTTATGAACAATCCTTAACGATAGGTAATATTTGAAGCCAGTTTTAGGATAATTTCGACCAAACCTATTTAAAAATATTGATTAGAAGTATGAATTTACGCTATTGGAATGATATAAGAGCCAGAAGAGGTTATGCGTCTTACTAGATCATTTTTGAAATGAACCTTCTTTTTATTTAATAGAATAGAATTTGCGGCTAATTTTTTATAACTTTTTTGTACTTACTTACTTAGCACAAGTTTACTTACCGTTGCTAGTTTGTCGAATCTTGCGAATAATTCATTTAATATTTTCACCAATTCTTGAGCTGTACATTTTGTTGATAGCACTAAAATAAATAAGTTACAGTAAAAATTAAAATATATGAAAATATTGTAAAAATTCAATTAAAAGTGAGCAAAAAAATAATTTACGTGTAAATCCTTTAATGTCTGCGAATAAAATGCTGACGTTCTCGTATCTGTGGATGTATATCTTATGAAATTGATTCGGATGAAAAGCGCCACCTCTTTCTTCTCTTTCAATATCTCTTATCATTTCTTTGGCAACAAAATCTGGCAACACTGGAACAATATAAAATACATTTGTAGTAAAAAAAGTAATCAGTTTAAAGCAAGAAATGTTATATAAAATTATTTTCGACATATACTAAGTGACATAAAAATCCGAACAAACAGAGCGGCCTAGCTATAGGTTCTAGTTTATCTCCTTGTAATTGTAATCAATTTGTGAGGAATTGTATTGAATGTTTAACATGATATTGTACTCTTATGATCCTCTTTCTATTCTTTTATAATTATTTCAGCCTGATGATGGTCCCATAGGACCGAAACTAGTTGCAACAATCAATAAAACAGTTGTGGGATAGACTTTGAGTTTCCTTTGAACCTTTTGCAAAAAATATTGCTTGTAAAACTTATTTTGTTTAAAATCTGCATAATCCCAGCATATGAACAACTGTTTTGTGGTTCGTAGAAAGTTATTAAAATAATGGACTAGTTTAGTAGGATCATATTAATCAAAATGATAGCAATATATATTTAGGATAAGATACCTACTTACTTATATTGGTATTCATTTTGCAATTAATTTTTCTCATTTCGTAAAATTTAGCAATAAATAATTAGTAAGTTTTAAACGTAGCGCCAACTAATAACCAATAATGAAGTGTGTTTAAAAGTCAACGTTGTCACATTTTAGCCTACGTTCGTTTCAAGTATTCTTAAAGAAGTGGCGGCATAAAACACCGTGTTCTGTGACTAACTGATTGTACCAGTTGACAAGATATATGACAGGAGAGAAAATCGTGTTTATCTGTAATAAACAAACAAGACCCCTATTCTTGACGGTGATAGAATAGAACAGCCAATAGAAAGTGGAAGTGGTTCTATTGAAAATGCCAAAACGGTATTCTTGATATTCGTTCTCTCACTGTACCGATAGAAGGGTTGCTCCCCGAGAGAACAATTACTTCTATTGGTTATTTTTGAAGGAACCGCTATAACACCAAGAGAAGGTGTTAGGAATTTTTATTTTCGAACCAAAAATAGTATAGAAGTAATTTCTTTCATAAACCAAACACAACCAAACAACAAATTAAACTAACGAAAATGACAGAATATTTTGTTTAGTGTTTTACTCCTTATTTGATAAAGTGTCAATCAGAGAACAAAAATATCGATATGTTTATCTCTTTTTAATGACAACAAATAAGAGAGAAAGATAAGTTTCTCGGTTAATATTAAAGCATATCGACAACATTGCAAATTTTCTACCAATCTTATTGAAACACGTCACTTACCACTTATGACGTATGTAACCATTAAATTTGAATTTCAAAAGCCGATTATGGCTAGAGGATTAATTTTATAAAAATTTTATTTGTACAGTTGAACCACTAAAAATCTATTTTATAAGATGCAAATATAAAAAAAAATCACTAAACTAGTCCATTAACCAAATATTTTGCGCCTTCTCGCAAAGTAGCTATTGTAAATAATTACCCTGGTATATTTTATTTAATAATTTAATTTATTGTGTTGTCCAACACTGGATATAACAAAAGGAAAATACAAAAATTTAATTAAAGCGGTTGTTTATTTTGCTCATTTACTTGTTTTACTTCATAAACTTTTTGGGACAAAAGTATACAACGTTATTTGGTAGAAATTCAACAAGACCACTCAAATAAGAGACAACAACGATTTGAAAAGTAAAAATCTGTTAAGACAAACAAAAAAATTGCAGAAAGTTTAAACATGCGGTGCCAAATTATCTTCCAAAAGGGCCCACGTCCGCCATTTTTTATGATTACGTCACCTACTATCTATAAAAAAGTAATATACATTCCCTAGTTCACTTTCCCAAAATTTCAAATTTCTAATTCTAACGGTTCAAAAAATAAATGGGGGGGAAGGGACTTTAGAACCGCACTGTATAAACACAACGTATATGTCATGTAGTTTATTTGAATACATTTTTATGCGTTTCATTAATAATTCACTGATGTTTAATTACACTAAAAGACACACACTCTAACAAAACCCGTCCATTGCAGAATGCATCCCTCTAGGAGCAATGCATTCCGGGAAGAACTTCCTCCACCCCCTCATCACCTCCAATAGGGGCCTCAGTCCTCGGGCTTCCACTATCTTGGTTCGAAGATGGTTTCCAGGTGTCTTCTGTTTGGTCCGGGATGGTGCTTTGCACCTCTATCCTCCTGTCTTCTTTTTAGGCGTTCTAAAGTGTATGCTTTTCGCTGCCTCTAAAAAGTCCTTAGACCTTAGTCGACGAACTGAGGTTAAGGTAACCTTAAAGAGTGGATCCACTTGTTAAAGTTGTTCCTACTCAAGAATCTTTTATAGGTGGTTTCTTTTCTGTCTGATTCTTGACAGATATTGTTCCTTTTTAGTTGTCCAGCTGTTTCCTTGGTCTTGGATGTCTCCTATAGTCCTCTGCTGTGTAGTTTGTTAATTCCCTAAGTGCTGTGTTCGGGTGTGTCCTGAGTTCTTCAAATCTTCTTCTGGCTCTGGCTTTCATGATTTCTTCTGTCTTCTCCTGGTCTAGTTCCCTGTATAGTTGTATATTTCTTATGTACCATGGGGCGTCTGCTGCTTGCCTTAAGCTGATGTTCTGCTGTGCTCGTATCTTCTTTTTGTAGGTTTTGGCTGTGTGTCCCCAGGCTACGAAGGCGTACAACATGATCGGAATGATGATTGCGTTTATTAGATGTATCTTTGTCTTCAGTGCTAGTTTGGATTTTCTTCCTATGAGTCCGGCTAGTCTTCCTCTTGCTTGTTTTGCCTTCTTTGTGATGTTTTCCACGTGTTATTTGAAGGTAAGTTCTTTGTCCAGTATCACTCATACTTATTTGACCTTGTTTTTCCATTGGATCTCTTCTTCTATGTTAATGTTTTCTTCTGGTTTTTTCCTTCTTTTAGTAAAGTAGACTGCTTGGAATTTCTAAGGGTTTATTTGGATTTTCCATGTTGTGCACCATTCGTCTATTTGGTCCATAGCCTGTTTGAGTCTTCTAGTCACCATCCTTGGTTGAGTGCTTCTTGTAACGCTAGCCGTAAAGAGCCATCATTGTGTTACTTGTCTTTGATATATCTGCCGTATATATGTTGCATAACACCGGTAAGAGGACATATCCTTGTGGTACTCCGGCTTCTGTTGTTCCTACTTCGGATTTCGCGTTTCCTATCCTTATCCTGAATCTTCTATTTTTCAGATAGCCGAGTAGTAGTTTCGTCAGTCCTCGGGTGTACACGGCTTCTCTTTTCTTGTATATCAGTCCTTCGTGCCATATTCGGTCAAAGGCTTTATTAATGTCCATGCAGGAAGATGGCTCCAGTAGATTGATTTCTTTTGTATCCTTCCGTTGTGTATTCTAAAATTTTAAGTACTTGGTGCGGTGCTTTATCACAGGAATATTGCAGGCAGATCTAAAATTATTAACGAGAATTTCTAATAACACCAGAAACACCAGAAAGGTAAATAATGAAGGAGATAAACCTTAAACATTATAAAAAACTTAAATTAATAATCGAAAGGTAAATAGAAGAGTTAAAATTATTGTAATCAGGATGAAATGCAGGCTGAAAAATATTTAAATATTAAATATGGTGGGTTATATGATTAATTTTTAACGGATAATTTCTTTTATGGGGTCATTTTCTGTGTCTTATTTCAGATGAAGGAGTTCTGAAAAATTCAGCATTCTTTAAAAAAATAAGTCATTGAAAATTCTTCCGAGTAAATTTAACCCCAAAACATATTGAAGCCTCTTGGACGCACGCACTACAATCACTCCATTTTTTCTCTTCATATAAGTTTTTCCTTCTTGTTTCTCTTATTAATGTAACACTTGTTATTTGCATTTCCTTTTGGGATACAACATTCTTAGTATGAATATTGTCCCACTTTTCTATCCACTTTAATTCAATCAACACACCCATCATTCTATATTTTATAACTTATGAATTTCCTTTTTCCTCTTCTTTTTATATAATAACTCTCTTATTCATCCATTATTCTTCATTTTTTCATGGATGTTTAAGTTTTAAATTTTGAATTATTTGCAATGCCTACATTCTGCACATACAGGTGAGTTTAGATTGGTTGTATAACATAATTATCTTGCTGTTTTGCCATAGTTTAACTTATTACAAAACCATGTATTTAACTTTTGCTTTAAACTTGTATTTTATTTCCTTTTGTAATTATTTGTCAGATTTGAAATAGTTTGACTTTAATATTTGAGGTAATGTAATGTAATGTAATCTGATAACAGACACCACTCGCTCATTTTATTACTATGTTTGACTTTCCTGATACTATTGTTTTCTTTATAGCCTGATGATGGTCTGAAGACCGAAACATGTTGCGCATTAACTTGTGAACCTTACTATTAAACGTTGTGGATAGACTTTGAGTTTTATTACTACGATTTTCAAAGAATGTTAATTTATCATATAAATTTGAAGTGTTTCGGGATTTTCTATAAATCTGTACAGTAACCGAATTAATGAATTTATTCCGTTTGGCTTTCCTACACTGTATAGTAGTATAACAATACCTGTAAATATTTTTAAATCAAAATTTCTTGTTTAAAACTTTGTAGTTTCAGTTTAATTCCCAACATAACTTTGGCAATTAAAACATCGTCTGTAAATGAAAATTAATCAACCTAAATTGGTTTCATTTACTATAGTGGAATGAGAAGCACAGTTAATAGTTATAAAATAAGTCCTTGACAATAGACAATAGACATAATATCTAAATTTCGTCAAGATCAATATTGATTTAGTTATTAACATTCGGATTAAATGACATCTTAGTTATTAATTCTTAAAATATAGCTGGTTGCGCATTTTATTATAATTTAACAATAAATAACTGTGGTTTAAATTGGTGTGTAATTGATGTATTTGATATCAGCCACATTTGAGAAATGGATAACCCCTTTGATTTTATATATTATGTAACAGAATTTCAAAAACCGATAGTGTTCTATCCATTTGATCATGAACAAGATGCCGTACCAGAGATTTAATGAATTCATACTTTAACTTCTGGTAATAGTTTCCAGGTAGGCATGAGTGTAAAATAAACGCATAGACCGAAGAAAAATCCAGTATCGTACTGATGCATTTCCAAGCCCTTTTCTGTAGAAAGTTTCCTAGGAGACTTGGCTGTTCCAATAACCCTAGGAAGATGAGCGATTATGTTGTTACTGTTCATCTAGATTTCAGTCTTGATCAACCTCTGAAGGTGTTGCATTTTGTGGGATGTTATCATAAACAGCTGCCATTCAACTTACGAATTATTTTTTAGGCCGCAATACTTACTGATTTACTCAGGACCATCCCACTGGATATCACCCCAGTGACAGAGAAGACTGAAGCGGTTGAATGGTCTGACAGTAAACAATGGCTCATGGCTAGATTTTCCTTACGGTCACCAGATGTCATATCGCTTATGAAGAATAGCGTATTGTTATTTGTAAAATTCAACCTTTTTTTTGATCATATTTATTTATGTTTCGATCAATTTCTAAAACTTTTAATTTCTTTTAGCTTGTTTGAATGCGGAAGAGAAGCCTTATTGAATTACAAATGAAGAGTCCAATGCAAAAAGGATAAATGTCAAAAATTTACAAATTTGAGGTTATGATCGAATTTGGTGCACTAACAGCAATAGAATATGATAGGCTAGAGTAAACCACAAAAAGAATGACAGTCTGCTTTCTACAGCTGTTTAAAAATATCCATACAACACAAAAAGGGGGAACGTCGAGTCAAAACATTGCAAGAACGAGGAATGTCATCTTTGGATTCTCTACAGCTGGCCGGAGCGCGAGTATTAGACCAGTGAAAGCTGTGTAACCACCACCCAAAAAAATGACTTCTTTTGAGTTTCGCTGTACTACTTCAACTTCAATAGTTTCCCATCCACATTTATCTATGATATACACTTCCTATTTACAAACGAACTGTATCAATCGAATCAGAGTCTTTAAAAACCCTTTTTTCCATATTTTCAAGTGACGACAAAAATGTTTTACTTAAGACAGTGACAAAGCAAATACCTTGCTTCAAATTTTGTTAAAATTCTTAATTAGGTTATAAGTGATAGATATAGTTTAGAACCATTAGATCAAACATATTGAATAGGAAAATAACGATATAATGACAAATATCTTTATAATTCCCAACAAAATTGACTTCCTTCGAGTTTCGCTTTACTACTTTAACTTCAATAGGTTGCCAACCACATTTATCTATGAAGTTCACTTCCTATTTACTAACGAACGGCATCAATCGATTCAGCGTCTTTAAAAACCCTTTTTTCCATATTTTCAAGTGTTTTGGAAGACAAAAATTTTTTACTTAAGACAGTGACAAAGCTTCAAATTTTGCTAAAATTCTTAATTAGGTTATACGTGATAAATATAATGTAGAACCATTATATCAAATACGTTGAATAGGAAAATAACGTTATAATGCCAAATCTCTCTATAATTCCCAACAAAAATGACTTCTTTTGAGTTTCGCTGTACAACTGTAACTTCAATAGTTTCCCAACCAGATTTAATCGAATCAGCGTCGTTAAAAACCCTTTTTTTCATATTTTCAAGTGTTTTGGACGACAAAAATGTTTTACTTAAGACAGTGACAAAGCAAATACTAACCCAAACTTATCAATCAACGCAAATACCTTGCTTTAAATTTTGCTTAAATTCTTAATTAGGTTATGTGTGGTAGGTTAACGACATGTTAATGGAAGAAGTAGTGTTGTTTTTCATGTTTATTGTTGTTTATAAAGAAATCAGTAATGTCTGCTGAAAGTGATATTGAATTGACGGTGAAACAATCATCAAGTACAAAGAAACGTAAGTCGTATGGATAAAGCAGTGACGTTATATGAAGAAGTTGAGGTTATGTACTCATGAAACCGGACCAGATTGCAAGTGTAAGCGTTTTCAATATTTTAATTTTATTCCTCAATCACAGATACAACGTATTATTAATGACTTCAATTCTATGGGAATTGTGGAGGAACAAAATTCGCATCTGTGTGGAGTAATAACTGTACATTCAATTAAGAACCGTAGACCACGAAATCTTAATGATATTGCTTCATTTCACGATAATGCATATTCGTACAAAGTGAGAGTTTTAAGAGATGGTGGGATGAAAGAACTTTTTGTACTTACTTAGTTTACAAATTCATTTTTTATGGCAAGTAGTTGAATAAAAACTCTTTGATATACAGTGTATTCTATATGTGCTACACTCATAGAGTTTCAATAAATTTAGAATGAATATTCCATTTAAACTTATGCTTCAGTAATAACGTTTTGAAGCTTACAATGTGTCTCCTGAAAATTTACAAATTATGACATTCATCCTTTTTGCATTGGGCTCTTCAACTGTATAAAAAGGAAAATAAATTTGAATTTATTGGTTAGAAATTGAAAATAAGATGCAAGTTTGCTAAGCATAATTAAGAATCAAACAAATAACTTTTAAAATACCTAAATTGAAATTAAATAGGTTAAAATTTTAGTACATAATAAATTAACTACTTACATACGTATAGAAAAAACTTAAAACAATAATGTGTACGAATATATACCGGCCCCTGAGCTAATGTTCGCTTCATTAGTGACTGTAAAAGTGGTGTTACCTGACAAAAGCAATTTTTCCTGTTTATCGTTTTCGCTCTGCGTCCTGAATCGAGTTTCCATGGATCGGTGAGTTTCCAGGAAAGCCTTCCTTTGACTTCTATCGGTCAAGTATTTTGTGTACATTCCAGCGAAATTTACGCAAATATATAACAGGATATTTGCTAAGAGCCGCCGTATTTTACATTCTTCTAAATTATGATTACACTAAAAAAAGTAAATTTGAATATTAGCTTAAGATTTAGATTCAAATTGGTATTATACAACGTCACTTCGGCCCTGTATATACTTAAAAGCTTTAATAATTAATTAGGCAAGAAAAAGCAAATAAGAAATTATAATATTTTGATCTGGAATAATTTTTAAAGCAAACACAGTGTTCTTTGAAACATACAGGGTGAGTCATAACTATTGGAACATAGACTAAGGACAGGTTATTTGGACCAAAATATGGCTATTGGGCCAAATATGCCTTAATATAATGTTGCTGAGAAAAAAGATACAGGGTGTTAAAGTTAATTTTTGTTTTTCGTTTTTTGCTAATAGTTTCCCTGTATATTTATAAATTGATATCAAAATTGGCACAGAGGCATAATCTTAGACAAGAAATAGTATTTTATTTACAATTTTACGTTTTGTCATAGAGGGCGCCACGTGGATCATTCCTAATGATCAAATTTAGTCTAAACTTTTTCTGATGAAATTTTTTAGTAATTTTTATTAGAAAATATGACGTAAACATCATTTTTACGTAAAATTGGTACTCTTGTTTAAACATGATAATTTCAACCGTTTTCGATAAAAACGCAGTCGAACTGCTTAGAGTCTTAAAAAAGGATTTCAAATATTAATTCATTTATGAAAAGTATGCTTTGGACTGTCAGATAATTGTTGTTGGTAAATGTCATTTGTTCAGAGTAAATTATTTTTGATGTGACAGTGTAGTGTAATGTTGCATTTTTTAAAAGTAATCGTTACTTTTTTGATTGAAATGCCTCGCACAATCATTTTACTAATGAAGAAATGCGAAATATCATTTCACACTAAAAATCGGGGTGGTCGACCGAAACAAATCACACCTAATCAAGAAGATGAACTTTTGGTTCGAGTAGATGAAAATCCTGAAATAAGTTCACGACATCTATCAGCAGCAACAGGAGTAAGTCAGTCGTCTATAATTAGAATTCTAAAAAAAAGAGAACCTCCATCCTTATCACTTCACTCCTGTTCAAAATTTATTTCCAACAGATCTTACACGACGGTTACAGTTTTGCCAACGTATTCTGAATAAACATCGCAATGACAGACACTTTATTAAGAATATTATGTTCACCGACGAAGCAACTTTTACCAGACGAGGGGTTTTTAATTGGCGAAATAGTCATTATTGGGAAGAAGAAAACCCGCATGCTATTAAAGCTAGACATTTTCAGCATAAGTTTAAATTGAATATTTGGTGTGGCATTATAGGCGACCAACTACTAGGGCCTTATGTTCTTCCTCCGAATTTAAATGGAGATTCTTATTTATTCTTTTTGGAAAATACTCTTAGTGATATTTTAGATGATCTGTCACTGGATGTAAGAAGAAAAATGTGGTTTATGCAGGATGGAGCGCCACCTCATTCTTAATTAGCTGTTAGAAATCATCTTAATGACGTATTTCCTCAACGATGGATTGGCAGATATTTGATAGTGGAATTGTAAATAAAATACTATTTCTTGTCTAAGATTATGCCTCTGTGCCAATTTTGATATCAATTTATAAATATACAGGGAAACTATTAGCAAAAAACGAAAAACAAAAATTAACTTTAACACCCTGTATCTTTTTTCTCAGCAACATTATATTAAGGCATATTTGGCTCAATAGCCATATTTTGGTCCAAATAACCTGTCCTTAGTCTATGTCCCAATAGTTATGACTCACCATGTATATTAGGTACTTTTAATTAAATGATACAGCTCTTTTGACGAACAGTTTTTATCACATTTTTTTTGTTTCTTTAGGATTAGATACTCTAGGTATTTTTTTCTTTTATCCATTAATTATTTCTTGTCTTAAATCTTTGCATATTTTTTTATAAATCATGCTAATTTTATTCAGTAATAATATTTACTAAGGTTCTAAAATGTTAATGTTTTATATTACTCCCTAGTCTTTTTCTATTTACGTTTGCTTCTCATACTTAAATACACTCGTCACAAAAAGTATTGCATAAGTGATTTATGAATAAAGTTTCTGGGAAATGAATTTGGAATTATATTTCAAAGTAGTTTATTTAATTAAAATTTGAAATCAAAAAATAAAGGGCATAAATAATGAAAATAACAATCAATCTGGAAAAATCAAATAAAACAAAGTAACAAAATAAACAATTTCAACGATAAATTTAACATTTCAGTATCTGGTATTGCCACCTCTGGCTCTAATAACATCTCCCATTCTACGTGGAAAGCTTCTTATCAGGTCACTTATGTAATCCAAATCCAAATTTTCCCATTCTTCTATTAAAACATTTTCCAGCTCATCAAGGTTGTCTGGAGCGATATTACGAGTTCTTATGCGCCTGTCCAGTTAGTCCCAAACATGTTCAATTGGGTTTAGATCTGGATTAACTGCTAGCCAATCTAAAACTTGGATAACAACCTCTTGAATGTATTCCACTGTTATTCTGGCAACGCTCTTCAATGATTGGAACAAATTGCACTACACATTTTCCTCAACAACCTCCCTTATATAACAATCAGTTGTCAGTGATCTCCTACGAAATACAATGAACTCCGTGTGGCTTTCAAATCAGATGCCTCTCCATACCATAATCGAACCACCTCAATAATTTCTGGCTGCTCTTATGTTACACTGAGCAAATCGCTCACCTGATTCTATAAACTGAAATACGTCTATCGGATCCAAAAAGTGAAAATCTTGATTCATCCGTAAAAAGAATATTAGCCCTGAAATAACAGTTGAAAACCTCGATAAACTAGGCTTTAATTATCAAGAACTTTACATGAAATATAACATATTAGTTTTGACATTAAGTAAACAAATATTAGTCATGGAAACAACATTATTTTATAATATAATATAGCACAATCGCCCCCGCTTTAATTTTTAATGTATTTATTAAGGTACGCTGGAGTTTTTCTTTCTCTGGTACTTTTTCTTGTAGGAATTTCAATATGTTTGCATTAATTAAATTAGTTTCATTATTGTTTCGATCGTTTGCGTCATAAAGATTTTTGATTTACTTCTTCAGTAATTGAATCTGTTTGTAATTTTTCTTGGTATATTTCTTCATTTATAGAATTTTGAAATTCTGGTTCAACAGTGGAATCGAGTAGACATCTCCACGTGGTGCAAGCTGTCTTAGAGATACTGTTGTCTTTTTGCCATCTCCTCGTCTAACAATGGCATATTTAGGGTTAGCTTCAATTAGCTGAACTTCCTCAACAAGGGGGTCATATTTAGATTGCCTAATATTTTTTTTCATTAATAATTTACCTGGAGTTGACAACCATGAAGGAAGAGAAATTCCATTAGATGCTTTTCTCGAATGGTAAAACATTCGTTCATGTGGCGTGCAATTCGTTGCTGTGTATAGAAGAGAACGAATTGAGTGTAAAGCAACATCTACAACTTCTTCCTTTAATTATCAAGAACTTTACATGAAATATAACATATTAGTTTTGACATTAAGTAAACAAATATTAGTCATGGGAACAACAACAAGACGAGTTCGCAAAGTCTGAATTCATAAATAACCGTCATCTGCAGGATTAGTACACCTGGGACGTCCTGGAACTGGTCTTCTATTATAACTTCCAGTTTCTCTAAACCTTCTTGGGACTCTAGAAACGCTGGATTGGTAAATTCCCATAACTTCAGCAACATATCGCTGAATTCGTCTATCTTCAACTAAAGCTACGATTTGAGCTGCTTGTTCTGGGATTCAATTACTCATTTTTACTCAAAATGTTTCGAGGCACTTCCAAATGAAAAATTAAACAAACTTCCTGTACACATGAAATTTTAAAATGTAAATAATACAAATAGGATTTATCAAAATTTATTCATTTTTTTTTATTTAGAACACAAATGCATCAACCTCAAAGGGTTATTAGCGGAAAACATACACAATACAATCAATAATTTAAATTCTATGGAACAAGTGAATGTCTTTAAGAAATTGGATGGTCTCTTGGATTTTATTTCTGCAACTCATCATACAACTAAGCCTATATTTGTTTCTTTCCCTGGAATAAAGTGGACATTCTACGATGATGTGCTTCACTGTTAAGGTGGTTGAGCAATTTGTGCACACTGGGGATGACTCTTTTATCATTAGATATTTGTGTGTTATATTTGTGTGTCGAATTCGGTTTACCACAGTTTGATTTTTTCTGCCATCTGGAATCGGTAGTGATTCATAGACTAGTGGTTTGATTTCTTTTAGTTTGGATACATTTTGATTCCACAGTTTTTGCCATTCCTCGTTTATATGATTCTTAATCATAATTTTGTGATCAGTGTCTGGGTAGTTATCGACTATCTGAATTGACGTATCGGAGGTTGCTGCCTTTGCTGTTGTATCTGCGATTTCATTTCCCTTGATTCCCACATGTGATGGAACCCACATGAATTTAATATCTTTTTTCTGATGCTGAAGATATGACAGCTGTTCTTTAATTTTTTGTAAAATCGGATGTTGAGGGTATAGTTGACTAATGCTGTTTAGAGCACACAATGAGTCAGTTACTATTAGGAAAAGTTTTTCCTGATGTGAGGTGCACATTTTAAGAGCTTCTAAGATGGCTATTGTTTCTCCAGTAAATATGCAACATTGTTGGGGAATTCGAGTAGCAAATTTTTCATTATTGACCACATATGCTGCTGCATGCCCTTGATGAGTTTTTGATGCATCCGTAAAAACTAGGTTATAACGATGATAGTTTCCAATTGTTTCTTTATATTTATTAACAAATATATGCGGACTGGTAGATGATTTGGGATAGTGAGAAAGAGATAGGTTTATAGAAGGTATATGGATGGTCCAAGGTGGATTATTCATTTTTTGTTTTTCAACAAAAAGGCGATTTAAACTGTGAATATTTTGGGCTTTTATACATCTTAAGGATACCATACACTCATATACTGAAAAATGTGATATATTTTACACCATAACTCAATTTTTAAAATTATGCGATACTTTTTCTGACTAGTGTAATTAAATTACTTAATTCTGACATTTTCCGTTCTAAAAATACCAATTTAAAATATTTAAACCATCTACTTAATCTCATAAATAAATAAACTGCGATACGTACTTTATCCGTAGTCCCATAGAATGCAACAGAAATCACAATAATGTGACCAATGGAAGCTAGAGCACCTGCCATCATGCACCATCTTAAAGGGAGTGGTAGCATAGCATACGGAACGAAAATACTGAAAAGGACGTACCATACTAAATCTTCTTTTACTCCGAAACCTACACCTCGAGCAATAAAACCTGTAAAAAAAATATTAATTGTTTACATACGAGATGGTCCAATGAAAACTTTACACCTTGATTTTCCGGTTTTAAGACGAAAGCCTCAGTCACTGGATTTACAACCTCGGATTATTAACGAATGCAGTCAAATTACACCAGAAATGTTGAGTAATGTAGTCCCACGTTTTCAACAAAGTCAGGCTGTCAGGCTGAGGATGAAACGGTGGAGCATATCTTGTGTAACTGCCGAGAGCTCGAGAGAATAAGGATCAATAAATTTGGTCTGCATCAACTCGAGCACAAGGACTTCATGAAACGACTCTGATGAGCTTCATCAGAGGCATAGGGCTGATAGAACGACTATAACTATAGATCTTTCAGGTCGCAGTGGTTAAACGACCACTCACATAGAACCTGACCTAAGTGCCTGATCATCTGTCAGAATATAGATTTTTCCTTCAAGTGAGACTAAAGACCTAAAAGGTAGTTAGGGCGTTATCAATAACTTTGTATAATAGAAAATTCGGTCCCATTACTCCGAATCCCTATCAACTACCTTGAACCTATCTGTACCGGGTGTCCGAATAAGAACGGCTCTCGGCCATATATCAGTAACCATTGATAGTACAGCTTCGGGAAAAAAAATTTTATAATAAAAATGGCCTCGAGAAACACCTGGAAATTATTTACAGACTCGTAGGTCTACCGCTAGAGGGCGTAATTTAATACTAAGAATTAAGGAATCAAAATTTTACAAAAATTGCCTTATTAAAGGGCATTTTTAATGCGATAATCAAATTCTACGAACAATTCTGCGTATTTTTGGTTTCAAAAGTTTTAGTCTATCTTTTCAAATATAAGGTGGGGGAGAGTGGGAACATTATTTTAGAAAAAGGTCTGTAAGTCCGGTCCTGTTTAACCGACCTTTGCAAACTTGGTCTTGTTGATAACAGCTTTCTTCCACCAATATTATAGTTATCATTTCCAAACAACCTAATAAGTGACGTGCCCGCTAGAGGGCAAAACCTTTTTTTCTTTTTTTAATCTAGTTCTCTTTGAAAAATATTAAATAGAAGCATGCAATTTTAACCATGAATTATAAAATTAGACCAAATTAGCAACAAAACGGTGAAAACGGCATGTCAATATCTTTTTCCTATCCCGAGATATCAGAAACGTGTAAATTTTAAGTATTTTCCTTTGAATATTAGAATACTCTGGTTATACTTTTGATTTACCCTTACATTTGGGTTTCTTGCACTTACCAAAACTTTCCGTTTTAACCACTTGTGGTAAGTGCCCAATATTATCAATTCTTATTTCTTTTTAAGGTCTTTGTTCAATGTTTGCCGTTGAAGTAGATGGTTGATTTCTATTGTTTGTATCTCCCCACCTTTTTCAATCAATATATAGATATAAAAATACACACAAAATTGTTAAGAACAATCGTCAACAACTTTCAAAATAAAAAAAAATAATGGATTTCATAAAAGAAATCTGCTCTCACTTATTCCGATTTGAAGAAACTCCTTTTGACGTAAAAAAAATCAGAAACGTACATACCAATATAATTTAAAGGCCACATGTTCATAGCCTTAATACAATCAATTTTAATGTAAATGTCTAGAAAATCTCTTATTTCATAATAACGGGGTTACTCAGTTGTATCAAAAGATAGCAGGTAGAAAATTTGCGATAGCTCAGTTGTACCAAAAAATTTTTAGAGGGGATTAAAGGATTAATATGAAGGTTAGGTTAGGTTAGGTTAGGTTAGGTTAGATACTTATATTAAACTAAAATATGCATTACTCCCTACTACTTTCTCAACCTAGTTACTTCGGAGTGTCCGGATGCACGAAGGTCAGGGTTTTCCCGTAATTCTATACTTAAGTAAAATTTAAATCCGTTTATTTTCTAAAAATTCAGAAATTAATTGGAATTATCTACCTGGAATATTTTGGTACAACTGAACCCTCAAAAAGGGATAATCTTTTACGCTACCGGATTAAGTCAGGTAAAATTGGTACAGCTGAGTAGTCCCCCATAATAATACAATCAGTTTTTTAATTTGGTTATTCACGTAGAGCCAAGATGACTGCATAGATGTTCTCATATGGATATATCACGAATATCGAGATATATACCGCAAATAAAGCCAAAGCTCACCATGAAAACACCAGTCCTCATCTAATGTAAGGACGCTATGAGTGAAAGGGTTAAGGCTATCATGATCTGTCAGCTCAAAAATTGCCGGAAGTGGCTGTTAAGTGCAGCTGGTCCCTAAGGCTTTGAATTAGATTTTCGTAATATTGTTGCAAGTCAGTTTTTGATCCAGAATCACTCTTGTTCAATGTTGGAGCAGGTAGAAAGTATCTACGTGTTCTGTTAAACGGAATTAGAATTGTTTTACTTGGAATTAATCTTAAGTCTTTCCTACTAACACAATTTCTCTATGATTAGTTAGTACATAACAAGGAGTGATTGAGATTATTTCACAATATAAATTCAAGGCCACTACAACGTCCTATAGCCATAATTCAAATGAGTTTTTTAATTTGATTATTCATGTAGTTGGACCATGTAGAGCCAATATGGGTCTCTGTGCATTAAAATAAAACTACGGATATTCTCATGTGAGTACATCATGAATATCTTCATGTTATGACCCTAAGGCTTTGAATAAGATTGTTCCAAGTCAGTTTTTGATCCAGGATCACTATGTTCAATGTTGGAGCAGTTAGAAAGTATGTGCGTGTTCTGGTGAACGGAATTAGGATTGTTTGGCCTAGGATTAACCTTCTAACACAATTTCTCAATAATTTTTAAGGTACAGGTCGGCTGAAAAGTCCCCGGTCTGACCTATAGATGACGACACTAGAATTAAATCCATTTCATTTTTAGATAGTATCAACCTTCAAAAGATTCGTGTAAAAATTTGACAGCTGTCGGACTATTAGTTTGTGAGATATTGCATTTTTAGTGAAGCAACTTTTGTTATTTTCAAAAAGATGAAAAAAAAAGAATTTCGTGTGCTTATTAAATATTGTTATTTGAAAGGAAAAAATACAGTTGAAGCAAAAGCTTGGCTTGATAATGAGTTTCTGGACTCTGCGCCAAGAAAATCAACAATCATTGACTGGTACGCAAAATTCAAGCGTGGTGAAATGAGCACCGAAGACGGTGAACGCAGTGGACGCCCAAAAGAGGTGGTTACCGACGAAAATATCAAAAAATCCACAAAATGATTTTGAGTGACCGTAAAGTGAATATGATCGAGATAGCTGACACTCTAAAGATATCTAAGGAACGTGTTGGACATATCGTTCACGAATATTTGGGTATGCGGAAGCTCTGTGCGAAATGGGTGCCGCGCGTGCTCACAATCGACCAAAAACAGCAACGAATTGATGATTCTGACCAGTGTTTGCAGCTGTTAAGTCGTAATAAACCCGATTTTTTGCGTCGATATGTGACTATGGATGAAACTTGGCTCCATCACTACACGCCTGAGTCCAATCGACAGTCAGCTGAGTGGACTGCGGCCGGTGAACCGCCACCAAAGTGTGGAAAGACTCAACAGTCAGCTGGCAAAGTTATGGCCTCAGTTTTTTGGGATACACACGGTATATTGTTCATCGACTATTTGGAAAAGGGAAAAACAATCAACAGCGACTATTACTGTGCATTATTGGAGCGATTGAAGACCGAAATCGCGAAAAAACGGCCCCATATGAAGAAGAAAAAGGTGTTGTTTCATCAAGACAATGCACCGTGTCACAAATCAATGAAAACGATGGCAAAATTGCATGAATTGGGCTTCGAATTGCTTCCTCACCCACCGTATTCTCCAGATCTAGAATGCTCGCGGGAAAAAAATTTGGCTCTGATACTGAGGTAATCGCCGAAACTGAAGCCTATTTTGAGGACAAACCGAAGGAGTACTACAAAAATGGTATCGACAAGTTGGAAGGTCGCTATAATCGCTGTATCGCCCTTGAAGGCAACTATGTTGAATAAAAAAAAATGAATTTTGTCAAAATATTGTGTTTTACTATGGTAGACCGGGGACTTTTCAGCCGACCTATTATTTCGCACTTTTGAAATGACTAAATCATGCTTGAACTTCGTGCAGATTGAATAGAAGGTCGTTGACGTCCAGTGACCACAGCACTCATCGTAAAAGTAATCTAACCCATCTATGTGTAACTAAGACAACTAACAACGCAAATATATTATTGTATTTTGGTACAAAAAACTAGGATTTTGATTGTTTTGTTAGTTGTTAGTACCTAAATTAATGATACAATAAATTTAAGTTGTATTTATTGGTAGCCACATTTAGTGAATTTTATTTATGAAAATAGAAACACATAACGCAATGTTAATAGACTTAGAAGTAGCTTACTTTGTACGGTTAGAAGAAGCCAGGTACATACAGCTGCCCAATGTAAGTAGTTGTTAGCAAAACACCTCCACCAACCCAATACACAAACCGCAATGTTAATCGACATGCAACAAACAGACCAAATTATTGTATCGGCATTTGAACGCAAATCGATTGTTTGTTTTCTGTTGTACAAGGTCCATACCAGAATTAAACATATCTATAAATAAAATTATAAAGTTACACAAAGGTTAAAAACAATTTTAGAACATTTATGTTGGAATTAATAAAGGGTATCTCCAAAGTTATATTTAGTTTTGTTTAAAATAGTTTTCTTCTTATCTTCAGTTTCTAATTCGAAAGAAGATTTTAATTATATCATTTTGATCATATTTTTCATAGGTAGTTGAAATTTTAATTCCTCTAAATAAAGCCAAAGACGAATAATTTTCTCTTTTATTTCATCCCTTATTGATTTTTGCTGAATCATGTTATGTTAAAAAAGTTAAGAATTTCGAAAAATAATTGTACTTCCGGTATACTATACTAAAGTAGTGACGTATTACCAAGCCATATATGCTTCTATTACAGTACAATAAAGTGATTTTTGATGATTAATATTTGTTTTTGTTCTCTAATCCAGAAATATAAAAGGCAACCCTCGTATTTTTCCATAATCTGAAGCGTTTCTTAGTCAAAAGATAAATATTCATGACTGACTGATTCTGAGCAAAAATTTTATTTCTTTGGAATATTTTAGAAAATATTATTATCCCTTTAACCTGTTCACTTGAAATAATATTTTGTTTTAAATAGTTAATACTAATATATTTAATTATTGTGATAGAAACAAATTTTTTCTAGTTTAGTTTCAGAATATTTAAGACTCGAATAAATATGTTTAAATACAAAGGAAATAAGCAAATTTATCGTAAATATCCTAATAAAAAGAAATAAAATAGACTTATTTTTGGTTTGGTATTTTTATCTTTAATCAAGCACTTGTGAAGCACTTTTAGGGTATTAGTTATCTGCTGGCTTGTTAATATTAACTATTGACATACATTTACGTAAAACATGTTTAGCTGATGCATTTTAAATGCTATCAACTTAAATTGCTATGTTAATTTTTATTTAATTGCTCGCCAAAAGTTAAAGTTAAAATTTATTTTTGAAATTTAAATATTATTCAGATGGTCCCTATTAAAATTACGGATTATTAACCAAGGGGCACAAGCCGTCTCTGCTTATCTGTACGTAATGTAGATTCACACACACACACAGGACATGGATGTATGGAATCCGTCACTGGAATTTTATAGTATTCCAATGTATAGTTTAGAAATTATGACAAAACAAAGGTTTTTATTTCGAAACTTTAGAGGTCTATTACTCGGAAACGAAGGCTCGTATGACAAAAATTTATTTGAACTTCTAACATTATTTTGACCTCTTCTATTTGCTCCCGAATTTTTGGCATTAAGTTCCTGGACACCCTGTATACAGGGTGTTTCTTAAGTAATCTAAAATATTATATGGAGCGCTTCGTTACTCAATTTTAAGACGAAAAGTTCATATAAACATGTGTGATAGGTGTTGTCGTTTATGAGATACAGGGTGTTGAATTTATTGTAATAAGTCAGTTCTGATTGTACGTGAAATTAATTTTTCCCGGTGACGCTACTGGTTTTTAGAAGTAATACGCAAAAACATGCTTATTCTAAGTGGCCTTTGAAATAATGTTGACAAGTGTCAAATTTGAAAACCAACGCAAAAATCGTACATTTTTATTTGATTGACTCTGTGTTTAGTTAATAACTATGCCAGTGTTTACTAATGTTGAAATGGCTAATATGCATTTTTTGTACGGATTAGCGAATGGTAATGCCTTAGAAGCTAGACGTACGTATGCCCAGCGTTATCCAAATAATCGTTTACCATGTTCAGATACGTTTACTAAGTTACATATTCGTTTACAAGAAACTGGAACTTTTGTTAAATCGAAGAATATTATTGGACGACCCAGAACTGTGAGAAATCCCCAATTGGAAAACCAGATTCTTCAAATTATTGTCCAACATCCACAAACGAGTACAAGAAAAGTTGCAGATGAAGTAAATGTTAGTAACAAAACTGTTTGGAATATTCTAAAAGATAATTTATTGTATCCATATCACGTTCAACGTGTTCAACATTTGTTACCTACTGACTATCCATTACGCATACAGTATTGTCAATGGATTTTACGTGAAATCGCGAACAATCCGAATTTTGTGGCCAATATTCTATTTACGGATGAAGCCAACTTTTCTAGACATGGGATTATGAATTTTCATAATGACCACATATGGGCAGATGTAAATCCACATACCATAAGTGTAAAACGATTTCAACAAACATTTTCGGTCAATGTTTGGCTTGGCATCATCGATGATTATTTAATTGGACCATTTTTCCTTCCTGTACGGTTAACCGGTGAGACATACCAACATTTTCTAGAAAATGAACTTCCATTTTTTTTTGGAAGATGTACCTATTATTATTAGAAGGCGCATATGGTTCATGCATGACGGAGCTCCTCCACATTTTTCAGTGATTGTACGCGAGTTTTTAAATAATGTTTTTCCAGGCCATTGGATCGGACGAGGATCTCCACACCCGTGGCCCCCTAGATCACCTGGACACAATCCTCTGGATTTTTGTGTGTGGGGATATTTGAAATCGCTTGTTTACACAACACTGATATTAAACGTACAAGATCTTCAAAATCGTATCATAGACGGCTGTAATGTTATTCGTAACAATCCTGGTATCTTCGAACGTATTCGACAATCCATTAGACATCGAGCGGATTCTTGCATTTTAGCTGGAGGTGGACATTTTGAACATTTTCTCTGAAATGTCTTATTTTTTCTTTATGTTTAACACATGTTGCTTGTAATAAAATAATAAAAAAATATAAATCAGTAGCGTCACCAAGAAAAATTAATTTCACGTACAACACCCTGTATCTCATAAACGACAACACCTATCACACATGTTTATATGAACTTTTCGTCTTAAAATTTAGTAACGAAGCGCCCCATATAATATTTTAAATTACTTAAGAAACACCCTGTATACAGGGTGTCCAGAAACTTAATGCCAAAAATTCGGGAGCAAATAGAAGATTGGAATTCGTCAATATTGAAACCTTAATCGAGCCACGCGTTTTAATTTGCTTAATAATGGTGCAATAACAAGTACAGTATCCGCCAAAATAAACATTATATAAGCAGAATAATAAATTTAAATTAGAAAGGTCAACCATCTCAAATGTGGTTAAACCACAGACTTTTATTGAATATAACAACTATTGAATAATACAAATAATTGTATTTCCCAATAAAACTCTGTGGTTTGACTTTGTGTTTTATTGAATCTTATTGATACATAGTTGAAGATTGCGGACTTTAGAGAGAACATTTTGCAGTTGCCTAGCTGTTGCAAGCAACTGAAACTGATCTATAGTAATTTTCAGTTTCTTCAAACCTCTGTAATACTCCGGAAACGCTGGATAGGTCGAATAACTTCAGCAACATATATTGTTGAGATCGTCCACATTTAAGAAAGATCATTGCTTGAGTTGCGTTTATCAAAATGTACTCAAAACACTCTAATACACCTCCAAAAGGAAAATCAAACACACATAAGACATTTTAAAATATAAATGACTTAAATTTATTAAAATTTAGCTCATTTTTTGTTCAATTTTTTACGCTTAAAATTTGGAATGTTTTTGACTACTTTAAACTTATATTCAATTTTAAAAATTAGTGTATTAAATGGATAAATTAATTACCGATTTATGATAATTACCTTTAATAGTAGATCAACAATATTAACAATGATCAGGGCCTTTTGTCTCTGTCTATGTGAGTATCTTAAATAGGCTAATTCTAAATGTTTGCAATGAAAGCTGTTAGTCAGGCTTGGCCAATAAATTCCTTTGTACATTAATCCTCTTTTGAATACTGTGGCGAAATCAACTGAAACAATAAAAAAACGTTAACAGTAAATAAAAAAACAACATGTTTGTTTCAATATTTAATTTAAGAAAAGGTCCAATTTTATAAACATTATTAATAACGTTAATTTGACAAAACTTAGAGAGCTTGCTTGCATATTATTTATTTTGACTCTTTTATGCACATAATCGGTTGCTTAGGTTAGGTTGTTAAACCTGTGTTAGCTATCATTCTGTTAACTTTTCATAAATGTATGTGTAACGATAGCGAGTGCGCTGGCATTTCAAATTTATTGATTTTTATAGTGTATTTGAAAATCAAGAGAGAGTAAATTCCCAGAAATGTTTTGCAGTTATCAGTGTTAAAGGCAGTAAACCATAGACGTGCATTTTCAAAATTAAATTAATATGGAAATAGAAATATTTAATTTGTTTTAGTTATTTATACCTAGATTACCAATTTTAGATAGATAAACATAATTCGTAAGTGGTAATTTAATTTGGATAAAATGAAGAAAAAGTCAATATTATTTTAGGCATTTTGTTTTAGGCATATGTTTATTTACAAAATATGTATATAATATGTACAGATAATTACAATTACTTATAAATTAATATGAGGAGCTAAAAAAACAATTAAGTAGGTATATGAGAAAAAAAACCAACCGCAAGGATAAAATTTGACGAGCACATGCAAAAAATACGACAATATTAAATCTTAAAAAATAAAAATCTAAAAATAAAATTAAAGTACATAAATTAATAATTTTAAAGTTATGGTTCCTCGCACTCTGTGTCAGAAGATTCACCATCTGATTCTAGAGAAATTACCATGGGCTCTATAGTAATATCAATTATGTTATTTAGCTTCCACATTTTTTTTCTATTTCTGTAACGTGTCTAATACATTTTTGCCAATTTTCACTTGTTACTTCAGATATTGCCTTATTGAAGAGATTTTTAACATCTGATAATTTAAAAGTAGTGTTATTTCTGGCAACATAACCTTTAACTTGAGCCCATATCAATTCTATCTGATTCAGCTCACAATGGTAGGGTGGTAAACGAAGGATTTCAATTTCTCGTTTTTTGGCTATCTCCTCAATATTATATTTTTTATAATTTTGCTTATGTTTTTTAGCAATAGTTAACAATTCTGCCCTCAGCATTGTATTGTCAAAGGCTAAATTTTTAGAAGATAACCATTTTGCAATTTCATCCTTTTTCCATTTAGTGGTTGGTAAAGGTTCAAGTAATCTGGAATGGTAACTTGCATTGTCCATTACAATAACCGATCCTTTTGGTATGAATTGAATTATCTGTTCAAAATATTCCTCAAACACGTCTCCATTCATTTCTTCGTGATAATCAACGGTTTTTTTTTATTCAAATAAGAGTAAACCATTCTCAAGAAAACCGTTTGTACTGCCTATATGACAAATAATTAATCTTTTACCTTTTCCTATAGGTTCCTTAAAACCAGTAGTATATCCTTATAGAAAAGCTTGATGGGATGATTTTATATTTTTGTTTTTCCAAACTCTTCCTACACAATGTCCTTCATTAACCCATGTTTCATCTAAATAATAAATGTTTTTATTTTGAGCTTTAACTTGTTGTATTCTTCTGAGGTACTGTCTTCTCCAACATACAATTTCTTCAGAATCAATTAGCATTGAGTGTCTGCCCATTTTTTCAAATTTAAAGTTTAACTCATGTAACGTTTTCCATAGTTTATCCCGGCTTATTGTGGGTAAATCAACATCATTCGTAATAGCTTCCAAAACTTTATCTAAAGTTGGTATTTGCTTGTTTATAAAAAATGAGTGAACAAGCTTACGAATAGCATTTTTAAAAAACTCGTCCACGTTGACTTTTAATAGTTTTTTCGGCTTTGGTGAGGTTATTCCACCTGATTTTTCCTCCTTTAGAACTCTATATATTGTAGATTTTCCATATTCCATTGCCTTAGATGTTGTTTCAACTACACTGTCAATAGTGTTTGAGGGATTTTGATGTTTAAAATAGTGGTACACATTCACTACAGCACTCTTTTCATTGAGCGATAAATGGACTAGTTTTAATTTTTTCACTGGCGTATACTCACAAACTGCTTCCATTTTTAGTCACTACTATTTGTCACGTTTATCGGAAATCAAATAACTGCATTTCTAGAAACTTAAGCACTATTTAAGTCAAAATATCTGTCATTAGAAGCTGTTGCCATTCGGAGGTCGTTAAATAACAATTATCCCTTTCTAATCTGGTTACGCCTATGACGCACGTTAATCCTCTTAGGCCTACTGTAGAAACAATGAAAGATCATAAAATAATGTGATAGTCCAAGAAATTTAATAAATTTTGTATTGAAATTAACAAATACAATTTAGAATGCATTACAAATATTGAAGTTTTACCGCACGTACTGTGCTATAGTTTTGCATACCGAATTAGTTTTTATTCTGGGAATTTACTCTCTCTTGATTTTCAAATACAGTATAGATGAAGTTGGCGGTGTTTAAATCATTTTTTGCCTGAAACCGAATACTTTAATATTTATAAATGAATGGACTGCGAAAATCTGTAAATAATAAATAATTCTCTTGTTTTGATGGTAATCTGTAACTAATTTTTTATTATGGTTTCAAATGAATAAAAAATATAAACTACTAGAATAAATACATAGGGGTGTAATCTAAAATACACCTCTACCAATTTAACATAGAGTTAACGCATGGTTAAGTAACAGAGGTTTGACAAGCGTTTATACAAGTTACATGGAGAGTTAGTCGTGGTAGGGCAATTACTCAATATTAATTGAACTTTTCACTTTTCATATTTATGAATAATTTTCAAAAGCTTGAAAGAAACTTTATTATGGTTAGTGAGATAAGGCTCCATCAATCATCCCTCTACCTTTGTGTACCTTTATTCTTTTTCCGGGATATCTGAAATTCTTCCGGAATAGTAATACTAACACATTGTTGATTATAATTTATTTAAATCATAAAATCAATATAACGATTATAAAATGAATTATAACTAAATTAGTGTTTTTTCTATCCATTTTAAGAAGAACTTTCATAACACTTCAAGGAAAATTTTATTTAATTACTGTTAGGTTACACCTATGGTTCATTTGTTTGGAGTTGGCAGCACAGTGAATTATAAATGCAAATCCTTCAAAGGCCAAACAAGGGTGGTTCATGAAAAATAACTAAAAGTAGTATACATTCCTATTGAAACATAGTCATAGTTGTTATTTTTCAAAAAGTCCACCCTGTAATTAGGGATTAACTCACCCAAACACAATAGAAACCCTAGATAATATTGTCACAACAGGTGGCTCAGATCCCATGACCGTAGAACCGAAGTTCTAGTAGTTGATGTAGTGATAACTTTTATTGGAAAAATATTTTTATAATCAAAAGTTTAATTAAAAAATTGTATTTGCATTAAAAAAATCTGTACATAATTATTTACGAAAGATTATCCCTAGGTCAAAATAAATAAAAGCGTAAAGTATGTTACCAATCTGTCCTCTCATTAAACAATGATCCATTACGTACTATTAAACTAACAATGGGTTATCAGACTCAACATCTTCGAGGTCAATCACTGGCGAGCACAGTAATTGTTTACAGTTGTGTTTTCGTGTGTAAGAACAATAGGGTTTCATCAGAGTGAGATATTTTTGAAATTCTCGTCTACTGTGAACCCCTAAAGATTATGTAGGTATTCAGCACGTGGAAAAAGAAGAATTATTAGGTTAGATAATTCATTACTTTTTGATTGGGCATAGTTGTAAAATGATTCGTACCTCTGTACACTTATGTTTCTGTGATAAACTATTAAAAAGTTCTCCAAAAAATGTTATAATATTATTTCGTTTATTGGTTGAATTCTCTTAGATTACGTTGATATATTTCACCAACAGAAGTGTTATATTGACAGAACACTAACGAACTTAACAAGTAATGAGAGCATGCTTTGGTTTTGCTTTTAGTAAGAGTTTATCACTTAGAAGTTGCCTTCACAATATAGGAGTAGATTTAATTACTTTAACTTCGACAAAGTTCAAAATAGTTTGTGTAACATTTAATGTTATTGTAAACAAATCACTTACCGTTTTTTTTGTTTGTTTCTGTGCTTTAGTTCAAAGAAATTGCAAATAAATATATTAATATGATTTAATTTTTCTTTAATTTTTATGTTTGATTTATTATAGTTTATTTGTTAATATCCCACGTTGGTATTGTCAATTTATTATGATTTAAATTTAATGATTAAATACTATTTAATTTTTATATAGAGTTTACTTGTTCTTCTGTAATTCTATGGTTGGGCACCTTATCAAAATTTTAACTAGCTCAGACTATTTGTTTTGAAATTTAAATTTAAAATCTGACTCTTATCAGGGTAGGATTCAAATTAAAATATTATTTAATAATTAACACACAATAAATTTAATGTCAAGTATTTCAAAGAAATTTTACAAAAACTGTTAATTGGTTTTCATATGTTTAGTACAAATAAATAAATGAATAGCCTTATATGAAAAGAATGGAGATGATACATACAAATAAAATTAATTTACAGTCACAAAATAACAAATACACAAATACTAAACCTTAACTATGACACGTACCTTTTATTATAAAGTTCGTTCTCTAAAAATTGCTACTGTCTAAATGGAATGGCACGAAAAATTCGGATCGGCTTCTCCTCGTCTGCCTTCGGAACAGTAATACCACAATATGGCGGCTAAGGACCAGTTGCAGAAAGAATGCTCAAATTTAATCTTTCAAATTCTTTTGGAATCAGTCTCTGATTTGACAAATTTATTACTTTGGTAAGTAATTTAATAATGGTTGATTACTTTACTGTATGTATTTTTAATGTTACATGTATTAATTTAACATAAACAGCTTTTAATTAATGCAAAAAAAATTTCTTCTAGTTAGTAATCAATTAATACATACGATGTTAATTGCTCTGCTACCAAAATCAAAAGAGAGTGAATCATCGATTTTCCGGCCTTTTTATAGGCTTCCAGGAAAAATGACAAGTATGACATCAAAAAACGAAATTCCATTGTTTAAATGCAAAATTCTAACCAAAATTCTTGAATATGAAGGTAATGAAATTACAAAACTAATAGTATCTTTGTTAACTTATAGTGAGATCTCATTCTTATATTTACCAAAAAAATTTATTTCTTTAATTTTAAATAGACTTTTTTCTTGTAAATTTATTATTAAAAATTAGGCAGTTTGCTGGAGCTGTCATATTTTCTAGACTTTAAAATTTGAAATAAAACTATCAATTGTACTTAAAATTACTATAAATCAATTAAACTAATCCTAACTTAACTAAAAATTACTATTTTTAAACCCTAACAACTAAAATTTAAACTTTTAAAAGATTTTATTTGTATCTCTTACACATTATATAAGATAAGAGTCTCTGTGTTAACAAAGATTAACATTTTAAAATTTATATAAACACCTTACTCACTTATCCTACATACATTTTGTTACATAAAATGTCCTTTGTTAATGTTTATAAACTAAGTTTTTCAATAGTTTTTTTCACTATGCACTCTTTAAGTGTTCTATTAAAAAACATTATGTGATTAAGACCAACACTATTGATATGAGAATTAGTTTACTATATTTCACCACACCTGCTACATGTTTTTAATTGTTCTTGTGTCTTTTTTAGGTACTCATGATCTATTGGTATATTTGTTTGTACAATATAGAAGACTATAATTTGTCTTTTTATATTTTTGTAAGTACTTTCTTTTTATAATATTAATTTAAATACTTTACTAACTAAAATTACATGTTGATTTCTTAAACATGTGAAAACCATGAATTTTAAAAGAGAACTAGGACAAAGATGAATTGTTATGTAAAAGTGTACTCATTATGGATTGGAAATATTTAATTGTTATAAAATAGCAAAATATGGATTCTATTCAATATAAAATGCCCATTACATTCTTTGTTTATATTAAATGTATGTCTTGTGAAAATTATGAACTTGGAAACTTTAGATGTACAAAAGAAAAAGTAAATGCTGATTCTATAAAACTTATTAATATATCCTTTTATTGTAAATTATAAGGTAAGTTCTACTTATTAAATTTTTAACTATTAGATATCTATCTCAATGTATTTAGGTTCTACGAGTACAGGGAGGTTCTAAATAAGGGCCTGATTAAATTTCAAGGTCATTGGAAAGTTACACAGTAAATATGAGCTTGCAGAATTTTGTTCTTCGTTCAAAGCCAAAGTCGTCTTCAGCCAATTCAAGGGTAAGAAATAATTTACAAAGATGGTATAGTCTTTCCAATATTAATCGCTAAAATCCATATAAAAGTGTCATACAGAGTGAGTTAGTTTACTAGGCTTCAAAGTAGAAAGAATGACATGAAAACAACATATTTGTCCCGTTAAACATCCACTCTGTATCGTCGGAACCCAGCTCTCTCTAGACTGGTAGTTGTACAGCGCGAAAACAAGTGGGGTACGCACGCGACTTGTTGACGGCTTTTAATGGTTCGCTGTATTTTGTTGCGTGCAGGGGTCTCGGAGTGTTTTTTGCGGCAGTTTTTTTATAACTCATTAAGTCGGTATCTAGTGCGGAGCAAATAAGTATTACCTTTAGATATATCTTTGTTTGGGTATTTCATTTTAAATAATGGGTTTACGAGATTATCCTGATTATAATCATAAAAGCTTAGAAACTTTACGCGGTATACTATTAGAATGCGCTTTTAATTATAAGAAATTAGATAAACGAATGGTTATAATGGAATCGCGGCGTATTGTTGTACTCCGTGAAGAGTATTTAGATAAAATAAGGAAGTATCGTGAATTAAAAAGATATACAGGGTGTTTCTTAAGTAATCTAAAATATTATATGGGGCGCTTCGTTACTCAATTTTAAGACGAAAAGTTCATATAAACATGTGTGATAGGTGTTGTCGTTTATGAGATACAGGGTGTTGAATTTATTGTAATAAGTTAGTTCTGATTGTACGTGAAATTAATTTTTCCCGGTGACGCTACTGGTTTTTAGAAGTAATACGCAAAAATATGCTTATTCTAAGTGGCCTTTGAAATAATGTTGACAAGTGTCAAATTTGAAAACCAACGCAAAAATCGTACATTTATATTTGATTGACTCTGTGTTTAGTTAATAACTATGCCAGTGTTTACTAATGTTGAAATGGCTAATATGCATTTTTTGTACGGATTAGCGAATGGTAATGCCTTAGAAGCTAGACGTACGTATGCCCAGCGTTATCCAAATAATCGTTTACCATGTTCAGATACGTTTACTAAGTTACATATTCGTTTACAAGAAACTGGACCTTTTGCTAAATCGAAGAATATTATTGGACGACCCAGAACTGTGAGAAATCCCCAATTGGAAAACCAGATTCTTCAAATTATTGACCAACATCCAGAAACGAGTACAAGAAAAGTTGCAGATGAAGTAAATGTTAGTAACAAAACTGTTTGGAATATTCTAAAAGATAATTTATTGTACCCATATCACGTTCAACGTGTTCAACATTTGTTACCTACTGACTATCCATTACGCATACAGTATTGTCAATGGATTTTACGTGAAATCGCGAACAATCTGAATTTTGTGGCCAATATTCTTTTTACGGATGAAGCCAACTTTTCTAGACATGGGATTATGAATTTTCATAATGACCACATATGGGCAGATGTAAATCCACATACCATAAGTGTAAAACGATTTCAACAAACATTTTCGGTCAATGTTTGGCTTGGCATCATCGATGATTATTTAATTGGACCATTTTTCCTTCCTGTACGGTTAACCGGTGAGACATACCAACATTTTCTAGAAAATGAACTTCCACTTCTTTTGGAAGATGTACCTATTATTATTAGAAGGCGCATGTGGTTCATGCATGACGGAGCTCCTCCACATTTTTCAGTGACTGTACGCGAGTTTTTAAATAATGTTTTTCCAGGCCATTGGATCGAACGAGGATCTCCACACCCGTGGCAACCCTAGATCACCTGGACACAATCCTCTGGATTTTTGTGTGTGGGGATATTTGAAATCGCTTGTTTACACAACACTGATATTAAACGTACAAGATCTTCAAAATCGTATCATAGACGGCTGTAATGTTATTCGTAACAATCCTGGTATCTTAGAACGTATTCGACAATCCATTAGACATCGAGCGGATTCTTGCATTTTAGCTGGAGGTGGACATTTTGAACATTTGCTCTGAAATGTATTATTTTTTCTTTATGTTTAACACATGTTGCTTGTATTAAAATAATAAAAAAATATAAATCAGTAGCGTCACCAAGAAAAATTAATTTCACGTACAACACCCTGTATCTCATAAACGACAACACCTATCACACATGTTTATATGAACTTTTCGTCTTAAAATTGAGTAACGAAGCGCCCAATATAATATTTTAGATTACTTAAGAAACACCCTAGAAGAGACTTGGTTTGACACACATGATACTGTTCAGTATGGCTGGGTAGATCAGTCTCAAAAGTGTAGTTTAGCAATGTACAGCCGACTATCATGAGGATATGATTGCAGATTTATTCGAAAAATGGTTTTAAGAACAGCTTCTTCCTCCAAATTCAGTAGTCGTTATGGACAATACTTATTACATAAATTATATTATATAAATTATAAATTATATTATATTGGACAATATATATTACATAAAATTCCAAATTTTAGTTAAAAAAAGGCAGATAATTTAGAATAAAAGCACTTAATTTAAAAAACGATTATGGGATCGACAATATTTGTAATACACATGTATACACGCGTATGGAGACAATGTTTCGACAAAGGAAAATTTGCCGCTAGGCGGTACCCTTTGTAGCAACTTATTTTATTTAAACTATAACTGTGTTTAAATTTAGGAAATTTTATTTAAGATAATGAAAATATTTTATTATTAGGTGTAAACAATGTGTGAATAAGATATAATAATAACCTAACCTAACCTAACCTAACCTAACCTAACCTAACCTAACCTAACCTAACCTAACCTAACCTAACCTAACCTAACCTAACCTAACCTAACCTAACCTAACCTAACCTAACCTAACCTAACCTAACCTAACCTAACCTAACCTAACCTAACCTAACCTAACCTAACCTAACCTAACCTAACCTAACCTAACCTAACCTAACCTAACCTAACCTAACCTAACCTAACCTAACCTAACCTAACCTAACCTAACCTAACCTAACCTAACCTAACCTAACCTAACCTAACCTAACCTAACCTAACCTAACCTAACCTACTGCAACTTTCTTAATATGAATTTTGTGTTTCATTTCTCTTTAGTGCACATTTTTCCTTAACTTTGGTTGAAGCTGTATTTATTGTAAAAGAAAACACATATATTTTATTTTTTTTATCATAGACGTATTTAATTATTTATTTCTTGTTCTGCCTAAATAAAAACATACCCTCTGTATATTCACAAGCTTGCACCGTTTTCACATAACTTGTTTTCTGATATTTCGTTCTTCCGTCTTTTGCTAAAAAAACTACATTAAAAACTTTTTTACGACAACAGGCCGCACATTTTGGTCATAATTTAATAAAAAGCTATGAAACGATTCTAGCCATGATGTCGAGTTTTTATAAAAGTTTTTGAGGTTATCATAACGGTTATATTTAAAAAGTTCTGCGACAATAGAACGACCTTGAAAATTTGATCACTTTTTGTAATAAAGTTTGACATTAAAACGTTTCGTAATTAAAGATGGCAATTTTAATACAATAAGCTTTTAATTTTCAAAATCGTTTGGAAAATAGATCATTATATTTATTAAAAGTTTATTGTAAATTAATTTTGCTTTATTTATAAATCGATCTACGTTTGGTGCCAAATTTAGTTTGCTTGTGAAACAAAAAGTAATTTAGATTTTCCAACTCAGGTAGATTGGTTTAATACGCTTTGAGAAAACTTCGTTCAAACTTTTATTATGCTTCGTAATGTCCTTTAAGTGACTCAATAATATAACTTTTTTTCATTAACGAAAGCAATCTCAGAGATCATAAGCGTGAAGTAGTTACAGTTAACTATTATCTCTAGCTATTTATAAAAGTTATTAGTTGCATCTTACGCTTTACAGTTTAAGAAAAGTTTTTCATTTTATTGGAGAAATTTTAGTGTTTGGCATTGTTTTTATTCGACTTCGGTTTTATTAGACTTTTATTAAACTGGGTGGGACATAACATAACTTTACAAATTAGGAAAAAATACTAAATCGAGTAACAAAGTGTATAAAACCAGGAAGGATTTGCATTTATAAAGAATTCACCGTGCGGCCAACTCCAAACAAATCTTAGAGTGAATAAACCTTTAGGGTTTCAGATAATTATCTCATAAAACAAAACGTAACTTCAAACTGAAGATGAAAGTAATTTCGAAACAGCTGCCGGTATGGTAAAACTGTAAAAATTTTGTTATTTGTTTAGTGTTATTAATTTTTTGTATTAGAAGTATTTAATTTTTTTTAAAAACGAAATTGATAATTTGATAGTTCAGAAAAATATTGTTTTATATCTATAATTCTATAAGTATCAATTACCTACCAATATTTAAAAAAATTGGAACATCTGTACTAACAACCACACACAAATATGTTTTGAGAAATATAAAATGTTATTTTAATAGAATGTGTGACACAAATGCACCTGTTCGATTTGAAAATTGAATGCAGTACGCTTCTGGCAAATTGCAGTGAAGTGGATGTGATCATGCTGCTTGCGGATGATTAGCTAGCTCTGATTGCCTCGGGGTGAAACCGTCGAGGTGTAACTGTAATTTTCAATTTACCATCCATCATGTTAGCGCCGAATTAATATTTGATGGTGTGATGACTTTATTTCTTTCCATTATTTACTAACTTTTTTTGTCGGTAGGGTATCTTTTTTTTATTTCTACTGTAATATACCTAATTTATGAATTGCTGAGGTGAGAAGATCATCAACATAAGCATCTAATATTGCCGGTACTTTTTCCTTTAATTAAAATCGGATCTAATACGTATATTTTTAAGACCCGAGATAAGCCAGAAATTAATGTAAAATTTTGTAAGACGGCGAATATTGCCGTACTTCCTACTTTGATATCTTAATGTTTGCGATGAGAGAATATGCGACTTAATATTTTCATCTACAGAATAATGTCAGTTAATTTTATAAATAATAAAAGTTAGATTTATAAGACTCAAAAGTTTAAAACACTGGAAATAATAAAATATTCATCTTTATATATATATACCAGAATTATAGAGTTATTGTACTAAAAAATTTATGGAAAATAAAAACTAAACTATGAAAACTTTTTGATTAGAAAAATTTATTAGCTAAGCTATTCCTTTTACGAATCTGTTTGGGATCTTCAACTTAATTAAAAATAATTTAAAAAAAATAAAAAAGTCCTCCTAAGTAGAAAGGAACTACTTTATACCCTGATCGTATTTATTGTCCGTTATGGTTACTTTCATTCTTAGAACACACAAAATGTTTAATCTACTGCAAACGTACAGTCGGCTCTAGAATAGCATATACATGTTAAATGTGAATTTCGTTTACCTACCGAAGTTATAAAAACGCCCTTCTTAAACAACAAAGGAATGGCAATTTTTAAAACGCCTACATTAATGGTTTTGGGGTATTAAGTTTATTTACAAGGGTAGGTCATGTCCCGAATAAATAAGTTTTTTTCGCATTTTTGCACTGATATAATAAAAAAAGGGATTTTAATCCTAAACAAACATTTATTATCGAGGGTTCCAAACTAAGTGAAGATGTGGGCGTGGACAACTGTTTAACTGATTTCAAATTTATTATTATTTAAACCGTGATTGGTTACACAAAATAAAAAGGCTGTCTATTCAATGTAAGCGATTTGAGTTTGAAAATGTATATGCAATTCTGAAGCCGATAGTACTACGTATCGCAAACGTATCACTAGCCTAAGTTATCAGCTATGTGGTTACCAGCTAACTGTGATAATATTCACAGTTAAAGACAGTAAGCGACGAGCAGTCAAAGTAAAAGCATCCTTGAGCATGGATAACAAATATTAACAAAGCATACAGGCGAACAAAGGAGATATACCTGGTTTAGCGCATGTAGACGTTCCGAGAAGCAGTAAGCTAAAGACAAGTAACAAACGGGACTTTTTAGTCCCAACTATTAAAAATTACTGTTAAGAGTTTGTCAATTCTCACAGTAATTATTTAATATTGTAACATGATATGTTAACTAAAAACGTAGTATTTTTAAATTAATTATATGGCTAACGCTAACACCATCTATTGTATAGAGTTCTTAACATGTTAATTATTATAAACGATTCCTGTCAGTAATTCCAACTTTATACACGATCTTTAATGTGGCATAGTCCAATACCTTAAACCACGATTGATTCTCTTATTGTCATTGGTGTTATACACAGCATTGGAATATAAAATACCAAAGACATTACAAATTTCAAGTTCAAAGACATTACAAATTTCAAGTTCAAAGACATTACAAATTTCAATTTCAAAGACATTACTGGGTTACTACCGAATTACCGCTGATTGGTTCTACATTGGTGGACTGTTCATCAGACCAACCCTTCACTGGACCAGCCCTCTCCTGGATCAACCAATGGATCGCAGATGTAAAAAAAGATAAGTCGACCAACGTAAATAAATGCATTTATAATATTATACAGCTGTCTGGGGCGCCAATTTGTAATATTAGTTGGTCGTTGGGGGCCAATTTGTAAGCATATTATTACGTTGGGTGTCAATTTGTAATATGATTTACATGTTGAGAGTGAATTTATAAAAATATTTAGTTAACTTTAAAGAAAAATAACAATATACCAAAAGAGAAAATGTAATTTACAATAAAACAACCATTAATCTTAATTTCGTCTTTAATTAGTTGCAACCAACAACGTGCGCATATTGTCCGGGGGAACACCCCGTAAACTACATTGGATGTCCAAAAAACCTTTTTCTAAAACGGTGAAGGGTTAAAGGGCTTAAGAGAGGCTGTAATTGCGCTGCCACGCGCTCTTTAAACAATCATATCTCCGTCAATTTTTGTTTGACAGAAAAAACAAATTATTTGTCAAAAAAATACCAAAATTTTTCTTCCCCACACTTTTATACGCATCTGTCGTCATTTTTGAGATATGAAAAAAGGTGGTTATTTTAAAAATTTGAAGAAATTTATTGTACTAACGAAATTGATTGTGGTAACCTTTACTTTGTAGAAGTCCATCTTACTGAGGAAGCTAGTTTTTAGCAAAACAGATGTAATTGCATTTAAAAACGTTCAGTTATTTATTGTTCTTATTGTACTAACCCGTACTATGTGAAAGTCCATCTTATTTTTTTGAAAAATTTGTGACCTGAAGCAGCCAAACTGATACAATCTATCAAACTCATCATAATAAAGTTAATTCTAGGCGGAATATAATTAATTTTAATTTTGGTGGAAATGGCACTTATGAAACGCATTGATTTAAAAGAAAAAAACATTAGATGCTCCTCTTATTTGCAATACAGCTCACTTATTTTACGTGCAAAAGACTTTTGATAGTGCTCGTTTTAAAGCTTATTTCAAGCACTTCAAAATCCTTTTTTATTAGAATGCATAAAATGCATCCGCTCGCCGTGATTAAATTTCAGACAAAATAAAAATGATCTTTAATATCTAGCTTAATATTGTACTTAGAATACTTTATAAAAAACCAAATTGTTCATTTTTTTACCTGCTACAATTTTGTTCTTTATAAAATTTTCGATAAAACCTATATTTTTGGAGATATTTGCAAAAAACCGATGAAAAAAGTGAAAAAATTGCGAATTTTCAATTGCTAATAACTTGAAAGGTATTAGATATTTCGAAAAACTTTATAGATGATGTTTTGCTTAAAATTAGGCCTTCTATCGATATCCGTGGCATCCACCCTCCATTGAAACTTTAAATTAATAAGAAATCCTATTTAATGTAGCATTTTAAGAAATAATTACTTACTTCAATTTTAAATTGTTTGAATAATTTTATAATTTTATCCTTACCTTTATATGAATACGTATCTTCGTCCAGCAAACGGATGGGTTTTTCTGAATTACTTATACAATCATCTATTTTTCCATTTTGAAGCGAGATGGTGTCACTCATTGGTATTGAATTGTGATTGCTTAAACTATTGTCCGTACTGTCCTGAAAATAATAATAACACTTTTAGTACTTTGGTCTACAAAATTCTTAGACTACCTACATAACTAGGTCTGTAGTTTCCAAAGTAATATCGTTATGTGTGCCATACGGTTCATAAAATTTTATTATGCTCACTAAACATGTTTCTATGAAAACGTACCTTTTGACTGTAAAAATGTATCTTTCTTTTTGATTGCGATTAAACAATTTATTAAAAAATACTTTGTTTATAGTATGTACACAAAGTACGAGGAGTAATAAACCTTAATTAAGTATGCAAAACCTTTACAGGGACCACCATGAAATTTTTGATAAATCTCGTACTTTAAATTACATTTCTTCCGTAAATCTAAAAACCAGGTAGATCGACCCTGTATTTGTTTCAGTTGTAGCAAAGTTGAGGGTTTCTTCATTGATTAAGGATTAGCAGATAAGCAATAACGCAATGCAGTGGTGTGTACTTTGGGAAAAAATACGTTTTAAATTATAATATAATAAAAAATGAAAAGAAATAATTATTGGAATACATTTATTACTTTATTTATTACTAAAAAATACGTTTTAAATTATAATATAATAAAAAATGAAAAGAAATAATTATTGGAATACATTTATTACTTACATTTTATTCTATAGCCGACTCGGAAGAGGAAGAATCGTTGTTGACATTAATAATAATAGGGTCGATTAAATGAATACGAATATTGTCAATCTTCCACATATTTGCCTTTACTTTGATAACATGCTCGATATAGTTTGTCCAATTTTCCTTACTATCATGACTTACAGCACTCTCAAACAATTTCATAACATCGTTTATTTTAAAAGTAGTTTCCAACTTCCCCCTTTACCTGAGCCCATATTAATTCTATGGGATTAAGTTCACAATGATAAGGGGGAAGTCGAAGAACTGATATACCACGAGAAGAAGCCATTTCTTCTACAATGTAGGTTTTGTATTTATTCTTGTTCATTTTTGCAATTCTGTAAAGTTCTTTCCTTAGTGGATCTTTTGGAAACTTAATATTTTTCGAAATAAGCCACTCCAAAAGCTCTGCTTTACGCCAACGACTTCTGGAAAATGCTTCTCGTAACCGTGAATGGTAACTTGCGTTGTCCATAACAATAACAGCCCCTTTTGGAATCAGATCCAAAATTTGAATAAACCATTCCTCGAAGACATCCCCATTCATATCTTCGTGATTGTCATCCCCCGTGCGTTTTGAAATAAAAGTTAATAATCCACCATGAACAAAACCTTCAGAACTTCCAACATGGACAATGATAAGTCTTTTTCCTTTTCCAGATGGTGGCTGCAAACCTAACGACAAACCTTCCACGAATGCCTGCCTTCCGCTTTTAATGTTTTCATCTTGCCAAGATTTGGAAACTGTACCTATATCCAGCATTTATCCATGTTTCGTGTAAGTAGAAGATTTTCAAATTTTGTTCTCTGGCATGTCGAATGCTTCTTAAATAGTCTCTTCTCCAAAAAACTTTTTCCGGTTTATCTATCAAGAGAGATTTTCTATTATGTTTTGTACCTATATCTGCACTGAGAAAAATGAGGCACTATAGACTATTGTGCATGCACACTTTTTTCAACAATCGTGCCTACACATAAAGTTATTCTGCCGTGGTGCACATACAATTATGGTTCCTCCGCCAATTAGCGACGTCACAAACTTATTTGCTGCTCGCACTATAAGATATAGGTCAAGACATCATATTGTATAACTCTAATGAACGAAAATATAAAGTGCACTGTTTAAAATACGTAATTGACAGCATTTTATATTATAATGCATTTATAATCCTATTATGTGTCTTTGCATTTTACTTTTTGATGCGTACCAGGTCGTACCCTATAATATATCGTGCCTGCGCATGATATTATTTGCTGCTGGAAGCATATCTTTATATGCGACTGCACTAAATTTCATAGTGCTTTTTTAGCTGGGCATGGATCCTTTTACGTGCCCTAGTATTTTTTTCCGCACTATTTAATATCGTGACGGGATTGATCTTTTTCAGGATCAGCACTTAATCTCTACACGGTATTTTCGGACGAATAAATAAATAATAAAGGGTGTAAGAGACAACTTTCCGAAAACTTTAACAATGTCTTCAGATCATCGTCCTGATTTTTTGGTGGGAAACAAAAAAAAACTTTTGGCTCTTCATACAAACTGATTTGTTTTATTTGTATGGAGTCGATTTTTTTTTTTCGTTTTCGACAAAAAATTCTTGCTGTACGTTGTTTGGGATGATGGCCTACTAAAGACATTGTTAAAAATTCGAAAAGCTTTCCCTTACATTACACTCTGTATAATCAAATAAAGTGTTCGGAGAGGTATTCTGTGTCAGTCAGAAAAGATAGGTAAAACAAAAAAATTTGGTAGTTTTTTTTGACTTCACCGAAAAATACTCGTAGTGAACGATTTGTTTAAGGAGAGTCAAAAAAAACGCCCGATTTTTTGTGTAAATTTTTTTTTTTGTTTGGACTATCAATTTTGACTGAAGATACCTACCTGTCCAAAGACTAATCTGATTATGAATATAATTTCACCGTTTAGAAACACCGTGCAAATATTTGTTGCTAATCCTAAAAAATATCCACACATGTCACAGTACAGTGCAGAAAAAAGTGCTGAAATTCACATAGTAATAATCTAATCACACAGAGTCTAGAGCAGGTATATATGTACTATGTAGGTAATTTAAAAAATCTTAAAATCATACAAACATTTATTTTCCATAAGAAAGTTAATCTTAATCTAGATTAAACATAAACTTAATTAAATATAACTTTCTTAGTAACTCGTCCATTTCACACAACACAACACAGCAAAATTTAATATAGAAGTATTGAACGACACTCACGCGCGGAGGTCACAGCACAGAATGGTGTGTGGTGTTTGGTTGGATCCGGCGGCGCGGTGGTGTCGATGTCGGCGTGCGCGGGGACAGATTCCCCCCCGGATTCCCCCGATTTGTTGCATGCATGTAATGTTTATATGCATACGCACCATATTTTTTTATGAATTCTCAAAATGCACGTAATGTTTAGTGCATACGCACAATACATTTTAGTGAATTTTCAAACATTTTTGTGCTAAGCAATAATTTTTTCAACCTGGCACGATTCTTCAACGTGCATACGCACTAAATTTTATTGTTCCTCAGGATTAATGTACTTATTATGCAAATAATCGGGAATGTCACTATAAAATTTTCTGCGTAGTTTTAAATATATACATGCATTGCATCGAATTTTATGGTGCAACTCTTTGCACCGTAATTTTCTATGCAAAAAACTATATTATATGGTGAATTTAAGACGTCATAATTTATTGTGCTTTGATCACTGTAAATTATGATGTTAAATCCATAATTTTACTATGCATAATAGTTCTTGCACGATAAAAGATACGACATTTGAACATAAAGTTTTGATGAGGTTTCTTGCACAATGAAGTTTAATGCCCTGCAGAATAAATATACATTCCTGTCACTATTTAGAGTAATGCGCACTATTTTATTAGTTGTAAGCAGAGTATTTCACAGTGTTTGCATAATATTTTATTACGTCGACTTCAATCCATTTTTCTCAGTGTGAAACCCAAATCTTTCAAAAGTTTACATAATGTCATTCTGGAGAATTTTGTATAGTCCGTATCTTCTTGCACTGATGTCATAATTTTGTCAAGTGTTGGAATTTCCTTTCGTAAGTAAAATCCATGGACTTTACGCCTTAGTCTTTGTTTTAATGACTTATCGATCTCAATTGGTTTTCGGCCTGAAGGAGTTTTAGGGGGTTGAATAGTTCCATTCTTGCTTTCTTTTAGTAATCTATAAATTGTTGATTTAGCAACACACAACATAGCAGCCGTTAATTCCAAAATATCATCAACACTTACACTTGGATCCTTGTTTTTCAATGATATATAACAATTCAATATCAGAGGTTTTTCATTTAAAGATAATGGACCTGTTTTTAATCGTTTAGATGGTCCTTGGCTTATCGACATTGTTTGGTACTTGCACAATTAACATTCAACAAATGTTTTAAATATATTCCAACTGTTTACAATATTATGTAAACCATACAACTTTATACAACTTTACTCAAAGAACTAATACTAAGTACTGATTTAATGTACCTACTTTCTTTTAAAACAATATTCCCGATAATGTTTCTAAGAAAACTGGGTTGTTTGGAAAATCCCTCTCAATAATCGAATAATCTGTAAATAGGTGTAATCGTATTAAGCCGATTACAGTAGGCCACTTGCCATTTAAAATTTCTGAGAAAAATTCCCCAAACACTACATATAGGAGTAATACAAATAAAAATATTCATTTTGCTTCTTTGAATTTAATAAAAATTGTAACGATATCTTGCTATCTTAACTTAAATTATTTTTTTAAAATATATTTCATTGTAATTTATTTGTGACAATATTCAAAGTTTAAATTAATCTTCTTGCAAAAAGAACAAAAATACATAAAATAATTATTGTTACAGATTGGTTTATTTTCTATTATGAATAAACTGTGTTGCCTTTCTTTATCAAACTTACTAAAATTTTTGTACCTCTATCACTTTTTTTTATTAAAATTAGTACATCCCGTTACCTCTGACCTAAATCGTATATTCTTTAGCATAGCTGCAACTCATTCGTTCAATACAAAATGTACCTTACGGTATACCCTCTTAAAATATATTTTGGTACGTCTATAAAATCTACTTAAATGAATGATTTATTACTCCTTGTACTTTTTGTACATACTATAGAGCAGTAACAACTGCATTTTTTAAAAAGTGAATGGTGAATTGTTAATGAAGGCAAAAATTTAGGAGTTTTGTTAGACTCTAACTTAAGTTTTGAAAAACATGTTAATTAATTACTATAGCGAGCACACACATCAATAAAAATAATATATGGAAATAGACACTTGTTTCCACTACATGTCAAAATAACTTTATGTCATACCTTGGTACTTTTTAGATACAGAAGGTAGAAAATTCGTGTTTAAGATTAATATATGGTATAAAACGGCGTGAAAGAATATCTCACAAAGTAGCTGATACTGTGTGGCTGAGTATCCATTAACTGTTCTCTTTTACAATATAATTATTACAATTGTTTCTGAATATCTATATGAAAAGATTAGATTTAAGAAATAAAGGCATAATAATGATATTACGTAACTGTATTACAAAAAAACATTTTTTTACACGCAGTTTGTCTAAGATGTAGAGTTTGTAAACTTCAGAGCGACCGACTCACCAATTTAGTTCACGTGTGATGAATAAATACAGCTATGATTTAAAATTTTATGATTAAAATAATAATAGTAGAGCCATTTATGTTTCTTAAACTATGTATATTGCGCAATTCCAAAAAAGCATTTTAACAGCGTTAGGTACATTAAACCGTATTATTTATTTTTTATACTATACTTTCAGCCAGAAAGTATGCATGGAGTTTTGTATATTTAAAACAACACCACAATCACAACATGTTGCTTTTTTATAATATAAAACGTAGAATAAATTAAATTTCGTAGAATATTATAGAAACAGGCATGAAAGTGAAACTTTTATTTTAACAGATACTGTGTTATTTTCTTATAAACCCCATAAGATGAAATAAACGTAGTTACGTCTTGTTTCATTCACAGTTTTAATGTTTCACTAAGAAGACAAAAATAGTGGCAAAATAGTACTTACTATGATTTGTTATTAATAGTTATATGGGAAACGTAATTAATACAAAACGATTTATCTGTTGACCACTACATGATTAAAACATAAACCGATAACATAATGTTTGTGTAACGCACTAGTTTTAATTTTTTTTACATATATACTCTCTTTGAACGATTGGAGCTGACTTAATCTCAAATACTGTTTAATTTCCGTCTTACTATTTTAGCGTAATCGCAGATGAGTTTAAAAATAAGTGAGGGTAAACAAAACAAACATATTGAAAGTAATATTCAAATGAGGATGTTAAAAATTACCACGACGGATTTTAGAAGAAAAAATATAGGAGTAATGAGTGTGTTATAATAAATAGAACCATTGTTATGAAAATCTGTTCAAAAATGATTTAAAATACTCTTTCCAATTTTTTCAAACCAATTATTAAAACGTTTACAGAATTTTTGGAAATTGCTCAAATACATTTTGAAATTCTTCAATTGCTGCTTTTTAAATCAAAATAATACTAAATTTGATTCGTTGTTGTATTAATTTGGTCAAATTTAATTGATTTGGGTGCTTTCACATTATTCCAATTCTTGATTAAATATCATTTGAGCTGTTTAAAAATGCCCAGATATCATATTTTAATAGGTCTAGAGTAATTGCTTTGTTACAACAGGGCTTTAGTCAAAGTGATATCGCGAATATTGTTGGTGTTACTTAGGGTTCTGTATCAAAAAATAAAAATCATCCCAGAAGTGGCAGAAGTCGATGTACAACAGCAGCACAAGACCGTCAGATAACATTGATAGCTCGAAGAAATCGACAGGAATCTACAAGTGGCATATCTAGAGAAATTGCTAGACTTGAAAGAGTGAATATCTGAAGGCAAACAATTACACGAAGATTAAATGCGGTAAATTTGTATCGCAGAAGACCTCTACGTGTTCCCAAACTAACCTATCAACAAAAAATTGTAAGGTTGCAATGGGCTCAACAAATGTTACACCATGGTCCTAACTGGAATTACGTGAATCAAGAATTGGCTTGGTTTCTGATCCGCGAAGAACGCAAGTTTGGAGGGCACCAGGACGACAAGCCCGATTAGAAACAGCCCAACCACGTGTTCCATTTGAAGGTGGGAGTGGTATTATGAAGGGTATACACGGACGCTTCTCCTGGTTTTGGAGGGAAGACTCACTGGTGCTGTGTACATCGAGGAAGTTTTAAATCCTGTTGTGCGTCTATTCCATGACAATGCACCTCCACATCGAACAGCTGCAGTACAAAATTTTTTGGAAGAAGAAGGAATATCCACATTAAGATGGCCATCAAATTCCCCTGACATGAACGTCATTGAACATGCCTGGGACATTATTAAAGCACGCAAACTAAAAGATGCTGCTCGTGAAGAATGGGAGAGAATTCCGCAAGCCCAGCTCGACCATCGATAGGCATGGCACATCGCCTACAGTCATTCATACGGGACATATGTGTATATGATAATGAACTCTTGTCGAATTTCTGGTTTTCAGATGAATCCCATGTTTCACTCTCCAGTCATATTAAAAGGCAGTGTTTTAGATAGATAGGGGTTTGCCCCTCCTGAAGAATTAATTGAAACACCCATTCATAAGGAAAGAGCAACCATAAGATGTGCAATTTCTCTAAAAATGACTCATGAGCTACTAATTAAAACTGTTTCTGCGTGTCTTACACACACAAATATATAGAAGATACGAAATAGTTAGTGGAGATAGTCAGTTTGGTTTCAAAAGCGAACTTGGTACCAGAGAAGCTATTTTCAGCATGCAAATGCTTATACAGAACTATCGAGACAAACGAAAAGACGTATTTATGTGCTTAATTGATTATTAGAAAGCATTTGATAATGTCAAGCACGATATACTATTGAGATTTTTGAATGACTAGGCCTAGACGACAAAGATGTTAGAATTATTTGCAACCTCTACTGGAACCAAACCGCCGAAGTATGTCTCCAAGTTGGCAGTGACACAGAAGCATTCCCAGTTAAAAAAAGAGTAAGGCAAGGATGTATTTTGTCGCCAATGCTGTCCAATCTGTGCATATGAGATACGCTGAGGATACTGCAATTTTAGTAGATAGATTAAATATTAATTTAAGACACAAAATGATCAAATGTTATGTATGGTCCGTACTTTTATACGGCATAGAAGCATGGACTCTAAAGACTTCGTCAATTAACAAGTTAGGGGCATTTGAAATGTGGATCCTTCATCGAATGCCAAACATATCTTGGGTTGAGACAGTCAGAAATACATCTGGGGTATGATGAAAACAGCAATTTTTCAAAACAGGCCACTACAAGTCAGAAGCCTATAGTCCAAAATATGATACGAAATCTCAAGGAACGCCGAGAATTATGCGTCGAACAAAATGGTGGACATTTGTTTGTGTTAATACATATTTATAACCAACATAGATTTTTATGGTTCAGTTCTCTATATTCGCGGTCATACTGTATTATCATCGCCGGGTTGTCTTATTGACATTACATTTTAGTTTATGAGATAGCTAGGTATCTGAGTTGTGTTAAGACTAGTATTAACATAAACTACTAATTTATTTAATTTTGTTTTTAATTTACTGCATAAATGTTATTAAAAGGTTTACCGAGTGTGATAGGAGTTGTTGATATAGGTGGGCGGTTTTAATAATCAGCGGAAATAAGAAATAAAGTAGATACTGGAAAACAGAGATAAAATCAAAACAAAAATATGTAAATCGATAGAATATTCACAGAAAAAATGGAGGTTACGCAGATTATTAAAACCAAAGAGAAAAAGTAAAATGGTGACTGAAGTAAAACAAGCAGTGAGTTCAGTGAAAAGATGGAAATTGGAAAGATTAAAAATACCAAGCGAATTAAAGATAAAAAGTAGACAAAAATATAGAAAATAATACATTAGTAAGCGATTCATTTCGGGTGAACATAGTGGCCAGTTCAACCGTGAAATTCAATGCGATCATTTACAAATTGCTCCAAAAAAATGGTACAATTAGTGGCTCTATAACCATGTTCCTATATAAAAGTGCTATAACAAGTGGATCCACTCTCTAAGAAGACTGGAGGAGACAAAGAAGACACCTGAGAACTATCTCTGAACCCTGGTCATGGACTGGACCAAGGACTGGAGCTCCCATCGGATAAGATGGGGTGTGGATGGAAGTTCTTCTGGGATTGCATTGCTCCTAGACGAATTCATTCTGGGAGGGATGCGTATTTTGGGTCTGTGTATATCAAGGATGGTAGTAAATATTCTAAAAAATAAATATAGCGCCATATGCTTAAGTTTATACTGGAGCTAAATAAAATATGAATAGAGTATAGTATCAAAATTATATTTCCTAATAGGAACAGCTCAATCAGAGTAGGAACTTTTAGGGAGTTTTATTGAGGGAAAATCGCCATTGCAGACCGTAGTTTTAAGGTCTTGGTTACCTTCCAAATTTTTATCTCGGAGTTTTCCAAAGTTAGCAGCTATATTTTCGTTTTTTTAAATTTAATAAAACTTTACTTACACGTTTCAAGATGCCTCCATGTCGAGGTGATACCGGCGGTGTAAAAGACACGTCCTTTTTTATTTGTTTGTGATTGTCTATCACAGAAAATGCGATAGACGAGAAATGCGGTCTTCTTTTTCTTTCGTTCGAAACTTTTTGCACGGCATTTGTCCACAGCTCACGTGAGTGATTATTAATAACTCTGAAATCAAAAATGTCGAGTGAGTATTTACTTTTTATATATTATTTTTAGTAACAGCTGGAGTAATCTTTTCCGGCGTCATTAGGTATACAGTGTGCGCCAAAATAAACAGCACCGAAAATAAGAAAATATAATTATGATTGAATTGAAGATCTTTAAACATATTTAAAAAAAGTGGTTGCTGCAAAATGGTTGTTAAAAATAATTAAGTAAATAAATAAGTAAGAACAAATTTATGGAGCGTTCGGATCTATGGTTTTTTGTGCCATCCTCTTGAAACCATAGCTACGAATTCATAAAATTCGCTGGGACAAAAGGTAAAAGTAATTGGCTGCTGCTCATTCTCATCTTTAACAAAATATGGACCAATTATCCCATGACCAGACTCAGCCATCAAAATGGTTACTTGAGCACTGTGAAGAGGATTTTTGCAATGGCACCAGAACGTTGGGACCCAAAGAATCGATTTGTTTTTCGGTTGATGACCTAATACACTACCAGTACGAAGAAAGTTCTCAACAACCGCTAGAATTACAGCTTTACTGAGGGACAATTTGTTAGAATTACAGCTTTACTGAGGGACAATTTGTTAAAATGTTTTTGATATCTTTCTGACACTCGTAGATACTTTTTATTTGGCGGATATCGTGCATTGTATTTGTAATAAACAATATACATTTTATTTATAATCAACAGAATAGAATTTTTGTTGTGCTCAAAAACATAATATGAATTTGTGGCCATCAATTATAAACAAATAACGCAAAAGTAGATTAACTCTCAGAGTACACCCAAACAAATCAATTTTTAATGCATTATTGTTAACTCCTTTTTGATCGAAAAAAATTTACAATACCCATTTTAAATCGTTTTTATTAGGATTACAATAAATTTAAATTTAAAGGTTTTTCTTCGTTAAAAAATAAATTTCAAAATAGCGAGGACAATCAATAATTATAAAAAGTTTCCAATTCTCTGAAGTTTAGAAGTCGACGATAATTTCTAAAGCAAATTTGAGAGTTTTGAAAGAGAAAAACAAATATTTCCTGAACTATATACTTCACGTGATATTTCAATAGAAACCATGACGGCATTCCGTCTATGTCACACTTCTCTATCGATTTGCAAATGAAAGGGAAGTCATACTATTCGCAGATCTGTTTCGTCGGTATTATGTAGTTTTTTGCGAGTTCCAGCATATACAGGGTGTCCAGGAACTTAATGCCACAAATTCGGGAGCAAATAGAAGAGGTCAAAATAATGTTAGAAGTTGTTCGAAGTGCAAGGTGGTCAAATCGAACATTTATTGTAGCAGTTTTAGGTTTTGGTTCTTATTTTCTTACCATTGCATTGTGAAGTGTTAAAATTTATAGGAATTATAAGGAATTTTTAAATATAAGTTGTGACAATTATTGATAGTTCTCTTCAGAATGACTGTCTTTACAAAATATGACGATCAGATTTAAAAGTTCAAATTTCTCCTAAACCCTTAATTTTATCGAGTTCAAACAAGAGTACATTTTCATTAGTAAATGGATTGGAAAATTTATTTTTGAAATTTAAATACTATTCAGATGGTCCCTATTAAAATTACGGATTATTAACCAATGGGCACAAGCCGTCTCTGCTTATCTGTACGTAATGTAGATTCATTTATACCGTCAAACACAGGACATGGATGTATGCAATCCGTCACTGAAATTTTATAGTATTCCAATGTATAGTTTAGAAATTATGACAAAACAAAGGTTTTTATTTCGAAACTTTAGAGGTCTATAACTCGGAAACGAAGGCTCGAATGACAAAAATTTATTTGAACTTCTAACATTATTTTGACCTCTTCTATTTGCTCCCGAATTTTTGGCATTAAGTTCCTGGACACCCTGTATAACAGTGGGAAACAAAACGTACAACTTTCAACAGCAGCATCCTCAGGAAAAGAAAAGCAAGATATGATGCATCTTTAGTGGAAGTAAACTGTTTTTTTAAAAAATATTAATGTAATTGTGTTCTTAACATTTTAAAAGAAAATGTATAGAGAAAATGTATATAAAGTTCTAAATTTTATAGCCTTAAGTAATTTTGTAGAAGAAAATGCTTTTAACTAATCGTGGCATCTGGTAATGCATACTAACAAGGTAGGCGTAGGTAAAATTGGAAGTAAATCCGTCATACGTGCTCCTTAAATTTTAATTCAACGAAAGTAGAGTATAATAATGTATAGGCAAACAGGTAAATTAATAAAATTATAAGTTATAGCGGTTAAAATATTCTGACTTGGATTATAGTTATGCTTTCTGAGTAAAAATAAAACCAAGGTTGGAAAACACTTGGTCTTGTATACAGGGTGTTCCTTAAGTAATCTAAAATATTATATGGGGCGCTTCGTTACTCAATTTTAAGACGAAAAGTTCATATAAACATGTGTGATAGGTATCGTCGTTTATGAGATACAGGGTGTTGAATTTATTGTAATAAGTTAGTTCTGATTGTACGTGAAATTAATTTTTCCCGGTGACGCTACTGGTTTTTAGAAGTAATACGCAAAAACATGCTTATTCTAAGTGGCCTTTGAAATAATGTTGACAAGTGTCAAATTTGAAAACCAACGCAAAAATCGTACATTTTTATTTGATTGACTCTGTGTTTAGTTAATAACTATGCCAGTGTTTACTAATGTTGAAATGGCTAATATGCATTTTTTGTACGGATTAGCGAATGGTAATGCCTTAGAAGCTAGACGTACGTATGCCCAGCGTTATCCAAATAATCGTTTGCCATGTTCAGATACGTTTACTAAGTTACATATTCGTTTACAAGAAACTGGAACTTTTGCTAAATCGAAGAATATTGTTGGACGACCCAGAACTGTGAGAAATCCCTAATTGGAAAACCAGATTCTTCAAATTATTGACCAACATCCAGAAACGAGTACAAGAAAAGTTGCAGATGAAGTAAATGTTAGTAACAAAACTGTTTGGAATATTCTAAAAGATAATTTATTGTATCCATATCACGTTCAACGTGTTCAACATTTGTTACCTACTGACTATCCATTACGCATACAGTATTGTCAATGGATTTTACGTGAAATCGCGAACAATCCGAATTTTGTGGCCAATATTCTATTTACGGATGAAGCCAACTTTTCTAGACATGGGATTATGAATTTTCATAATGACCACATATGGGCAGATGTAAATCCACATACCATAAGTGTAAAACGATTTCAACAAACATTTTCGGTCAATGTTTGGCTTGGCATCATCGATGATTATTTAATTGGACCATTTTTCCTTCCTGTACGGTTAACCGGTGAGTCATACCAACATTTTCTAGAAAATGAACTTCCACTTCTTTTGGAAGATGTACCTATTATTATTAGAAGGCGCATGTGGTTCATGCATGACGGAGCTCCTCCACATTTTTCAGTGATTGTACGCGAGTTTTTAAATAATGTTTTTCCAGGCCATTGGATCGGACGAGGATCTCCACACCCGTGGCCCCCTAGATCACCTGGACACAATCCTCTGGATTTTTGTGTGTGGGGATATTTGAAATCGCTTGTTTACACAACACTGATATTAAACGTACAAGATCTTCAAAATCGTATCATAGACGGCTGTAATGTTATTCGTAACAATCCTGGTATCTTCGAACGTATTCGACAATCCATTAGACATCGAGCGGATTCTTGCATTTTAGCTGGAGGTGGACATTTTGAACATTTGCTCTGAAATGTATTATTTTTTCTTTATGTTTAACACATGTTGCTTGTAATAAAATAATATAAATCAGTAGCGTCACCAAGAAAAATTAATTTTACGTACAACACCCTGTATCTCATAAACGACAACACTTATCACACATGTTTATATGAACTTTTCGTCTTAAAATTGAGTAACGAAGCGCCCCATATAATATTTTAGATTACTTAAGAAACACCCTGTATATAACCCACCCTACTGGGCTCTTTTGGGTTTTATAAGTGAGTTTTATTGGGTTTTTATGTTTTTATTTGTAATTCTATACATTTTAGTAAAAAATATTTTAAAAAGAGCTACGGTTAATAAGAAAAATTCAAGTATTTATACCACTTTCAATTAGGACTTGTTTTCGGGTCTGAGTTTGGAAAATAAAAATTTATCTGGAAAAATTTTACAGGAAGGTTATTTTTTGAACCATTCTGTACAAAAACCGTATTATTTAATAATCTATGTATATCTTTTCACTAATTCTATTTTCGATAGTCAGACTGCATTTTTGGTTATAAAAAGTAAAGACAGAAGATTTAAATTTAAACTGCGTGTATTTTATGTTGCCTACCTATGATCTAATTTATTAAAACATTAATAAGCAAGAGACAGAAAGGAAGTGGGTTTACACATAATATTTAATAAATACATTATTTTTTAAGAGAAAATACTCTTTTGATCTTTGAATAACATTAACAAATAATATCTTTTTAAGGTTACGACTACGGCTTAGCAGGATAAGTAAAGGGAAGAGGTAACGACAATCAATGGTTTTATGGAGAAAAGGTCAACTGAGGTAGAGGAAATGAAAAAGTAAAAGGAAGCTGGCATTAAAACTCGCAAATGTTTTGAATGGATTTCTTTTTTCTTTTTATGACAGTTTAATAAATCTCATTCTATAACAAACGCTACTTTATTGACTTAATTTATGCCTGTTGATTTAACCTGTAGACTAGATAGTATTGACAGTTGTCAGTTGTCGTGAGCACCGTAAAAACACAGTTATAATTTGAATAATTATTTATTTTTATAGCTATTCACATAATTATATTAAAAGAAAATTGCCAAAATAAAAATTATTAGACATATATATTTGAAGTTAAATGTTTTAAATATATGCAGAACCAGTACCATCACAAAACTGTGATATTTTAACAATGGACTAGTTTAGTGATTTTTTTTACATTTGCATCTTATAAAATAGGTTTTTAGTGGTTCAACTGTACAAATAAAATTTTTAAAGAATTAATCCTCTAGCCATAATCGGCTTTTGAAATTTAAATTTAATGGTTACATACGTCATAAGTGGTAAGTGACGTGTTTCAATAAGATTGGTAGAAAATTTGCGATGTTGTCGATATGCTTTTATATTAACCGAGAAACTTATCTCTCTCTTATTTGTTGTCATTAAAAAGAGATAAACATATTGACATTTTTGTTCTCTGATTGACACTTTATCAAATAAGGAGTAAAACACTAAACAAAATATTCTGTCATTTTCGTTAGTTTAATTTTTTGTTTGGTTGTGTTTGGTTTATGAAAGAAATTACTTCTATACTATTTTTGGTTCGAAAATAAAAATCCCTAACACCTTCTCTTGGTATTGTAGCGGTTCCTTCAAAAATAACCAATAGAAGTAATTGTTCTCTCGGGGAGCAACCCTTCTATCGGTACAGTGAGAGAACGAATCTCAAGAATACCGTTTTGACATTTTCAATTGAACCACGCCCACTTTCTATTGGCTGTTCTATTCTATCACCGTCAAGAATAGGGGTCTTGTTTGTTTATTACAGATAAACACGATTTTCTCTCCTGTCATATATCTTGTCAACTGGTACTATCAGTTAGTCACAGAACACGGTGTTTTGTGCCGCCAGTTCTTTGAGAATACTTGAAACGAACGTAGCTAAACTGTGACAACGTTGACTTTTAAACACACTTCATTATTGGTTATTAGTTGGCGCTACGTTTAAAACTTACTAATTATTTATTGCTAAATTTTACGAAATGAGAAAAATTACTTGCAAAATGAATACCAATATAAGTAAGTAGGTATCTTATCCTAAATATATATTGCTATCATTTTGATTAATATGATCCTACTAAACTAGTCCATTGAAAAATATAATCCACTATAAAATATGACGAGTAGTTTTAGCTTTTTCTCCCTTATCTATTTTGTATGTTTTATTTGTGGCTAAATACAACACTATAAAATATATACAAGGGATTTTATTAAAAAAAGTACTATTCACAAAACCCTACTTTTAAAAAACCCTTCGTGTTTTTTTTAAGCGGGTTTGTACCCAAAAAAGCCCTAAATAAAACGAAATATGAATTTATACGTTGTTATTTTTTACTTGCATTGTAAACACAATCAATTATTGAGGAAAAAACAAACAAACAATCATAATCGATTTTGAAAATTATCGCTAATGTTTATATTTGGATGAACACAAATCGCAATATCTTATATTAAAATAAAAACAAACCATGATATATTTCGAGTTTCCTCTTCACGATTTTCCAATTAGGAAAACTGGTATTAAAACATTTTAAATTAAAAAAGAAAAAAAAGTTTATATTAAGATTTATATTATTGTTTATCGATAGGAAATATTTTCCTATCCAACTAGTTAATTAAAAACTGGTGTTTGCGAAAATTGTCCATTGTGCAGCAATATGTTGCAAATAAATTTTCTTTTGCACTCCCAAACAAAATTCTTAAAACATTTGGTGAGAGAAAAATGAAAAATCAGGGAAATCTGACTTTAATATTTGGTAAATGTTTCTGTAATCTAGGGGTAAAATATATCTCCATAAAAGTGTAACATAAACTTTAGGTATTTGTCATATGTAATTGGAAACATACGGTTTGTTAAATGATAACCTGTTATCTGTAATATAATACACATGTAAAGTTTCGATTAGGATCAGTTGATTTTCTGGCAACGTGATAGGCGATAACTCTAGAAGACAATATCAATATTAGAGTATATCAAAAAGTACATAATCTAATCTAATTACTTTGTCACTATATTTTTCGTGGATAAAGTTTTTATTTACCAGGTTTAATCGATAAGTTTCTATTCATGCAGATTTGAAATTCTCTAGTTCTCTCCATCTGTTTTTGTTCAGTACTGTCCATTTCCATGCCAAGCCCCCTTGTCTTTTAAGATCATCTATCTTATCTGTGATCTTCCTCTTTTGCGTTTGTTGTCATAAGATCAGCAGCTTTGTATATGATAAATCCAAAGATCATAATGGTGTCTCTCGTTATGTCTGGCCCATCTCTATTTCAGTTTTGCTGAATGATCTACTACGTCAATAACCCTTGTTAGTGATCTTATCCACGCATTTTTTAAAATTTATTTTACTAACCCTTATCCTATGAAAGTCCATCTTATTAAAAATAATAAATGACTAAACTTTTGAACGAAATTTTCACTTTTTATTCAAAAAATGGGTTTTTAAAATGCAATTACAGCTGTTTCACTAAAATTAGCATCGTCAAGTTGGCATATTGAAGTTATTGAAGTTTTTTCAAGGTATTGATTAAGTAGTGTGAGAACTAGACCAAGTATAGAAGTAATAACACATAACAATATTAAAGTGTAGATGTTATTAGCCCTAAGCGATTATCATGGATGTATTTCCCTATAAGATCAGGAAAAAACTATAACTGCTGTGAGCAACAGGCTCTAGCATCTTTTTCTAGATTTAGAAAAAGCCTTTGACAAAGTTTACAAATTAAATTTAGTCAAATTTCACTCGAGCTTGCTAAACTAATCAAATTGTTCCTCTTTTTACGAACCTTTCAAGTAAATTTTCCATTTCACCGATAAGCTGGAGTTCCTCAAGGTTCGGTTCTCTCTCCAATTCACGGCAGACCTCCCCGAATGTATCGGACTTACCAAAGTCTTTACATTTGCGGATGATAACGCGATTTTATCAGTCGATTAAACGTCTTAAAAAACCCATTTTCCATATTTTAAGTGTTTTGGACGACAAAAATGTTTGCCTTAATAAAATGCCAACGAAAATACCTTTGAATTTGTTGATTCGAATTTTGCTAAAATTCTTAATTAGGTTATGCTTAATAAAAATAGTCTGGAACCACCAAATCGACCCTGTAGAAGTCAAAAATGACGTAAAAATTGCAAAATTCTAAATAATTCCCAACAAAATTGACTTCTTTTTAGTTTCACTGTACTAATTCAACCTCGAAATATTTCCACCTAGATTTATCAATGTTCTACACATCCTATCGAACAACTGATTGCACCAGTCGATTAAGCATCTTAAAAACACTAAGAAAATGGTAAAAGGAACTTTAATATTTGGGTGTAATGTGCTCTTTGGTCCTTCATCTTCAAAGACTGAATCTACGACAGAAACTAACACTATATTACAAGACATGCATACCACCACAAATTTCGTAGGAACCGACAGTTTGGGACAGACAGCAACATTTACAGACTAGAGACAATACGAAACAAGATATTAAGACTGATCACTGAAGCCCCTTGGTTTCTATGTAACGCTAACATCTGAGACTACCCAATAAACCACCCAATCCGACTAAGAAACCAAGAGAAGATTACTGAATTCACTAACCACACAAACCCATTGTTGAGGAGGGCACCAAACTACGACCAGGACGAACATCCAAGGGCTTAGAGGCCCAAATTGGTTCTTCGGAACTTACCTGTAGTCTAATAAGATTCTTCTTGCACATCAAAATTCAAAATTTACCAAATTCACTCAGCACTGTGGGGACTTACTGCTTAAACAGACCTAATATAATACAGGTATTAATATTTTCATTCTTATTGCAGAGTATCTACCAACACCAAGGTTAGAATTAATCAAAACAACGAAAAAAATGCTTAATTATCTACCATTTGATATCAAGTCCTTATGAGATTATTTATTTGTATCCTATTTTATTTATTGTTTTTTTTCGTTCTTTGTTTATTGTATACATTAATTTATAATGTTAAATTTTGTTTTTTCTTATGCTTCGTAATTATTTTGTTTTATTTAGGTACTTCAAAGAACAATATTTAAAGTAGCTGAGTGCTTATCTAAAATTCTGTCAAAAAATCTAAACATCTCCGTGATGGATTTAATGGAAACATAATTAATTAACGAAATAAATTATAATTACGGAACTAAGACCTTAGGAATTTAATTAAATTGTGTATGTATATACATTAAAGTAACATGACACACACATAATTATAAGTATATACACATCAAAGAGATGACAGTGTGAATTGCTTTGTTACTAATCCTTAAATACATTTTTGATAAATATTTACTAAATTTTGAGTTACTTAAATGTATTTATGAAGAAAATTAAGTTGACACTTTAAGGACTATCATCATATTTTTTGTTTATACAGGGTGTTTCTTAAGTAATCTAAAATATTATATGGGGCGCTTCGTTACTCAATTTTAAGACGAAAAGTTCATATAAACATGTGTGATAGGTGTTGTCGTTTATGAGATACAGGGTGTTGTACGTGAAATTAATTTTTCTTGGTGACGCTACTGATTTATATTTTTTTATTATTTTATTACCAGCAACATGTGTTAAACATAAAGAAAAAATAATACATTTCAGAGCAAATGTTCAAAATGTCCACCTCCAGCTAAAATGCAAGAATCCGCTCGATGTCTAATGGATTGTCGAATACGTTCGAAGATACCAGGATTGTTACGAATAACATTACAGCCGTCTATGATACGATTTTGAAGATCTTGTACGTTTAATATCAGTGTTGTGTAAACAAGCGATTTCAAATATCCCCACACACAAAAATCCAGAGGATTGTGTCCAGGTGATCTAGGGGGCCACGGGTGTGGAGATCCTCGTCCGATCCAATGGCCTGGAAAACATTATTTAAAAACTCGCGTACAATCACTGAAAAATGAGGAGGAGCTCCGTCATGCATGAACCACATGCGCCTTCTAATAATAATAGGTACATCTTCCAAAAGAAGTGGAAGTTCATTTTCTAGAAAATGTTGGTATGTCTCACCGGTTAACCGTACAGGAAGGAAAAATGGTCCAATTAAATAATCATCGATGATGCCAAGCCAAACATTGACCGAAAATGTTTGTTGAAATCGTTTTACACTTATGGTATGTGGATTCACATCTGCCCATATGTGGTCATTATGAAAATTCATGATCCCATGTCTAGAAAAGTTGGCTTCATCCGTAAATAGAATATTGGCCACAAAATTCGGATTGTTCGCGATTTCACGTAAAATCCATTGACAATACTGTATGCGTAATGGATAGTCAGTAGGTAACAAATGTTGAACACGTTGAACGTGATATGGATACAATAAATTATCTTTTAGAATATTCCAAACAGTTTTGTTACTAACATTTACTTCATCTGCAACTTTTCTTGTACTCGTTTCTGGATGTTGGTCAATAATTTGAAGAATCTGGTTTTCCAATTGGGGATTTCTCACAGTTCTGGGTCGTCCAATAATATTCTTCGATTTAGCAAAAGTTCTAGTTTCTTGTAAACGAATATGTAACTTAGTAAACGTATCTGAACATGGTAAACGATTATTTGGATAACGCTGGGCATACGTACGTCTAGCTTCTAAGGCATTACCATTCGCTAATCCGTACAAAAAATGCATATTAGCCATTTCAACATTAGTAAACACTGGCATAGTTATTAACTAAACACAGAGTCAATCAAATAAAAATGTACGATTTTTGCGTTGGTTTTCAAATTTGACACTTATCAACATTATTTCAAAGGCCTCTTAGAATAAGCATGTTTTTGCGTATTACTTCTAAAAACCAGTAGCGTCACCGGGAAAAATTAATTTCACGTACAATCAGAACTGACTTATTACCATAAATTCAACACCCTGTATCTCATAAACGACAACACCTATCACACATGTTTATATGAACTTTTCGTCTTAAAATTGAGTAACGAAGCGCCCCATATAATATTTTAGATTACTTAAGAAACATCCTGTATTTTAGCTATGAAACAATCTTTACTAATATTGTAAAGCTGTTGTTTGAAAGTACTTATCTACTAATCTCAGGAACTACTGATTTAAATTAAAAAATTTTTACTACTAGTCTATATGCCTAACTTTATTGAGTTTTATTGAGGTAGTAAAGTTATTCATTATTAACCAATGTAGAAAAAGACAGAAATTACTTGCTCTGCTCGTGGAGGAAACACACTCTCTTAAAGCGAAAGAAAAAATGCATTTAAGTTTAAAATTGTACAATAAAGTTATGTTGTTTAAAACCAGTATTTTGTTCCATTCTGTTATCTTCGACTTGTTTTTTATAACAAGTTTTGTTATAATACAATAAAAAAACTGAAAGATATTCTTAAAAGACTTATATTCTACCATAAAAAAACTTCCAGCATTGGTTATAATGTAAATAAAGTGGTTTAGTATTTAAATAATTTAGAATATTAAAAATCTTATAGTATGGACCACAGTTATTCATTTTATTCCATCAAATCATAATTTATTAAATAAATTTTATAAAAATATTAAATCTGCAATAAATTATATTCAATTCAACTGAAAATACTAATGTGTTGAAAATTGATTACTTATTCCGACCACAATTCGAATTGAAGTGTAGAAAGGATGTAATTCATTCTGAGATGTTAGATTAATTTTTACTTTTATTAAATGATATTCCGTAGAATTTTTATCGAAGTAAAAAGAAAAGTTAGGTATAATTGTTTAAAAGATTTTTAAAACATATATACTACAAATTGTTTTAACCTGAAACATGTCAACGTTCTGAAAGTCTAACATTAAGTAATATTCTATGGGCATTACTTACTTAAATAAAGTATAAAGTGTTAAAAAATAAGAACATTCAACTACGGGAACTAAACTGACAGTTGAAGTATCAGATTGGTTAGGGTTATTAAAAAAATGTGACGAACTTTATGATATTTAAACGAAACAAAATTGTTATAAAAAGATTTGCTGTCGTAAGATAACAATTTTTAAGTTAAATACAATATTTTTCCTAGAATGCATGGAATACGTTCAGTTTTTATGGTTTAAAATGAACCAAAAGATACAGCAACAAACTAGATTAAAAACAGTTGTTTTATATTTTTCCTTTCGTATAAATTAGTATTTAATAATTTAATCCTATAATCAGGATTTTAAAATTTTAGGACACTATTTAATTAATTTTTAGGATTTAATAAAAAATGGGACACTCTTAATTCTTTTGATAATTGATTTCCATATGCATTGGACATCCTGATTATATTTTTTAGTGTTTTTATCTATTGGGATACTGTGTATATAATTTTTGACATTTTACCAAAATTGGGACAGACTTGATTTTTTTAGTTGTTCTATTTTTGGGACATACAAAGTATATTATTTCATTCTTGTGGAACACTTTTTATATAATTCTAGGGATTTAAGAAAAACGGAGCATTTTATAAATAAATTACTTTTTTTTAATAACTTTATTTATGACACTCTGTACAGATTTAGGAGTTTAAAGCTATAGGTTCACACATTTTTCAATTTTTTAAACAAATAACAAACCACTTTGAGTACATTTTTTTCCTTGGGACACTATGTAAATATTCCTAATCACTTTTGAGGAGCACTGTATTAGAGTTTTATGTCTAATTTTTTATACGGGGTTGGGATAAAGTATGGAACCAAGTAAATATCTTTTAAACGAAAAGAACGATATTTATGAAAATTTGCAGGTAAGTGCAATGTAGCAAAACGCATCTGATGTACATTTTTTTGATAATAATATACTCCCGGTTTAACCGGAAATGCCATCAACTTCTTTAATTTAAATGGGACACCCTATATATTTTTATAGATTTTGAAAGAGCTTGTTATTTTGAATTCATACATACTGAGTTTAGTGTAAAAAAATTTGTAACAACGAGGAATATAGCACTTGAACCAACCTCCTCTGAGTTTTTTTGCATTAGAGCAAAAAACTATTTAGATAAACTAATTGATGTTGTTTGTATGCATAGTAATAAATAAACAATTACTGTTTAGTACGTCTTTTGTTCTTCAAGTGACAAATTCTAATTGAAGGAAATAAATTGCACAATTTAGAATGGTTCAATTAAGTGAAAAAGAGCGTATTGAAATTTTAATGATGATCGGTTATGGTGATCGTGTTATAGAACTCATGAAGAAGTGTGTCATATTTTTAATAATTTGCATCCGGAAAGAAATTCTACATCACGCAGTAACTAAAACATTACAACGTTTTAATACTACTGGGATGGTAAAAAATTTGCTAAAACCTGGAAGACCGCGGACTGCAACGAACGAAACTGTTAAACAAAATATTGCAATCGATTTAGAAGAATCACCTCAAACTTCCACCACAAATTTGGCACTAAACCATGGTATCAGTTGACGTTCTGTAGGAAAGATATTAAAAAGTGAAAAGTATCATCCGTATAAGGTACAGTTGGTTCAAGAATTGTCATACGATGATTTTGACCGACGGCTGGAATTTTGCGAACGGCTAATGGACATCTGTAATGCCGACGAAAATTTTGCTTCTAGCATAGTTTTTTCCGATGAGGCAACTTTTTGTTTAAATGGAACAGTTAATCGCCATAACTCAAGGTATTGGTCAAATGAGAATCCTCATTGGATTCATGAAGCACATACCCAGCATCCAAAGAAGTTAAATGTTTGGATGGGAATTGTCGAAAATAAGCTTATAGGCCCATTTTTTATCGACGGAAACTTGAATGGTGACAAGTATTTGGATCTACTAAATAACGAAATTATTCCTGCACTTCAACAGAATGGGCAATTACCACAAAATATTTGGTTTCAACAAGATGGAGCACCTCCCACTATGATAGACGGGTTAAGGATTTTCTGGATGCGAATTTTCCAAATCGATGGATTGGACGTAGAGGATTCATAGAGTGGCCTGCTCTTTCTCGGGATCTTAGCCCATTAGATTTTTTTCTTTGGGGTTATCTAAAATCACGTGTTTACGTTAGACGACCAACAAACTTACAGGAATTGAGACAAAGAATTATTGATGAATGTGAACTAATACGTGGAGAAGTCTTGGAAAGAGTGACTCAAGAATTTGTTAATAGGATGGCATATTGTCAGCAAGTAAACGGCGAGCATTTTGAACATTTGAAGTAATTTTGTTTCTCATTATTCTAAAATAATGAAATGTACATCTATTGTACTACTAACAGTGAGTTATTCCTCGTTTTTACAAATTTGTTTACATTAAACTCAGTATGTATGAATTCAAAATAACAAGCTCTTTCAAAATCTGTAAAAATATATAGCGTGTCCCATTTAAATTAAAGAAGTTGATGGCATTTCCGGTTAACTTCTGTTAGATTTATTTGTAAAACTTACTCTGTTTTATCATACTATGGGTCTACTACCAAAAGTTTAAAGCAAAAAACTAGATAAGAGATTATAATTTAAAAATAATGCCAACTATTGAATATGAATATAGAAAAATAAGAATCAATTTGAAAAAAACTTCTTTATTTTTGCTGGCTAAAATCTTGGTTTGAAACAGTAACACAATACGTAAATTAATAAAATTTATTTGAGATTGCGTTTATCAAAAATAAAGTTATCATCAATCTTATTTATTTTAATAATCAATCAGAATCAATGGATAATGTTGTCGATAAGAAAGCAATTCATTGAAGAAAGTTTTTAAGGGGCCTTTCACATGAATAAGCTTTGTGTTGGTTCAAACTTTCGAGAAAGTTTTGTATAGGTACAATCTTGATTATATTCTTCTCTGTTATAAATATTTAAACCTTAATTCATTTAATCTGTCTCCTTAAAGCTTCAGACAATTTAAATTGGTGTAACTACCAGTGATATAGTCTAGTCAAGAAGTGCTTTTTTCGAACCATTTTCAGCAGTATCGGAAAAATACGGTTGAGGTGTCATTTGATTCGTTATTAACTATTAGAAACAAAAATGGGGTTGGTTTTTTTGAAAATGTTTTAAAAACTGAATGAGATTTATGAAATCTACAAAAATATTCAAAAAGAAGATGAAATTTCTTACCTACTGGAACTATGGGATCAATATTTATTATTCATTTCAAGATCCTGCGAACTGACTATCTTATCATAATTAGGGATGAACGACGATCTGGTTATCACTTCCATTGTATTAAATTACCTGGTTTTGACCTTTACAGGTTTGAGTTTAATAATTTCATCGAATTCTTGTTATTTAGTATTGTTATTTTATTTATTAGTATATTATTTGCATTCTAATTAAATTGAAAGAGAAAGAATTGATAGATTGTACGAGAACAACTTTGTGGCGATTTTTTAAGAACAACGGATTTAAATTTAAGACTATCGATAAACGTCAGTCTGTTATGGAGAGCAAGAGACTGGTTGTATGGAGAAACGAATATTTACAAACCCTCACAAAATATAGAGAATGCGGCAGATCAATTTATTATCTGGATGAAACCTGGTACAGTACAGTACAAGTTATCTTCTTCAGATAACTTGAGTTTACCTTCGGTTTCTGAAGAAGATAACTTGGTTATCGAAACGCGCGTCAGGCAATTAAAAGTGTGCGTTGGTGTAGTGGGAGTGTAAAAGGTTTTGGTCTCAGTTTCGCCAACGGTTCCAGATTCAACATTTTAGATGTAAGCTTATATTTATAGTAGGTAGGTTCTTGGTTCGTGAAGGAATTTTTCAAGTTTAATAGTTAGGTTTTGTAATAGACTATGGTTTGTGGGACTGACTGTATACCTTTCAAACACTAGGACTAGGCTAATTGTTACGGCCTAATAAACAAAGAATTCACGTGCCGTGTTTTGTATTACATAAATCCTAATGTAATTTTTTTCTGACCAGTGGTCTATAAATCCGTATCTTGACTTCTTCGTCTTCTGATCCCTATTGCAGTTGTGTTAATGACCTTCGTAGGTGTCCATGACATCAAAGAAGGTTTAAAAACATTGCAGTTGGTAAGTACTTTTTACTATGATATAAAATACGACAGAAATTTCGTTTTAAAAAACGGTGTCAATATTTCAACAAGCCACAAAACGTTACCTACTAATTATTTATATTTTCTAAGTAGGAATTTTGTAAGAATATAAAAAATAATATTAATTATCCAAGAAAATTAAACAAGGAATACTTATTTCATTTGTTTGCCTAAGCTTCGACCTTCAGGTGTTGTAGCCGTCAACTTGAATTCTGTATATCTACGGCTTTGCACGGTAAAATAATCGATAGGTATGTTCACCACTTTTAAGTAAAATAGAAAAAGTAGGTTTATTAGTTTATAAATAAATAACTCACTCAGAAGTGCTACAATTTATTAATATTAAGCTTAGAAATAAGGTATTTTCCAAACCTGTTACGACAAAGGAAGATAGGATGCGAAGAGAGTCTTACTTGCTTTTAATTCTCTAACAACCGACCATATTTCCAGAATTACAAGACATAATTTAATGAAAAGGATTCATAAATGTTTAGAAGTAGATGGTGCTAATTTTAAACACTTATTATATAAAACTTTATTTGTTTAATATTACTTTTAGTTATTTTTGTTTGGAAGTTATCTAAGTGTTATTATGTTTTAACTAAGATAATGAAATATCTCAAAAGTGGTGGAATTTAGGTACAGGGAATACCGATACCAAACGAATTGGCTTAAAAAAATACATTGGAAAGTGTAATAATATATAGGGTGTTCTATTTAAAGCAAGCAACTTATAAATCATTTAAATTGTGCATGTTGGCGGCTAAGTTTAAGGGGGGGGTAAAGTATTTAAATTTTTATTTTTTTGCGTTTTTTATTTTTTTAAATGAATGCTTAATACTTTAAGAATATTGTCTCAAAATTTCAAGTGGATCGGAGTAAAATTGACCAAGTTACGAATGTTTTTATAGCTGTCGGATTTTAATCCCTAATAGAGCGCTCTATTGTTGCCTGGCAGATGTTTTGCTCTCTACTATACTTTTTCTTTCCCCCCAGTTCTATTTATAGAAATTCCGACTTAAGTACAAACGTCCTTATGCCTGTACTGTATATTTTGTATACTATATACTATGTATCTGAGCAAAGATGCTTCACGCAGAACAACAATGAGAGCTTGAACCAACTTATTTGGAAAATCTCACCAAAGCACTTGAGTGGAACCTCTGTCATCGTTGAAATTGCAGCTTATGGGGCAGCCAGTGTTTTCAATGAAGGTTCTTTTGCTTTACTAACCTTCATGGAAGGCATGAGAATTAGTAGTGGACCAAGTGCACGATCAACTGACTCCATACGTATAAGCCGAGCTGATCAGGAAGCTTAGAGACAAACCAAAGAAGGCAGGATTCTTCGTAGACAGGCGCAAAAAGATGCTTTAGACATCATGGATGATAGCAACATCCTTTATGGACCTGGCATTGATGATTAAGTGTGAGGTAAGCCGATAAAATTTGCTTATAAACGTTTTATACAAGTTAAATTGATTGTACTAACCCTTACTTTTTGGAAGTCCATCTTATTAAGGATAATAAAAAACTCTTCGTTTTAACAAAACTTCCAATATTTATTTAAAAAAGCAATTTTTAAATAAATATTGGAAGTTTTGTTAAAACGAAGAGTTTTTTATTATCCTTAATAGTTTTATACAAGATTTTTGAGTGTTCAAAACTTTAAAGCGTTTTTCCCACAAGTCACTTTTTTAAAGTCGGTGGACATTATAACTTCAAAACTACTGCACCGATCGTTTTGAAATTTTGAACACTATTTCTGTCCATCATTTAAGAGGTCCTGACGAAAAGTTTTTTTCAAATTTGTTGATAATTGTTATTTTACAATAACAAATTAGGGGACTTTTTTCACGAAAAATCGCGTTTTTTCCTTCAAAGTACTCCAAAAAAGTGAAAAATTTAAATTTAGAAAAACCCCCACGTCATCTCCTGGGGAAAACTGTTATCTAACGAATGAACTTTAATTTTTTGATTTCAGATGATCCAGCACCAAGTTATGATGTCCACCGCAACTCTCCTTTTTTTCGAGGCACGTCGGAATACTTGCTGCTATTACCGTATTTGTTAATATTTTTTTGTGAAAATTTTACAGAACATTCTTCAAATGTTATACTTCAATGTATCATTGGATTTAATAAAGAAATTTCAACTGGTTCCTCACAAAAAATTCATAAATACATGCCTTTTTTTAAACGAATTAACTTTACCCCCCTCTGTATGAAATATCAATGAGCTGGACATGTGGAGTTAACGGGCAAGCCCTTGTTGTTTATTGGTTACAATTTCACGTCACTAGCTTCGATATTAATGGAGTTAAGACTATTTCTTTTTTAATCCCACGCTTTTTATACCTTAATATGAATGGAATCATGTGTACTTTTGCCGAAACCCGTGCTAGCACAAAAATATTGATCTTACGTTTGACTAATAAAGCGTGAATGTCTATCTCCATCCTGTTTATATTCGCATCATAAGAGCGCTTACCGTTACCGTCAACGAGATGGATGTTTTTGGTCGACTCCTTCCTTCCAAGTGGAATAAATGATTATGAACATTGCCGCTGGTTTTAATTTAAATCAAGGCGAACACTAAAACCACAGCAAATCATCTAAAGGAAATTTAAAAATATTAGTAATTAATAAACCTACAGAGTGGTGTTAGGTATTTGGTAACCCCGCAGTTTATTTTATAAATTCGCATAATTTGAAATGTTGGTATTTAATTTTTCATGTTTAATAAAGCTTTAGTTTTTCAGTGTCGTTAGTTTTTACACATACTGTATCTGAATTTTGAATTTCTAATTGTATGCTGTCAGTATAATTTAAAAATCTGACTTTTTTTACAGCTGGAAGTACTGTACTAACAGGTCGGCTGAAAAGTCCTCGGTCTACCATAGTAAAACACAATATTTTGACAAAATTCATTTTTTTTATTCAACATAGTTGCCTTCAAGGGCAATATAGCGATTATAGCGACCTTCCAACTTTTCTATACCATTTTTGTAGTACTCCTTCCGTTTGTCCTCAAAATAGGCTTCAGTTTCGGCGATTACCTCAGTATCAGAGCAAAATTTTTTTCCCGCGAGCATTCTCTTCAGGTCAGAGAAAAGGAAAAAGTCGCTGGGGGCTCGATCTGGAGAATACGGTGGGTGAGGAAGCAATTCGAAGCCCAATTCATGCAATTTTGCCATCGTTTTCTATGATTTGTGACACGGTGCATTGCTCTTTATGAAACAACACTTTTTTCTTCTTCATATGGGGCCGTTTTTTCGCGATTTCGGTCTTCAATCGCTCCAATAATGCACAGTAATAGTCGCTGTTGATTTTTTCCCTTTTCCAAATAGTCGATGAACAATATACCGTGTGTATCCCAAAAAACTGAGGCCATAACTTTGCCAGCTGACTGTTGAGTCTTTCCACGCTTTGGTGGCGGTTCACCGGCCGCAGTCCACTCAGCTGACTGTCGATTGGACTCAGGCGTGTAGTGATGGAGCCAAGTTTCATCCATAGTCACATATCGACGCAAAAAATCGGGTTTATTACGACTTAACAGCTGCAAACACTGCTTAGAATCATCAATTCGTTGCTGTTTTTGGTCGATTGTGAGCACGCGCGGCACCCATTTCGCACAGAGCTTCCGCATACCCAAATATTCGTGATCGATATGTCCAACACGTTCCTTAGATATCTTCAGAGTGTCAGCTATCTCGATCATATTCACTTTACGGTCACTCAAAATCATTTTGTGGATTTTTTTGATATTTTCGTCGATAACCACCTCTTTTGGGCGTCCACTGCGTTCACCGTCTTCGGTGCTCATTTCACCACGCTTGAATTTTGCGTACCAGTCAATGATTGTTGATTTTCCTGGCGCAGAGTCCGGAAACTCATTATCAAGCCAAGCTTTTGCTTCAACTGTATTTTTCCTTTCAAATAAAAATATTTAATAAGCACACGAAATTCTTTTTTTCCATCTTTTTGAAAATAACAAAAGTTGCTTCACCAAAAATGCAATATCTCACAAACTAATACTCCGACAGCTGTCAAATTTTTACACGAATCTTTTGAAGGTTGATACTATCTAAAAATGAAATGGATTTAATTCTAGTGTCGTCATCTATAGGTCAGACCGGGGACTTTTCAGCCGACCTGTTAGGTAGAGCAAGAACTCAACAAAAGGGAGAAAGAAAAATTATGAATTATACACTCACCGACTTAAAATTCGATCAAAATGAAATTGATTGCACTAACCCTTACTATGTGAAAGTCCATCTTACTAAGAACAATAAATAACTGAACGGTTGAAGTAAACTTTCACTATTTATTCGAAAAATGCATTTTAAAATGCAATTACAGCTGTTTCGCTATAAACTAGCATCGTCAGATCTAGCCACCTTACTCTCTGTTGCTTTATTTTCTGAACCACATTTTCCTTTATCTCTTGTTGTTTTTCCTGATTCGTTCTTCTTCTAAATTCATTTTCATTTATCTTGACTGGTCCCAATATTAATCTAATTGCTTTTCTTTCAACTATTTTTAAATCTTCCTCTTGTTTTTTGGTCATGGTCATTGTTTCTGCAGCATATATTAATATTGGCCTTATAAGGCTTTTATATATTTTAATTTTTGCGTTTTTGCGTATTAATTTGCTCCGTAGTATTTTTTTATTGGCATATCTTGCTCTATTAGCGTTCATTATTTTTTCTTTTATTTCATTATTTGTCAGTAAGATTCCTAAATATTTGAAGCTATCCACTTCCATAAATTTGTAAGCCCCAACTCTAATCATGCCTCCAGCTGCTTAGCGATTCTCATTATTTTTGTTTTTTCTTTATTTACTTTTAATCCTACTTTAGATCCTTCTTTTATTATTTCATTCAGCATGTTAACCATTATTTTTCTATTTTTTGTTATTAAAGCAATGTCATCTGCATATGCTACTATTTGACCACCACTTGATCTTAATCTTCCTTTGTTTATTTTTCTGAGTGTATATTCTAGAGTCTAGAGCTAAGTTAAATAATGTTGCTGATAGTGCATCTCCCTATTTAACAGGGAGCATCAATATTGGAATCTAGATGACCGGAATAAGATTTTATTTTCTGACCAGTAAAGGTTTTGTTTACGTTCACCTGATGGCCGTGAATCTCTATATTTGGACGAAACAGATTCAAAGGATGAACTGGCCATCACGTAGCCCAGACCTCAATCCAATTGAACACGTCTGGGATATGATGGGTAGATAAGTTCGTAACCGAGTTCCTACTCCAACTTATTTAACTCAATTGAAAGATGCTTTAGTCCATGAATGGAATCAGATTGACCAGATTCGACATTTAATAGAGTGTATATGCCATGACGTATTGAGGCGGTTATTTGCGCTTCTGGGGGAAATACCCGGTATTAATATTTAAATTTCTAGTTTTTGTTTATGATATGTTTATTATTGTTAATGATTGGATTATAAAATTATGTATTACTCTGTTTAAATTGCATAAAAAAATCAAAAATGTTTTATTTTCTTTAAACCGTCACATTTCACAAACAAATCTGGGTAAATAAAAAAACAAAGTGTTAGAAACAAATCAGACATCTTGATAAACTTCAATATGTGCACATCTACTAGCAGAATGAACCTACAGGGTGACTCAAAAGTAGAGTAAAACATTGTTTTCTTTTTTTCCCCTGTATATGAGGGGAGTATGAAATTATTTTGAGACGCCACAATAATAAACTTAAAAGTACCGTTTTTATCTACAACGTTCGGAAGTTAGAGCATTTTTAAATAAATCAATATTTTGAATGGATCGGATTTTCTTTTCTTATGTTGTAAAACTTGCTTGTATTTTAGCCTGATGATGGCTTCTCAAAAAACGGAAACTAGTCGTTGTTAACAACTTTACATATTTCTTATACATAATAAAACTTTATGACCTTGACTTAGATACTTAATTTCTATTTCTCAGTCACATTTGAGTTATGGATGATTTACTCCATTTAAGAAAATATATTTTTTATGCAGATCTAGAATGAAAATTATTAAACCGCGTTATTCACACACTATAATTAGGTGAATTAAAGACTGAATAATAACGGACTTAAATAATTACTCAGAGATAACTCTTTTAATCATTTAAAATAAGTAAAATCTACGAAGGTCATTGTATAAAATCGTTTGTTTACCTGTGAAATAAAATTTCAACAACTTTTTCTCGCTGCGACTTCGGCATCCGAAGCACAACAATTCACCATTATTGAGCTCAAAAATAAATCAGACATCATTAATTTTCACTTTAAAATTGACAAATGAAGCACACGCTGTATTTCCTTTGTTTGCCACATATAAAATGGCGTCTGCTGAAAGTGTGGCACAGAACGCAACCTCAAAATAAAGCGAAGTGCTTTCCTAATCTAAGCTCTAATGCCGGTATTCATAGTCAACCCTCAACTTGAGCACTGAGGGAGACTTGGGTAAGGGTCACTTAGCACTCAACCTCTTACTTGTTTCATAAACGTCACTTAACCAGCCCTTAAGTGAGTAAACACGTTTTCGGGGTTTTTAATGCATTTGTGTTGGTTGTGCTGGCTTATCTTACCGTTCTATGGTTGTGAGCATGCGCCAAATAATAACATACTTTTTGATATCTTCATTATTGAATTTGTCGATTGCTATGGGTGTGTTCGGGGATCACGCTTTCGAGCTATGTAGCGCCAAGAGCCATATAACGCAAACGAGGAATAGTAGTAGATAGCGGCAAATGGCGCAAATAGCGTGCTCCCCGAACACACCCTATGTCTAATCAGATGTTGTAGTACAAGTGGCAGTAAAACATTGGTGACACAGTTTTTGCTAAATCTAAATCATCTTTGGAATTCTCGTTCCTCAAACGTTTCCAAAGGATTCTGCATGTCCCTAATATATTTTTTAGGTAAACGATTTACTTCTTCAAATTCCTCATCACTCTCAAAAAGTTCATCAAATTCTTCCATTTTCAAAAAAAATGTATGCAAACTGTCTATAAATATAATAACTATTCTTCCTTAATAACAAACTACCTAAACATAAATAACTATTTCTTATTATATATGTAATACCTATTTACTACCATAAAAAATGTCAATAATGTAATATAATAACCTATACAGAGCATAAGATATGTCAAATCTGTCGAATATAAAACTCTCATGGTGCCCTCAAGGGTAGTCACGTCTTCACTTGAGTTAAGGGTGACTTGAGGGACCCTTAGATCTTGAGGGTTGTTTATGAAACACCCAAGTGCCCTCAACCTACCCTTACCCTCACACTCATACTTAAGGGATGACTATGAATACGGCCATTAATCAGTCTGTAACTCACTGATAGACATTTGAACTACTGTACGTCAAATTTCGCATTTTCTGCGAAGGTTTACAACCTTCCTGGGGCCCTATTCTTGAAATCGTAGGAATCGATTCTCCAGAGAACTGATTCTCCAAAAAAAATTCTCCTGAGATCTGCCAGTCCTATTCTTGAATGTCTGGGAATTCAATTTCTAGAGAATTAGGAAAAGTGACGTATGTCTGAACATAATTTAAAGAAAGTTACGTATGTCGTAACTACATTGAAGTGTTCCGTGATTCGAACCAATCAAAAATGCGAGTTTTCTATCATATTTTTTTTAATACTTTGGCAGAAATGGATTTTTTGACTTTTGAGTTGACGTTTTTTGAAATTCGCACATTAAAATAACTGAACAATGGACATTACTCCCTATAACAGCTTTATAGCTATCAGTTCCAAAGAAATTGAGAGCTACCAAAACTTTTTCCCTCTTAGTCAATGCACCAATTCTACTTGATGGTAGCAGAAAAGGCTCAATATGTTCCATTAGAACGTTAAACGCGTCTTTGGATAAACGAAAATGTTTTTTAAATAATTCTTCACTTAACAATCCATAGGTATCTCGGTTTCCTAATCTTCTCTGTCTAACAGTAGCGTTTTCGACTTCAACCTGTTCTAAATTATTTAAAACAATAGCTTGAAGAACAAAATTATTCATTTTAACAAATTTATGGCGATTACAACACAAAAAAATACTTTTCAGTATCAACTCCAACAAAACAGATACTATATATTGATAGATGACATAAGTAAATTCTCATGAGAATAGATTCCTATGATTTCAAGAATTGGGTCCCTGACATTTATCCAGTAAGAGTGAGATCGTACTTGATTCTGCTGCCATAAACGAGGTCCTTTTTTGGAGTGGCTCCTTGTGCAGCAGAATATGTTAGGTTCTCATTACCCACATCAGGATAACCTTTTGTTGTTTTTTGTCAGCTCTTTGAACCGATAAGTAACAAAATTTAAACTGCTTAGCTATCTGTAAAATTATAGATTTTTGTCTCTTTTGAGGCTTTCCAAGATACAAAAATGAGGTCTGGTTCCGCCTGATGGTTTCGCAGTATCAAGGGATATTAATAATGAAAAAATGGCTAGCATTATATTGAATATCTTGTTTCATACTCAAACGAGTCCGGGAAATGGCACTTTATGGTACACTTGCACTTTACAGTACTCTTTAATTCTCCCAATGTTGTTTAAAATAATAAGTGAATCAACATAAACTAAGCTTTTATTCTAGTTTTTGAAGATTGACAATAATTGTACAATTGCTATTGCCAGCAATCTGTATTAATGTAGTTGTTGATGGATTTACAGTGTTTTCTTGCAATCTTGTTTTTGCCAATCGATTCTTCTATATACTTTTCTGCAACTGAAGAACTCTTCCATCCACCGTGTTGTTTTAGAACTTTAAGGTCAGCTCCAGCATTATCCAACAACGATAAGAATGTCCTCCTGAAGCAATGACCTGTATACTTTTCTGGTTGGTCTAGTTTTAAGAACTCAGTTACTTTCTTAGGTGCTCCGCCAACAGTATGTATACCAGCTCTTTGAGACATACATTTTTCTTGTCTATAACCCACCAAAAGAGCTTTCAGGGAGACGTGTTGCCGTAAATTTATGTATTTTCTAAACACATCCAAATAGTGAACCTCATCACTGTTAATCACAGTGAAAGCTCGTCGAATATGCGTTTTTATCTGGTTAATCTTAACTACTAGCTGAGTACCCGTATCCTTCACATCACTAACTTCTAAATTCTAGATCTCTTCCCTTCGGCAACCTCCAGCAACTCCAAGTAATGCTATCACTTTGAGTAATAGATATTCTTTATCTGGAGCGTCCCTCATGAAGCTTTCAATTTGTTCCTTTGTCAGCACCTTCAACTGGTTTGGCTGATGGTTTACATTTTGTTTTTTCAAAAAAGCTATCAACTTTGGGAAACTTGATATGTTGACATTCTCATTAACCATAATCATTGATTTTACCATCGAGTATTTGGACCATAATGAAAAAGGGTTGAATGTTTTTGACTGAAAATTTAAACTGTTGAAAAAAATAGAAAAAAACAGTTCTTACCACATTCAAAAAGTAAGCCAACATCACATTTTCATCAGCACTACTTTTCAAATTGTGTTGTTCACGCCAGTTGCAAAACAGCGCTTAGTATTTTTCATATCTTTTCGCAGACTTAACTGGAATGATTTGCCCTATCGCTTCCGCAGTTTTCTACCTACACATTACTTTGGGCTCTATGATCGTTTGGTATGATTTCAAGTCCCATGGCCTCACCCCTTCTTTGGAACATAGTCCTGGATACCCTGATAAGTCACCTCAATAGTAATGGTTTCTACACAATTGCATATGCAGATGACATAGTTATCTTGCAGACCGGCAAATTTGTGAACACACTGTGCGATAGAGCGCAGGATGGCCTCAAATTAATAGAAACATGGTGTAAGGAACACTCACTGTCGATCAATCCCAAGAAGACAGAGATGGTCCTTTTCACTAGGAAAAGAAGCTTATCGGGCTTGAAACCCCCCGAAAGTTAACATGGAACTCGCACATTCAGAACAGAGCAAAAAGAGCATATATGTGGCCTATGAGCAGTGTCGAAATGGGTCAACTGAGGCTGGGCCTGTGGAGGGAGGCACTCACTGCGGTGCCTCTGCTACAGGCGGCCGGTGACGCAGTTGAACCCAGGTTTGTGTTTAATAAACCCTACAAAATACAAATAAAACAGAACACTGAGGCGGATGCTGCAAATGCAATACGCATATACACAGACGGCTCAAAAAATAAGGAAGGATCAGGGTGTGGAGTCTACTCCAGATCACTTAGCCTAAGGATTAAATGGGGAATGGGAAAAAATACCAGCGTGGTTCAAACAGAACTGGCTGGTATCTCAATCGCCGCAAAAGAGATAACCAGAAAAGAAATTTCTGGCAAAAACATAATAATCTACACTGATAGTAGACAAGCCCTATTAACCTTGAATAGACAACGTTTTATCTCAGGGTTAGCACTAGAGTGCCACCAAGATTTAGCCAACGCCTCGGTAGATAATAATATCGTACTAAGGTGGGTGAAAGGGCACGACAGGAGCAAAGGTAACCGTATTGTTGACTCTCTGGCCAGGATGGCGGCTGGACTGAAAATTTTGGGACCAGGCGACACCCATGGTTTGACGACTTCGACAATTGCGGAACTAGCCAAACGTTACACCCGTACTCAATCCCTTAAGAGATGGGATGAAACCAAAGGATGCAGTTTTGCCAGGATTACCCTGGGCGACCCTGAGAAGCTGGATACGAATAAATATTTGGCGATGACCAGGAAGAACCTACGTTTAACAGTGGGATTTCTGACTGGACATTGTCAGCTAAGGAAACACCTCCATATTATGGGGCTAGTGGACATACCTCTATGCAGGAGGTGTGAACAGGAAGATGAAACTGTCAGGCATGTCTTATGTGAATGTCCGGAGCTATCGTCGAAAAGAGAGTGTGTGTTCGGTGAGTCTTGGCCTACACCTGCCGACATTAGGAGATGTCCCCTGGTGACCTGTCTTCCTTCCTGGATAAGGCAGGATGGACAATGTCCTAGGAGGGCGGCTCCTAGGGAGGATGTACAATGGGCCATATTGTGGCCTAAGTGCTGTGGGTCTATACTCACCCTTCCTACTCTACAGATACAGACAGAAGTCCCAATGCCCAATGTAAAGCTTTACTGAGTTTATTACCATCAAGAGTATTCTTAAACTATAAAATTAGTTAAAAATATATCAGACATTTTAAAAAACTAATAAAACAAGTTCTAAATATTCAACGCAACACCAAAATAGAAACGAATCACTTTTTGAGAGCTTGCAAATTAATTTCCCTGAAACTTTGTAATCTATTATTTAATAAATTTGTTCGAACAAACGAATCCGTGACAGAAAGCAATTTAAGTAAGCCTAATCTCTTAATCAGCATCACTTGTAGATCGATCGATTTGCATTTCATAATTATATTTTTATAAGGAAACTAGGGGTGTGTTCGGGGAGCACGCTATTTGCGCCAGTTGGCGCTATCTAGTACTATTCTTCGTTTGCGTTATATGGCGCTACATAGCTCGAAAGCGTGCTCCCCGAATACACCCTAAGTTGTATGTATATTACTTATCGTTCATTTCATTTTGATTTGTGTCATGAATGAAGCATTAAACATGTCAATTAGCTGTTCATTTAAACACAATATTAATTATTTTGACGTATTAACTATGCAGGGTTGTTTAGCCTTACATGTGGCCAATCCTCCAGAATTTTCTTCCTCCATGGACTTGCCTTGAGCACTCACACTGTACTCTACGTTTAGCACCACCACCTTAATCAAAAACACTGCCTCTGTTAAGGACTCTATTTTCTTTCTGGGCTTTTTCCTCTGAATAGGTGTGACCTCTGTAACCTGGTACCCATATCAAGGTGACATTGTTGTTTCTTGTCAGTTTCTTAAGGGATTGTTTAACATTCCCAGAGCAACATACTTATTCTATATTAGGAATGTTCTGGTTACAGATCCTAGGATATGGTAACTGTATTTTATGACTAAGCTGTAGGTACCTGATCACCCGTGATGACACAGTCATATTAGTCCAGGCGTGCTGTACCAAAAAAATAAAAAATACGTAATATCTGAGACCTGGAATGTAACAGTTGGAGGTGGTAAAGGGGCTTATAACATATGAAAAAAAATACATTATCTATTTCAATTATGATCATAAACTTTTTAGGGGTGAAAAAGGGGTAAAAAACTGAAATACTGCTGTTTGCGGCTAAAATTGACGTCAAAATGAAAAATGCCCAAAAGAAAAGTTGTAGATCATGTAAAAATCTAAAACTTTTCTCTTGGTAATTTTCTCACATAACCTCAATTTTTGGAGGAAAATGGAAAAAAACGATTTTTCGTTTTTAATTTTTAATTTTCCAACGGATTCGTCAATCTTGATGAAACTTGGTGAAAACTTACCTTTTTCTGTTGAAAATAACCTCGAATTTTCTCAACCTTGTAACATAATAATTTTCCGAGAAATTTGATTTTTCTGGAAAAATCTCTTTTTTTTCAATTGTAAAGTTTGCTCGGAAAATATTATTGGAAAAGATTTTCCTGGGGCTCATTTTTTTCGTTTTTATGTCTACTTTCACATGAAACAAAAAAAATACACCTCTCATTTAAAAATGTGCTCAAAAATGAATAAAAAGCAAAAAATAAATTTTGCAACAGCTAAATTTGCAATAATTGTTAAATTTTTGTTATAAAATATTAAAAAATGCAAAAGCCGACTCTTGCATTACATTCTACGGGAAAAATTGCAGAAGAAATTGTATTTCATTATTTAGTCGGATTTTTAGTTCATTTGCAATATTATTATAAACACTCAAGTCTATTAATGAAGTTAATAATCCGAGCGGGGATTTCATGGTTTTTACTATTGTTGTATGCTGATTTGTTTATATTATAAGGTTTTCCATGTGTTGTTGATAATTACAAGACCCAAATACCCTTCCATCAGAACCCTATAGCCCAATTTTCATCAAAATTTCAATTTTCTTTGACTTTTTGGAATAATTTGTTTATTTTTAATATAATAATCGTTCGGTTTTAAGTAATTCGTAATTGTAATTAAAAAATATATTGAAAGGACAATATTTTGTTTGTTACGAATGATAGTATATTTTGTATACTGAAATGTTGCAAGGTCAAAGAGAAAACAAAAGGCCTAGGCCCCTAGGCTAGTTAGAGTTGTCATGTCTACACTTTGTCACTTATGAAAGGTGGCTATAGGGCTCTGATGGAAGGGTATTTGGGCCTTGTAATATCAACAAATCGATTTATCTCATGAAAAACCTTATAATATAAACAAATCAGCATACAACAATAGTAAAAACCATGAAATCCCCGCTCGGATTATTAACTTCATTAATAGACTTGAGTGTTTATAATAATATTGCAAATGAACTAAAAATCCGACTAAATAATGAAATACATTTTCTTTTGCAATTTTTCCCGTAGAATGTAATGCAAGAGTCGGCTTTTGCATTTTTTAATATTTTATAACAAAAATTTAACAATTATTGCAAATTTAGCTGTTGCAAAATTTATTTTTTACTTTTTATTCATTTTTGAGCACATTTTTAAATGAGAGGTGTATTTTTTTTGTTTCATGCGTGAAAGTAGACATAAAAACGAAAAAAATGAGCCCCAGGAAAATCTTTTCCAATAATATTTTCCGAGCAAACTTTATAGTTGAAAAAAAAGAGATTTTTCCAGAAAAATCAAATTTCTCGGAAAATTATTATGTTACAAGGTTGAGAAAATTCGAGGTTATTTTCGACAGAAAAAGGTAAGTTTTTACCAAGTTTCATCAAGATTGACGAATCCGTTGGAAAATTAAAAATTAAAAACCAAAAATCGTTTTTTTCCATTTTCCTCCATAAATTGAGGTTATGTGAGAAAATTACCAAAAGAAAAGTTTTAGATGTTTACATGATCTACAACTTTTCTATTGGGCACTTTTCATTTTGACGTCAATTTTAGCCGCAAACAGCAATATTTCAGTTTTTTACCCCTTTTTCACCCCTAAAAAGTTTATGACCATAATTGAAATAGTTAATGTATTTTTTTTTCATGTGTTATAAGCCCCTTTACCACCTCCAACTGTTACATTCCAGGTATCAGAATTTCCGTCTAAAAGTACAGCACGCCTGGACTATATAGCATATATCCAACAATAATTACTTATAATTAATATTTTTACGTTTTTAAGCTTATACTGATATTTTCCAGTTTACTGATTATGAAATAAACAATGTAAACATTAAATTTGTATAAAACAATCCGTGTAGGTACACAAAGGTTCATTTCAAAGTTATACCTTAGGCGTTGTTGAATAACAAAGTCAATTAAATTTGAAATTATAACCTGTTAAATTAATATTAAAAGTAACTGGTATTATTTGAAGGGAAAAGGCATATTTTTATCATAAAAGGGCCAAAAAATATCTCGTTGCAATAGCTGCAATTCGTATTAAAAATTATAGATTACAAAATAATTTGTTTTTGATTTTATGCACGTGGTTAGATCGATCGAATTCCAGTTTGATTCGAAATATTTTAACTTATTGGTCGTTTTGCAATTGAACACGATATCTACCATAGATATCTCTCTAATTCGAATTGAGTTTATTTCAAATTGAAATCACCCGACATATAGCTTCATTTCATGATAAATTCGGAATTGAGTATTTCATGTAAAAGGTGTTGGAATATGTGATTTTTATAGGAGTTGTTGGTAAGCACTTACTACCAAACACCTCCAGCTTCAATTATTTAATTAATTTTCCCAAATAGCATACAAGGATAATTTTGATTAAAATTTGTGTTCGCTTAAAACATTTGAATGGCAAGTTTTATGTATTTTTTGCTGTTGGAACTGAATTGTGTACCGTTTATTGTATCGTCATAAGTTTGTTGAAACGCTTTTTTCTTTCTATGCTCTTTTTTTTTCTTTGAAACAAACCATTATAGTTCTTACAAAAAACTCTAAGGAACACAAAATCTAGTCACGGTAAAGAACTTTTGGTTTTATTTTCCTAGTCTCTTCGGGGTCTAATTTTTAAATACCACGTAGAATATTTTAGTTGTTAAGAAAGTATTTATTTGATTTATCATTTTTGTTAACGACATATGATTAATCTACTAGTTCGGAGGGTGATTTCAGTGTCTTATCGTTTACTCATATGTCAATTAGTATTTCAGTACCTTCTGTATTCTCGGTCGGGTCGGAAGTATACAGAAGTCGATCGAAAATTACTCGTTAGTAATTTTAGTCGGTATACATTTAATAAAAATGTATTATTTCGGTTATAAACGTGCCGCGTACAGAAACATTTTACTTTGATGCAAATATTTTTCTTCAATTTAATAAAAGTGCGGTAGTGCCGGTTAGTGCAGTGCTCCAGTGTTAGTGATATTTAAACTTTAATATGTGAATATGGACAGTGGAAGTTCAATAAAACATGGTTAAAGTGCAGATGATGACTGGCCAATATGTAAGTTTAAAAAAAGTTTTATTATTTTTAAAAATAGCTGGTAAACTGTATATCGAAATAAACTTCGGTAAAAGTTCGGTATAGCGGTTTTCGCTATTATAAGAGATTTTGCAAAAATTCTTTTTCAGGGCGTTTCTATAGGTCGATTATGACACAAATCTGTGTGCGCGTTTTCAAAAATTCATTTCTATAATTTATTATTAATAAAAACATACTTACGGGACGGTGGAGTGAATAGGGGTGCTGGGTGGGGACGAAACAGTAGAAATCCTACATTAAACACAAGAAAACACTAATACACTGCACTCGGGGCACATGAAAAATGTAAATTAATTTTGAAAAGTATTAAATTTTTCGAAAAACTATCCCACACATGACAAATCTCGTTCGCCATTATTTTGATCAGCTGATAACATGAAGTTCGTCATTATTAAAATGACAGGCTTGATAGAAGCAGTAAGCAGTGGTATTTTTTGTAGAAATGCCTCCTTCTTTATGTTTAGGTATGTTCCTTTTTTCTCTACAAATTATAATAGGAAGAAGGAATAACTTAATTTTTCATATCAATTTTGTCCTGTATGTTCCTTTTTTTTTTATAGAATTATAGAAATGAATTTTTGAAAACGCGCACACAGATTTGTGTCATAATCGACCTATAGAAACGCCCTGAAAAAGAATTTTTGAAAAATCTCTTATAATAGCGAAAACCGCTATACCGAACTTTTACCTAAACTTCAATCTCCGAAAATTTGTCCTTCTGATGATGAAGGTTTATTTCGAAATTTAATTTTTTTATTTCTATCAAATATGCTGTAATACTATGAAAGCTAATATTTAATTTATTTTCCTGCTTATTTTTTGTTTATGTTTATTTTCTCTATTGTTGTTGTTAGGATAAAACTAAATATTTAGAGTTTTTCATTTGGGTTTTTCACTATTTTATTTCAGATATTAAGGTGAGGGATAGTAATTTATCATACACTTTGATCTGTGTCAGTTGGTCGGGAAGAGGATTTAAATATTTTTGTTTTCTTTCAATTTTCTGTCTAGTGTAGAATTTTTTTTGAGATCTGTTGGTTTTATTTATTTTATTTTTAGGTAACGAATATTTTTATATTTATTTTTTTATTATTCATAAATGCATTAAATTTGGTATTGTACGATTGGTTAATATTTCCTACATATTTCAAGCATACATTTTATATTTTCTATATAATAAGGTACACTTTTTAATATTTATACAGGACAGACATTCTGAAGAGAACTATCAAATATGGCGATCAGATCTAAAAGTTCAAATTTCTCCTAAACCCTTAATTTTATCGAGTTCAAACAAGAGTACATTTTCATTAGTAAATGGATTGGAAAATTTATTTTTGAAATTTAAATATTATTCAGATGGTCCCTATTAAAATTACGGATTATTAACCAATGGACACAAGCCGTCTCTGCTTATCTGTACGTAATGTAGATTCATTTATACCGTCAAACACAGGACATGGATGTATACAATCCGTCACTGGAATTTTATAGTATTCCAATGTATAGTTTAGAAATTATGACAAAACAAAGGTTTTTATTTCGAAACTTTAGAGGTCTATAACTCGGAAACGAAGGCTCGTATGACAAAAATTTATTTGAACTTCTAACATTATTTTGACCTCTACTATTTGCTCCCGAATTTTTGGCATTAAGTTCCTGGACACCCTGTATATAATATACAAGAATAGCTATATTTTTTTACTCTGGCAACATGGCAACATTAGTTGGTGATATTTTTACTATTTTGACATATGTCTATATAAATATTAAAGTTGTGGAAATTTTATTGACCTAATGTTTTTGGAAACCATTTGATGCTGCTAAATATAAATTAATTCTTGTATTTACAATATGTAAGCGTTAGGTTATGTTTATTTTGGGTTGAAATTTTTAGCATTTTGTAATGTTTCTAGTTATTTCCAAGGAAAAAAATTCATTTTCGTAATTATTATATTATATCTAAGTATCACAGGAGCTTAAATTATTTCCGGAAATTTTTTTGAGGACTTAAATATCATGGTGCCACGAAAAAATTTTCTGAAATTTTTTAAATTGCCATGGTACCGAGTCAGAGTTTTATTGGTTAAAAAGTAGAGGTGTGATATTTTCATAAAAATTTCATGAGTGGTCTAGGACACCATAATATTTCCGAAAATGATTTTTTCCGCGGAAACAACAAGATACAGTAAAAATTGCTCAAAATTCCAGCCCGAAATAAACATAACCTAATGCTTACCTGTTGTAAATACGAGGATTCATTCATAGGTATTTAGCAGCATCCACATTAGTTTTTATAATTACATCGATTAAAAATTTAATAAAACTTTCACAACTTTAATATTTATATAGTTTTAAATAAATAAATATCATAATCATTGACCTTATTTCGGACATATGTCAAAATAGTAAAAATATCACCAACTAATGTTGCCATGTTGCCAGACTAAAAAAAGTATAAGGTAAATAGGGGTAATTGTGTGATAGTTTCTTAATAGTTCAACTTTGAATCGTTCTACAACTGGGCATACTGTAGGAAATAATTTTCAAAAATTACAGTACATTCACAGGTTCATTACTCATGCAATAATAGGTTTTGGAAGCAAAAATTAAGAATTCATGGAAAATGTGTGGTAAAAACCTCACTATTTCACATTTATCCCTGACTGTAACTCCTCATAAGAATATTACTATCGAGTGACCAGGGTAAATGTAATAAAACCGTCTATCCTCCGAGTTTCATTGATTTAATATTGAAAACTGAAAAAAATTTCACAACGCGAGTGGTAACTTCTTCATATGAAGCAAATCTATAAACCACTGATGAATGGAAAAATACATTTATTATTCCTCAGGGCTTATGGATTGCCATATGTTTCACATAGAAATTGCGAAAAAGTATTTTTCGGCAGCTTTTAATCCACATGTTGTCTTTGCCACACAATGAGTTTTGTATCCCATTTATATTTGAAAGACTTGAACACTAACAAGTCCAGTGGCTGTAGTAATTGCGGAATACATCAGTCTTCATCCATCCTTTTTCAGTAGCCGCATAAACTGTGCCTGGATAGCTTACTTCTTCAGGAGCAACCCATTTATCCCAGAGATGTCGACCCTTGGAAATAATTAATGGTGGGGCTTTGCCACCTGCAGCGTTGCACATTACTAGTATATAGTCATGTTTTCTTTTCCAGGGGAACTTATTGTTCTAGAAGAAGGCTTTCCTATGGCACCCACCACTTTACTTCTTCTTGGGTCTATAGATAAACTTGTCTCATCCAAATTCCAAATTTGTGATGGCTTTTCATGCAGTTTGAGGTCGTCCAGGGTGGTTTTCAATAGTGAGAAGTAATATTCGATATTTTCTGGAACTTTTAGACTTAAAGAGTGTCTCTTCTTAAATCCTAGGAAACATTCTTCACATTCAACACAAATATACAGGGTGTTTCTTAAGTAATCTAAAATATTATATGGGGCGCTTCGTTACTCAATTTTAAGACGAAAAGTTCATATAAACATGTGTGATAGGTGTTGTCGTTTATGAGATACAGGGTGGTGTACGTGAAATTAATTTTTCTTGGTGACGCTACTGATTTATATTTTTTTATTATTTTATTACAAGCAACATGTGTTAAACATAAAGAAAAAATAATACATTTCAGAGCAAATGTTCAAAATGTCCACCTCCAGCTAAAATGCAAGAATCCGCTCGATGTCTAATGGATTGTCGAATACGTTCGAAGATACCAGGATTGTTACGAATAACATTACAGCCGTCTATGATACGATTTTGAAGATCTTGTACGTTTAATATCAGTGTTGTGTAAACAAGCGATTTCAAATATCCCCACACACAAAAATCCAGAGGATTGTGTCCAGGTGATCTAGGGGGCCACGGGTGTGGAGATCCTCGTCCGATCCAATGGCCTGGAAAAACATTATTTAAAAACTCGCGTACAATCACTGAAAAATGTGGAGGAGCTCCGTCATGCATGAACCACATGCGCCTTCTAATAATAATAGGTACATCTTCCAAAAGAAGTGGAAGTTCATTTTCTAGAAAATGTTGGTATGTCTCACCGGTTAACCGTACAGGAAGGAAAAATGGTCCAATTAAATAATCATCGATGATGCCAAGCCAAACATTGACCGAAAATGTTTGTTGAAATCGTTTTACACTTATGGTATGTGGATGTACATCTGCCCATATGTGGTCATTATAAAAATTCATAATCCCATGTCTAGAAAAGTTGGCTTCATCCGTAAATAGAATATTGGCCACAAAATTCGGATTGTTCGCGATTTCACGTAAAATCCATTGACAATACTGTATGCGTAATGGATAGTCAGTAGGTAACAAATGTTGAACACGTTGAACGTGATATGGATACAATAAATTATCTTTTAGAATATTCCAAACAGTTTTGTTACTAACATTTACTTCATCTGCAACTTTTCTTGTACTCGTTTCTGGATGTTGGTCAATAATTTGAAGAATCTGGTTTTCCAATTGGGGATTTCTCACAGTTCTGGGTCGTCCAATAATATTCTTCGATTTAGCAAAAGTTCCAGTTTCTTGTAAACGAATATGTAACTTAGTAAACGTATCTGAACATGGTAAACGATTATTTGGATAACGCTGGGCATACGTACGTCTAGCTTCTAAGGCATTACCATTCGCTAATCCGTACAAAAAATGCATATTAGCCATTTCAACATTAGTAAACACTGGCATAGTTATTAACTAAACACAGAGTCAATCAAATAAAAATGTACGATTTTTGCGTTGGTTTTCAAATTTGACACTTGTCAACATTATTTCAAAAGCCACTTAGAATAAGCATGTTTTTGCGTATTACTTCTAAAAACCAGTAGCGTCACCGGCAAAAATTAATTTCACGTACAATCAGAACTGACTTATTACAATAAATTCAACACCCTGTATCTCATAAACGACAACACCTATCACACATGTTTATATGAACTTTTCGTCTTAAAATTGAGTAACGAAGCACCCCATATAATATTTTAGATTACTTAAGAAACACCCTGTATAACTCGCTATTACAATTGCTCGGTTATCACATTTACCCGCATTCACCTTAGCTATTCTTGTATATTATACAGGGTGATTGATTAATGTGAGGAAGCTCAGTAGATCTATTATAGTCAAATTGTAGGCAGCTTTAAACTCCACGTTTTAAAATTAGTTAAAATCTTACAGGGTGTTCCCTGTATGGTGGCACACCAAACTTATGTTTTTTTAAATGGAACACCCTGCATTTTATTTTAAATTTGAAATCTGCTTAACTTCCACATCACAACAATGTAAAATTTTATTATGTTAAGCGGGTATTTAAAAAGATAACCAATATTACCTGAAAATTGTATCAAGTTTAACCCCCTGTATAATTAAGAAGGAGAATACGAACATTGATCTATTGCAACCATAGTTTTTTTAATTATTGTTAAAAATTATCAAACATATTCGTTTTCATAATATTCTTTAAATCAAATACAGAGTAAGTTAAAATGCTAGTACCTTATTTTCTTGGTAATTTTAAATGGAACACCCTGTATTTTATATCACTATTGAAAAGTATTAATGTCATACTTCAAATTTATCAAGTACTTCCTATACATAGTTATCAGTTTTTTAGATGTTTTTATTTTTTCATCAAAGTACTCATTTGGTAGATATTTTAACAATTACCAATAATTATTGTGAGTTGGCCCTGATTATTTGACATTATTGTTTATTTTTTCAATTATTGTTTTATTTTCAAATACTTGATACAAGTAGAGTATATCTTGGCAACATTGTAACATCATTTGAAGTTTTAACCAGATTGGCCAATAAGAGGTTTTAACAAGTAATTTTAACACAGTAATTTTTTCCAGGGTGAGTATTGAAGAAACTATCATCAGATCTTCGTACGGCGTCTTCACGATCATCAGTAGGGCTTCTTTTAATAATAGAAATGGTGAGTGAAATATATCTTTTAAAAAACTAAAACGAAGTAACATTATAACCATCAAATTCTTCATGTAAAATTGATACACTGTAGTCGCCGATAAGGAAAAGAATTTTTGTAAAAAATATATCTTTTTTCTTTTGACGATGTATTTGTTAGAAGTAAATATTTTATTTTTTGGCGGGTGTTTCAATAGAGGTTAGAAAATGTTTTCAAAATTGGCGGATACGCTTCTCAAATATACAATTAAAAAGATTAGTCTTTGCAAAATTTCCCCATTCTTGAATTTAGAATTATAAGAGAACGTTAAAATATCATAATTTTTTACAATGTTCAATTAATGACATTCGCTTTTAAACAAAATTTCATTTTATTTATAAAAAAATAGGAGTTTACCTAACATACGTTATAATTTTGATAAATTTTGATAATTTTTTGATAAATCAGTGCGACAGTGTATATACTATATACATACAGATAAAATTATTTTATACGAAAAAATAGTAAAATAATAAAGAAATTTCTCTTAAATTAATATAACAATTTATAATTATACTACCTCTATAAATCTACACGTAACACACACTAATTGTTGTTTCTTTTATTACAGGGTAAGTTTTTAAAAAACATTTTCTATCCGCATGCATTTATTTACGATGTACTTCAAGATCGTCACTAGAATTTGATTTTGGAAATGGTAAGTGTTGTAAATTGGAAACTCAAATTCTCTTATTTAGTTATATTGATAGAAATGTATATATTTGAATTAAATGCAGCTCAATTAAGGAATAAATCCTTGGGTGTGATTGATTTTATTTACAGAATTTAAAACGAATTTTTCTATTTCATAAAGAAAATATATTGCGGGTTTACTGAAAATACTAGTTTACTTAAGGTATTTTAAAATATTATAATGTTTAAAAAAAATAGTGTCATAAAAATTCTTACATTGAGATTTATGAAAATAATGTTATATTAAAGAAATATTATTTAAATGAATGAAATATTTTTAAAAACACATATTAAACCACTGATATTATTTTTACTTTTATATCAAATACAAAACGCATATAAACTTGTACAAATTCTGATATTAATACTTAGAAGACTGCCATAGACAGTTTACAATGACAATGATTGTTTTTTTAAAGAACAATGTATATTTTTGGACGATTCTTTTGATAAAAAGTATATAGTTCAATTATAGACAGCTCCAGGAATAAATCCTTTGATATGATTGTTTTTACTTACAGAATTAATTTGGTCAAAAATTATTTAAATATATTTTGCTACTTTTTAAAGAAAATAAATATGTAGGTTTCCTAAAATTACTAGTTTACTTAAGATATTTTAGAGATGGATTCAAAAATAATATAATGTAAAGAAAACAGTGTCTTATTAAAATTCTTACATTGACAGCTTTGAAAATAATGTTTTCTTATATTAATGAAATTATATGTTTAATATTTAAAACATCTTTAAAAACATATGTTAAAATAAATTATTTCACTTGTTATTTCATATACTTTGTATGTACATTAACATTAATTTTCTGATTTTTAATATACCTACAAACTTTACATAGTGCTGTCGAACTACTGTATTACTAAATAACACTTTTAAAATTTGAGTTTGCAAATAATAGGTTATATTTTTAATACATCATTAATTGTTATGAATAATTTTTTAAAGTCATAGGTATGAATTCATAATAAAGATAATAATACAATAGCAAAGAAAAAATTATACAAAATTAATTGTCCAGATGTAGGTAACAGTTTCAATTTTAATAATTAAAACTTTAAAATATATATGTATCTACAATGTCCTTAAAATCTAAATAGCTTGCTATCATCACTTAGTATGACAATATCCATTAGTCGACTAATATCAATATTACTTTCAACTCTGTAATGCGAGTCTCGAAAGAACTTCAACCTTCAAATTTCAAACCGCTTGCTACCAAATTTGACTATTGCTTGAACTAACCTCATACTTAAAACAATTCAAATCAACCCTCACCTGGACTTTTCTCCATATCTAATACACTTCTTTCGTATCTCTCAACACAAACCCAATCTTGAGAGTTATCCATACTTCATAAGTATGAAGATCAACTTACTCCTAACAGTGTAGTCTACAGAAACCTCATGTCATGATACCTCTGACACTCTTCTCTAAATATCATAAAAATAAATATCCTATTCTCTTTTTAACTTCTTCTTTACAATATTCGGAAGACCTTTCCGAGAAATATAAAACATTCCTTGATGGCCAAGAAGAAAATGAACTTCATTTTGTTTTGCAAAAGGTAACAAACAAAGATTTGGTTGAGTAATCATCTAAAACTATACCAATGTTTGCAGATCGAGACTGCAATTGAGATAAATTGAAAGAACTGTTAGATATATTAAAAAAAAACATTGTACTGGGAACTAGGACATCGAAACCAACATAAGAAAGAATAGAAATATTTGTTTCTCCTACTACGTCTTCTTAACAACATTCGGGAGACCTTCCCGAAAAATACGAAACATTCGTTTATAGCCAAGAAGAAAATGAACTTCATTTTAAGACTTTTATTGTTTTGCAAAAGGTAACAAACAAAGATTTGGTTGAGTAATAATCTAAAACGATACCAATGTTTGCAGACCGAGAATTCAATTGAGAAAAATTGAAAAAACTGTTAGATATATTATGAAAAAAATTCGACCGTATCTAGTAACAATTTTCTTCTCCTGACTTTTCTTCTGATGTATTAGTTTCCTTTGTCATAACATTGGACTCTGTGTTTTCAACTTGATAGATGACCTTCTGCTCTACTTTCTAGTAGCTCTTTTGATTCAGTAGAGTTAACTTCCAACGGAAACAAATTTTGAATAGGCATTATTAGGTTTCATTTACTAGTTAGCCGAACAACTCGAATTTTGCCATGTTTTCTCCCCCTAGCTCTCCCTTTCCCCCTGCCTTGTGTCTAGCGTCTAGCGACTAGCGTCTAGCGTCTAGCGACTAGCGTCTAGCGTCTAGCGTCTAGCGTCTAGCGTCTAGCGTCTAGCGTCTAGCGTCTAGCGTCTAGCGACTAGCGTCTAGCGTCTAGCGTCTAGCGACTAGCGTCTAGCGTCTAGCGTCTAGCGTCTAGCGTCTAGTGTCTAGCGTTGAGCGTTTAGCGTTAACGTCTGGCGTCTGGCCTATGGGGTCTGGCGTCTGACGTCTGACGACTAGCGTCCAGCGACCAGCGTCTAGCGTCTAGCGTCTAGCGTCTAGCGTCTAGCGTCTAGCGTCTAGCGTCTAGCGTCTAGCGTCTAGCGTCTAGCGTCTAGCGACTAGCGTCTAGCGACTAGCGTCTAGCGTCTAGCGTCTAGCGTCTAGCGACTAGCGTCTAGCGTCTAGCGTCTAGCGTCTAGCGTCTAGCGTCTAGCGTCTAGCGTCTAGCGTCTAGCGACTAGCGTCTTGTGTTTTTATTTCCCCAATATTATAGTGACACCTTACTCTAGGCCCTTCCTCCTTTTTATCTTGATTATATCCTTTACGTTTAGTGGGTATGACCTTGGCAGTAACGCTTCTACTGCCCTGTACCCCTGCAATCATTCAAAGAACTTCTGACGCTCTTCTCTAAATATCATAAAAAGAAATATCCTTTTCTTCCACTATACGTCTTCTTAACAATATTTGGAAGACCTTCCCGAGAAATACATTCCTTGATGGCCAAGAAGAAAATGAAGTTCATTTTGAGACTTTTACTGTTTTGCAAAAGGTAACAAACAAAGATTTGGTTGAGTTATACTCTAAAACGGGAACAATGTTTGTAGATCGAGAATGCAATTGAGAAAAATTAAAAAAACTGTTAGATATATTAAAAAAAATATATTGTACTGGGAACTAGGACATCGAAACCAACATTAGAAAGAATGACAGTTCGATATTTCTTCCAAGATATCATAGGAGTACACTTGGGATAGGTAAATATTATGGGTAAGTGGTGATTATAATTATACATACATAGCCTTTCTGCTGTAAATTGTTATTTTGCACCGAGGTAATTACTTTTATTTTCCTTCCAAAGACCATGAATTTAACTGGGAAGCCGCGAACTTCTTTTTCTACCAATAGCATAGTGTAGAAACATTGGAAGACACTACAAGTGCCACAAACAAAGTTTTTAAAAGAACATTTTGAGTGTTCTATTAAAGGTAACAATTTGTATAGTACATTATTTAATATTTATAGGTTTAATGAGACAATATTATAGATATTACAGATGTAACATATACAGCTTTGATTCCGCAATATGAAAGAAGACTGAGGGTATTAAGAATTCAATTGAGAAAATTTGAAAGAACTGTTAGATATATTATGAAAAAAATTCGACCGTATCTTGTAATAATTTTCTTTTCCTGACTTATCTTCTGATGTATTAGTTTCCTTTGTCATAACATTGGGCTCTGTGTTTTCAACTTGATAGATGACCTTCTGCTCTACTTTCTAGTAGCTCTTTTGATTCAGTAGAGTTAACTTCCAACGGAAACAAATTTTGAATAGGCATTATTAGGTTTCCTTTACTAGTTAGCCGAACAACTCGAATTTTGCCATGTTTTCTCCCCCTAGCTCTCCCTTTCCCCCTGCCTTGTGTCTAGCGTCTAGCGACTAGCGTCTAGCGTCTAGCGTCTAGCGTCTAGCGTCTAGCGTCTAGCGTCTAGCGTCTAGCGTCTAGCGACTAGCGTCTAGCGACTAGCGTCTAGCGTCTAGCGACTAGCGTCTAGCGTCTAGCGTCTAGCGTCTAGCGTCTAGCGTCTAGCGTCTAGCGTCTAGCGTCTAGCGTCTAGCGTCTAGCGTCTAGCGTCTAGCGTCTAGCGTCTAGCGTCTAGCGTCTAGCGACTAACGTCTAGTGTCTAGCGTTGAGCGTTTAGCGTTAACGTCTGGCGTCTGGCCTCTGGGGTCTGGTGTCTGGCGTCTGACGACTAGTGTCCAGCGACTAGCGACTAGCGTCTAGCGTCTAGCGTCTAGCGTCTAGCGTCTAGCGTCTAGCGTCTAGCGTCTAGCGTCTAGCGTCTAGCGTCTAGCGTCTAGCGTCTAGCGTCTAGCGTCTAGCGTCTAGCGTCTAGCGTCTAGCGTCTAGCGTCTAGCGACTAGCGTCTAGCGACTAGCGACTAGCGACTAGCGTCTAGCGTCCAGCGTCTTGTGTTTTTATTTCCCCCATATTATAGAGACACCTTACTCTAGGCCCATCCGCCTTTTTATCTTGATTATATCCTTCACTTTTAATGGGTAGGACCTTGGCAGTATCGCTTCTACTGCCCTGTATTCTTGCAATCACTCAAAGAACCTCTGACGCTTTTCTCTAAATATCATAAAAAGAAATATCCTTTTCTTCCACTACGTCTTCTTAACAATATTTGGAAGACCTTCCAGAGAAATACATTCCTTGATGGCCGAGAAAACATTTTGAGTGTTCTATTAAAGGTAACAATTTGTACAGTACATTATTTAATATTTATAGGTTTAATGAGACAATATTATAGATATTACAGATGTAACATATACAGGTTCGATTCCGCAATATGAAAGAAGACTGAGGGTATTAAGGTATTAAGAATATCTTTATAAGAAGATATTTATGGTTCGACATAAGGTACCTGACAAATCTAAATGAATGTTTCTCCAAATATAATAGAAAAATATTAAGTTCTAGCTGCTTTCATAATTTACAGGTCTGTTATTAGGAAAACGGAAGACATTATCAGGTATCAAGAAAATAAAATACATGTTTATTGTTCTGTACAACGTATTTTTTATGCATGTTGTTTAGTTATATGTTTTAAAAATGTAAATGTTGGGCTTTGAATGATGCGGGTATATTGGTGGGTACTAATCAGGATGGTGAAAACTTCTTGTAGATCATTGGGTACTAATGTAACAGTGGGTACTAATGAAACATTGGGATGGTACCTGTAACACATAGTAATTTCTGCGATATCCATATTACCAATTTGATAACCTATTTTAACTTGACAGTTTTGATTTGTGACATTACAGATCTTATTAAGAAACTAAGTCTCGTTTCAAGACTTATTTTACGTTGGGAACAATGATATTTCTTTGCCATTTATTGAATTTTAAGGATAATGATGCTGCTTGCAACTTCTTGATCGTACAGGTAGGGTAATTAGAAAGATTTCTTTTAGGTTAAGGAGTTAATTAATACCGACCAAATGAACATTTACTCAACTAGATTGTAGAAGAAATAGAAGGCACGAAAGAAAAAAGACAGCCCTACATTTCTGATGTTTTTTTTTAATACAGAAATTTCCTTGTGTATAAAAATAAGGGCGGTTCAGAACGGCCACTTGATCAGTGCTTGCACTGGTCAACGTCGTTTCTAATAATCAGGCTAGGTAAGTACCAAATCTCCATATTTCAACCAGCAACTTAATATTACCATTTACCAATTAGTGTCGTTAGAAAGAGTGTGGATAAATTAACTACATCTACTATAAAACAATTGCATTTAGATTTAATTGTCGTAGGTAGAGGGTACCTTCGAATAGAAAAAATTGAAACTTGTTTTTCTTCAAAATGTTTCATGGAAACACCTTATTGTAAATTACAACGGAATTGGATTAAATTCGTAACAAAATGGCGCAATTATAACTTAAAATTAAATATCTGAAAGAAAGATCATAGAAATATCTCCATTATCAAAAGATATACAAAGATGTAATCTTTTGCGATTAGACATAACAGCTGCTTCAATCTCAGCTGTTGATATACTATTTATTGCGTTTCTAATGCTCTGGTCGGTCGAGTTTGGTACACTAAGTCCTTCAATCTTCCCCACAGATAAAATTCCAGACATGTTAAGTCTGCAGATCTGTTAGTGCCATTATCATTTCGACCTAAGTTAATGTCTGTAAAATTATCATTGTTGGCTAGTAAGAATGCTCTTACTTTGGATCTTCTGTTATCGTACCTTACGTAGTTCATGTTCTTGCTATTATCTGGTTCTGTTTTTATTACTTATTCTACTTTTTGTGTCATGAATTTATCTAGGGATCCTCTTCTTCACGTAATCTTCGAAATATCTTGGTGTCATATATTCCAGTTACAAATTTGTCTCTTAACACTGCCTCTAAATTTTCAAATTTATAGTATAATGTGTTAAGTTACGAATAACAAACTCGCAAACTGTTATAACTTTATTCTAAAGTTATTAAAAAGAACATTCAAAATAGTATATTAAACAACGCATTTCATATGGAATTCTGTTATGACACGAGTTCAAGTTTAAAAAACGAATCGCGAAGCGATGAGTTTTTTAAAGAACGAGTGTCAAAACAGCCATATGAAATAAGTTGTTTATAATATTTTTTATATTTTGCCCTTTTTACCATTTTTTAAATTAATTTTTTATTTTTATGTAATTACGAAAATTTTTATTTTAAAAAGTATGTCGGCAGCACTGTGTAATTTATAAAATTTGACAGTTGTGACATTTAAATTATCAAATGTTAATGTTTTAAAATATTTTAAAATAAATAATATACCAATAATAATATATTATATAAGTAAAATATTATATTCATATTCACAGATACTTTCTTAAAGAACAATATAAAATTAATAAATTGCTATTAGCCACAAATGTCATTGTCAATAGTCTTGCCTTTAGAAACTTCACTCATGTCGCCAACCATTTAAAACAAAAATTTGCGTGCGTAAAAGTTACATTACGATACGCAAATGCGTTTTATAATGAAGATTTTTATAAGTGCAAAATATAAAAAATATATATCAGTTATCTGCCAAATTAGCGACAACCTTTCAAAAAAATGACATTTCTAAAAATCTAACAACTATCAACTATATCTAATATATGTCTAACATAACATCTCCCCCTTTTTGAAGGTAATCTGGAATATAAAAAAAATTATAAGTTAAGAAATATAATCCTTCAAATAGGACGGACGTTTCACATTTCTAGTAGGTCTATCCTTAGCTATCGCATTGAAGGTGGATGCTGGCGGATCACAGATTCGCTCGCTCGCAGCTTCATTGCAAGCGACATCTTCGCGCACTTCTTGTTTATTTGCACTTGTGTGAGAATTAAGAGAGCTCTCAAGAGGCACTGTGGCTCCAATGGGGGTTACCACTTCTCCACTATGGGCGGGAGTTTGGAAATTGCTCTCAGGTAGTGGAGTTAATACCGGTTGAAATTTAGGCAAACAATGATACGGAGCGGGGACAAGATGCCACCTATTTCTACGAAAAATCCCGTTTTCGGTTTCAATTAAAAATGAACGAGGCTGGGGAAGTATTTCAATTACTTTTCCATATAGCCTGAGATCAATTATCCAAACACTATCACCTATCTCTAGATCTGACAACTTTTTCACGCCATGTCTTTTGTTGTAACTAATTGCGGATTTCTCTTTTTTCAATAAATTTGCGATGGACTATGATTTCAAACATATAACTAGCAGTCCTTATTTTCCTCAGTCTAATGGATGTGTCGAAGCTGCAGTCAAAACTGCCAAGAGCTTGCTTAAAAAGAATGAAGATATATATGAAGCACTTTTAGCATATCGCACTACACCATTAGATTGCGGATTTAGTCCATCTGAGCTGCTTATGAATCGTAAGCTGCGTTCTAATTTACCTGTTCTTCCCAGCTTGTTGAATAATTCAGTGAACACTGAAACGTATTTTAAAAGAGAAGTTAAATCCAAAGAGAAATCCGCAATTAGTTACAACAAAAGACATGGCGTGAAAAAGTTGTCAGATCTAGAGATAGGTGATAGTGTTTGGATTTAGAAACTGCTTTCAAGCTATGGCCATGAATATTAGGAATATTAAAGCTTCTGGATGCTACTGAAACCGATCGAATGGGTGTAAGGTTACCATAAATTTCTCTATTTTGTGAAGCTTGCATTTCTGCTTGTTTAACTGCGAGGACACAGTCTGCCAACGTTAACTGAGCTTGAAGTTGAAGTCTTTCGCTGGTTTTTTTATCTGACATCCCAACTACAATTCTGTCTCTTATGAGTTCATCTTTTAATTGACCATAATTACAATGCTCAGCTAGGCTGTGCAGGCTAGTAATGAAGGATTCGATGGACTCCCCAGGCTGTTGTGTTCGTGAGTTGAATTTGAATCTTTCGAATATAATATTTCTACGAGGAATGAAGTGTGCTTCAAAGCTGTCAAGGATTTCCTTATATGTATTTGGAGCATTACGGAATTGGACCATTATTTCTTCTGCTTGTTCTCCCATTACATAGATTAAGATATTTATTTTTTCTTTATCTGACTTCTTATCTTGTCCTGAGACTGATATGAACCTCTCAAAGCGCTTACGCCACTGGGACCATGATTGGGGCGAGTTAAAATTAAATTTGTCTGGTGAAGGCACCTGAATGGGGATGTTATGATTACTAACATTAACGGTTGGAATATCATCTGAATCACTCATTTTGATGCTTTTATATCAGGGATGGTTCTTCCGACACCTGGGCTTTCGTTAAACCGCTGCCACCATGTTAAGTTACGAATAACAAACTCGCAAACTGTTATAACTTTATTCTAAAGTTATTAAAAAGAACATTCAAAAAATATATATCAGTTATCTGCCAAATTAGCGACAACCTTTCAAAAAAATGACATTTCTAAAAATCTAACAACTATCAACTATATCTAATATATGTCTAACATAACATAATGCAGCACTTCTTAATCTTGCATACTATTATATTATTATATTTCACATAGTTCCAAATACGATTTTTCATTTGGGACTTTTGAAAATGCCATGTCTCTTAATAATGAATATCCTTGAGTGCTTACTGAACTTAATAATATTGCCACTTGCCACTTTTATTGTTTCTTCAGTTATTTTATTCGCTGTAAAATGCTGGTCGATTTTTTCTTTATATTTTGCAAAGTCATTCACCTATGGTATAAATTCACTAAATTTGAGAGCCGCCATTTTCTTCTTATGTGTTTTTTTTATTTTATTTCCTTTAATATTCGTTTACAAAATCCACTATGCATAGATGCGGTGATCTCTTTGGAGATTTTCATGTGTATTAACATAATTTAAAGTTCGCTATTTTATGAGTTGTAAGTTGATAATTCACCTACAACAATTTGCTGTAGTCTTGATTTTTGTTTCCCATCACATTAAGTCTTACTACTGTCTTCCTTTCAATTGACATTGTTTTGTATTTTTAGTCTGATGATGGTCTGGTAGACCGAAACTAGTTGCAAGTACCTTTCATTATTAAATTAAAAACTGTGGGATCGACTTTGTGTTTTTCTTTGAACCTTTTTAATTTATTTGCTCATCAACTATGGATTTATTAAAAATGTCTTTATAATAAAATTTTATGATATAAAATTTGTTGTAAATATCTACAATCCTAGACTATTTAAGCCTTGCTAACTTCTAAAGCTGCTTTTAGGTTTTTTTCAATAAATTGTTGAAAGTTATGACACAAAGTATATAATACAAACCAGAATATCGACTCTATATGTAGGGGGTAAGCATCCATTTGCAGGTATCGCCATGACACTTTGGGAGTATCCATAGCCGTTACCATTAGTTTTGGTTAAGGTAGGCAGTTGGTTGTATGTGAATAAATCAGTGGTAGCGTTTGTATTGTGTGGAATAGTGAATTAAACTATTTTATTCAAGTACAAAAAACTGCGAAGGAGATGCGGAATAAATGTTACTTACATTAAATGACATTAAAATAAATACTACTTCTCAGTGTTCTGTAAGTGGATATTTAATAAAAAAATGTTTACAACAACATACCTACAATGTGAGCATTATTCTAAATCCATTGAAAATTTAGATGATTCAGCTTTATTCTGTTTATTTAAAGCATATAGAAATAAAGATAATAGTTTCTATGGAAATGTTTTAATGCCTGGTAATGGTTTTATTATATTTATTGCTAAGCTAAATAACATTTTTGAAAAACTATTTGAAAAAATGGCAATAAAAGATCATGTTCTTCAAACTATATTAAATATTAGTAGTAATGAAACTTTTATACATCCTTGTACAAATTTTCCATTACTTTATGTAAAAAAATTATATTTTAGGTTAAGACTATACACTACCATTAAATGTATCAACAGAAATTTAAAAAAAAAAAGAAAATAAAGATAAATTGTTAATTTGGAGAAATAAATAAGTGTTAAAGCTATTGATGTGCTTTTTTATATCCTTCCTTACTAACGAGGAAAATTGCATGTAAGACATACATATTCGGTCATTTATTTCGCGTAGAAATTCTATTTAATTATTTAATTATTTAACCTAAAAAACCAATTTTACTTTTTTTAAAAACAAATAAATCAACGTTTTGTTAATACTATTAATCTTGTTGAAAACAAATTCTATTTATCTAAACTTTCTGAAAATAACAAATATCTCAACAATAAAGAAAAATTCAAGTACGGGTCTTATTTATAATAACAATTTTTTTAGTACTACCCTGAGCTTATACCACAAAACAGAATATTGGTTACCACAAAACAGACTAACCAATTTTCTGTTTTGTGGTTTATACTCCCAAAAAATGGCCGCTCTTGTCTTATAAACATCAAAGGTGCCGACAGCGAGTCGATACTCTGGTTTGTATTATATACTCTGTGGTTATGATCTGATTGTATTTTCATTTTAAATTGAGCTTGTTTAAACTAATCAAAAATTAGCTTCTTTTAATAATAAAATATGCATAAAATCACGCTATTTCAATACACTTTTATTAAAACCTGTAATTAATTTACTTTAATATGCACTTACTAGAAAGTATACTCCATAGATTAAGATTATATAATAATCTGAAAATATCGTAAAAGCATGTTAATAACGAAGTAATTTATTCAAAGAGGTTACTGTTATTATATGAATCACGCTACTAAAAGACAAAGTAGATAATAATTATAGCACAATATTTTAAAACATTTTAAAATAGACAAAAAAATAAAGGTTTTATTAAGTACAAAAAGTAAGTATTTAAAATGGGAGGAGCAAAAAAATTGTTTTTTTTTCAACAAGTTCGCTATTAAGATAATAAAATATTATTTATAAAATTTATGTTGCGTCTATTTTCTTCTAAAAGCTAATTACAAAATTCTTGAACTTATGAACTTTTGAATCAAACAAATCGTATTGTGCCTCTGTCATTTGCTGTCACATTGACATCAACTGTGGCGACTATAATTTTTATGAGAAAAGTTTATCAATAAATCAAATCGTTTTGTGTCACTGTCAGTTGCTGTCACATTTGCGTCACCTGTGGCGATAACAGTATTGTACAATGTCGCGATTTGGAAATGCTTCTGCTGTAGATATTGACAAGAATATAGACAATCTTACTCCTACGAATACGAAAAAGTCAAAATTGTCAGTATGGAGACAACTTCAAGAGTTTTGTGCTGAAAGAAATCACTTATTAGAACGAGAAACTTCGGTGGAAAAATTTCCTTCACTCTAAAGAACTGGGCAAGCAATATGCGCAAGAAGGATGGATCCTTCTATAAAGAAAGTGTAGTGAAAACAATGTGGAACGTAACTGCAAAAATTGTTCAGGAAAAATATTGGGAAGATTTCGGTATTGTAATAGATCCATTTAATGATGTAAGATTTAAATCTGCTAGGAGTGCCCGAGATGCTACGCGCAAAATATTACAAATTAATCCGGAAAAGAGAAAAGAAAGCTCATCGACCTTTACCCACAAAGAATTGCTGCAAGTTTTGAAGCTTTACGATGAAAACGAACCGGAAGGTCTGCAGAAAAAATTTTTTCATCTCATATCTTATGGGCTAGCATTTCGAGGAGGTGAGGTAGTCAACTGTTTGACGAATTTTTTCAAGAAGAAAAGTTTCATGATGGAACAAGCACAAATAGAATAGAATATAATCCAGTATTTTCAAAAACCTGCCAAGGAGGAGGTCGTAGATTAGCGGACAGTAAATGGTTAATCCGAAACATTAGTAGTGAAAACAACTGCCCCGTTAGGTAGGTCAAATTACGGGTTTTTTATTTAATTTTACTTTTCAATGCTTTTTTTCAAGATTATACAGAAAACTTTTGTCAAAGCGAGGATCTAACGTGAAGACGAACCGTCTGTTTCTTACACCGAATCGAGAATGGCAAAATAGTGGTATATGGTTCAAGAACATCCCAGCTGGTAGAAACGGGATCGCAAAATGGACAAAGCTGTCTGTCCAAGAAGCAGGTCTCGATAGCGAAAAGTTCAAATTCACAAACCATTCTCATCGAGCAACTGCCGTAAGCCATCTAGCCAAGGTTGGGATAAACGAAAACCAGCTAACGAAAATAACGGGACATGGAAATGTCAATTCAATAAAACCTTATTTACAACTTGATAAAGAGTTTCATGAGGAAATAATAAAGAAAATGAAAAACAGTGAGAACAGCGAGGTTGGTGATTTTTCAGTTTCAACTTCTTCTTCCAGTAAAGTTGTTTCTCACTGACAACAAACTTCGACTGGTTCAATCATAAATTTTAATAATTGCGTTTTTAATTGTAAGAATTTCAATAACTAGGCTTAACAATGTTAATGTTATTTCAATAAATAATTAACGTTTAATATAATTACGTCTGCATTTATTTTGAAGGACCTGATAATTCGCACTAGTACAAAATTATCGCCTAATTGCATGCTCATTGGCTGAAACAACAATAAAAAATTAGTCGGAACATTGTTGAAATGTCAAATTTGACAGATGAAAAAATATTTCAGGAAAATTCGCCTATCTGTTACATTTCTATTAGGGAACTTAGCAGTGGCGGCTCGTGACATCTGCTATAGGGTGTGCTGCATGAACCACGGCCAATATAAAATAATAGAAATAGAATAACATACGAAAACAAAAACAATAAAATTGGCTTTAATACTAATTAATAGTAACTAATAACGACAAATTTATTTACACCTAATTTAAATTGAAACTCCATTGTTTTAAACACGCTCGAACAAAACAAATTAAACAAAATTGTAACCTAAGAATTTCTAAACACGGCACAGATGCAACGGTCACGAATAACTGTCGTGAATTGCAGCTCGCAAACACATTTCCGAGGCCGTTAATCAGTGGCCCAGCCGATTGCCGAAGCACATCGGCTAAGATCGCCGTTTGCCTAATAAATGCATTTTACCGCTGCCAGTGTTTCGGTTGTTATCGACGCGGCTTCACTGGAGCAGCAAATACGTAAAAAGATTTGCTTCACTGGAGCACCAAATACGTAAAAAAATTATACGGTTTCACTAGAGGAGTAAATACGTAAAAAAATAATATTAATCATCGTTGTTGGTGAATTATTATTAACAGTTGATGTTTAATATGATAATATGGCAGATTTGAAATAAAACTATATTAATTTTTCTTTAATAATTAAGATTTGCTATGGTTGTTTGGTAGTTCTGCAGCTCAGCAGCACATAAAGAAAAGCCGCCACTGGTTAGCATAGCGCCTTGCAGCCGCCGCACCATTTCCTTCACATTCACCTAATTAGAAAATGAAAGTAATACATACAACCGCTATCTTCATAATGAAATCTTTACCTAATACTAAGTGCATATCGTCGCCTTAATAAGAAAACTGCCTATCTCCATTTTGAAACATTTTACAGGAGAGGAGAAAAACATTTCTTCATGTCACTTGTCAAGTCGGATTTAGGCATATTTCTATGGTGCGTTTTAAAACTAACTGGTATAATTGACACACAGTAGATTTTATCCAAGGATGGCTTTGATGTTATTCTAATAGATGACAGAATAACCTCGTTTCCTCAAAAAGTGGAGATTGGCAATTTTCTTATTAAGGCGACGATATCAGCCATTTCTGAGAAACTGTAATTATTTATTTTGTTAAATTATTGCCCTAAAAAAAGTTGGGGGGTGAAAGAGGTGTTTATCCCCTCTGAAAATCCATAATAAATCAAAATAATTGATTGCAATTGTTTCCAATTTATTGGGTATTCTATACTAGCATTACCTATAAATTTTCATACTTTAACGTTAAACCGTTTTAGAACGTTAAAAAAAATTATTTAAATTTTTAACTTTAGCACCCTGTAACTTTTTTTGTGTGCACTATTCTATATAGGTAATCAACATATTTTTGACCCCAGAATCTATGGTATAATTTATGACAATTCTTTTCTGGACGCCCTGTACTATAACAGGAATAATAAATATTTTTAATGAAAAATGGTCAAAATTATACACCTACTTTATTCTCGCATGGATATTTTAGAGGAATCTATTTTATAAAGAAATCTCTTGTTCTCTAGAACTATTTCCTCCAAAATTAATCGTTTCTAGTTTATGAAATTATTAATTAAGTTGACATCATCGCAACTTCCGATTGCTCATACAGTTAGTTGTAGGAAAGGTCTTTGTGATAAATTATTGTCATGCAATCCATGTTTCATAGTCTCCGCTACTCAATAGCATTAGCCTTTATATATTGTTATTTGCTTCCGGGTCTAAAGTTTGTATCCATTATATAAAACCGAGTGGAAACATACATTAATACTGATTTAAAGTTTTTTATACTTAATACCATATATTGTATCAACGAAGAAATGTTAGCGTTATTGTTATGTAGGAGAATAGTGATCACCCTGTAAGCTGTTGTTATGTTGATAGAATTGTCATTCTGATTGTCAACTTATGTAATTTACATTTAATTAAAATAAAATAAAACGTTGAATCTTTGTAATATCATTACAATATGGCGCAGTCAGATAAAGAACCTATTCGTATAGATTACGATAAAGGAGAAGATCAAAACGTGATAAAAATCGGGAAGTTGGAGTTGGATAATTTGATGTCCAAATGGCTGAGCCAGACAACCAAATTTAATCACAATGAAAACATAAAGATAAATTCATTCAATGAAAATGAGAATCCGACGAGTTGGATGAATCAATATGACTTCTTGTCGGAATCTAACAAATGGTCAGATTACGAAAAAATATATAATATGAGATTTTATTTGGTCGCAGTTCCTCTACAATGGTATCAAGATAGATTACAACGCAATTTGTTGAAGACAAATAATACATGGAAGGATTGGAAAGAAGATTTTATAACAACATTTGACGAACCAATTGTTGTAAAATGGGACAAAGCGATTAGTTACAAATATGGTAGCGGTTCAATTATGGAATACTACTATGAAAAGGTACGATTGATTGCTTCTGCTGATGAAAACCTATCAGAAAAATCTATGATTGCCATAATTATACTAGGATTGCCCTTTTATATTCAAAGGCAGATAACAGTTAAAGACATCTCAACTAAAGAGGAACTTTTGAAGTTTATAAAATCTATTAAAGTTAATAAACAAGAGTACAATAAAAATGTCACAGAAAAGAAATTTTGGAATGAAAGAAACCAAATACCAAATAAATCTAACAAGAATAGATCATTCAGGAATGGGAATAATGAAAAGAAGAAAATTTATGGAAATAATATGGTTGAAAGAGAACAAGCGGAAGAAGAACTTCAAGATTCACATCCATGTAAATGTAATCATTTTGAAATAAATAATGCGGAATATTATTATAATTTTTCAAACTTCTCCGAATTAAATGAGAGTCTGGTGCGAGTACTGATCAATCAAAGAGAAATTATAGCTTTATTAGATACTGGATCCGAATTAGATTTAATTAATGAGAAAATAGTTGAGTTTCAAAATTTGCCAAAACTCAGAAGTAATATTCGCATTAGAAGCTTAGCCGGTTATACACAATGTCAATATACATCTGAAGTAGAGTTACAATTTGGTGATAAAAATATTACAATATATCCAGCAGTAGTCAAAAACATGTCGATTGATTTAATAATTGGAAGAAAGACCTTAAAAGACTTAAATGTTTTGCAATAAATGTCGAAGTCAATAAAGATAATTTTAATGAAAATATAATTGGTAAGAAATTTTCTAATATTATGAATTAAAAGATGCTGATGCTATTTCTAGGCTATGTATTGATACTCCGAAATGTGTGCCGATTACCTTTTGGTGTAATATTATAAACTCAGATTTAGAAAGAAATGAAAACGGAATTTATTTGGTAAAAACAAAAGCTTTGGTAAAAGAAATATTGAATTTGTATCATGATGATCCAGATTCAGGAGGACACGATGGATATTATAAAACATATTATAAAATAAAAAAACGGTTTTATTGGAAGACAATGGTTAAAGATATTAAATACTATGTAAAAACTTGTCATATATGTCAAGTCACAAAATTTAAATACTTTCCTAAACCACAGTATGTGCATTTAACTCAATGTTCACAGAAGCCATTCGAGACGGTTCATTTAGATTTTGGAGAAATGTGTAAGAGATCTGATACAAATACTAAAACTAAATCATTCATGGTAGTAATAGATGAAGCTACGAGATACTTATTTGGAAAAGCAATGAAAGAAAACAGCAAATCAATCAAAAATTACTTGGAACAATTAAAATTTCTGATAAAATCAAGAATGTGGTGACAGATTGTGGAAAATCTTTTATGTCTGAAGATTTAAGAGAATGGGCAAAACAAAGAGATATTAAAATAATCCATACTAGTCCGTATCATCCTTGTAGCAACGGAATAGCTGAAGGAGTGATAAGGGAGATAAAAACATATATGAAATGTTATGAAAATTTTAAAGGAGGATGGAAAAAGGGTTTAGAGGCTGCAATTCATCATCACAACTATTCACACAATGAATATTTAGGTTGTTCACCATCTTATAAGTTACATAAAAAGGCAATTAAATTATCAGCAGATAATATATTAGGTTTAGATATAGAAATTGTTGAAAATCCGAAGACAGAAGAGCAACAACAAAAGTATAAAAGAAGAGTTCAAGAGCAGGCTAATAAATCTAAAAGGTTATTCCCACCAAATTTAAAAATAGGAAAATGGATTTTGACCAGACATCAAAAAATTGGAAAAGAGTATGTAATAAAAGGGCCCTTTAAGATTATAAAAACAAATTATATAGATGGAATTTTGTCAAATGTTAAACTTAAGAATGGTACGGAGCAAGAAACTGCTAACGTGGCAAATATCAGAGAGTATCATCATAGGAATGATGATTTCTTGAAAGAGGGGGTTGTAGGAGAATAGTGATCACCCTGTAAGCTGTTGTTATGTTGATAGAATTGTCATTCTGATTGTCAACTTATGTAATTTACATTTAATTAAAATAAAATAAAACGTTGAATCTTTGTAATATCATTACATGTTATACTAATTATATAAAATAATATCGATAATGAAAAGGGAGGAAAAATTATTCCCCTGTAAAAAAGCTCCTCGAAAGTATGAACAACAAATTTTTAAAAACAGAAAGTTACAACATATTTAGCTACCTGTTGTGACAATATTATCTAGGGTTTCTATTGTGTTTGGGTTAGTTAATCCCTAATTACAGGGTGGACTCTTTGCAAAATAACAACTATGACTATGTTTCAATAGAAATGTATTGTAACATGTCTATCGTCATGTCACCTTGCACTATTACCGACCGTAAACGATACCGCTATTATTACCGTTAAAACCGACCCCGATTCACTGTTAATGCTACTGTACACGAGACACCCCTTATAGACGCTAACTATTTATCTGTTTGAATGAGGCCAATCAAAGAACGCGTCCCTCGCTTGCAATTGAATAACGAACGCATTTCTTCCGACAAATGACACAAACACGATTTCAGTTTTGAGCAAGACTATGAAAACACCCACAAGGGAACCATATCTCCTTTCCATCGACTGAAGCGTCTGAAGAAAAACTTTGAAGTACCTCCTCTTGTGAATTTCCTTTTTGGTTGTTGAAAGATACAACCCGCTAAGTTGGAGTCGAATTACCGCTAAGTTGGAGTCAAGTTACCGCCAAGATACCGCTAAATTTAGTCCTTCAAACCACTTCTGAGCTGTTAAGAAAATTATTACATCCCAAGCAGCCAGAACCATTAAAGAAACTTTCATCTCTCCACGAAGAAGCTGAAGCTGCCCTCCTAGACAGCACAGAAACCTAAAGTTAAGTCCACTTTTTACAACTCTAGTTCATTATCAGCAAGTACTTACAGTTTCAATGAATAAACAGCTATTAAATCTTTTCTTTTAACAAATCAGCGCATTTTAATTACCAAATACTTCAATTATTGATCCATTAGTTTATGAAAATTGTTATTGTTTTGTTTATATTTTATTTAATTGTGTGTATATATTTGTATACTTTAATTAGGAATTAAGTTTTTATGTAAGAGTTGGAAACAAATGTTTATGTTTATTGTTTTGACTATATTTTATTCATATGTATGTATATATTTGTGGATTTTAATTAGAAAACAAGATTTTATATAACAGTTGGATGTGGTGATTTTGCTAATTCTGTTGTATTTTTAATTTTTATCTTTCTATTAAACAAGTATTTGAAATACTTTTGCGTCTTTTTCATGTTTATTTGCATACTTTGTATTTTTATATTTGGCATTATTACCTTGTAACTTTTCTTTCGTAAATAAACATTATTATTATTATTATTATTATTATTTATATACCTTAGACTATAAGTCTTAAGGGTGTAGCGTGGTCGGTATTCTATTTCAAGTAGCTTCTTTATTTGTTTAATTAAAGTAATTACAAGGTGTTTCTATCTTTCTCACCTTAGTTTTTGTGTAGTTTGTTTGCTTAATCGATAGCGTTCAAAAGATAGTGGCGCCCTTAGTACTTATACATCCCAATCCTTCCTATAGTGAGCATTAACGTGGAGTAGAACCACTCCCTGGAAAGGGTCTCTTAGCCGGGATCTCTTTTGGAGAGTTTTTTAGTTACAAATTGGCTCCCTGCCTTTTTGGGACTAAAAAGTGTTACAAATTGGCGCCCCCGAGTAAGGTTACAAATTGGCGCCTTTGAGGAACTAATATTGTTACAGTATACTACTTTTAGTTATTTTTCATGAACCACCCTTGCTTGGGCTTTGAAGGATTTGTATTTATAATAAATTCACTGTGCCAACTCCAAATAAATGAACTATAGATCTAATTACTGCAAACTGTTCAAAACAAAATCTGGTTGTCCATATACCCAAAACAAAGTGCAACAAATCTCGTTTATTTGTGCAGTGCAGTTGCCACCGTGATCACCTAATTTGAACTATGAATTATCTCAAATATGTTTTTAAATGGGTGAATGTATACAACCATTAAAATCTGCAAGAGTATTTTTTATTCAATTCTAATGCACGCCTCAGACAAAGATTTGCTCCCCGATAGGATAGAATAAATAACAGAGGAAAATGGAGAATTTCAAACCGCTGCCTCTGGTCAAATACTCTTTAGCAGCGAATGACTAAAGTAAACGATTATTTGAATAATCCGTCAGTGATGTATTTCGTAATAGAAAATGGATTACAGATCTGGGAGATCTTGGAGACTCTACAACAGTGGGAGACCGCAAAAAATAAGATAAAATCAAATATATTAAGATTTAGTCTAAAATTATTTATTTTGTTATTGGAATAAAGTTAAATATTTAAAAAGAATCAAAGCTGACGATAAAAGTAGGTAAGCAAATACAAGAAAGAATACATTTTTTAATTATTGAATTAGTTGACATTTTAATTTGATTTAATAAATCTGTGTGATTGGTTGAGAAATCACAAGAAGATTAAATCGAATGTTTTAAATGAAAATTAGTAATTGACAATAAAATTCTGGCAAAAGAAAATTTTTAAAACAGAAATATAATTAGGAAAGATTCCAAAATTTTATAAAGAGTAAACTTAAAAGGCCTTTTTTAAACAAATTTATTTAAAATAAAATGATCAGTAAACGTATATCTACAACTGTTAAAATTATTTTTAATTCATTGGATTTTAAATACAAATAAATTCCTTATTTTTTTATTGATCCAGAACTAAAGATGTCTAATAAAATAATACAGGTTATTATTTAAAATTGTCTAACCTGATTTATTAACACTTGTACTTCTTCTTTCTGGTTGGATGAATTTACGTTTTGAGTTCTAATAAAAATTGTAATAATTGCTCTATGAACTTCCTCCCTTCTAATAAGAAAATGCACTCGTTCTATGATATAAATCTATTTATTTCATACTGCATCGTAACAGCCATGTTTAAGTCAACGATTTGAGTTCAGTAAACGAGACTTTACGGTAAAATACCGGTAAAATTTTTACCGGAGTCTTATGAAATGAGGCAAGAATCAAATCTGTATTCCCAGTTATTTCAACTTTCGGTAAACCATCGTGGAGAGTGGAACTCGAGCAAGCACTTGTACTAATAATTTCTTTAGATTTCTCAGTTAACACTTGCACAAAACTTTCTCCTTCCTGGATCATTTTAGCCACTTTGTTCTTTCCTTCCAACGAATCCTCAATATACTTTTCTGCCACGGAAGCACTCTTCCATCCTCCATGTCTTTTGAGAACGGAAAGTTCCGCTCCCGCATTTGCTAGTAAAGTCGCCGATGTGCAGCGAAAACTATGGCCGGTGTACAACTCTAGATTTGCTAATGCTAGAAATTCCGCTATTTTCTTGGGAACTCCACCAACTGTGTAAATTCCAACGCGCTGGGAAATGCACTTTGCATTACGGTATCCTACGAACAATTTGTTGTGACCTAAACCTTTGGCCCTCAAGGCAACGTATCTTCGGAATAGTTCCAACACACTTTTGCCGTCCATTTTATCAATTACCGTAAATACTCTTCTTTGATTCGTTTTTGAGAAAGGGGTTGTGATTACCAATTGTGTAGAAGTTTCCTGGATGTCATCCAAAGACATTTCATATATCTCTTCGCGGCGACAACCACCAGCGACGGCGATTAAACCAACAAGAACACAGCAATTATTGAAATGTATATCTAAAATTATTACTTTTGCCAAAAGATATTGTTGATCTGGTACCTCTCTCAAAAATTTTACCAATTCTTCTCTAGTGAGTGTTTTGGCTTGTTTAGGTTGATAGCAAACAGATTAATTTTGAGGAACGCTCGAAGTTTGGAGAATCTAGATATATCCACGTTCTCATTAAATTGTAGCATGGCTTTAACCATCGAATACTTTGACCAGAGTGAAGAACTGAACATTTTCTTCGACTAGAAAATCACCAAAAGAATACTCGTATTAAGTGCAACTTACCAGATCAAACAAATACAACAGCATTAATTCCTCATTGATTTCACTAACTGCTTTTACCCTTTTCCAGTCGCAAAACTGTTTATATTCGCTATGGTACCTTTCTAATAATTTTGTGGAAATCAGAGAGCCGGCAGCTTCGTTATATTTACGCAAAACATCGACATTTTGTCTGTTGACATTTCGTTTCACAAAAATCAACAAAACAAACACCAGAAACAGTAACCTTAGAAACTAGCGTTTCCATCATGGATGATCATATTTTCAATTTTTGTTTTATTAATGTAAGATTTAGTGTCTGCAGTATGAAATAAAACGCATTACGACATACAAAAATACGTAAATTATTAATACATGTTCAAGGTTCATGTTTCGTTATAAGTTGGGTTATGTGACAAAGTCTAGTGTTCTTCCCGTTATGTTTTTAAAACAAAATTTTAGTTCAGAAATTTTCCGTGTTATTTTATAGTTTTTAACTTTTAAATGGTAAGTACACTTTTATGTCGTTTACACACTCGCAAAATTATTTGAGTCCATTTTCAGTATATTTTTAACTCGCTTGCAATGCAATCTGATACTTAATTTAAAGTATGCATTGAACAAGTAAATATAATACAGCTCAATAAAATTTTTTTATTTATTATTGATTACTAATAATCAAAATTTAGTTAAATGACAATTTTTTTAATAAATAGAGGAGGGTGAAGCACAGAAGCTTCATTCGCACTAAGACCTCAATAGAGCTTTGCACTCTTGTTACAAAGTGAGATATTTTGTCAATCATTTTAAAAATTACTATTAAAACTGAATAACTCTCTGAAACTAAATTATCATTTTTTTAAAACATAATATGTTAAAACACTTTTAAAATGAATAGGTACTAGAAGCAATATTAACTGGAAGGAAACTGTCAAACAGACATTGTACTATTAGTTTTATGTTTTCTTTGCTCATTTCGGGAGAGCACTTTGCTTGTTCAAGTGATATGTTTATAAAACTCTTTGCTTGGTGATCCTGTACCCAGGAACGGATTACCTCTTTGGTGGGACTCTTTTCTAATAGTAGTCTATCAGCTTTCTCATTGTCATCCTTTTGTGATATGCCTTGTTCTTTCTTGCCAGTTTCTTGAGGCATTCTCAGACTATCTTTGACTCAAGTAGAAGAATTAACAGCCTTTATTGCTGGTTGACTGTCTGTAAGAATATATTGAGATAGATCGCAATTGTCGGCCCTAAGATCAACTAATCCAGGTGACCAGGATTTTTTTTTAAAGAGAATGTTGATTGTCATTATATGATAAGAGATTATCAGAATATTAATATTTTTTGAGAGAATTGTCAGATTGAGATTTTTAAAGTTTAACTCATTAATTAAATATTTATGATAAAGTAAGGAGTATTATTTATCAAAGAAAGAACAGTAATTGTTCATAACAAGAGAATAATATAAATAATAAGTTTTAAAAGTAATTATAAGAAAGTATTCCATAGGTAATTCCGAAATTAAAAATTCCGTTTGGCGACCAAAAATTAGAAAAACCATTAGAAATTCTAAATTTATATACCAGAGAGGAGACAGTAGTCCAAGCTGAGTAGAAAAGAATCCCAAAAGGAGGGAAATAAAGTGAAAATAGAAGGAAGCGACCGCTAGTACAGAAAGCATTCCAATAAACTCAAGAAGAAGATAAATTATAGTGAATTTTATATATTATATTTGTTTTAGGTAACCTTCAACTGAGTCCACCCTGAGAGTGTATTTAGTTTGATAGTGGGGTCGACGAGTGCGCATCTTCGACGGCCCATATCAATATATCTTTTTCCTGGTGCATTACCAAAGGATTTTAAAAGCAGAAAATTATGTACCCTCACAACCACTCCACCTCTTTTTATCTATCTTGGATACATCTGTATACCTTATTCCAAACGGCATAAATCTGACTGGCAAGGTATCCAGGATGCTGGTGCAAATGTATAACGAACCAAATCACCAGGAATTACGTTTTGTGTCGGTTGCATTCGGAAGGCACCAGCTGAAGCCTCCCTCATAGCAATATTGCAGCGAAGGCAGGCTCAACACTGCCTTTAGAGCTGCTGTAGGGCACGTTCATCTCATTTGAGTTAAGTTGCGGAACTAAAGATCTGTATTCATATTAAAAAAGCATATCTAGAATTTGAAAAAATTTTTCATAACCTATTAAAAGCTAGAAAAACGTGGTAATCTCTAATACTTTCATACAATTAATTGATTACCCAGCCCGTTTATTTTCTTTTTGATCGATTGTATCTGATGGATGGTTGTATTTACTATTTGTTTTTTTATTATAATAATAGTTAGGTATTTAGAAACTTCCCATTATCCTTTCTTGCGTTCAAAATAAGAACGTTACATGACAATATAAGTTTTCATCTCATTATTGTAACAAATATAAGACTCTTTATGCATATATCACATGTATTATTTATTCTACAGTCTATTTGAAACATTTTATCCAAGCTCTTTCAGAAAACCATACATTTTTTAAAAAAATCGATATCTTGTTAAAAAATAGGTCAATTATATCTGATATTATACCTGGTTGGATATTTAGTTCAAAAGTTTAGTTCCTTATTCTTATAGTAAGATGGACTTCCACAGACTAAGGGTTAGTACAATAAATTTATATTAAACTTGTTCCTAACTTTTAGTAATAAACTGTTACTGGATGTAGGAAAACACTTATTTTGATGCAGCTCAAGTGAGATGTAGTGTAAAAATAACTTGAAACGGTTTGATAGATGTGGATAATTAATTCCATTCGAACAAATTCCTGTTTGCAGGTTTATAACCGAAAATATTTCTGAGTTTCTGAATTTATATTCACTCACTAAAATAGATCAAAAAGTTTGTTGGGTAAAGTTTCTTAGAAATAAGAATAAAGTTAACCGAAAGCATAGAATTGAATTATTTGTTCAAAGTTTTGAATGTGGTATAACAAAATTTCTCGTAATAGTTATTTGTGTACCAAGGCCGTAATGTTGATCTTTTTTGGCCGAATCTGAAATTTGCGGCCGAGGCGTAGCCGAGGCCAAGCAAATTTCAGGTGAGGCAAAAAAAGATCATACGGCTGAGGTGCACACAAAATTTTTTAAGCGAGTGTCTCATCAAATAGGTAACAACTTTTTTACAATTTTGTTTCTAAACAGAGACGAAACTGGAAGATTAGTTCAAATTTTTATTAACCAAATGAAAAGTGTATTATTAAGTAACAAAGATGTGTACAGAATTACTTACAGTAAGTATGATAAACAGAAGTTGGGTCATAACGAAGTTAATAAATTAGGGCATTATTTGCTATTAATTGTTATGTTAAATGTACATTATACACCGTAAATGTGGTTTTTATTATTTGTTAGTTATTTACTTTAAATTTCATTTTACTGACAGAAACGAAAAGCTTGTAAATAAACAGCCTGGCAACGGAACCTTTTCTTTTGTTTTATGGGTAAATAACCCAAACATGCAAATTAAGTGCGTCTAGTAGGCCGCCTTCTAATTTGACAATCTTAATATCGGACGTGGAAATAACTCAAATAAGCAAATTAAATGTGTCTAGTAGGTTGCCCTCATAATGACTTTGTTTGCAAAAGCGGCCGTAAAGTAAAAAAGCGGCCGTGAAGTAAAACAGCGGCCGTAAAGTAAAAAAGCGGCCAAAAAAGATACACTTTAGGGACGTTAATAGATCCGTAAAACTTCATTTTTTGTGACACTCGCTTAAAAAATATCTTTTTTATTTAGTAAATGTTATATGTAAATTGAACGTAATTTTTTCTGTAGATATGAGAACTAAGCAAATTTAGTAAAAAAGGTTTTCAATTAAAGGTGGTTTTTCCCGAAAATTTAACTTTTTAGATTTCTAGTACACATTTTTTCCCTCTTAATATTCCTCTTTTGTTGGATGAAATCACGTTCCACCGTAATTTAAAAGTTAAGAAACATCTTTTTTCCAAAAATTGGCAAGAATTGTTAGATAAATATATTTTTGAAAGAAAATATGAAGTCAGTTTTCCAAAATCTAGCAGTGGTTTGGCAAAGGAAAATCTCTGTCAAGAATTTTAATAAATTATTAAATAATAAAAAGTTTTATTGATTGAATTATTACTTCAACTTTTAAATTATAAGGATGCTTTCACTATTAAGTAGATTAAATAAAATGTGGAATTAATAATTATACTCGCTAATCGTTTTCTAGAGGTTTTATCCACTATAACTCAAATAACTTTTATATATAATCAATACCCATTCTACCCTAAGGTGTTGGATCTCAGGTCTCTTTTTAAGTGTCGTATACAAACTTCCTCCAATTCTTCTTGCCATGTTCTTCGCTTGGTCTCTGGTGACTCCTCTCTTGTCTAGGATGGCGGCAATTTCGTCGTCCCATGTATTCATAGGTCTTCCCCTCGGTCTTTTCAAGCTTCTTCTCGCTTCCCACACTTGCTTCACTGGTCTATTTTTGTCCATCCTTACCATGTGGCCGTATCATCTCAGCTGGGCTTCTTCTATTTTCTTCTCTATTTATTGGACCTTGAGACGTTCCCTTATTTCTTCGTTCCTGTCCATTTTGGTCTCACCTAGTACTCTTCTTAGATACTTCATTGCGATATGCTTTGCAGTTTACTTTTTAGTCTGGTGGTGAGCGTCTAGCTTTCACATCAAAATGTTAAGATAGGTAACAAATAACTTTTAACAAAATAATAATAAAAAATTTAATAGTTCGTCGTTCGTCGTCAATCTTGAATCTCTTGTCAAAATCTTCTTCTTTTTTAATAATCTACTAGACAGGTCTGGATTAAGGTACAATCCCACAGAAATTTATGGTACTAACCCTTACTCTGATAGTTAAGGGAGTAAGGGAGGTTCTTTAGAAGTTATTATTGTTATTTTTCATCAAAGAAATATAAGATTCGCCAAAAATAAATGCTTTAAAAAATGTCAACCTATTAACATAAAACATTTTAATAGTTCTTATAGTTAAAATCAATTTATTTATAGAAGTTAAAAGAAAGACTCTTGTGCTTTTGTTTTTATAATTTAAAGATTGGGTCACCGTAACACATATTTTTAAATTATTAAATCTGTATTTTGTTTTATGCCAATATTAAGCTAATATTTATTGTATATGCTCTTTTGTCAGTATACAAATACAAATACTGAATTTTGATTAAAACTTGTCGAATAATTTATTATAATAACAAGATTCATGCAAGCAAGTAATACTTGGCTAAACAATTTAACTTTGGTATAAAAATGTTAAATTTCTAAAAACATTCGTGAACTTAATATTCAATGCGCTTTCAATGGATCTTGTTTTTCTGCAAGATGACTTTATATAAATAAAATAATTCAAAGAAGTAAACTCACTTAGTTTTGTTTGTGCTGCCATCTACATTGGCGCCTATTTCGGGCTCCTGCTGGTCTGTATTTACGAGTGCATTGTTCGCTGCAATTGGGGACGGTAACACGTCACCACCCCCCGTTTCTGCAAACGGATTGTCCCTGTCCTCTCTATCCGCCTCGCCTCCCTCGTCGTGGACGTCCATCGACCCCTAGCGTTTTACACACCCATCACTTTTCGAGACAATCGCATCATACATGCCACTTTTGTGTCCGGTTTTGTCTCTCAAAGGACCTAGGAACTATCCTTAGGGAATCTGTTCGGCATCCTAATTAGAAGTTTTAATCATCGAACCTGTAAAATAATTTCAAAGTGTTTTACATAATGAAGGATGTAAATCGGATTTTAATTTTTCAGTTTGTGGTCAAATGACATTGTTAAATTAAAATATTTATTAAAATTGGCATAACGTTAGGTAAAAATCGGTTTTAATCGTAAAATTTGGTTTTTTGTATTTTTTCAGACCTAGTTTAATGTAGATAGTCAAAGGTAATATAACAAGACTATTTTTTGTTGGGTCTTAATTACGAGAATATTTTAATATCAATTTATTATTAATTCCAAAATTATGTCGAATCAAATTGTAAAATATTCAAGAAATTTTACAAAAACAAAAATAGAAGAGTATTAAGAATAATAAAAAACTCTTCGTTTTAACAAAACTTCCAATATTTATTTAAAAAATTGCTTTTTTAACCTTAATGACAGCCGTTTCGCTAGACTAAGCATCGTCAGATTGACATATTGAAGTTACATTTTGTTTGTTTGTAGCTAGGTACGAAGAGTTTTTTATTATTCTTAATAAGATGGACTTCCAAAAAGTAAGGGTTAGTACAATCAATTTAAGAAGAGTATTAATCACTTCGTGTTATATTTAGAAAGATTAAATTAATTTCAGATAAGTAAATTAGAACAAAACTTTATTGACAGATCACGAACATCAGAAGTACTAACGAATATTTTCATTTAATAATATATATAAAATTATGACAGACCTGGGTGAGCAATAAACAATTTTACAATTTGGTACTGTCTTATATATAACCACAGGCGTAATAGTACTTAGATACTGCTATGGTACCCACATAGGAATAGAGGGGAACGAAACAGCAGACAAGCTGGCAAAAAAAGGAGCTGAAACCCCACACTTGGGACCAGAACCATCCTGTGGGATCAGCAGTAGAGTAATCTTAGGAAAACTAAGGGAAGAAATGGAGAAGGAAAAATCCAAGTACTGGAATCAGCTGGAAGGACTGAGGCAATCTAAGATACTACTGGGGAACTATGACCAGAAGAGATCTCTTAGCTGCCTCACCCTCAGTAAAAAAAGGCTCCGAATTTTAAAAATCGGTTCCACGGTCATGGGATCTACTCAGCTACCTGTTGTGACAATATTATCTAGGGTTTTTATTGTGTTTGGGTCAGTCAATCCCTAACTACAGGGTAGACTCTTTGAAAAATAATTATTTTTCATGAAGCACCCTTGCTTGGGCTTTGCAGGATTTGCATTTAAAATGAATTCACTCTAAACAAATGAACTATAATAATAATGTAATAAAAGTGTTACAATCTGTTTTAAAAATAATTAGAATTTTAGTAAATTGCTTACAAAATAACATTTAACAAACAGATTATTTATTTCTTTGTATTAATCAAAATGCGGTAACTAAATTTTCAGTTGTGTGAACTTTGTGCGAGAGAAATTATTGCAGAAATAACAGAATAGCGTACACTAATGACTTCTTTTATGGAATTTTAACCATTTCCATTTTCGCGTTACTACCGACGCACGACGTGCAGCTTTCTTTGGTATGCCGATTCATTTATGTTTGTTTCATGCATATTATGTTTTCTCTACAAAATGAGTGAAAAATAGATCTGTATATATGTCTGCGGAACAAGCTAGAGAATTTATGTTTTAGTCAGAGTTTCCTAAAATACAAACAATAAAGTCCGCAGTGTATTCTAGCACTCAATCTACATTTCGGGTTATAACAAAGCACTTTTCAATAAAATTTTGTAATTAATATAAAAATTAAATTAGAATTAAATTGACATAATATACAGGCTGTTCTATGTGAATGTCGATCTTCAACTAGAAGTTTTTGAGGAACGGATAATACTAGATGAATGAAATTTGGTATACAGGGGTTTTCGATACTTCTGAATTTTAAATTTATAGCACATCCGGTTTTATCGGAAATTGACACCAACTATTTTAAATGGAATTCTACATTGTTTTTTATTTTTTGATTAAACTTGGATTAAATTTAAAGGTCACTTTTGGGTGTCAATTATAGCAATATTCAGCGGGGTGTCTTTAAATTTTAGCCAAACTTTAATAATCTCAGCCCACTCATAAGATTATAAAGCATTTATGTTTAAGATATGACTTACTATAAGGACACAAAAAAAATTGCAATCTAATTTTTGTTATAACCGTCACCGGTCTCCCCTACGTCATTAACATACCGCACAACAATTTGGTTTGGTGTGCGCACAGATGCATTATAAAAAATAAAATAAAATAAAAAATTACTGCATTTACCTATGTATATTTTTCACACAGGAAAAGTTGTATAATTATTATTAACAAAATACATAAAGCCATTTGGAATGTCCTCCAAAAAGCCATTAGCAATAAACAGTGCATTCATCAAAGCTTCTTGCAAGACTTTATATTCTATACAGAAAGGACAAGGACGTACCAAAATATATTTTAAGAGGGTATACCGTAAGGTACATTTTGTATTGAACGAATGAGTTGCAGATATGCTAAGGAATATACGATTTAGGTCAGAGGTAACGGGATGTACTAATTTTAATAAAAAATAAGTGATAGAGGTACATAAATTTTAGTAAGTTTGATAAAGAAAGGCAACACAGTTTATTCATAATAGAAAACAAACCAATCTGTAACAATAATTATTTTATATATTTTTGTTCTTTTTGTAAGAAGATTAATTTAAACTTTGAATATTGTCACAAATAAATTATAATGAAATATTTTTTTAAAAAATTAATTAAAGTCAAACATGGGTAAATGCTGGATAGGATGAAAAGGAAAAAAACCAACATTGTTCATGTTGGAAGTTCTGAAGGTTTTGTTGATGGTGGATTATTAACTTTTATTTCAAAACGCACGGGGGACTATCACGAAGATATGAATGGGGATGTCTTCGAGGAATGGTTTGTTCAAATGTTGGATCTGATTCCAAAAGGGGCTGTTATTGTTATGGACAACGCAAGTTACCATTCACGGATACGAGAAGCATTACCCACAAGTCGTTGGCGTAAAGCAGAGCTTTTGGAGTGGCTTATTTCGAAAAATATTAAGTTTCCAAAAGATCCACTAAGGAAAGAACTTTACAAAATTGCAAAAATGAACAAGAATAAATACAAAACCTACATTGTAGGAGAAATGGCTTCCTCTCGTGGTATATCAGTTCTTCGACTTCCCCCTTATCATTGTGAACTTAATCCCATAGAATTAATATGGGCTCAGGTAAAGGGGGAAGTTGGAAAAAAATACTACTTTTAAAATAAACGATGTTGTGAAATTGTTTGAGAGTGCTGTAAGTCATGTTAGTAAGGAAAATTGGACAAACTGTATCGAGCATGTTATCAAAGTAGAGGCAAATAGGTGGAAAATTGACAATATTTGTGATGATTTAATCGACCCTATTATTATTAATGTCAACAACGATTCTTCCTCTTCCGAGTCGGATATAGAATAAAATGTAAGTAATAAATGTATTCCAATAATTATTTCTTTTCATTTTTTATTATATTATAATTTAAAACGTATTTTTTTCCCAAAATACACACCACTGCATTTCGTTATTGCTTATCTGCTAATCCTTTAACAATGAAGAAACCCTAAACTTTGCTACAACTGGAACAAATACGGGGTCGATCTCCCTGGTTTTTAGAATTACGGAAGAAATGTAATTTAAAGTAAGAGATTTATCAAACATTTCATGGTGCTCCCTGTAAAGGTTTTGCATACTTAATTAGGGTTTATTACTCCTCGTACTTTTTATATATACTATAAGTTGACCACATAGAAGCCTACGTCGTCAAAATATCTATATAAACTTAGGCAGTAAGGCAGCACTGATGGCGATGGCAGGGTACGACTTCGTCTCAAAGGCAATATGGAACTGTCATCAACGTCTGAAAAATCTGACGAAAACCAAAAGGGTGACACTGCTGTAAGTTCCAGGGCATAGAGGGGTTGCTGGTAATGAGGGAGCGGACAAGTAGGCCAATAAAGGTGCTGAAAGTCCCTTCGTTTACCCAGAACCAACGTGTGGGGTGGTTTCTGCCATGCACTTAGAAATGTTCACCAGTGGGTGGAAAAAGAACACTGCAAGCGCTGGGAAGAAACAGAGGGAAATATTCAGTCTAAGAGATTGATGCAATAGCATCAGAGCTTAACAGAAGGAAATTGAGAAGAGTGAGCGGTTTTACTACTGGTCACTGGCAATTCAGAAGTCATCTGAATAAGATGGAAATACCAGTCTCTTATGCAGGAAATGTGGTGAGGATGAAGAAGCCGCACAAGATTTAGTATTTAGATGCCCGGCACTTGATGTCAGGCGATATAAATCCCTTTTAGGAGCAGCCTTGAACTGGAATACCTACCAGAAGCATGTAGAAGGGCCAAAATCACCTTCATCCCAAAAGCAGGGAAACGGGACACTACGCACCCCAAATCCCAGCCTCACATCGTTTGTTCTCAAAACGGTGGAAAAAGCTGTAGACAACTACATTAGAACAGAAATCTTGGAACAGGTGCCATTGCACCCCCGTCAACATGCGTACCAAGCGGGAAAGTTCACGGAAACCGCTTTAACACAATTGACTGACGAAATCCAAGACGCTCTGAATAAAAGAGAGACCGTGGTACGTGCCTTTCTAGACATAGAAGAGGCCTTTGACAATACGCCACATGAGGCAGTCAAAAGAGCACTGATTGAGAAAGGAGTAGATAGAACGACTTCCATCTGGATGTCGCAACTACTATTTACAAGAATCGCAGAAATGGAGGCAAATGGAGGCTATCTTCATTAATGTGACCAGAGGCTGTCCACAGGGGGGAGTTGCATCCCCACTTATGTGGAGTCTCACTGTGGAAAGTCTACTCTGTCAATTGACTAGGGAAGGCATACCATGTCAAGGGTATTCCGACGACTTGGTTATCCTGGCAAAAGGGAAGTATGAAAATGTCCTCTGTGATATTGTTCAATATCTGGTTTTGGAGGTATCATGACAGATGATACAAGATTTGTACCACTAAGGATTTGTGATTGTAATCACATCCGCTTATGTAGATATCGAGAAAATTAATAATATTTCTGGATTTCGATTGATTCGATAGCTTATATAATAAAGCTTTATTTTTTCGATTAAAATGATCACATAATTTACCGTTATGTATGGTGTTCATTGTGTGATTACTGTTTTTCACAACGTTTATTTTGTTTAACTACGTAATGGATTGTCAGAAATAGATAACGTTAAAAGGGAAAAGTCAACATGATTAGATAAAATAATCGATTTTGTACTTTTCATGATTAATAATGATAATGCAAATTACATACATGCTGTTTAGTCGTGGACTATATTCGTTAATTTAACACTTTGTAGCTGTTTTCTTTTGAATAAATGATGAAATAAATAGAATTATAATTAAATTAGATAGGTCATCCAATAAAACGCAAAGTCAAAACCACAGACTTTTATTCAATTAATGTACAATTATTGAAACTAGTTTCGGTCTAGATCAGACCATCATCAGGCTGTAAAGAACACATAACTGGTAAGCAAGAAGTGCAAGTAGTTATCGGTAGTAGCTGATAACCATTTGCCTAACCTAACCTAACCAATTAAATTTACAATTTGACAATATCTGGAAAATTTTGGATATAAATAAGAAAAATCGACTTTTTCTGGAGACAGCATCACAACTGCTGTTTTCTTTTTTTCATTCATAACTTCTTTTTCTTCCATCTTATAAGACTGTGCTGGCCAACATGTTTTTTCGCCTTTTAACCAATTAGGACCCTTACACCAAGAAGATAGTAAAAACAGTGTTGTAGTACATCCTCTCGAAGGTAAATCTGCTGGATTTATGGTTCCTGGAACATAGTTCTAATTATCAGAATCAGTAATCTCCTCAATACAGAATCTCCTCAATACTATTCCAAACGAAAGGTTTCCAGGTTTCCTTTAATTTTATCCAAGACAATACGGTTGTAGAATCAGTCAAAAAATAAGTAGTAAGATTTTCGTAGCCGAGTGCCTCACTTACATTTTTGTATAGTCTTGCTCCAATAGTGGCTCCTGAGTAGGAGAAATTCTAGATTTAGCTTGTACTAACTGAACTTTTACATCAGAATTTGTTTCATGACGCAAAAATATATCGGTGGCATAAGCATCTTTGCTCGCATCAGTAAATACATGAAGACTAAGTTCAGAGTTTTGGGGTTTTTATTTAAAAAACCATCTAGGTATCCTAAGCGAAGAGAGGCAACTTAGTTCATGTAACTATTTTAAAAAGATTTCCCTAACATCAGTGGGTACTTCTTGGGTCCAGTTTAACTGGGATATCCAGGTTTTTTGCATAAGTAGTTTGGGACATAATAGAACAGGTGCAATAATTCCTAGAGGATCAAAAATTCGATACTGTTGATATAAATTTTTCTTCATAATTTGTTCCAGGCAAATTAAATTCCCATAATCGAAGGTCAAATTTAGCTTCTAAAAATATTTTTGTAGAATTTTCAATAAAATTTTGTAGTTCTTCTTCTGTATCTACACTAGTGACGGAATTATCAACATAAAATGAATCCAGTTTTAATATTGTATCTTTTGAGATATCTTTTCTTTCTTGAGACAACACATGTTTTAAATGGTGCTTTATAATTGCGTTAAATAGAAACGGACTACTCGTTATACCAAAAACGACTCTGGAATGACGATAAGTAATAACGTTTCCGTCTTCATCAAACCAAAACTACTTCGAATTGTTACTAAAAATATTATGATTTTATTTTAAAATCCCGGAAGTAACGACTTATTTCAGTAGGTACTTGGTCATTGAAATTGAAAAATATTTCTACTTGTTTAGAAAGTATAAAACATTTTTAATCAGGCTTGACCATTTTCTAATGACATTGGATTACATTTCAATAGAAAACGTGATGGCGATCGACCAAGTCGATACTAAAGACCGTCGCTGTCGTTTTGCAAATTAAAGGGTAAGAAACTATTCGAAGAAGGGTTTCGAAAATATTGTGTCATCATCAGTACTCCAGAGCAGGATGCAGAATCATTCTTTTACTATTTATTATTTTACCTATGTACCTAGTGAATACAAGATTCTAAGATATAGTCGTAAAAGCGCCATCCTACTAATAAATCAAAGGTAACTGCTAATCTCAAACAACGAAGTCGATGGTCGATAAAGATTTTTTTTGTTGTCCTTATATATTGTCCTTAGATTTTTTTGGAAATAGATGCATAAGAACAAGTTTTTCACCTTTTGCTATAAGTATCACACTCTTCTATTTGAACTTGTAACAAACCGTAATTTTTATTATATTCAGACAGTTTTTCTTTATTCGGCTGTTTACCCGTTCTATCGATTTTGTGTAAAACATAATAACGGTTACGATTTTCCTTGATTACCCAGATAAATCATTTCCATTTATATTAAATTTAAATTCTTTTTTAAAACGGTACACTTAATCCATACCCGTTTGCTGATGTAAAAATAAAAAACAGTTTAATCTACAACAAGCACAATAGAGAGTGCTACATTCTAGATAAAATTTTATTTACTGGGTAAAAACTCGGTTGCACTGTAGATACTACCAAACAAATAACAAATAAAGCCAAAGAAAATTGAATTTTTGTTACGGTGCTAATGTAAAAGAAATTATCCTAAATAAACTTTAATCAACATTGTTTTTTAGTTTATTAGTTTTTTAAATTTTAAATTATATTGGTTTATGGGCGTTTTTGTTTACATCTTTTTTAATTTAATACACAGAATAATGTAGGGGGCTCAGGCTTCTTTTTTTAATAAATTGTCATCACCTACTTTCAACTATTTCAATTAAACTGTTGGTTTAATTGAAAAATGTATACTAAGTGACAAAAATCCGAACACCCAGTTTAAATAATTTTATTTTTATAAAATTTTGTATAAGTACTTAGTGAAGCATAATAAGTAAATGATAAAAATTTTAAAATGATTGCATTGCTTTAAAGCCCTTTTACCTTTAATAATGTGTGGATGCAACCCGATGTGTTATGCATTCTCCAACGCGCCTAGGCATGCTTCTGATCAGGTGGTCAATGTCCTCCTGTGGTATCTCATTCCAGGCAAACCATCAACTCCTCTCGAAGTTCTTCTAGAGTCTGAGGAGGACGTTGCAAATTGAGCAATCTCCTACCCATCCTATCCCACACGTGCTCAATTGGGGATAAGTCGGTGGCCAAGGTAACAATGTGACATTATTATGTTAAAAAAAGTGTATTGTGACTGTCGGGCATTATCTTGTTGAAAAGTTGGATTTGCCAGGGTGTCAAGATAGGGTAAAAGATGGGGTTCTAAAACTTCTTGGATATAACGCTGCGCGTTCATGTTACCTCTGATGAAGATTAAAGGTGATCTCGAACCATAAGCTATAGCACCCCAAACCCTAACTCCAACAGTTTGATGAACATGCCTTTCAACAAAAAACCGTGGATTTCTCCTTTCACCATGTCGTCTTCTAACCCTCGCTCGACCATCGTGCATGCCTAAACAAAATCGACACTCGTCACTAAAGACAATACTGTTCTATTCCTGATCCCAGAGTGACCGTTTTCTGCACCACTCAAGGCGATTACGTCGGCATATCGACGTAATGTAGCAACTCAGTTGCTACTCACCTAGTTTTTAGTTTTTAATATTTAAACTGATCATTATTTTCTTCATTTAATGCTTTCCTTTTTTCAATGACACAATTTTGATACATTTTGATAAATTTTGCTATGTGCAAGCATGGTAGAAGTTGTTATTTTTCAATTACAACTATAGTTATTAAGCCTGATGATGGCCTATTGATAGGCCGAAACTAGTTGCTGTTTTTTAACAAATCAAATTTTGTGACATTGATTTTGATATTTTTCTTCGTTTTTCAATATTATTTTGAACAATCTAAGAATAAGCTTAAAATGAAGGTGTTACAATGAAATCTTGAAGGTGTAAATATTAAAAAGTTTGCCCAGGGGTTGGAAATAAAGTACTTATGACACGAACAAATACAATTAATCAAAGAACTTTGCATGTGATTGTTTCGTTAATCTTCAAAATTTCACTGTTCGTTTCAGAGATGTTTACAAACAAATGTGATTTATTTTATATTTTATCTGATAACATAAATTTCTAATGAAGTTCGCTTCACTTTTTTTCACAATTCAAATAAAAACCCACATCGATTCTATTTTAACAAATATTTCCTAAAATTAAAATGTATTTTAAGAAATATTATATTCCCATGTTTGGCAAAACCAAACTAATTACAGTATGTGCCGAACAATAGCAATTTTTTCTTCTTAGTAAGAGTTATTTTCACGGTAAAAGGCTATTTTCCTAATTATTTGGCGCCGTGTAAGAATCGCACCATTCCTTCTTAGGCAGGAAAAGCCGATGGCTATCAAATCCAGGGATGGACACCAGAGGTTTTTGTTTAAGATTCTAAGGCTGCATTTGCAATCCGCCTGCCAGAGTAAGAATTACACCACCCTCTCCCATCTTTGAAAATAAACGAGAAGTATTTAAAAGTACATTTTTTAAAGTGATGGAAAAATATTTCATTGTTATTCAAATAAAACTTCAAGGGATGACGTTAACAGCCAGGCGCACCAACAGGCGTAGGTTGTCGATGTCAAATTCTTGAGGAGCGATCCAAAAATCTTCCAGTTTTCTAGTTTTTCTTAATTTTTCTGTTAAATGTTTAGCATACAAATCAATTAGATTCTATTGATCACAAATTGTAGTTGCTGTAAAATTATAAAATGAAAAGATGCAAACACTAATCTGAAAGGATTTATGCATTTAAAAAATGTATCTAAAACTATATTAGTTTCAGCACATTAGTTATTATTGCAGAGCAAATATTGTCCAGCTCTTGATTCCAGCTTGGATTAGCTTGATTGATGTTAAGGAGTTGTTATTGCATTTTGTATTATTTGTAAAAGAAAATTAGGTACTTTTCACATGAACTATGTAAATCTGCTATATATAAACTCCAGGTGATGATGTCCTGACCTCCAAATTTACTGGTGGGGCCAATTTGGCTAGTATTTCTTATAGTTCGGGTGATTTTTAAGAGCAGATATAATTTTTTTCCATCACTTTAAAAAATATACTTAGAAGAATGCACTTTTTGATGCACAAATGCAGTTTCGAGGGTCATCGCAAATAAAGACAGTCATCTAATTCTAATAATCTAACGAAATTAATCCAAAAAACCCTTTTTGGGCATATTTCTTGGGTTTGTGCCAAATTTCCTGGACCACAGATGAATCCAATAATTGCGCCATAATTTTTAACAGGGCTTCAAATTTCATATTTATGATTTTATGTACTCTAACATCAGAAAAATTAATTATTAATTCTCTTAAAAGATGATTCCTTTGATGTATCGCTGCTGTTAGTAAAACTTTATGCTAATATTGCTGTCGATTTTTTGCATTTTTCTTCTTGCAACCTCATTTTTCTTTCACGGTGCTTAAAAAAGGCGGCTTGATAAACGTTACATGTTAGAAAAATACGAGAGTGTGATCGACTTAAAAAGGAGGATATATCTTTTGAACTTTCAAGTCGGACCGACATCATAAATTTACTAGAATGTGAAAAGGCCACTTAATGCAATCTTTTAGATCTCGATGAATTAATGTGGGGTACTTTTATCATATATGTAGTATATTCCCTTTTTTGGATTTTATTTCATCCAGTAAATTGCATAAATAACCTTCATAAAATTTTATTTCAAAACAATAACGAATCTAAATGTTTTCATTTTGGTTAGGGTTATTAATATTCTGTTGTTGGTTAAATTTTAGCTCCTCGTACGATAGTCAATTTTATTGTTTTTTAATAAATCTTTCTAACAACAATACTAACTAGTTTAACAAGCAGTTGAATTAAATTCTCTTACGTTACATACGTATCGTCACCAATTAAGCCCAGAAATTGGTATAAGGAGAATAATAAATCTTAATGGAGACGAGTCGACAGAATTGTTAGTAGAGTTATCATGTTAGCACTGAACTAAAATTTATATAATCACTTATTTAAAATATATTATTATTATTATTATCAAAAGACTTATAGAATCTGACGATGCTATTCCTATAGCGAAACGGCCGTTATTACATTAGTATTTTACGATTAAATAGTGAAAGTTAATTCAACCTTTTAGTTGTTTATTGTTCTGAGCAAAATGTTGTTGTTGTTTGGAACTGCAACATCGACTAGCAGCACTAAATTAGCTGTTTTATCCAATGTCGGGTCGATTATTCGTCACCTGTCTATCTGTGATAATGGACCTATCGTAGTAGATGATGATTTTAAGGGTTTTTTTAAAGATTTCCGAAATTTCTGCCTCAATTGGACGTCCAGAGCTACCAGTAAATAATTATTGATTTAACAGAAGCATATTTCTTATTTATTCATCACTTAAACGACTCTAAATATTCCTGGTCTAGCAGCAAATAATGGACTAGTTTAGTAGGATCATATTAATCAAAATGATAGCAATATATATTTAGGATAAGATACCTACTTACTTATATTGGTATTCATTTTGCAATTAATTTTTCTCATTTCGTAAAATTTAGCAATAAATAATTAGTAAGTTTTAAAAGTAGCGCCAACTAATAACCAATAATGAAGTGTGTTTAAAAGTCAACGTTGTCACATTTTAGCTACGTTCGTTTCAAGTATTCTCAAAGAACTGGCGACACAAAACACCGTGTTCTGTGACTAACTGATTGTACCAGTTGACAAGATATATGACAGGAGAGAAAATCGTGTTTATCTGTAATAAACAAACAAGGCCTCTATTCTTGACGGTGATAGAATAGAACAGCCAATAGAAAGTGGGCGTGGTTCTATTGAAAATGCCAAAACGGTATTCTTGAAATTCGTTCTCTCACTGTACCGATAGAAGGGTTGCTCCCCGAGAGAACAATTACTTCTATTGGTCATTTTTGAAAGAACCGCTATAACACCAAGAGAAGGAGTTAGGGATTTTTATTTTCGAACCAAAAATAGTATAGAAGTAATTTCTTTCATAAACCAAACACAACCAAACAACAAATTAAACTAACGAAAATGACAGAATATTTTGTTTAGTGTTTTACTCCTTAATTGATAAAGTGTCAACCAGAGAACAAAAATATCGATTTGTTTATCTCTTTTTAATGACAACAAATAAGAGAGAGAGATAAGTTTCTCGGTTAATATTAAAGCATATCGACAACATCGCAAATTTTCTACCAATCTTATTGAAACACGTCACTTACCACTTATGACGTATGTAACCATTAAATTTAAACTTCAAAAGCCGATTATGGCTAGAGGATTAATTTTATAAAAATTTTATTTGTACAGTTGAACCACTAAAAACCTATTTTATAAGATGCACATATAAAAAAAATCACTAAACTAGTCCATTATGTTAGAAAACAAGATGTAACTTCGGAATATAAATCTACCGACGATGAAATTTTACAATAATTCATAATATTTGGTGAGTTGCTGTGTAATTAAGTAAAATTATTCAATTATGTTTTACACCGACGTAAAATAAAAAAAATTCTAATAAAAGATCCTTTCATGTCCTTTCAATACAGCACAAATTATCAAGAACGTCAGAAGTATCGAAAGTTAATTAAATGTTTCGACAGTATGCTGCAGCGGAAGTCTCCGACAGTTTTAAAGTAAAAAAAAGCTTGAATGGAAAATGAGAAATCCAAAATATGTTTTATTTAGGTAACCACATTGATATTTGCTGGTAATTTCAAGTCTATTAAGCGATAAAATGCCGAAAGTGACAGGACTCAACATCCACAAAGGTGGATAGGAAGAAGGGGACCAGTGGAATGGCCTGATAGATCACCTGATCTAAGCCCATTAGACTTTTTTTTATGGGATTATTTAAAAAATAAAGTCTACTTAAACAGATCTGGAAATATCCCTCAACTACAAGACAAGAAATACAGAGCATAACACTCGCTATGCTACAGAATGTTAGAGACGAAAGTAATGCCCGGTTCAGTCATTGTCTAACGGTCAATGGAGAATAATTTGAACATTTATTGTAAATTTTCGTTTGTTTGTTTGTTTTTGGAAGTGTATCACATTAATTGCATAACTACATAATTCCATAATTCCATTTAATTTGTTTATTACATTCAGTGACATATTAAAATCAAATCAAATTGAAATAAAAAATCGACCTGTTTCGGGAATTTCTAATTTTATTGTTCTTTCAACCAATAATGAAAGTATGCGTTACTTTATGGACGCACTGTATAATAAACTGAAGTTATAGTTAGAAATCTGCAGGTTCTAAACTACGTTCTAGTTCAATTTGTACTAACAGATATAATCTTCCTAAAATTGAATTTAAAAAATATGGGGGAGAAATTGAAAATTGGATCTTTGTTTTGGAACCAGTGTGGAAAAATTCCCGAGGATAAAAAATTAATTATTTGGTTCAATCTATTATTCCTAACTCTAAGGCTAGAAAAATTATTGATAGTTTCCCAACGAGTGAAGAAAACTACCCAAAAGTTAAAGTCTGTATTCTAATTTTCTTATACAAAATATCTAGGTATATATAATTTCCGCAAAAACCAGTTTGAAACACCCTTTTACCAAATAGTATAATTATTAAAAAGATGGCCATTTGCATTAGAACTTGAAAACAAGAGTTTTTCCAACAATACAAACATTACTAAAATAATTTGAAGCTGAAAGCAAACTAAAAGCAATTATAGTTGCATAAGAAGTATATGCATTAGAATTAGAAGAGCGACAAATACTAGGGCTTAGTTTTCATTCCTCGATAAAGTTGTAGTCGTAGTTACTTCCAACTAAACTATTGTTCTATCACACATCCACTAACTTCAAATCCCTAGTCTAATAGACTAATCACAAGAAGGCTTAATATTATACGGGGTTCATACAAGGAAAAAAAGAAAGGGACCTACTGAATATTCAGGCTATTTTTATACCTACAGTTTAAAACTACGTATGGAATAAAAATAATTCTTTAAAAAACGCTAGGATTTTTATTTTCAATTCTATACTATTTTAAATAAAATATTAATATACAGGAAAAGTCAAGCACAACCAGTGACCTTTTTTTTACATGGAACACCCTGCATCATATTTTTTATAGTTCTTAGATAAACTAAATTTAACGACCCATTTAATAAATACAGGGTGAAATGTTATCATTTTATTCAGGAGTATTACACCCATTTTGTTGTATGATATTAAAATCAATTACCTTTACTCTTAAGATAACCCCACAAAAAATCCATCGGTGTTAGGACCTGAAGATTTGTCTGTCTACTACTTTAGCTGTCATCTGAATCTTGCATTTTGAATCTTTGTACTCCTCTCGTATCTGTAGTATGTTATGTAACTAATTGAGGTTTAATAATAGCATATTGTGTCACAAGTGGGCATTAGCATAAAGTCCTTCTAGGCGACTAAAATGTTAGTATTTTGATATCGAATTCCTACAATTCTAGTTTAGGAGATAACAGCGTATAAAAAGAAAAAAAAACGACAAAAACAATTTGCTATAAACAGAATTTACTGATACCATGAAACGTATATTTAAAATATTATTTTTGTACGCAACTTTCTGAAATTTAAAAAATATCCACTTCAATTCAATTGAGCAGTGTATATTATATCAATAACTTAATGTATTTGTGGTATATTTACGTTATGGAATAATATAAAGACTCAATAAAAGCAAACAGTATAATAGTGGAAAACTTCCAAGATTTATCTGCTCATTTACACTCAATTGCTGACCGCGGAAGTTTTGTTGCAAAACTTATTTGTTTGGGGTTCTTAAATAAATTGTGTATAATAAAAAAACTAAACTTTTTTAATATTTTCCCTTGGTTTTATTAACAGCCAGCATTTTATCATAAAATATTTATTTCTAAATCTTAGTTGTTACCAAAAATGTGCATTTTCACCACTACGCACTTAGCAAGTTTTTTATTTAATTATTGAAAGATGTTTTTTTTTATTTAATTTCTAAATTTTCTGGCTACGATTAATATTTGAATATTCAACAAAAAAGTTTAAAGTTGTGGAAATACAAGCTATGTGCGATATCTAACTAATAAATAACTTCATTTAAACTTTCTAATGGAATCCTCTGTGGGTATATACCTAAATATTTATTATGTAGTTATGATCCACCTATTAATGTCTGGTTACTGAAACCGTCGGCAAACTTTTACTTTAATAATAATTAACAGTAATAATTAAAATAATTATTGAGGTTAGGTTTCATCAAAGTTCATAAACAGTTTACCGGAAAAAACTTTGTTTTATTATAAAATATGTTAATTGTTTGGTTTTTGCATACATTTGTAGCTCTAGAGAAGTCCTAGGAATGGAAAATACATATTTTCCTACGACCCCTTATGAAAACGTCACCTAACACACAGTTTTGACACTTCGAAAAATAAGAAAAGAAAAATCAATATCACATCCCAGATAGCAAGGTGACGTAAAAACAACGTTATTTTTGGGCATCGCAGATGTAACTATGTCTTTTAAATTGAAGTTTAGTTTACGTTTGAAAAACGGGTAAAATGACGTCATTTTAGACGTTATAATGACGTTAGTTTAGACCTCGTATTTGACGTTTCATTTAGAAAGGCTTGCTTAATAAAAACCACATGTACCTATCAATTTTTTTTATAAAACTTAGACTACTTCAAGATACAAAACACTATATAATCAAAATTTTTATTTTTGTTCAAATTGTATGTTTTTTTTGTTACTGGTCTGATACACTTTCTCTTAATGGAAAATTCTTCTTCCTCCAAGTCATCAGTTTATACATCTGATGTTATTTCTGCCCTTTTCAATTTTTGAAATCCTTTATCGTAATTATCTAAAATAAAACTGTAGTGCAATATTTCACATTACTTTTAAAACATTTAACGCAGCTACTTACCACTCTCATAAAAAATCCTTTCGACATTGAACAGACCCCAAGTATTTGTATTTATTTCCTCTGATTGTTTCGCAGATCTATTAAATTTCTTCTGCTCTTTATAGGGTAGCGCCAGTATACTTCTTTATTTCTTGGTGTCAACCAATTGGAACTTACCAGGGCAACTGACCCTCCCTGGCCAAGAGAAAACTGTATAACTGTAAACATGCTAAATAAAGAATAAAAAAGTTTCCCATATGAATCCGACTTAATTGTACACACTGTATATAATTAATTAAAGAAGCCTCTTTTTATGGAACACAATAATAAACTTATTGGTGCATATATTATAAAAGGTTGTTTGAAGGCTTGACATTAAAAAAAAAACTTAAAAAATTCACAAATAAACTGATCAAACGAAATTTTATATGAAAGTTTATTGGAAGGGTATTTTTTTTAACATTTTTAAACGATTTATAAATCATCAACATATTTAAAATGCAAGAAAAACTTAATCTAATAACAAAAAATATTAAGTATTAAGATCTTTTATCACCAAAAAATAACGTTCATTAAACGTCATCAGAAAAGGAACAAAATGACGTCAAAGGATGACGTTTCTGAAACGTCATTAAAAGGTGATATAAACACCAAATGACATTTAAGGTCCAAAATCACCTTAATCAGACGTCATATTGACGTTAGTCTGCTATCTGGGATACCTATGATATTTTTTAAAAAGGCACAGAACATAATGATTTAAGCAAGATTAATGAATAAAAAATATTAATTTTTATGAATATATCACTTTTGTTTGTTTAATTTGAAAAATAAATATTATCTTTCGGTAAAATGTCAAATAAATAATATAATTGTATGAGTTACATTATCTATGCAACCAAATATACACTTACCTTGGTACCTAGAAGTGCAATTTGTTTATACTATGGGTATAACAGAAACAACAAAAAATGGAGAATTACAGGTGAAGAATTGGGTAATAGAAGCCTGTGTACATATTTTGAATATGTGCTGAATTTATTCTGAATTTTTGTATAATATTATATACTAACAATACTACGGGAGTGTGTTTCACACGAAATTGATTGCGCTAGGACTACATAGGGGTGATTGGCGCATAAAACAGGAGTTACCCTGATGATGGTTCCATAATACCGAAACTAGTCGCTTCTCCATTAATAAATAGTTTGCGTTTTCTTCCCGTGTGGCTAAAACTGCCGCTATAAATGGTAGTTGGATTGTTATGAAAAATAATTGTTTTCATAATGCCTCAGATGTAAGCAGCTGCATCATCCATGTTAATTGAAAATAAATTAAATTATATTCTTTAAGAAATTATTCTGCTGTAAAAGTTATCCGGAATAATTTTCAAGATTTAACCAGCAGTATGAACAGTAACAATTATTTTTCTGCTCTACAGAAGTAGCTCTTGTACAAATATTTGCTCTCGGAATTTTACGACATCAAACAATATCGGCCCTCTTTATCTTTATAAATGTTACGTATTTAAATTTCATAATAAAAACTGCCAATATTCTTTGTTCGGATTCTTGCTTTAATCCAAATTTTGTAGAAATTCTTAGAATGCCTCTTTTTAGCGATTGTATAACTTGGAGCAATACTTGTTGGTGATTTTCTTTTAAGCAACGCTTAAATCTATTTTTTTAACAACGTATAAAATTACACTGTTAAAATTAATACTTAACTTTATGCAGGATTTATTATTTTGGTACTAGCGGTATAATATTCTAGTATTCAGCGAAAATTGTTTAATGTGACAGTTAACATAGTAATCAGGCCAATAATTCACTACTATTATTCAGTGGGGTGATTAGTTTTGGATAATTTGATATGTTAATGTTATTATTAATGTTTAGTGTAGTTCTCAGCATCCCATAGTGAAGATGGTTTCATAGTTTTAGATAATTCTTCAAAATACGCAAGGAATACATTATCCGAAAATGATTTTACGTTGTGCTTGTGTCGCTTGTATCTATCTTTAAATTTTTGCGCTAACAAATTTTGTGTGACAGCTTGAGCTTTTTCTAATATCACCGGTGGAGTGCTCATACTGTCATCATTTTCACTACTAGAAGACATTTTTGTAGGTGAAGTTGGTAAAATGTTCATTCGCATACAAAATTTGACAGTGTAAATGACATGACATTTATTTCCATAAGCTACTATGAGAAAATGAGTCTTATTTTTGAGAAATTGTATAATGTGTTGCCGACATTTAGGGGCATTACTCTTTTAATTTAAATGGAATGTCCCTAATATTAATAGTTTTTTAACGGTTTTCTATTTACTAAAAGTATGTAAATCAACCAAATAAAGTGTGATGTAGGTAGATAAAAATTTCATTGCAATTTGATTAAGAAGAATATTTAAGTTTTCGTATCTAAACGCACGTGTATGTTATGAGATTTTATTGCGCGCATGTTATTACTACATGTCACTTACAAGCGATTTTTGACGTTTACAGGATAGAATAGGTTCAATGTGAGTGGGGCGCTCAACCACCCCTTCACTGCGACCACCGTTGGGTCTATTGTGGCTCACCCCTAGGGTTATAAATCGCCATACAAGCCAATCCTCCTTGCGAAGTCAATGGTTGTCTGCGGCGAGACCTAGTCTTAGTTATATTTTTCGAGGGTTTGGAGATGAAAGCCTTCGAATGGATTAGTCCTGGGATATCATTCCAGTACATGAGGATTTTCCTCTCTATCGAGCCGGAGATAATATCTTTGGCAGTACTTTTGGTAATGCCAAAGAATGGTTTAGGTCCTATATGACGTTTACAGAAATGGGCGCAGAAAATATTTATTACAACCTTTCTGTTTATAAAAATCGTCCCTGGTGAGTTAATAAAAAAACCATGAAGACTTTTTATACTTTTTTTGAGTAATTCGACTTGAATTGTTGGATTTTAATTGATTTAAAAAATGTATACGGTGCTTTAATAATTTTTGTAATACTGGTATTTAGGAAAAATACAAAAACACGTCAATTTATGTTGGAAGGGGCAAGCATTATGGCTTATTTAAACTTACTGGAAAAGCCACCCCCTCAACAATAGCAGCATCCCTTATTTTTTTTAAATTACTTCTCATATTTTTTATGTAAAATTTGGATACTCCTCTTTGAGCACAAATTTTACTTATTTTTTACTTTCGCCTTATTTGCTTGTAATAAAATGGGTTGTACAACAGTTCAAACTCTGATATTTATTATGAAGTTACAATAAGTGTTTAAAATGAGTACCATTCTCTTCCATACAATGGTATATTCTATTTTGAAATGCCTCTCTGACATTGCTTAATACGGCTGGATTTAATTATCGACATACATTTTCTATCCTCTCTCGTAAATCATCCAGAGATTCTGGTTGGGTAGCATAAACTTTTGTTTTTAAATACCCCCATAAAAAGAAGTCTAGGGGTGTTAAATACGGTGAGTTAGGTGGCCACTCCATCATCTGTCCTCTTCTACCTATCCAACAATCGGGGAATGTTTCGTTTAAAAATTTTCGGACAGCATAGCATAGTGTGGGGGAGCTTTGTCTTTTTGAAATACCAATAAATCTTCGGAAAGGTTATCATCATTTTCTATTATTGTTGTAATACGTGGTTCAACCCCTTCCTTGAGTAACTCAAGATATTATTCACCATTTAAATTTCCGTTGATGAAGAAAGGTCCAACAATGTGGTTACCTAGGATACCACACCAAACGTTTAACTTTTGGGGATGTTGTGTATGGAATTCACGCATAATATCTACAATTATGCCTGTTTACTAAGCCATTTCATGAAAATGAGCATTCATCAGAAAAGCAAATATTGTTTAACAATTGTGGTTTGTTATTGATAAATTGCGTCATTGATTCGCAAAATTCTAGACTCGTGCTCCAACTTAAATTTTTATGGGTGGTACTTGAATTTATGTAGAACTCGGAAAACTGTAGAAGATGAAACACCGATCGCCCTACCTATTGTTGACAACGATTGGGGTTGTTGAGCCTCTAAACTGACTTGTCCTAAAATTGCAACTTGGATTGCTTCGTTATTTACGACTCCCTCTCGCTTATGCACTTTATTACAAACAGACCCTGTTGTGGTAAATTTCTCCATCAGTTGAATTATATAGTTAAATAATGTTTTAAAGTACACTATCAATAATGACTACAAATTCTAGTTGACAATGTCAAACTTTAATAAAAAGTAGAATTTTTTGTTGGTTGGATTTTTGAAGTAGAATAAATAGCACAGTTAAAAAGATTAAAGAGTTTGAACTGTTGTACAACCCATTTTATTACATGCAAATAATAGTCCAGGCGTGCTGTACCAAAAAAATAAAAAATACGGAATATCTGAGACCTGGAATATAACAGTTGGAGGTGGTAAAGGGGCTTATAACACATGAAAAAAATACATTAACTATTTCAATTATGATCATAAACTTTTTAGGGGTGAAAAAGGGATAAAAAACTGAAGTATTGCTGTTTGCGGCTAAAATTGACGTCAAAATGAAAAGTGCCCAATAGAAAAGTTGTAGATCATGTAAAATTCTAAAACTTTTCTTTTGGTAATTTTCTCACATAACCTCAATTTTTCGAGGAAAATGAAAAAAAACGATTTTTCGTTTTTAATTTTTAATTTTCTAACGGATTCGTCAATCTTTGTGAAACTTGGTGAAAACTTACCTTTTTATGCCCAAAATAACCTCGAATTTTCTTAACCGTGTAACATAATAATTTTCCGAGAAAATTGATTTTTCTGGAAAAATCTCTTTTTTCAACTGTAAAGTTTGCTCGGAAAATATTATTGGAAAAGATTTTCCTGGCGCTCATTTTTTTCGTTTTTACGTCTACTTTCACATGAAATAAAAATACACCTCTCATTTAAAAATGTGCTCAAAAATGAATAAAAAGCAAAAAATAAATTTTGCAACAGCTAAATTTGCAATAATTGTTAAATTTTTGTTATAAAATATTAAAATATGCAAAAGCCGACTCTTGAATTACATTCTACGGAAAAAATTACAAAAGAAAATGTATTTCATTATTTAGTCGGATTTTTATTTCATTTGCAATATTATTATAAACACTCAAGTCTATTAATGAAGTTAATAATCCGAGCGGGGATTTCATGGTTTTTACTATTGCTGTATGCTGATTTATTTATATTATAAGGTTTTTTATGAAATAACTCGATTTGTTGATAATTACAAGGCCCAAATACCCTTCCATCAGAACCCTATAGCCCAATTTTCATCAAAATTTCAATTTTCTTTGACTTTTTGGAATAATTTGTTTATTTTTAATATAATATTCGTTCGGTTTTAAGTAATTCGTAATTGTAATTAAAAAATTTGTTGAAAAGACAATATTTTGTTTGTTACGAATGATAGTATATTTTGTATACTGAAATGTTGCAAGGTCAAAGAGAAAACAAAAGGCCTAGGCCCCTAGGCTAGTTAGAGATGTCATGTCTACACTTTGTCACTTATGAAAGGTGGCTATAGGGTTCTGATGGGTATTTGGGCCTTGTAATTATGAACAAATCGAGTTATCTCATAAAAAACTATATAATATAAATAAATCAGCATACAACAATAGTAAAAACCATGAAATCGCCGCTCGGATTATTAACTTCATTAATAGACTTGAGTGTTTATAATAATATTGCAAATAAAAAAAAATCCGACTAAATAATGAAATACAAATTCTTTTGTAATTTTTGTATGTAATGTATTGAATGTAATGCAAGAGTCGGCTTTTGCATATTTTAATATTTTATAATAAAAATTTAACAATTATTGCAAATTTAGCTGTTGCAAAATTTATTTTTTGCTTTTTATTCATTTTTGAGCACATTTTTAAATGAGAGGTGTATTTTTATTTTTCATGTAAAAGTAGACGTAAAAACGAAAAAAATGAGCCCCAGGAAAATCTTTTCCAATAATATTTTCCGAGCAAACTTTACAGTTGAAAAAAAAGAGATTTTTCCAGAAAAATCAATTTTCTCGGAAAATTATTATGTTACACGGTTAAGAAAATTCGAGGTTATTTTGGACATAAAAAGGTAAGTTTTCACCAAGTTTCACCAAGATTGACGAATCCGTTGGAAAATTAAAAACAAAAAATCGTTTTTTTTTTCATTTTCCTCGAAAAATTGAGGTTATGTGAGAAAATTACCAAAAGAAAACCGCAAACAGCAATACTTCAGTTTTTTATCCCTTTTTCACCCTTTTTCACCCCTAAAAAGTTTATGATCATAATTGAAATAGTTAATGTATTTTTTTTCATGTGTTATAAGCCCCTTTACCACCTCCAACTGTTACATTCCAGGTATCAGAATTTCCGTCTAAAAGTACAGCACGCCTGGACTATAAGGTGAAAGTGAAAAATAAGTAAAATTTGTGCTATTAAAAGAAAAATTGTTTATCTCATAAACTAACCACTTTAACCTACAAGTATTATACATTTTTGAAATCAGCTCAAAGAGAAGTATTCAAATTGTACATCAAAAAAAGTAATTTAAAAAAAAGGATGCAGCTACTTACGTACCAATAAATATTTTATGTGGGCCAAACTCACTTCAAAAAAAAACAAATTAACGCATTTTTTGAAACGGAAGCTCACCTGTTAATAAATAAAATCCCACCAGTCGGAAAACCGGCACTTCGTAAAAGTTTCGTGAATAAAAAACGCGCGCGACACGCTCGCATAAACTCCGCAAGTTGCAGGAAAGCTGACTGTGACCGAATGAAACTGAATCAACGCTGTCGGTGAATTCTGGCTGAAAAGCTATCGGCCACATGTTGCGAGTGGCTCGCTCGTGATAAGAGATGCGCATTCCAAGTTACAAGGGGTTAATTAAGCGACCACACTGTGAACCGTATAGGTGGTCACACATATACACGCATTTTCTGAAAGGATTTCCTAAAAAAGAAAAATTTTAACGCCTATAAAAAATTACGGAATTAACACCCAGCAAGATTCGATAGATTATACACAGTAACCCAAATAGGGTATTCGAAACGAGGAAAAATATTTATGCCATTTCCTACAAATACAATTTTTTGAACCACCCTTACTTTGACATAATACTCACACTTCCAAAACCACCTGGTAAATTTAAATACGAAATATTTTCTTTTTACTTTTTACTACGGCTACAATATTTATTTTTGGATTGTTAGTGGATTTCAAAGAAAGCAGTATAAAACCCGGAATCTTCATCTGATAAGGCTGAAAATTTTATCAATTGTTTATTTCAGTAAAATAAATAAATTCACCAAATTTTATTAAAATAAAATCATTTAAACTGGGTGTTCGGATTTTTTTGTCACTTAGTATTGATTAGTGTGAGGAAGCTCAGTAGATCTGATTTTAAATGGAACACCCTGTATTTTATATCACTATCGAAAAGTATTAATATCATACTTCAAATTTTATGAAGTACTCCCTATACCTAAAGTTATCAGTTTTCTAGATATTTTTATTTTTCACTGAACGAAAAAGTAGCCACTATTGAATTAAAATATGTATTGAATCAATGTTTCTAGTGATTAAAACTCAGCCGATACGCAAAGTGATTAAAGCAATAATTCCAATGTAATTGACTGAACTCTAGGTATTGGTGCAATCACACAAAATTATTAATTTAATAACATAAGTTGATTGATGTTATCAAATACAAGTATTGATTTGTGGACGACTAAAGTTTAATTTAATTACTGAGGAGATCAACACAATATGAAAAAACATCAATAATCTGCAAACACTGATCACTGTTGTAGATCAATCCAATTATTTTGTTGATTAAATTGATCAAAGCAAGATTATCAAACTAATCACTGAATACGACTAAAATTAATCATTGTTGTAGATTAATACAATTATTTTGTTGATTAATTTAATCACAGCAAGATTATCAAACTAATCACTGAATGCGACTAAAATTAATCATTGTTGTAGATCAATACAATTATTTTGTTGATTAAATTAATCACAGCAAGATTATCAAATTATCCACTGCATACGACTAAATAATTGTCGTTGGAGTTAATGTTGATGGAATAATGGATAAATAAAATATTCTTTTTGTTACATTTTGTTTATTTTTTATTGTTTTTTAAGTATTCACAACAACAACAATCCAATTGTTTCTACGTTAAAAATATTTTCTCCTATACAATAAACAAACGGCTGAAAACTTTTCTTTTTTTCCTTTAAACATGCAACATAATTTTCCAGTTCCTGTATTGTTCGTGCCAAAAATAAAAATGATTCCTGAGAATCACTAATGGTAAATATTGTTGTGGTGTTTTTTCCGAACTTGTCCTTTTTTACTATTTTGTTTGTGGGTACCATATATCCATGTAGACACCATAACAAGGCGACGTCACAGCCATCTAAAATATAAAATATTTTATTAAATAAGTTTCAGGTTAAAGTTCAAATCCGCAACTGAAGGAAAAATAAGTATAATCTGAAAAAGTATATATGTTTTCCTCTCCAAAATACAAGAAAAATGATTTTCTGAGAAACGGTTAGAAATACTTACTTTCATTAGCTTCAGTCCATGAGTTGATCCAACAATAATTTCATATTTTTATTCTTTACGTGTTGTTCCTCCCTGAGAAACGACAACATTGCTGGAAATTCCGCTCTCCATTCTGCAAGTAGATATCCCTTGCTTTTAAAAGCTAACTCAAAATCCATTTCAATCTGCAATAATAAATTATAAATATGCTTAATGTTTAAAATTGCATTAATAACCTTTACCAAACGAAACCCAGAGGGTTGTCTATAAAAGGGCCATTCTTCCAATACAGCTGTTATTGTAGTGAACGTTTTTATTTGATGCAGCCTTAAATTGCTACATGCTTTCCATATAGTGTCAAAATATTCTGAAGACAGATGACTGTATTTTAAAGTTTCAATGCAGCTTTGGGCATCTTCCTCTGGTACTAAAAAATAATTGACTATAAAATGAAATAATAATTATGTGTCATTTATTACCAATATCTTCCTGATATCGTAGCACAGCATTTTTGCCATTCATTTAAGCTATTTTTGGTTTTATTTGACTCACTGTACATTTTAAATGTGAATTTAATTTCTTAAAATTGAAAATTTAAAGTTATAACATTTGCTTACAATAATGATAATATTTCTCTGCTCTATTATAATTAATTTATTAGCTATTAAATGACTTACCTCAAATTGCAGTAAAAATGATTATAATTATTATTATAATAGGCACTATAAAACAATACATATCAGATCACAATCCGTAAACAACTCTATATTAAGAAAGAAAGCTAAAATCTAAAATGCTGCTCGGTCTCCAAAATATGTATGGAATAACCGACGTTTTTCACGATGTTGCCAATTCATTGAATTGATTTTGCAAGTAAGAAGGATAAAAATAATTTATTATGCTTAAACGATCTTCTATTTAGCATAACCTTTTTATCTTTTTACTGGTTTTTTTTCTTTTTCGACAAAGCAATTAGGAAAACGAAACGCACAATAAGATGAACAAAAATTATAAATGTACCAATAGCCACCATAATACATTAACAGGGGTACATAGGTGTTTTTAAGTAAAGCTGACAATGACGCTTCTACACGAAGTAAAGTATTTTAAAGTCTATCACCAGAGTGATTGTTTCAATGAAATAAGTTATTGAATTCTAGTAAATTTACGAGGGAAATTCTATCAGAGAGATTGTTTCAATTACAAAAAGTATTGAATTTTGATATCCTCAGTAATCATTTTGATTAGCTTTGTTATTAAAATAAAGTTGTGAATATGTAGGTGAGCTATTAAAAAACAGTGTAATTATAGAATCATAGTGCTAAATCTGTTAAAATTAATTTTATAACAATTTATAATTGTAATTTTGTTACGATATAATATTTATTATTAATATTTATAAAGTAAATGAGTAAATAGGGGAAATGTTATAAGTGGAATATTTAATTTTTATACTAAATATTTTTTTAAGAGTACCTATACTCTATTTAAAAGCATTAAATTACATTAACAAGTGTAGATATGTAGGTATTTTAATTAAAGTTGAAAACGAACTAAAGTACTTTAAAGTCTATCACCAGAATGATTGTTTTAATGAAATAAGTTATTGAATTTTAGTAAATTTACGCGGGAAATTCTATCACCAGAGAGATATTAGTTGCGTTCTTTTTGACTGAGATCTCAGCTCACTTCAATTGAAGTGATCTGATATAAAGTGATGTGAGTAAGCACCAAAAAGAACGACAAACGCGCACCTACGATTTCTTGCTCCCCACCACTTTATTTCCGACTCAATTCTAACTGATACCACCGCATAGCACATTCAGCATCGGTAAAGGGGGAGGAAAAATCTCAGCTCACTTCGAAGTGATTGAATCGATGTGAGCTGAGATTAACTGAGATCTCAGTCAAAAAGAACGCACCTATTGTTTTAATTACAAAAAGTATTGAAATTTGATCTCCTCAGTAATCGTTTAGATTAGCATTGTGATTGAGATCAAGAAATAAGTTGTAACCAGGTTGCATGTCTATTGCAATTAATTTTACAATTTAAAATAAATAAATGTATATTCCATATTGTTTTATCCCCTTCAAAGTATTTATTTCCCAGGGAGGAAAAGGACATCATAAGTGCCGTACCGTACATCAATGAAAGCACTTTGTTCCTTATTATACAAATAGCATTATTTACATGCTGTTGATTTCCTTAGAGGTGTAAAATAATTATATCATCTGTAAGGTGAATAATCTGTAAATATCAACTATCAAAGTAATCATAACAATGTCACTACAGTAATTGTCATAGTACTCATTTTGATTAAATAGATCAAATATGTAATTAAAATCAATCTCTCTGGTTTGATCACACCTGATAATTAATTTTAGATTAATTTGATGATTATATTTGATAATTTTAAACATCTAAACAATACTAAAATGTAATTGAGTTTTTCTTTAAACATTGATTATTAAACAGATTATTACAATTACTAAAAGTATCACTTCAATTATAAAATAATCATATTGATTATTTGTATGGTTGATAACTGTATACTCATTTGATTGATTTCAATTATCAAAATATTAATATCAATACCAGTAAAATGTTTCTTTTAATAATAATTTTGATTAAATACATTAAATAAGTAATTAAAATCGATCTCTTTTGCTCAATCACAGCTGATAATTGATATAAGGTCCAATAATTTTTTCAGTGTTCCATCAAAGTATTGATTTGGTAGATATTTTAGCGTTTACAAATAATTATTGTGAGTCGGCTATGATTGGTTTGTCAGAAACTGACAGTTTGACATTATTGTTTATTAATTCAGTATTGTGGTACACCGTAAATTAGCAACAATTATTATTAGCAACAATATTAATTCAATTTAAATTAGAAATAATGAATTTTACTACTAATGAATTGGTAGATATGATCTGGATTTTGGGGGAATGCAATAAAAATTCATTACTCTCCGCTAGAATTTATCAAGAACGGTTTCCAGATAGGCGGCAACCTAGACAAGATACATTTGAAAAATTGAAAGATCGATTTAACCGCACTGGTTCAGTGAAATATGAAAAACATGAACGAACAAAACCGAGTGTGACAGAGGAAAACGAAATGAGTGTGTTGATGGCAGTTACAGAAAACCCACACACAAGTATAAGGAGTATTTCCCATGAACAAGAACTTAGTTACTACTCTGTTCAAAACATTCTATCTAAAAACAAGATGCACCCTTATCATATTCAAAAGCATCAAGAATTAAACAATGATGATTTTCAGAAACGATTAGTGTTTTGTGAATGGGCTTTAGAAAAAATTAATGAGCAGAGAGATTTTTTTGATTATGTCCTATTTGGTGATGAAGCTACATTCCATCGAAACGGTTCTGTTAATAGGCATAACTTTCACTACTATTCAACAAGTAATCCATACCACATAGTAACACATAGTCAAACAAGATGGTCTCTAATTGTGTGGGGAGGTATCGTCGGTAACTATGTAATAGGTCCATATTTTTTTGAAGATAACTTAAATGGTGAGATTTATTTAGATTTTATCGTAAATCAGTTACCGATATTATTAGAAAAGGTTCCACTTAATATACGTGAACAAATGTGGTTTTTACATGACGGTGCTCCTGCGCACCACAACGAATTAGTACGTGGTGAACTTAATGATCAGTTTGGAGAAAGATGGATCGGAAGGGATGGACCGGTCAGGTGGCTCCCAAGGTCACCAGATTTCAATAAAATGGACTCATTTTTTTGGGGTTACGTTAAGAACGAAGTGTATAAAATACCTCCAACAACAAGGGATGATATGAAAGATAGAATCCGAATTGCATTTCAAAATATTTCTTTACAAATACTTAATAATGTAAGCAACTCTTTCAATGACCGCTTTCCAGCATGCATAAATGTTTTAGGAGGTCATTTTGAACATCTTACTTAAGTAAGATAAGTTAAAATTACTGTTGTTTTTTATTTTTCTCTGTTGTTAATTTTTTTTCTTAATTTTCAGTCGGTTATTTTATATAAAATTTATTTGAAATAAATTGTTTTCTTTTCTGTAACGCTATTACTAAATTAATAAACAATAATGTCAAACTGTCAGTTTCTGACAAACCAATCATGGCCAACTCACAATAATTATTGGTAAACGTTAAAATATCTACCAAATCAATACTTTGATGGAAAAATATAAATATCTAGAATTTCTAGATAACTTTAGGTATAGGGAGTACTTCATAAAATTTGAAGTATGATATTAGTACTTTTCGATAGTGATATAAAATACAGGGTGTTCCATTTAAAATTACCAAGAAAATAATGTACTAGCATTTTGACTTACCCTGTATTTGATTTAACGAATATTATGAAAACGAATATGTTTTATAATTTTTAACAATTATTAAAAAACTATGGTTGCAATAGATCAATGTTCCTATACTTCTTTTTAATTATACAGGGGGTTAAACTTGATACGATTTTCAGGTAATATTGGTTATAACTTTTTAAATACCCAGTATAACATAAAAAAACTTTACATTGTTGTGATGTGGAAGTTAAGCAGATTTCAAATTTAAAATAAAATACAGGTTGTTCCATTTAAAAAAACATAAGTTTGGTATGCCACCATCTTATGGAACACCCTGTAAGATTGTAACTAATTTTAAAATGTGGAGTTTAAAGCTGCCTACAACTTTTGTTAATAACTTTTTTTTGTAAATTTTACTATAACAGATCTACTGAGCTTACTTACACTAATCAATCACCCTGTATAATTACTTTTTCAATTAAATTTTGACAATCATGTTTAAATGATTTCAAATCTTGCTCTTTTGGCGGAGTTTAATTATTTTTCTTCATCAGATTCAATTTCAGGTGAACCGACAGTTTCGTCATAGATTTCTTCATATTCATTATATCTTCATGGGCAGTGTGATGTTCTTCTACTTCTTCTGAGTCGCAATCGTCAATTATTATAACTGGCTCAACTTCCAAATTAGTACAGTTGCCCAACTCGTTACAATTACAACATAAATCTGTGCATCGTAGCCCATGTTTCCTACAACTACACTTGGCAGAAAGGCAGCCTTTCTCACAGCTGCAACAAATTGCTTTTAAAAAATTATCCGGTATTAATTTTTCGGTGGTCATACATGGCTTCATAATATCGTCGGATATTTTCCAACCCCAATCCGTTGCAATGCTGTTCTGCTGCTCCAGCTGTTGGCGGCAATTTTTCTAATTTGAAATTTGATTTTATAGTGCGATTCTGTGCCAACTGTAAAAAATATCTGTAAGATTTTACAGGACTGTAAGAAATTTGCAATTCTGAGAGCAACTGTAGCTTACAGATTATCGTAGATATTTACGAATTTTGTAAATATTTACGCCTGCCTTGGGAGCAGTCGTTAGCTTACAGATTACGTATTTTGAGGTTATGTTCATTTTAAAAATCACCCAAAATCAAAACAAACATGAATAATCAGACATAGAGATAGGTAATAAGTTAATACTTTATTAAAAATATCTCACGTTCTAAATTTATAGAAATTTTATGAGAAGAAGATTGAGGGATGAACAAAACCCATTCGAGCTTCCAACGAGGCATTTTATTCAACTTTTTCGATTGAACCAGCAATGCGTGATTAATTTAATTATAGTTTCGGTATTATTCGGCGTTACTTCAAATAACATTACATTATTATCAAAAGATTGATCTACATTTTCATATTCAAAAGTTTTTGAATGTTCGGGTTGAACTTGAATTGCTGACTCAGATTGAACTTCTATACCTTCATATCCAGTAACGTTTGCACCCATTACGGTAACTTTTCCCCAAACTGTTAATCCTCTTTCCTCTGTGGGTGTCATTTCCAAATTCAATTTTGGTCCTGATCCAGTTTTTTTTGGAATGTTCCATTATTTTCCGGCATTTAGCCAAGGTGGTATGTTTCCAATCTTTAAACCTCTAAAAATAAAATTTACAACTCTTATAAATTGGGGACATGGAACTATACATTTGTAATGGCTTACTTTCTTCCATTCCTCAACAGATAATTCTGGACTTTTATCGATTGCGTTCAATTATAAAGTTAATTCCTTTCATTTATTATGTAAATAATCCGGTTCGACAGTAGGGTTTAAGGTGTTAGTTCTGAATATTATATCATTTTCCATTAATGATAAATAAATATCATATTGTTCTTGTGTGGTATTTCGCAAACGTTTTCGTTTTTTATCTTGAATATCACTTCGAAACAAAACCATAAATTGCAATAAACAAATAAAATATAATATTTTGTGAATAGTTACCTCATTTTATTTAAAAAGAACCAAATTGCAAATAAAATATACAACGAAAATCAAAGCGCTCAACACCTTAACCTATAAATTTCCAGCTGATCAGTACGCCATCACACCAATAACATGAGTGAAGTTAGCTGTTTATATATAATTATCAACTATAAGCGCACCGCTTACAGACGTTTGTTCAGAATTGCACTTGTTATTTTGTCTGTAAGAACGCGCGTTACAGACCGTAAAATTTACAAATTTATAAGCTTACAGGTGATTGCACAGAATCGCACCATTATTGTGGCTGTTTGATATAGTAAATCATGTAACGTTACATGATATAGTTTTGTCTTGGTTTTTCTATATCATTGCACAGTTATAATGATATTAGAAGGATGTACATCCAGGATAATCCCTTAGGGCTAATAACATCTAGGCTTTAATATTGTTATTACTTCTATACTTGGTCTAGCCTTAATACTACCTAATCAACTTCAGGTACCTAGCTACAAACAAACAAAATGTAACTTCAATATGTCAATCTGACGATGCCAGCTGTCATTGAGTTTAAAGAAGCAATTTTTTAAATAAATATTGGATGTTTTGTTTAAAAATTCTATTTTTAATGTTCTTAGTAAGATGGACTTCCACAAAGTAAAGGTTACTACAATTTTATGAATATGAGTATGTTTTACAAACTGTATATTTTCTCGTTTCTCTTTATTTATTGTGAAATGTGAATTCCACTATTGGATAAATTGAGATTGGCTGAACGACTCTCGTCTATGCGAAAAGAAAAAATGTACCTATTTCAAAATATATTTCGACAAATAAAACGTGTACCAAGGAAATTCAAAGCTTTATGTTATTACTTTTTGTTTTTTTTTTTAATAAAACCTACTTCAATGAGAATAGAGTTTTACTTAGATTGATTACAAAGTTTTATATACAGTATGATGCAAATGTATGGAATAAATTCATTATTTCAGAAACAGAAAAATCATCTTAAAACACGTCAATTTTAATTTTTGAACGGACATCAACTGCTGTATTTGTTGGACATTACGTCATTAGTAATGACAAACCGAGGTCACGTGACAGCTCATTTGAAAGGTCTCTTTATTGCCTTTGCGACAATGTAATCATTTGAATATTTATTTCTACAGGGTTGAAATTTATGGTACTAACCCTTACTGTGTGAAAGTTCATCTTATTCAGAACAATAAACAACTAAAAGGTTGTATTAGCTATTTCGATAGCGAAACGGCTGTCATTGCAATTAAAGTATTTATAGAATAAAATAGTGAAAGCTAATACAACCTTTTAGTTGTTTATTGTTCTGAATATTCTACAGGGTTAACTAAAACTTGTCGGTTTATTAATACAATTATTGTTTCTTGCCACCTCACCTTTTACCTGTGCCCATATTAATTCTATAGGGTTTAATTATTGTGATAAGGTGGCAAACGTAATACCGTTATTCCTTTTTTTTCATACTGTACGGTAAAGTGGCACTTTACGGTAGACTTGTACTTTACAGTACTCTTCAATTCTCCCAATGTTGTTTGAAATAATAAGTAAATCAACATAAACTAAGCTTTTATTCTAGTTTTTGAGTATTGTACAACTTCTGTAGTCAGCAATATGTACTAATGGAGTTGTTGACGGATTTACAGTGTTTTCTGTAATCGCGGAAAACGTGTGGCTGTGAAGGAGCACTTCAACAAAAGTTTCGCCCCTTTGGATCATTCTTGCAATCTTGTTTTTGCCTTAAATCGATTGTTCTATATACTTTTCTGTAACTGAAGAACTCTTCCATCCACCGTGTTGTTTTAGAACTTTAAGGTCAGCTCCAGCATTGGCCAACAACTTTGAGGATGTCCTCCTGAAGCAATGACCTGTATACTTTTCTGGTTGGTCTAGTTTTAAGAACTCAGCTATTTTCTTAGGTGCTCCGCCAACAGTATGTATACCAGCTATTGTAACATGATATGTTAACTAAAAACGTAGTATTTTTAAATTAATTATATGGCTAACACTAACACCATCTATTGTATAGAGTTTTTAACATGTTAATTATTATAAACGATTCCTGTCAGTAATTCCAACTTTATACACGATCTTTAATGTGGCTTAGTCCAATACCTTAAACCACGATTCATTCTTTTATTGTCATTGGTGTTATACACAGGTATGTTTTTTGATTTTTATTTTTGGTAAAAGATTTTAAATATAATTTCTATAAATCTTGACAGTACCTACTATATAATCAGATGAGAATTTTCATATTAATAATTATTTCAAGTATATTTTGAGGGCAATTTAAAAGTAATAATTGTAAATTTTTTATAAAAAAATACAAAATGGCGAGTTGAGTACTTTTTTGGAATTCTAATTGTTATATTAATTTATCTTTTGTTACTACTGTATTTTCTGTCATATATCCTAATGATAAATGTAAATTTCGGAATACGCTGTTTTGTACTTTTTGTACAAAAAAATAAACGAACACGTGGCTGATGCTGACAATTTTTCACAGCATTGGAATATACAATACCAAAGACGTTACAAATTTCAAGTTAAAAGAAGTTACAAATTTCGAGTCAAAAGACGTGACAAATTTCAATTTAAAAGACACTACAAATTCCAAAGATACTACAAATTTTAAAGACATTACACTGATTGGTTCTACATTGGTGGACGGTTCATCAGACCAACCCTTCACTGGACCAGCCCTCTCCTGGATCAACCAATGGATCATATGTAAAAAAAGATAAGTCGACCAACGTAAATGCATTTATAATATTATACAGTACAGCTATCTCGTTTTTCTTTATTTCTTAAACGTAATATAAAAATCATTTTAGTATCGTCAACTGTATTAGAATAAGTTTTTGTAAAGAACTGTTTGCGGATTATTTTTTTGTAACGTATTCTCAATTTCATTCATTTAAGCACCAAGGAAATCTATTTATCTTTTGGTACATTTTCATATTTTTGGTACATTTTCATTTTTTTATCTTCATAGACAGTTTTTTTCTGACATCTTTCTGTCATCTTCCTTTTTATAGGCTCGGCGAAAAATGACAAATATGACATAAAAATCGGAATTCAACTGTTCGTTATTTCCAAAAGTTAACCCAAATTTTCGAATTTGTATTGAACTTCTACTTATTTGTAATTCTTGTTCAAGAAATCGTATTGAGGTGTGTGGATTCACCTGCAGATAAGCCAAAATATTTATCACATTGTCATCTGTCTGAGCCCCTATTATCATTACTGCACAATACAATGATGACAAGTGTGGTATCGTTGAATTTGTTTTTAAATGATGTATCCAAAATTGTAATATTATACCGGTTGTCCCATTTAAAAAAGTTATGTTGAGGTCACGTGAGCCGAAATGACAGGAAAAACGGAAGTCATTTTATAATGAATATAAGCATCAGTTTCGACTGTTTATATCTGCCAAATTTCATACATGTCATATGAACAGTTCTCGAGAAATTGGACTGTCAAAACGTCGTGGGACACCCTGTATACTACACAATTTTTATTAAAATTTTTCATTCTACCACTATTGGCCCTTAAATTAAATTTTATGTAAACATGTCTAATTTTTTCTACATTATTTATTTTACTTTTACATATATAATAAATTCTTGTTTTTAAATATACTACACAGATGCTTTTTATAAGTTGTTTCCTACGAGGACTTTCAGAAGCAGATGGTAGAGTTTCAGGAACAGGAACTGGTGAAATAGTTTCACTGCTAGTAGTTAATATCTCTTCAGCATAAGGGTCGTTAGTACTTACCTGCATAGAAAAGGTATATATTAGTGAAATATATGTTTAATTAAAAATCTGTAAATAGATTTGAGAAAAAATATAGATTTGGTCAATGCTATTAAAGCAATTTGTGGATGTAATAATTACTTACATATTTCATTCTTGCCATTTTAATTGTAGGTATAGCATTTGGTACTAGTAAAACAATTACTGAAGAAATTCTATCAAATGATTGTTCTGTAAAATGTTGTGAGCCTAAAAAGCTATTCTTGTCTGGACTCCAGTTATCTTTATCCACAATATTTAACCATTTCCGTCTAATATTTTTATCCCGTGGGAAACTGTGAATGTAATAATGTGTTAATTAATACACAAATACATTTATTGTACAACTTTGCTTTAGAATACTCCATAGACATAAAAATAATTGACATATACAGTTATGAGATTAACCAAAAAATTGTAAATTAATGATAATTAAAGTAAAATATCCTCTTTCCATTATTGATACGCCTATGTCAATTTAAGTAGATAGGTTAGGGATCAATACAAAGTATTAATTTAATTTAAACAAAAAAATATAGTTTACGTATATATAATGTATATTTATTATAATAATAGCTACTTACCAATAAATGATTAATCCAAATTTTTAACAGAAAACTAAATTTTTATAACTTGTAAACAAAGTATGAGTCATAAATGGTTATCCAATATGGCCGACTTCCGTCGCCAGATTTTAACATTGTAGATATAACACAAACTCCTTCCTTACTATTTTATGTTCTAAGGTACCGACACAATATGGATGTATTTGACATGGGCAACAAACTCTAAAGCGATTGTAATTTCTTACCCGTTTAAAACATTTCCCTTGGCGATTTATAATCAACATTTGAAACTACTTCGAAAACTTTAGACTTGAGGAACCGTTACACCGCAATCTAAAGTCAACTTTTCCAATACTTGCATCCCGTTTCTTGTGAAATATAAACAGCAGGCATATATTTAATTACCCGATGTACCCATCCTAAAGGGCTACTCTGGGGACGGTAATTAGTTGTTAATTGAATGTTTACGTTGTACTTTATCAAAGTTTTAAACGCGTTACTGTGAAAACATTTTCTCAAGGGTATAGTAAATCAAAGTTGGATGCTCTTTCAGGCATTTTATTACATCGACGACAGCGGCAGTTCAAGTTGAATAAAACGATAGATCGCCTCAATAAGAAACATTGGAAACGAACACGACAAAAAGAGGACATAAATAACTAGTCGAAATGGAAGTAGTTAAAAACAAAGAAGAAGTAATTTGACCAGAAGTGGTTAACTGAATTAAAAAGATTTTTACATCTATAGTAACACAACAAGTGTGGAAAGAGAAATATTAGGCGCGAGTAAAGTCTAGCACTTTCAAACTAGAGTAATGTATACAATTTTTCCTACGACCCCAATAATTTTTATAATTTTGTGGTTTTTGCTTCTATTTTAGAGTTTAAGATTTTTTGCCAAAATAAGTCAGCAAAACATTTTTTAATTTTATCTAAATTTAAATATCTAATAGTATTGGATATTTCCATCAACAAATAGACTAAAATATTTTGGCCGATATTAACAGGTAAATTTCTGTGAAATGGGCATTAAAAATTTGAGATTATTTGTCCGTAAATACCATGGGAATATCCATATAATCGGTTGGGGGAATTTAGAAACTGACCGTTAGCACAGGTCAGTTTCTACAACTTGTAGACTACAAGTTTTACTGTATATTTTTAACAAAATCTGCTATATCTAGAGGTGTGCTTGAAAATTCTCTGTCACTATCCATTTTTCAAATAGCTATTTATAAACAGACAACGTTTTTATAAACTAAAAATTAAATAATTACTTTTCATTAATTTCATAGTTCACTATTATTTCACAAAATAGTAGGTGGGTACATGAAAGGTACTTAAATGCAATCACTATTGCATCTATGTATAATATATTGCCTACCCTCTGACTGCTATATTTTTTAATAAGTAGATTTTATAAAATATAAGGTTTAATTTCGTTCAAAATATCTTTAAATATAATTTATATTTCAACTAAGACATTCAGACATCAACTTCGCGGTTAGTTTTGATCCTTTGTCTGTTTAAATTGCGTAAAAGCTTTATTGTACACGTACACGAAATTTTTGTTTGTTAATAATAAGTATGTAAAATAAAAAACACAGACATTAGTGTTAGGTAACAATGAAATTCGCTAAAAAGTTTACTAAGGCAACGATTTATCATCAGATTAATTTGTCTGGTGATTTATCCAAATTTAATGGTAGTAAAAATGTAATAAAGAGTTAAAATAGCTCCAGAAGCAATGTTGGCGGTTTAAGTACCTATAAGAATATCAGTAGGCGTATTATAATCTCATTCTTTTCTGTTTTTTTGTTGAGGTCTGCTTTATTTACTTCTGTTTTTTTACTTCAGTTAAATTATTCTTTTTATTTGATAATAAAAAGAATTAGGAATTGTATTCCCAACATAATTGAATGACAAATGCAAAAACAAGCCAGACAAAAGCTTATTTGTTAGAGATTATATAGTTAGTGCCAATTTACCATCATTATTTTGTATCATTAAGTTTTTCTCTTAGTAGGTAATGTATTATTAGTTTAAGTCTTATATTTTCATTTTATATTGTTTATTGCACTGATTTACAGATATTTTCTCTAAACATTCTTTGATTTTTGCTAATTTATTATTTTTTTAGTATCTTTAATTAGTAATGCTAGATATTACTTAATTTTAATAATTAATTATAATTGAAAACAATTTTATACAACATATTCTGCTGAATTTTTAATCTATAGGTTATTTTTAACTTAAATTTTTTAATTTGTTGTTAAAATAGTTGTATAGTTTTGATTATTGTATAAAAATACAGCACCAATAAATCATACAGTATGATATATAAAAATGAAATTTTCAAAAAGTAAAACAAAAATATGTTAACAAAAACATAAGAAATGTATGTACTACTCTTATTCTGTGGTGAATCTTCTTATGTACATAAAACATTGTGAAAATATAAACCAAGTATACCTACTCATACACAACATTCTTAGAATTTTTTTCTTGTGCGTGTACTTATAAATAGTTTTATTATTATTTATATATTTGTAAATATTATATATATTATATCGCCATCCCCCAACTTTTTGATACACCCTCGTATTATGTTTTTGTTTAATAATGTTCTTTTGCTATCTACCAACTTTTCGATGTACCCTCGGATGTGTACAAATGTTTAGCACGAAAAAAAGCGCCTATAAACTTTGATGATATTTGCAATACGCATTCTGTTAATCCTATGTCAAATGTTATATTGTTACATTAAAAAAGTTTACATTGTCCAAAGTGCTAGGTTAGATAGAAGTATTCTTAAATAAGTATTCTTAGATTTTTTAATTTCCGACGAAATGTTTTTAGTTTTTTCTTTCATAAGAATCATCTTCTGACAACAACAAGCACAATAACAACAAAAATAGTGAAATCGGTCCAGCCGTTCACGTGTGATTTGACATAAAATAGGGATTCATTTTTAATTGTAGAGAACACCAAGCGGAGATAACTGATCAATTGATAGTTGATCAGTAGTCGACCGGCGAGGGAGAGAGATCGAATTAAATTTAAAAAAATCATAATCAAAGAAACTTGAATAAGAATTTATCGTACTACAATTATAATATTTGATTGCCATTTTGCAACCTTATTGCTGATCTGTGGAAAAATAGGAATTGTATGAGAGTAATATGAACAGTTATGACAAAATAAAACAAAATTTTTGTAAAAAAAATAAATTTTTTAATTAGCAAATTAAAAATAAGGGTTGATCGTAGAGGGGTGAACATTTAGGGTTGTATTTATTTCAGCTGTTAAGTTTGATGATGGCCTCCATTTTTTTCTTTCTCCATCTTTAATTTATTACTGAATTTAGTTACATTGACCGAGTTTTTTGTTTGGTTTAATTCTATTACTTTAATTTTTTTTTAATTTTTAATTATTAAGAAAGTTGCAGTATATTATCATATCTTATTCACACATTGTTTATACCTAATAATAAAATATTTTCATTATCTTAAATAAAATTTCCTAAATTTAAACACAGTTACAATCAAAACGCTGACATATTATGTAACTTAGCATATTTCATATTTCAATATTCAACACGACATGCCTTTTGAAATTTATTGTACTAACCCTTACTATGTGAAAGTCCATCTTATTAAGAACAGTAAATAACTAATTGGTTGAATTAAACTTTCTCTATTTATTCAATATGTCAATATGACATTTTGGCGCATACTGTATTATCACCTCGTTAATAATTTAACCAATTTCTCCTATAGCACTCTTCAAGCATCCAAACTGTTTTCTGTTTTACATGGTCTTTAAATTGCGTTTTTGAAAGATCGATATCGTGCTCTGGACCATCTGGCATATTATTTTTGTTTTTTTCACCATTAAGAACAAATAAATACATAAATACTGTGTGAAACAATTCCCATTCGGTACTCAAGGCAATTTCCTGCAATAGTTTCTCAAAAGAGAAATCAAGATCGCATTTATATTGTTCCAAATTTTCTACGAATTGCCGATGGTAATATCTGAGCAAATCATCGAGATTATTTCTTATCACTTCTTCCCTCACACTGGTAAACAAAAAGAAAAACAAGTCAGCAGCTGGAGAGTTGTAGGAATAAAGCTGAAAATCAACAAATTTACAATCAATAACTTTTTCTGCATCGAATTTAAGCATTATGTTATTGACCCACAAGTCTGTATGACCTATTGTACTAAACGGTTCTCTAAAATCATCGCAAAATTTGGAAAATTTTAGCGATGATTTTTCCATTTTGGGTGTAAGATGTCGACATTTTTCAGATTCTCTCATTATAGCACATATACTTTCTAAGGATCCTCTTGGTATAGGAAACGAACGTGAAGGATAATTACAAGCCATGTAGGGTTTTACTTTGGTTTCGAAGATTTTAGGTTGTTTAAGTTTCAAAGTTATTGGTAGTACGTGAAATTCAGCCAACTTCTTCAAAATTAACATGGATGTGGAAAGATCGAACCCCACAAAACGATCACCAACATCATATCCTAAAACAACAAATATTTATGTTATATAAGTGATATGTTGATGAACTGATAATAAATAGTTCACATTTTATCAATAAATAACTAGCAAAAATAATGTGATAAAGCTGCGTAATAAAGTCTTCTTACAGCTACAGCTGAAGAAAACCAGAACTAAAATTACCAATTCTGAGGTAGGTTTAGGTATTGTTCGACAATAACTATTATTGTTGCACGTTGAAACACAAAAAATAATAAAAACCTTTATAAAAGTTCCTTAGAGGTATTTTTATAACTCTTGCACTCTTCAAAGAGGTAAATTTATTGTAAATTTATATGCAGAGTGTTTGAAGCAAAAATCCCCTTATAATTAGCGCTCTCGGAAGCAATTTTGCTCTATAACACTAGTAGGCGGAAAACTTAATGCTCTTTAAAGGTTCTATAAGAGAACCTACAGTACTAAAAAGTATTCTATAAAGCAAATCTAACTTTGGTAGAATTTTGCTGTATAATTAAGGTGCTTAGAACATTCTGGGAGCAAAATTAAATAACCTTTATAAAATCTTCTTATAAATTGGCTGTACGAATATTCTCATTGTAAATTAATAAGTCTGAACTGCTGTGGGAGATAAAAACACTTAACAAAAACCATTACCGAGCTAATGGTTGTCAATGCAGCAATTCCACCTTGTTCGACAACCTTGTAATATTAGTTGTGCGTTGGGCGACAATTTGTAATATGAGTTACCTGTTGATAGTGAATTTATGAAAATATTTAGTTAACTTTTTTGAAAAAATAACAATATATCAAAAGAAAAAATGTAATTTACAATAAAAAAAACATTAAGCTTAATTTCGTCTTTAATTAGTTGTAAAAGATACTTCAATAATTAACAGAATTTATAAATGTTTATCACACAAAAATTATGATAGTTAAATACCTCGGCTAGGGGTGAGTAAGTTCATTAGCTCTGACTATTGTACAATATTTGTTTCTTTAAGAAATTATAAGGGCGCCACTGAAATCTTTTTATTTTTTATGATACTACTGAAGAAAGTTGTTTTAAGCTGAGTTATTTAAATAAGTATCATAAGATGACAGAAAGCTGTCAGAAAAAACTGTCTATGAAGATAAAAAAATGATTTGAAAATGTACAAACATATAAAAGATAATAAGATTTCCTTGGTGCTGAAATTAATGAGGTAGAGAATACGTTATAACAAAATAATCCGCAAACAGTTCTTTAAAAATACTTATTCTAATACAGTTGACGATATAGATAGATATACACGGAAATAAAAGAGAAAAAATAGGGGAACAGTAAACTTGATAGATCACAATAAACTTATCTGTTACAATAGTGGACGATCCTTCGCCGCACCTTGGGGTCGCTACGGCACTGTCTAGGTGGTTCCAAATGATTATGGAAGATCACTAGTGGAGGGATGATCTGCCCCAGTTGTAGAGATAATCCAGTTAAGAATGTACATACGAGAGCTTAAAGTTTACAAGCTGTTCAAGTTTACGGAATCTCCAAATTCAAGAGATGCTTCTGGTTTACAGAATCTTCAATTAAAGAGTTGCCTCTAGTTTACAGAATCTTCAATTAAAGAGTTGCCTCTAGTTTACTGTATTATATTCCAACTTTCTGTATATGACAGTAAATCAATAGAAGAAAATGAGACTGGGAATAATTATTAAAACCTATTGAACTCGATAATGCCAACTCATTAGTACACCTCGTAGCGTAGCTACTTTGAACTTCCAATTATAATTATAGAGACCGTATTCATTATTTTATTATTAAAAATGTTTTATGATAGATGGAGCTAGCGGTACTAATTGAATTTAATATTTAGGATACCAGGTGCTTAAAATGTTAACAGGTACTGTTACAACCTCAATAAATCAACTTCCTCTTATAATTTAATATTATAAGTGAAGTTCCTAGTTGGGACAAAGTCTCCCAAAGTGTATTCAATTGTGGCGGAGTTTTCGTGAAATTCGTAGTCCAGCTGACCCACATCTGGAGCATGGACATACAAGACAGATTTTAAAAGAAGACAACCCAATAACATCTCTCTAATTGGTTATCGATATAAAGTGGGTGTACCAAATGGCCATAGGCTGTGATATTGTATGAAAGACCATTTAAATGTCTAGAGTACCAAAACTGAAATGAAAATGATTAGGTTACCGACGATTAAAAATTTGGATCTTACTCAGATTCTTGTAGAATAGAAGTGGCAGATCAAACTTCGTTTTCCATTTTTCAGCTCTTTGACACTATTTGACTACAGGATATAATTGACCGATTTAATATATTGCAAAGTGCAGTTTCTCTGTTAGTCAATTTGTAGAAGATCTCTCTAAAAAGAGATCTCAAGAGCTGCTGAATATGAGCAGACAGGACCTACGAATAATAATAGGACTACTGACTGGACACAGTCGCCTTAATGGGCATATGAAAACATTTGGACTGGCAGAGAGTGCGGACTGCAGATTCTGTCAGGCTAAGGATGAAGCAGTGGAGCATATCTTGTGTAACTGCCAAGAGCTCGAGAAAATAAGGATCAATAAATTTGGTCTGCATCAACTGCATCAAGTGGAAGAGGCGTTAAATGACCACTCACATAGAACCTAACCTAACCTAACCTAACCTAACCTAACCTAACCTAACCTAACCTAACCTAACCTAACCTAACCTAACCTAACCTAACCTAACCTAACCTAACCTAACCTAACCTAACCTAACCTAACCTAACCTCTGTTAGTCAAACATTTCGACCAAAAGGGAAATATTGCACAACGTCTCAAACCTGCACCCACCCTGGACGGTTACATTGTTTTATCAGCTATCTCCACTGGGTTCTTCCATTGACCCGTGGACATAGAGCAGACAGTCTTGGACGGTGTGGCCAAAAGCTATATAACTGCAACCAAGAATCATATTCGGTAATCCTCTCATATGAATCTAGCTTTTGTCTTAAGTGCACGATGGTCGACAACGAGTTAGAAGGATGCGTAGAGAAAGAAGAAATTTGGCATTTTCTGCTGAACGTCACGTAGCAACAACATTAGGAGTTATGATTAGGGATGCATTGAGGTCGCAGGTCTCCACTAGTTTTCTCGAGAAAAGTAAGTTTTTAAAGTTTGATAGAAGGCTGGTTTTGATACACTTCTAGGAACAGAAACATCTTATGGGATCAGCAGTAGAGCAATCTTAGAGCAGCTAAGAAAATAAATGAAGAGGGAAAAATCCAAGTCATAACACATTCTTTCAGAAATACAAAATGTCTAAGAGAGGACGTGGTGGTTCAGCGGGAGCTAAGTTTAGGATCTCCCTTGCTCTTCCTGTGCAGACAATACAGGAGCTAAAAACTTATGTCATTGCTGTACAAGGTATTAGTGGGCGGCTAAATCGTGTGCCAGCTGCAGGTTCTGGAGACATGATTGTTGCAACTGTAAAAAAGGTAAACCAGAACTAGGAAACAGGTCATGCCTGCAGTAGTAATCAGGCAAAGAAAACCATTTAGAAGAAAGGATGGTGTTTTCATTTATTTTGAGGACAATGCTGTTGTCATAGTGAAAAATAAAGGAGAAATGAAAGAATCTGCAATCACAGACCCAGTAGAAAAAAAATGTGCAGATTTATGGCCCAGGATAGCATCAAATGCAAGCAGTATTGCATGATATGTTTTTGGTAAACTGTTTGTATCAATGATCAAATACGTATAGGAATATAAATGGGTCCGTTAAAAGTTTACTTATTTCTAACAGAATTGAAATTGACAATAACTTACCTTTGACTTTTAAATTTTCTAAAACAATTACCGCATCATCATCCACAACATTCGAGTTAGTTTGTAAATTATTTCTGGCACAGTAAAATTTTGGAAAAGTATCAATAATATCCACAATTCCTTCTGCTTTTTGAAATGCCTGCAGAGTCGGTACAATAGTCTTATAGAAGTTCGTTTCTATATTAAAGGATACTTGCACATTAAAAACTATCCTCGCAAATTCATTTCTGGGGATAAGTTTCGCAACGAAATTTAATTCTTCCTGTTTTCCATCCTTATATTCGATGAAAACATCAAGTTTCAGCATTTCACTTCCATAATTTTCTCCGGGTGATGTGAGTGGAGTTATTTTTCTGTCCACAATTTTTTTTCCTTCGCCAATATGTGGAGTAAGTAGTTCTTCTAATTTTTCTATTTTTAATGCAACCATTATGTCGTCAAAAATTTAGATTATTTTTGCAAGGTACCGCACAGCAGATTCGTAACTTTTGAACTGGGAAGTTTAAAATAAATTAACAGTATTACATCAGATAAACGAACAAGATTGTTAGGTGAAGGTCACGTCTCGAAATTATCTAAATATTCGCGGATATCAGAGATAATGATCGCATGTTGGTTAAAATGGTAATTTTATATACACAGTGAGGCATATACAAGTAATTGTTTTCTTTGTAATTTTTAATAAAATTATCTCTTTAATAAAATATCAAATTTCATTTTCTGATTAAATTCTTTACTAGTTTACAATTATTTTATTTATACTAAGTGACATAAAAATCCAGCAGTTTACATGATTTTATTTTTATAAAATTTTATATAAGTAAGGATAATAACAAACTCTTCGTTTTAACAAAACTTCCAATAATTATTTAAAAACTGCTTTTTTAAAAGACTCAATGACAGCCGTTTCGCTAGACAACTAGCATCGTCAGATTGACATATTGAAGTTACTATATTTATTTTTGTAGCTAGGTACCTGATGTTTATTAGGTAGTTATAAGGCTAGACCAAGTATGGAAGTAATAAGACATAACAATATTAAAGCCTAGATGTTATTAGCCCTAAGGGATTATCCTGGATGTATTTCCCTCTAAGATCAGTATAACTGTGCAATGATATAGAAAAACCAGGAAAAAACTATATCATGCTGATCTTTACAATAACTTAATATTAATATATTTGTGTTACAATTACGTCTTATCTATGTATAAAATGAAGACTCAATCAAAGCAAACACTTTAAAAGTGGAGAACTTCCCAGATTTATTTGTTCATTAACAACTTTAAATTGTGGATCTGCTAGATGTCTTTTTATTTCAAGTTCTTCAAGGAAATCTAAATTTTGTTTTTTATTACAAATGTGTAGTATTTGGATGTCATTGGTGTGGAAGAGTGAGGTTGGATGTTCAAGTAGGTGTTTTGCATAATTTGACTTATCTGGTTGTTTTAATCTATATGCTCTTAAATGTTCGTTAAATCTTACTTCAAAATTTCTTTGTGTTTGACCTATATATACATCATTACACTTTGGACAATTAATTTTGTAAACACCAGATTTATTTAATTTAGGTAATTTTGTTTTTACATTTAACAATTTTGTACCAACATTATTTTGTGTTTTAAATGATATTATTGCTGATGTTGCCGAAGATATTATTTTTGAAATTTTATTGGAAATACTTCCACAATATGTAATATTTTTATAACTTTTAATTTCTTTAGTTTGTTTAGGAAATATTAGTTGTAGTGCCACTTTCTGTTCTTTTTTATTTATTAATGTATTTATCAAATGAATTGGGTAACCATTAGATGTAGCTATTTGTTTTATGATATAAATTTCTTTATCAAAGTTAATTTTGTCCATTGGAATTGAAAATGCCCTATGTATCATAGAATTATAAGCTGCTAATTTAGGTGTTATAGGATGATTTGAATTATACGGTATGGTTACATCTGTTTGTGTTGGTTTTCTGTATATTGAATAATTTAGTAAATTATTAACTTTTTCAATTTTTAAATCTAGAAAATTAATTGAATTATTTTCTTCAACTTCTAAAGTAAAATTAATTTTAGGATGCAAGGTATTAATATAATTAAAAAATATATCTAATTGTCGTTCGCTACCTACAAATCCTGCTAACACATCATCAACATATCTATACCAAAATACAATATTGTTTTTATAACTAGAATTAAAGATTTTGTTTTTTAAATTATCCATAAAAATATTTGCTAAAATTGGAGAAATGGGACTTCCCATTGGAAGACCCTCATTTTGAATATATACTTTGTTATCAAAAGTAAAATAATTTTGACTAATGCATACATTAAATAAGTCAATTATATCTGATATTATTCCTGGATGGATATTTCTTTCATCTAATATCTTTTTAACTAGAACTATACATTCTTTAGGAGGAATTTTAGAGAACATATTAATTACATCAAATGATACTAATTTAGTATTATTTTGTAATTTACATTTATTTAATTTATTTATTAAATCTAATGAATTTTGTAACACAAATATATTAAGTTATTGTAAAGATCAGCATGATATAGTTTTTTCCTGGTTTTTCTATATCATTGCACAGTTATAATGATCTTAGAGGGAAATACATCCAGGATAATCCCTTAGGGCTAATAACATCTAGGCTTTAATATTGTTATGTCTTATTACTTCCATACTTGGTCTAGCCTTATAACTACCTAATAAACATCAGGTACCTAGCTACAAAAATAAATATAGTAACTTGAATATGTCAATCTGACGATGCTAGTTGTCTAGCGAAACGGCGGTCATTGAGTCTTTTAAAAAAGCAGTTTTTAAATAAATATTGGAAGTTTTGTTAAAACGAAGAGTTTGTTATTATCCTTAATAAGATGGACTTTCAAAAAGTAAGGGTTAGTACAATCAATTTTATATAAGTACTTACTGAAGCATAAGTCATTGATAAATATTTCTAAATGATTGCATTGCTTTAAAGCCCTTTTATTTTTAATAATGTGTGGATGCATGCTTCTGATCAGGTGGTCAATGTCCTCCTGTGGTATCTCATTCCAGGCAACCATCAACTCCTCTCGAAGTTCTTATAGAGTCTGAGGAGGACGTTGCAAATTGAGCAATCTCCTATGCTTCATATCTCACACGTGCTCAATTGTCGGTGTTCTGGAGTTAAAGGGAAGACCCAGTGTGATGAAACCCAGTGTATGAAAACAGTCCAAAACGTCTTATTCGTCGGTAAACACTTCGCATGCCAATAGGTCTTCCGTGTTCTGCAAACCATTCATTTGCAATTGACCTGGTAGTGGAGAAACGGTCTCCTAAGGCCAATAATCTTGGGTGGCGATCTTCACGGTCTGTTGTTCTACGGGGGCGTCCAGAACCCCTTGCTCTTTGCGTACGGCCTTTTCGAAGCCATGCCTGACAACACCTAACCACGGTGTCTACACTTCTTTGCAATTTCCCGAAAAGAAAATCCAGCTTCCCGAAGTCCCACTATACGACCCCTATCAAACTCACTAAATTGACGAAATCGTACAGGTCTCCGTAGCCTAGGCATCATAACCAATCGTAAAGAATGTCAAGAACTAAAATCCGCAAAATTTGGATCTTTACTACGGCTACAATATTCATTTTTGGATTGTTGGATTTTAAAAAAAAAAAGCAGTATAAAAACCGGAATCTTTAGCTGATAAGGCTGAAAATGTTATCAATTGTTTATTACAGTAAAATAAATAAATTCACCAAATTTTATTAAATTAAAATCATTTAAACTATGTCACTTAGTATAATTCAAATATTTTTATATTCGGTATTGTTAGGTTAAAATTAATTTAAACTAATTTATAATTATCTTAATGAATTCAAATATTTTTACATTTGGTATTAGCAGTTATAAAATGTATCACTACGTGCCGAGCGAAGCGAAGTTCGTAGCTCCAAATTAATTCAAACTTTACTTAAAATTTTTTTATTGTTTAAAATTAATAATATATAAAGAAAAAAGAATTTTAAAGCGAATTTTTCGAATAAATAGTGGAAGTTTAGTTTAACTGTACAGTTATTTATTGTTCTTAGTAAGATGAACTTCCAAAAAGTAGAGGTTAACACAATCAATTTCATAAAGAAAAAAGCTTTTTAAAATAGTGCGTATAACCTAGTATTAAAACGTGTCCAAGCTGAGCGCGGCATTACACACAGTGTTGCCAACGAGGATTTTCAAAAGTCGCAAAAAGGACAATTCAAAATCACTAAAAAAACCACCAAATCTGGGAGAAGGGAAAAAATGCGCCGCATATTTACTATGCTCCAAAGAAAAACTATGTATTTTTTAGTTTTACTCTTTAATATTAATTGTTTCACTTAGGTATTCAAATTATATAAGTATCTAATTTGAGGTTAGAATTATATACAACAACTGCAAAATGCACTAAACAAAATATGGAAATAACAGAACTACAGAATTTATATTTTGGATTTTTATTCTGTGCTCTGCACGTTCTTTCGACATATTTGTAGGATAAGATTATTTTAGTATGTAAATATTAGCTCTTTAACGGCCGTTTGCACCGACTTTTTTTTAAGGGACAATTAAACTAACGGACCTTTAAAGTACTCTTAACGGTTATTGTTCATTGCACCAACTTTAAGGGACCCTTAAACATCGATTAAAGCATTTGGAACTTAAGTAACCATTAAAATTAAAGGTCAATTAGTTAAATGTCCCTTAAAAAAAAGTCGGTGCAAACGGCCGTTAGTTGTTAGTTCGATTTAAATAGTTTTAATACAAAACGGTTATTTTTGTTAAGTGGACTGTCCCGTCTAAAAAATACCTTTGCTCTGTGTGCCGCCTAGATGCAAAACTGGATGTATGGGGTGTAAGGGGTGTCATAGACACGCGAACCTTTTCAGTTAGTCGTAATTGGGGAGTCGTAAGAGTAAGACGTAAGTGAGCAGTCGTATCGAGAGATTTAAAGACGTATTAAAGACGATCAAGACGTATTGAAGACGGTTAAGACGCAACGAAGACGATAAGCAAGACGGCTTTTAATATTATTCATCAAGACGGGGTGAATTATTATTTTGTATGATCACGATATGATTACTAACCGAATCATAGTAATTAAGACGATATCTAAAGTTGTACAAATCAAATCTGTAAAACATACTGACGCCACTTGAGGACTGTGTTCTGTTACAATCCCATGCAAATTTCCGTTCATCTATTTTTTAATTAAACATTGTTGATCATATTGGCATTTTTGTTCAACCGAACCCAGCAATACCTTTAGACATTAAGAAAAAACCTACATATTTAATCATTGTTTATGTGAACCGTCCTAGAACGATTTTAATATAAAATAAACTGTAACATGTCTATCGTCATGTCACCTTGCACTATTACCGACCGTAAACTATGCCGCTATTATTACCGTTAAAACCGACCCCTTTTCACTGTTAATGCTACTGTACACAAGACACCCCTTGTAGACGCTAACTATTTATCTGTTTGAACGAGGCCAACCAAAGAACGCGTCCCTCGCTTGCAATTGAATAACGAACGCATTTCTTCTGACAAATGACACGAACACGCATTGAGCTAGCCTATAAAATGCCAGCAAGACAAAACTATCTCCTTTCTGTCCCAACCGACCGACTGAAGAGTCGAAAGAAAAACGTTCCAGTATCTCGTCTTGTGAATTTCCTTTCTGGTTGTTGCAAGATACAACCCTCTAAGTTGGAGCCTGACATCTCTAAGTTGGAGTCGAGTTACAGTCAAGATACCCCTAAATTTAGAGCCCAGTTACCGCTTATGTGTAGACAGTCCTTTAAACCACTTCTGAGCTAAGAATACTAGTACATCCCGAGCAGCCAGAACCATTACAGAAACTTTCATCTCTCCACGAAGAAGCTGAAGCCGCCCTGCTAGACAGCACAGAAACTCAAAGTTAAGTCCTCTTTTTACAACTCCAGTTCATTATCAGCAAGTACTTACAGTTTCAATAAATAAACAAACAGTTTTAAAAACCGTTTCATTTATATACCTTAGACTATAAGTCTTAAGGGTGTAGCGTGGTCGGTCTTTATTTCAAGTAGCTTCTTTATTTGTTTAATTAAAGTAATTACAAGGTGTTTCTATCTTTCTCACCTTAGTTTTTGTGTAGTTTGTTTGCTTAATCGATAGCGTTCAAAAGATAGTTTTTACTTATACATCCCAATCCTTCCTATAGTGAGCATTAACTTGGAGCTAATTTAGTTACAAAACCTATTGTCAATCACCTTAGAAATCACCAGATTTCGCCCTATATTTTTCATAAAAAATCAACCAGATATTCACCAGCCACTAGTTGCCATATTTTTTCACAAAACGAAATCTCAAACCACCAGTTCTAGTGAAAAATCCAGTAAGTTGGCAACACTGCTTACACAAGCGATGCTTTGGCTAGACTATGTTAGCGTATAGTGCCGTCCACTACATTACAAGAAAATGCATAAAAAAGTTAGAATATTTATTTCAGCGAAGCACCTTGTTCTTAATAATACTGTATTTGTTCTATATATAGCTGTAAAAACGGTAAAAACTGTAATTTTTTAATGGCATGATTTTGGAGGTTTTCGTAAACTATACTTAGTTTACTGTAAATAAAATAGATAAATAAAAACTTATTTGAGGAAAAAGCCACCGTTTACAATATAAAGCGCAAAATTGGAAACTGTATCAACCGGTGCAAAAAAAGAGATATCTATTTTTTTTCCTTCTTTATTGCGAATATTTGTTCAAGGTGAACGGTGAACCGTACTGACCTTGTGTGGTTTCCCTGTTTCCCAAAGGGAAAAAACAGTTACGGTTGTCTAAGCGACATCAACTGGAATAATATATTGTAAACATCCATAGAAAGTTCTTTAAGAAAATGAAAAACATTTTAAAAAACTAAAATGTGAACAATATAAATTAAACATTCTACTGTTTGTATATTTTATAAATTTAACTTTATTACAAAAAACAACATTTTAATTTACCGTATTTTGAAATGATATTCATATCGACCTTCACCTAGAAGTATATGCATGAAATTTGGTATACAGGGGTTTTCCATACTTCTGAATTCAACTAAACTATTTTCAAATTTATAGTACTTCTAGTTATACCGGAAATTGACACCAACTTCACTATTTTAAATGGAATACTAAATTTTTTTTGGTTAGACGATTAAATTTAAGGGACACTTTATGTAAGGTATACCAGGTAGATACCTAAAATTTACAATTTTAGAAAAATTTAAGTTTTTTTGAACAAAAATGACAATGTAACTGTACTTCTTTTTTTCCCTTTAACATTTGTAAAGGAACCAACATTTTTTAAATTATTTATTATTTTATTAACGTTTGTACATACGGTCATGGTTTTTCAGGATATCTCCTGGCAAATTCGTCGTACATTCTTTTTGAAAATTTTCCACACTCGCCGTGTATTAATAAAATATTCAGATAATCTTCATTGTTAAGTTATAATCTTGCCTTTTTTAATTACTTAATCTTATTTGACAATTCGATGAATAATAATGATAGAGACTGTCAATTCATAACGAGTAAGGTTCAAAGCACTCTATTCGATATAGAGAAATAATAAGTTATTTGTATTTAGTTGTGTTTAGTATTTATTGTAACAAATTTATTAAAAATTACAAGGAAAGTATTTCATTTTATGTTCTGTAATAAACTAAAATCAACAACAATAAAGGAAGGAAATCCAAATTATAATTTTGGTACCCAAAAAAACCTACATTCCGCCCTTAGGTGCAAAACGATGTAATAATTTTTAAATTTTATCAATTAGTTTACGGTATAAGCGGAAGGGCTATAAATTTGAAAATATTTTAGTTGAATTCAGAAGTATCGAAAACCCCTTTATACCAAATTTCATCCATCTAGTATTATCCGTTCCCCATAAATTTCTAGGTGAAGGTCGATATGGGACACCCTGTATAGGCTGAATTACTTTCGAGTCCTTTCTGTCTCTAGCTGAGCTGATTCCAAAAATGTATCAAATGTTAATTCCAATTGGTACAGGGTGGACTAAAATTAGGTTTTTCTGAATATATATTATTGAACAAATTACACACTTCCATCTGTGTTCGCTATCTGTCTCCATATCCAATCATCATAAGTATTTCAATTTATTAACTGCAACAATTAAATTTAAGAGTCTTTTTCAATTACATTTTTGTTTCTTCGTAAACTTACCTATTATCTTTTATAAATACATAATAAATGATAAAATTTTGTAACGTATGGATTTTGAGACCCGGTTTCTATAGATATACTTGCCTTTAATACTTAAGAAGCTTTTAACTACATTGTGTGTATAATATAAGTCAAAACTCTAATTCAGTAAATCCCTAAAAATACATTCTATACATCTTTTTGTCGCATCACAGCTATGTATTGCCCCAAATCTATACCAATTTGTTTTTTATTATTTTTGAAGATAATTAGAAATAGAAACGAACTTTTAGTATTTAAAAAAAAATTCAGATTATTTGATAAAAGCGATTTTTATATTTTTTTTTGGTCAGAGAAGAATTATATGAAAATAAATATTTAGTTCGATATTTATCATAATACATAGTACATTTTTTATTAAATAATTTCCTATTTAATAATACAGGATGTTTAAAAAAAATAACCAAGTGGTCAATCATTGAAATACATGTGCCCAAGTCAGACCTCTCTAAAATTAATTAATAAAAGTCTCCCCAACAGTTTTATTTGACAAAATATATAAACAATAACCATATTAAAATAGAAAAAACTAATATAATAACATATTATATACCAAGTGTCTTCAAAAGATCATATCAATTAGTCGAATTTAAGAAAACGTGACTTGGTCACTTTTCGCAGTATACCCACGATATGTAAAAAAAGTCCTAAGCTTTTTTATTTTTTCCCATAACCTTAATTTTTCCTGGATAATTAACGTTCTTTAAAGAACAGATTCTAGTTGAACGTAAAAAAAATATCCCAGTATACCTATTTTAAAATACAGCTAGTGGTCCATCATTGACGGGGTCTTCAATTTATAAGGTTTCAAGCTATCAGAGCTTATTGATAGCTGTCTAACTCTAAGTATGTACATTATTATAATTATTAATAATTTTGTATGTATAGATAAAATTGCTATATCGTGCACTGTGTAGATACGAAGTATATACACTCCTGTTTATAAATAGAATTGTTGAATTATGTATACAGATAAGAGAGTGGTAATAGAAAAATTAAATTAAAAAATAAATATTTAATAACATAACCTGTAATAACCCCAGAGAGCTATTTGAAGATAAATTTGTTTACTCAATTGTTTCAATTAACATCACTGAAATAATATTTATCAACGGAGTAATAACTTCATGTAAAAAAAATGTATTCAGGTGTTGTGTCACGATTAATTTAATTAACGTATAAATTAATAAGTTTACTACATCTTCTTTTTATTAGTTTAGCTTCTAAACAATTTATATGAATAAAATAATCTTGATACGAAAAGTATTTCAAAAGCCTTTTATTATAGTTACTTTATTGCAATTTATGGTTACACGCTAAATTTAAATACAAAAATACTAATTGGAGTTGTTATGCAATCTGTTTTTCACCTCTGTAAAATATTTTGCCTACCAGTAGGTGCTAGGCTGGTATAAAATACTTTCAAAGTACCTCAAAAGTTATGTTATGTGTACTTTTCATAGGAGATCATAGGAGGGGAAGGTAAGGATTATATTTTAATATCGTCTGTTTAGCTAAAAATAAATTTGTTTCATACGTTACGGACATATTTAATTTTAAAAATTAAGCCATCCTCGTTTTTCGCATTCCTGACATGTCCATTGTATTCTTTCCTTAGTACTATCTGCAATCGATACGTGTGGAAATTTTCCATTATTCTTTTCATTGGGTAAGGGAACACCGCCCTTCGGACTATTAATTACAACCATGTACATAAATAAAGTATGTGCAAGTTCCTTTTCTGTGGTGACTGATAATTCTTTTAGTAATGTGTCGTAAGAAAAAATAAGATCGCAATTCAAACTTCTTAAAGTTTCTTGAAATTGTTGTTGATAATATTTTAACAAACTACTTAAATTACTCTTTAAAACGTTCAAACGCACGCTCGAAAACAGAAAGAAAAATAAATCAGCAGCTGGAGAGTCGTAGTTGTAAAGTTGAAAATCGAAAATTTTGCAGGCAACAGGCGACCCATTATCGAACTTGATCATTATATTATTGATCCAAAAATCTTGGTGACTTAACGTAGCAAACGGTTCGTTGGCATTGTCGTGAGGAACGCGATATTTCTGAGCAGATTTCTGCATTTTTGGTATTAGATGGCTACAGGCGTCTGATTCTCGCATGATCATGTAGATGAGCTGCATAAACTTTTCGATTGGAGGACGCGGTGGTGGAGGGTACATACATAACATGTTTGACTTAATTTTTTCTTCGAATGTTGTTGGATCTTTTTGCTTCAAGGCGATTGGTATGGCGTGGAATTGGGCTAATTGTTTCAAAATTAATCTACTTGTTGGAAGATCAAATCCTTCATTTCGGCTGAGATTTTTGTATCCTAAAACAAACACACACAATTTTTATTATAGTTTATTTGTTTGGAGTTGGCAGCTAAGAATTGCCATTAAATCGTACAATGTTGTAAACAAGACCCTAAATCAGTAGCGCACGTACAGTCGGCTTTAGAATAGCATATACATGTTAAATGTGAATTTCCTTTACCTACCGAAGTTATAAAAACACCCTGCTTCTACAAGATAGGAGTGGCAATTTTTAAAACGCCTACAATTACTTACTTCACTAAGGAATTAAAAATAATAATAAGAAAAAACACTTGGAAAAGGTGGTGGCGTTACCAGTTCTGTGGTGTTGTTTTTAAAAAAAGAAATAGATATCAGATTTAAACAAAAACTGACAAAAACATTTATAAGATCAATGCTTTTTATTTTTTAATATATTAAACTTATTGGCTTATGTTAAGGGGGTGTTTAAGGGATTTAAAAAATCATTAAAAATAAACGAATAAACTAGTTGTAAAGTTGGTACTACTGTTTGAACTACGAATAAAGAATAGAAAGGAAGGAACGTTGTCATATTTTAATCTAGCCTACGGAAGTCGGCCATATTGAAGAACCAAATATGACTCATTAGAATAGTGACATTTGACATTTTTTCATGCTGTTTTATATATTATTTTCTGATTTAAGTAGTTAACCCAGCTCTTGGGAATTACTTTTAATCTGTAGGGTTCTATTTATCTGAATTATTAAAAATTAACAAAATATTTTAATGACAACCACATTGTTATCATAGACGTTTCTTTATTTTTTGTATAGACCAACTAAGTCAACTATTTATAATTAACTACTTAGAAGTTTTTAATCTAAATTTATATTCCTACAACCTTATGACAATATATATTACTGTACAGATAATTACAAGCGGAAAACAGTTATTTTTTTAACAATTAATACGAGGCATGAGTATATAATACCTTGTGTGTGACACCACTGGTAACCGGAAACTTCAAGTCCGCCATATGCAAGAACCAACGCGGACATCACATACTTAAAAACAATATACCGAGTAAAGTCCTACTGCGCATTTTACTGCACATGGAATAAAAGCAGATAGACAACGCGACCAGTTTGTTTTTTAGTGTAGATCAAAATAATCTGTGTAACACTCTTGCCTGTGTCAGCCAATGATAATTGAGCAAACTTGTTCTGGGGTTTGCTTGCTTTAACCTCAAACAAAGTAGTAATTTTGACAATTTATCTAGGTTCAGGACCGGCTTATGCAATTGTGATCATTGACCATCGTGCTTATATGATTATAGCAGCTTATAGTGATTTTGAACTTATTGCGAAAATTCTGTTTGTGTTATGTTTTAATTTTAGTGACAGAGATTAGGTACGATAATGAGTTGTTTAGTGAAACAGTGTAAGAGTACTAAAAGTTATTTTAGGACCATATATATTTCCTTCCGATAGTTTAGTGAAGATTTGTTATGAGAGTGAGATATTCATAAGGAAGTTTATGTTCATCACTGATAATAAACTACCATCTGTTGATTTGCTCCCAAACCTTATTATTAACGTGGCAGGAAGAATAAAGCCTAACTTAGGAAGAAATATATTTTCTAAACACGAAGAACATTCATTTATTTTAATTAAGCAGATTTTAAGCTGTTATTGTAAAATTAGATTAAATAATTTGGCAAAGCAGTTTACAGCTTTAGGACAAACTGATTTAATTAGGAAACAGCTTAGCAAATTAATTCTTTTTCGGCACCAGTAGAAATTAACAAGAACTAGTTAAGATTAAAAATGGAAATAGAAAAAATGTTCATTATACTTTTTAATTATATAGCTGTTCTATGTAAAAATTAATTAATAATTACGTACGCAAGTTGCATTTATTATAGTTGGTATACTTGTCATTAGTTGTCAACTTGATATTACATTATGGTTACTTCAATAGTTGGTCTAGTCTTGACACTATTTAATAAATCAAAACAAAATGTAACTTTAATATGTCAATCTGACGATGATTTTGATTGAAACAGCTGTCATTACCTTAAAAATATTAAATGTTGTCAAGTTTAATAAACTTTTAAAAAGCAAACATGTTGATTAAGTTACCTATTCCGTTTTTATTAACAATTTTTCTAACACTCATTAATTAATTAACTGGTAGTAAAATCATATATTATTTTATCCTGTATTTGGATTGGGATTTAATTCTTTTGGGTCTTAATTTAAATTATTTAAAAACACTAAACACAACCCTTCCTTTAATTGTACTTTTTTATTTAGAATAATATATAATTCCTATTTTTAACAAACACTTAATTAATTTTACTTAATTAATTTTATACTAGATGTAATTAAATTTTGTGGTTCCCTATTATTTTCCTCTTTAATTAATAAATATTTTTCGCTATTTTTTGGAATTAAAAATTTAAACATAAAAATTTTAATTTGTATTCTTCTGGGCCAAACCGGTACTTAAAGGTAGTCTAATATGGCGGCGCCCTATATTCCGGCTGTCGGACCTCTCTCTTGGGCGGTATATTGTTTTTAAGTATGTGGCGGACATCGTCAAATCGTATTATACTCCTTCCTTTTTTTTTTTATTCGTAGCGTTTGAAACGCGTAATAGCCACGCGGTAAACTTTATCTTATTTTTGTTATAACTCCGTGAAAAATAAACCGATTCAAAAAAATCAAAGTTTATAATAATCTTCGGGTTTCATACAACAACTTATAAAGTTTTTAGCGAGGTGGGTCAAGTCAAAATCGTTTAAAAACGCTAAACAAATTAGTCCTGAAAAATGTTCAACAAAATTTAACTTTATTAACAATTTAAATGTTGTAAAAGTAAAAAACCTTTTATGAGGTTGTAGTATTAGTCTTTGTTTTGCACGCGACTCGTGTTTTGTTTTATAACTTTTTCTAGAAGCAAGATAGATAAAAATTGTTTTAGATACAAGTTTCTATATTAAATAGGGAACAATTTGAGTTTGGGTGGACATCTCCATCTTCATTTACAAAAAAGTTCTGATTATTTAAGCAATTAAATTGTTAATAACAATTAGGGGCCCCATTTTACAGATGTTCACCCTCGAAATTCAGATTCAAGGGATCAAAATACGTTAAATAATCTTGGATGGAACCGCAGATATGCATCGGCCACGACAATCTCGAGTGGCGCCCGGACTATCTTCCTTTTTTCCGCCAGTAACTCTACATAGAATGGTATTTGAGAAGATTACTTTTTTAAACCATTCTGTACAAAAACCGCTTTAATTAATAATTAATCGATATCTTTTCATTAAATCTATTTTTGCTGTTAGAATCAATTTTTAATTATAAAAAGTAACGATTCGATCAACAATGACAGATTTAAATTCAAATTGTGTGTATTTTATGTTGCCTACCTATGATACATTGTTTTTTAAGAGAAAATACTCATAATCTTTTGATCTTGCAATAACTTTAACAAATAATATCTTCTCAAGGTTACGGTTACGGCTACACTAAGCAGGATAAGTAAATGGGAGGTGTAAAGAAATTCAGTGGTATTATAGAGAAGAGGGCAACTGAGGTAAGGGAAACGAAAGAGTCTAGAAAATAATCTTGTAAAATCTTACAGTACGAATGGTGTTTAAGAAGATTATTTTTTGAACCATTCTGAACAAAAACCACTTTATTTAATAATTTATCGTTATCTTTTCATTAATTTTCACTATTTCACTATATAAAGACGTAATCAATGCCGTTACCCCTCCTATTGATTTGACCTGTACACTAGATAGTATTGACAGTTGTCAATTGTCGTGAGCACCGTAAAAACACAGTTATAATTTGAATTTTGTTTCTCCTAATAATAATTAATCTTATTGTGTGTGCTTTAAATAAAATATATCATAATAACACCACATTATAATAGATACATATCCAACGTTACCTGTTATATTTAAATTTTCCAATAATAGCACTGCGTCATTATCAACTTTATCAGACCCATTTTGTAAGTTATTTCTAGCGCCATAAAATTGAGGAAAACAATCAATCACCTTTGTAACCCCTTCACTCCTTTGAAATTCTTGTAAAGTTGGTATAATGGTATTGTAAAATTCTTTTTCCATATTAAAGGAAACTTCTGCATTAAAAATGACATTTCTAGCAAACTCACTTTCTGGAAGAAGTTTAGCGACCAAATTTAACTCTTCTTGTTTTTCATCTTCTGCTTTAAACGTAATTTCCAATTTTAACATTTCACTTCCAAAATTTTCACCCGGTGCTGTTAGTCGAGTAATCTTTCTTTCCACTATTGTTTTTCCATTTCCTATATATGGATGTAATAATTCATGCAATTTTCTTATTTCAGGAAGATTCATTTTAGACGCAAGTATTAAACTTAATGTACCTCTATTCTTTTCATTGATTTTTTGGTTACTAACATAAATAAATTAAATTTCCTTATTATACCAATGACATTATTACTTAAAGGTCAACGTTTTTAATTTAATACCTACAAGTAGTGATTACATGGATTACAATTTATTTTATATGGAAACAATGTATGAATCCAAACTGAATGTTATGAATGGTATTTGATTATTAATTTAATTTTAAATTAATAAAAAATTTAAACAGTGTACCACCCTGTGCACAACATGAACAGTGCTGTAACATGCTTGCATTTAGAATTTCCTGTTTTGCAGCTGTAATAAAATAACTGTAAGTTCATGTGCATAATGAAAGTCCATGCAAAATATATGGCCAGCTTTTACAAATTCTAATAAACTTTGAATAGTGATGAGTGTATAATCCATAGTTTACCAAAACAAAACAAAATAAGTAGGTATTAAGGATTTACAATATACAAACGTACCTTTCCTGCAACTTAAGTAGATATCAGAAACAAATAAAAACACGACCTCAGATCTAAAACTAAACATTCAATCGAACGCTTGTACTTTTCATAAATAGCAAAAACAGCAAAATACAACCAGTTAAATATCAAAGGGCTTATACGGCAGTTGATTTGTTTTACTCTTTTTTTAGATTTTAGACAATGGTTTTACTCATGATACAAATATACAAGGTATGATATCTAGCGGTTCAAAACTCGTCCGATCTGCGCATGTGACGTCATTGGTGGTATTCTATAGCGCGTTTCAATGTTAATATATAGGAATTTGATATTTATTTGGTTAATTTATTGTTTCAAACTTTCATTTGTTTGTTATTTAACATTATTTATCAAAACAAAATTCAAATCATACATGTATGGCTTAAAATTGAAAATAAATAAATTGAGAATTGTTAAATTATATTTAATTAAAGGGAACGATGGTAGACGTAGACTAGGTAAAATAATTAAGTAATTAGACAAGGTATAATTATATATAAAAATATAGATCTATTGTTTTTTAGATTGATAGTAAATTCCAAATAAATTGTAGGTCTTATCAACGTAATCAACACCATCAGAAACATCCACTCTACAAAAACAAAATACCTATTTTATTTATCCATAATACAATCATTCTATCATACAACTTAAAATATGATTTAATAATATTATGATACTGTGTTAACTTACTCTTTAAAAGCAGTTTCCATTAACTTTTTTCCCTATTGTTAATGTGTTCTTCCCTACGAGATGCACTTTTTTCTTTATTAAGATATTGAGGTTTGCTTTGTAAAGGTAAGTTTTTTGACGGAATAGCTCCCTTTTTTAGGGGTTGGTAGTTTTTTGGAGTGTATCCAAGCAACTCAAGTTTAAAGTTTCGTTCGTAAGTGAAATGTTTTGAGCAAATACGGGCATTTTTTACGTTGAAATTGTTAACCAGCTTACATAAATATTTCCATTTTGCACTTTCTTGTCTTTTGTTAAGCTAAAGAACTTTATATCACTCGAAAAATGTTTAGTGTTATTGTCAATACCACACCCGTATACACCACAACGCATTTTAATTAATTTATTTTATATTTTCCAGGAGAAATTTAAAATTAAAACCTGTAAACAATGGCGTCTGATCTCCAGTGACGTCACTAACCACGCCCCAAACATGCGCGATATCTTATCTTGTATATTTGTATCATGGGTTTTACTCATTGCTAAGATGACATTGAGATTTCAGAGCGCCATCTATGGAATTCTACTTTTCTCAATTACTTTTTTAATTATATCATAGAATATTATTGTAATTCGTTTTCTTTCTTAATATTATAGTTATAATGTTTGACTTGCACCATATTTTTTCTAGTTTTTCTAGTGAATTATATTTAATCACTAAACATAAACATTTTTCCTTAGACATCAGTTTATTTTCTGCCATGATTGCATTTTAGTTTTGATCGTTCTGCTGATATGAACCTTCCCAGCGAGCACAAACATCCCTGGGAGGTTTTGAGATGTTTTGAAAATGTTGGCATGTGGATGTTTCCTCGAGACGAAATATGCACGTCCCAAAGAGGTCTCAGGAGGATATCGGACGTATTGTTTATGTTTTCCTGTGGCATTTCTCTGTATGCATACTGAGAGGTACTGACGAGGTCAAAAATATGTTACCGTGGGGATGTTCATTCGAGAGGTTTATATATATTTCGTTATTTTGACACAAAACGTTATCCAATATTCGAATTTACCGCGCGTGAGGCTTAAAAACACGCGTTGAGGGTGTGGTTTACGGTTTACGTGACAGTGACACGGTGTAATTTGTGTTCTCTGCGTTGTGATTGTGAGGTGAAATCTGGGTGCTGATTCTAAGTCACAATTTCGACTCGAAATAATTTCGACCGTCATGGCGGAGTCGAAATGCGACTGTGCGCACCTAGCGAAGGTATTGCAAAGTGAGCATATGACGTCATGAAAACGCGACAAGTCGAAATTAATTTCGACTAGACCATTTAGGTCGAAATAAGAATTTCGACTCGAAATTATGACATTTAGCAATTACATTAAATCTGTTTTGTGAGGTTACTCGTCAGTTTAATTAGTATCAGTATGATATATACATTTTTTAGTGGTGTTAATTTGTGAATATATCAATTATATCGAGCATTTAGCTTTATCTGTACATTAATTAGGTTCTATTATAAATAATGGTTGCATTATTTGAACAAGTAGTAATCTGATAGCGGAGTTGGAATGGAAGAAAACCGGAATTATACGGGACACTCAAAATAAGTACATTCTACATTGTATGATAGCCAGTTTGGGCAATATGTATTCTATTTCAACTAAACTAGTATACACTAGTACACAACAGCAGCTCCCTGGTTGATCCTGCCATTAGTCATAGTATCGTGATGTTTTTCCTGTGCTAACAGTGCTGAATAACTATTTGTTTTATTTTATTAATAAATTTTATCAAACAATATTTCTTTTGCACAGAAATTTGACTTTTAATAAAAAATAGTCTCAAATCAACAAAGTCTATCTTTTATTAAGATTTTTCTTAATACTTAAAACTCTCACCTAATGCTAGGTATAATATCTAAATATGTACCCTAGCATCCACATAAATAAATAAACAGGTTTTGATTCAAATAGGTAGGCTTATAAGCCCAACATTTACTTAGATGTAGTTGGTTCAATATATAAATTAAGTTTATATAACATACCTACCTAATTTATGTCTGCATCAGGTAAAAAATTAAAAGAGCATAGCATATGTCATGTTTTATTAAAAAATTTTTTCATAGAAAACCTAAAAGTATCCTAGGGTTAACCTAGACATTATTTTAAAAAAATTTTGAGAATGCTGTTTGTTTCTTGCTTCTCCTGAGTTAATGTACAGCTTTGAATTTATGGATTCCCTTTCCATGTTCAGAGTATTGGGAAAAAATGCAGTTTATAGTGAATCGTCATAAAAAATAAAAATTATTTTTTTCTTAAGTAAACAAGCCTTCCAAACACAAAAATGAAAAAAAATCCCGACGGTCTCATGATATTTACCCCCCACCCCAAAAAAATATTTTTCTATATTTGCGTAATAAAACCACTAATTAAAAATTATATGTTTCTTCTACAAAAAATATGAATATAATTAATTAACAAAAAACCACCATCATTTTCTTCAATATTAGAAGAAAGCTTCAATTCTGCAGGATCATATAAATCACGAGCGAGCATCAAAAAAATCACCAATGGATCTTGCTTTATCTCTTTACATTTTTTTAAAAACATATAGCGAGCTAGATAACCCCCAAGAAACTCTTGTTTTCTGTGGGAATAAGGTCCTGCCGCCTTAGCATGTCGCCTGAAACAAAAACAATTTTAGAAAAATCCTCTTCCCGACCAACTGACACAGATCAAAGAATATGCATTCATGCTTCTCAGCTTAATATCGCTTGTTCTACTTATAATTAGAAAATAGCGTACCATGAACTCTCTATGGAATTTGTGCAAACTTCTGTCTCAGGATCCTTAAAATGCAAGGAATGGTTCACTTGCAAATGTTGATATTTCTTATTATCTTTTAGATTAGAATATCCTTTCCAACAATAAGAATATATCAAAGTGCCATCCTCAATAAAATTTTCAATACAGTCCATAAGTGTTTCTTGGGTTCTATCTGCCACTACCACCATAAAAACTCTTCCTGTACCTCGTTCATATCCTCCGAAAACCCAGGAACCATCTACATGATGTCCTCGATGTCCAAATTAATGAAATCCATTTTCAGAAGAAAACCAACAAAACAATATAAAACCACTTTATACTCTACCAAAAATTGGAAATATTCAAAAAACGTTAAATTGGAAATGTTCAAAAAACGTCAACTCACCTATCAGCCAATAGAAAACATCTGCACCACCGACGTCGGCCAATAACAAACGCCTACGTCATCCCAAGATGGTTGTTCGTTGTTATTATTGTTTTGTATATCATACAAATGAAAATTTTAAAAGTGATTAATTTCATTAAAATAAGTGACCGCCAAGTTTTTTTTTTTATTTTTAAACTTCCTGAGACATATACTTCCATACAAACTAAAAATTTTAGTAATACGCGGATTCACTATAAACTGCACTTTTACCGAGTATTGTAAGTTTTGTCAAATCTTTCTGCCATTGATGAAACTGATATTTGTCACCCAACTAAAAAATATAAAATAAAAATAAAGGGAATATGAAAGCTTAAGTTTGTAAATTTATGAAAATTAAAAAGATGGTGCTTAAAGAGATCACCAATAATATTTAAACTTCTTTTTGAAACTGTTGTCAATAAAAATAAATAATATAATAACCTCTATCTCTTTGCTTTAACAATAAATTCAAAATTAAGAAATTGATGTGAAAACTTACATAATAATAATATTGATCTTCCAGAGAATCATTATTGTAGTAAAATAGGGGCATACATTTATGCCAGATCACAAAGTGTTCCAAATTGGCTGACTACTAGTGCTGGCTTATCACTAATTTTTGTTGTTTTTTGTTAATATAATTTTTAAAGGATGCCCCTTGCTGTTTGTCTTAAGGTTTCTTTATGGAACTAGCTTTCCTTTTAACTTTATTTTTCAAACCAATACATACCTACCTAAAATGTTAACAATATTATTATACCTTTAAGCAGGTAATGGCAATATATTACAAATCTATTAAAAAATATTGCTTTATACATGTAAAATAGCTGTAGGTACTTACTTGCTGCCATTTTTGGCTTGTTCTTCTTGCCCTATTCATCCTGTTTAACAGGATGCTTAAGATTTCCCACACGGCTTTTCTCTCCCAGAATATTGTTTATAAAATCCAGATGCTCTTATATAAAATCCAACATCATTTCCTTTTGCTGAAAGGACACACCATCACCTTCGTCTTTCAAATAATTCATTTTGATTATTAAAATAATAAATAAATTTAAACAACCCGAACAAAACAAACTAATTTAACCTTAATACAACTCTACAAACAGCTGATCAAAATATAAAAATGTGTGCCAATCATATATTTGTGCGATGCCAATGACATAAATTAATTTTCCCCAGATATTACCAAAAGTCGAAATGACTTGGAATCGCTAAAGATTTCGACTGTCATGGCGGACAATTTCGAGTCGAAATTATTTCGAGTCGAAATTTTCACTTAGAATCAGAGCCCTGAACAAAGAAAAGAAAAGAACAAATAAGACTATAATATACTATTAATTTGTTAGCCAAAAATTTTAAGAAAATTTGTGGTGTGAAATAATAGAGTTAATAATAATAAAAATAGAAGCAGATTGGACATTCATATTGAGACAAATCTCCTGATACGAGTAAGTATTACATGAATTATCATCATATTATAACCTCAAAAGCATGCATGCCGGGCTCGAAATAAATAGGTTTGTAAAACTCATAGAGCCAATTTCCCAGATATGCTACTTGCAAAAAATCATCTTTTCCATTATATATTTTCGTTTGAATCATTGCAGATGTGGTCCATAAGAAATCGTTCGTGACAAAAAAGGACTTCGAATTCTATGTTAAGGAATGGTTTCGGCATAGTAAGCAGAGGAGAGAGAAGACAAAAGAAAAGGAAAATAAATAAGCTCAGACTGATGTTTATTATAATAGTATAGTAGTAGAATTTTTATTTTATTTCGTTTTTATTTCATGAATTTGTTTATTTCTTTTTGTACCTGTTTTATTTATTCCACATGTGTATTTTTTCCTTTATATTATTTATCTTATGTTAATGTTGCTTGATTTGTGTTTTAAGAGTTTGTGATTTATTTATTTTGTACATGTTCGATTTTATATTAAAATGTTTTTTTCATCCTTTGTATTTTGATTCCAAACATCTGAAGAAAAATTAGAAAAAAATATTTCCAACAAAATGTCTGAATAAACAACAAAAGGCTTCACAAAGTGATCTTTATGAAAGTTTTATTTAAAGCAATTCAATGTACGCAAAACGCTTTGAAAATGTTCTGTTGTGTCTATCAAAAGGCTATCAAAAAAACTTAGGAGGAGTTCTTTTTGTGACATCCCAGGGATATCCTGAAAATCGCCGCCTGCGGCGGACATTGGCTGTTCTATAAACGTACCTACTATTCATGTGTGAACGAAACATCGCAGTGGATGTTAAATCTCTCGAAATGTCGTACTTTCAACATCTCTGAGATGTTTTTGTGCTCGCTGGGTTATGTGGTTTTTTAATTGGATTTTTAATTTTTTAAGTCACACTGGTCCTAAATGACTGGAAAAATTTCTCCCATATAAAAAATAAAAAAGAAAAATATACATTTTCTAAAACAATTTGATCTCCTTCCTGAGATATGGCCATTTTTAATACGTGTATTACTTATTATTTCCTTTGTCGAAGGCGTTACTTGTGGGTTATTATTCATTAGTTATCAAGTAATCATGTTTAAACATCCATCTTAAATATTTTAATATCACAATAAATATTGACTATTTAAAGATCAATATAATATGAATAGTAAACAACTAAACCTTTGAAGGAAACTATTTGTTCGAAAAATACGTTTTTAAATTCAGTTACACTTGTTTTGCTAAAAACTAGCATCGTCACTATCGTCAGATTTATATATTGAAGTTACATTTTGTTTATTTGTAGCTAGATACCTGATGTTGATTAGGTAGTAACATTGTATAAAAAAAGAAAAAGTCTATCAGTCATACGGACTAATAATTTAAACTTTTTTGTAATTTTGCTTCAAACGTATAGATTGCGTATTTTGACGTTCAGATGGCGCTGAATGAAATAATTCACTTCGAATTAGAAAAGATGTCTGTTTATTTTGAGTACTTATGTTACTAAACGCTAGATGTAACTGATAACACTTCGTACTTGCGAGTCTATTTTCCAAATAAATATACCTGCAAAATAATGTTTTTCAAGGTCATTTGTAATAAAACTAACTATTATCATTGAGTAAAAAGTAGTACTAGTACTAGTAATAGTACTACTTTATTACTCAATGCTATTATAATGAAAGAATTTTAGGATTGTAATTTGCTTGCATTATGCTTGTATTTATTGGTATTTATCAAGTTCTTCTTGTGGTAGTTACGTGGATCATGGATTTTTTATAACTCTTGAGTTTTGGATAATTTGCGTTTGGTGCACAATTACAAAAAAGTATTTAATTATTAGTCCGTATGGTTGATTTCTTTGATTTCTTTTTTTAGACAATGAAACCTAGCTACAAACAAATCAAATGTAACTTAAATTTAAAAACGTATTTTTTGAAGAAATAGTGGAAGTTTCAATTAAAGGTTTATTAGTTGTTCTTAATAAGATGGATTTTCACACAGTAAGGGTTAGTACATTAAATTTCATTAAATACCTAGCCATTATTAAAAAGAATTGAAACATTTTATCTATATACTATTCGTTTCTGTTTTATTATTGATAATTCCAATTGTGTGCATGAAGATGAGTAGCCAAATAATAATCAACAAACAAACAAACAAAATAAACTGTCAAATAAAACGAAGCAATAACAAATTTTGCTTTATCATTAATTAATCGTAAATAGGTATAAAGTCAACCAATTATTCAAATGATGTGAACCAATTAAAGGGTGTAATTAAAAACAATTGATTAATTGATGTTGAATTATATGAATAATCACGTAAACATAGATTTACTGGAGATCAGGGTATATAAATGACCTTGTTTAAAAGTTTGAAGGAGTAAAGAAGATGTAAAGATACAAGGGGTAATTTTTATATATCCGGACTAGGCAATTTCTAATAAAATATAGTTTTTAATAAATTTTTTAAGCACCCAAGCCTGTTAAAAAACAAAGTACCAATATTATTTCAGTCATCTTTTAGTGCTATCATGAATTAAAGTGAATAAAATCGAATATTGAGCTGTACAATTATCTACAAAACTACAAAAAAAAACGGATTGTCAGAAACCACGATGAAATTTATTGTACTAACCCTTACTGTGTTGAAAGTCCATCTTATTACGAACAATAAACAATTTTAGCGAAACAGCTGTAATTGCATTGATGGGGGTGGCTCATTTAGTCCATGAATGTAGTCCTGTAATCCTGAAACTTTAAATGGTTGCCTTTTTAAGTTTACTCGAATTGCAGGCTGCTGTCGATGTTTTTTCACGCTATGGGTTGTTAGTTGACGAGGACATCTTGTTTTCATAGAAGAGTTTGAACGAGTCAGTGAATTTAATTAAAATGTTTGCAAATACGTTGAATCTACAGTGGACGAGATAAAAACCGAACTTAAAAAGAGTGTACAGGCAAAAAAGATCTTCTTATACAAAGGTAAATTATGTGAAATGAAACCAAACATTTATAGATTTATATAGTATTTTATTGAAAGCTTGTTAATAATAATTATTTTGCTAATAAAATTAATTGTAAAATTTATGATCTTTGTTTCAATTTTAATTTTTTTACAGTTACCTAACTCTCAGCAATGAAATATAGAATTTATAGAATTTAAGTGCAAAATAAGTTTATTGATATATTAAGAAAATTTTAATAATTAAAAAATAATTCTGTAAACATCACAAGAAAACTACCGAAAACTACCGTAAACTCCAATGCTCCGCAGACTCTGGCATTCTGGTGACGTAGCTGTAACGTATTGGCCACCACGTTACCAGCAAAGTGAGGTAACTTAAATATGTCAATCTGACGATGCTAGTTATATAGCGAAACAGCTGTAATTGTAATTTTATACCGAATTTGTTCAATTAAACTTGGAATTTAAGTTAAATCAAGAGTTTATTACTATTCTTCTTACTATATTTTACAGACCGTGGGCTTTAATACGACTATCTATATTGGTTACCATATTAGCGGTATTTTGTTGAGGGATATTGAGCTATTCATCCTGACTAGCTTGAACAATGTTCGTCTTCGTAAAGTAGGGAGCTGAAATTTGTAGACATGTCTCATAATAGCTCTTTGTAGTGCTGATCTATTCGTTGACATGCCTTCTACCGCTCCTTGTTCTATCATGAACAGAATTAGTCTGGAAATAGTGATTTCTTTTCTGAAATAGCTATCAGCTACAAACTTTTAAGAATGACCTTCTTCAATTAGAGCTACAATTGAAATTGAAAAAAAAATGGTAAAGGATAATTGTAAACACCTGTTTCTTTCAAAAAATTTTTTATTAAAAGTTATTAATAAACAAATCCACACCAAATTGGTGATATTGAAAAATCCTGTCATATAAAAATAAGATGCAAATCTTGAATCTATTTATATATTATGTATATTATATAGTTCTAATTTAATATAAAATAGAAGTTGGTTAATAAGCTGTGCAGTTAATAAACATCACAAATTACATTTGGATGTAAATGCCAATCTAAAAATTAAGCCATCCTCTTTTCTCGCATTCTTCGCATATCCATCGCACTCTTTCTTTCGTAGTGTCTTCAACGGGGATTTCCGTTAGATTAGGACCACTTTTTATATCTTTGGGTAATGGTACACCACCTTTCGGAGCATTGATAATAATCGCGTACATGAAAACAGTATGAGCAAGTTCCCATTCCGAAGTTAATGATATCTCTTCCAATAATTTTTCATACGGAAAATCAAGGTCGCAATTTAAACTCCTCAAAGTTTCTATGAATATTTGGTGATAATACTTGATAAGATCATCCATATGATTTTTTAAAACATCCAATTTGACGCTTGAAAACAGGAAGAAAAACAAATCTGTCGCTGGCGAATCGTAGCTATAAACCTGAAAATCAACAAACTTGCAATCCACAGGAAGCTTTTCCTCGAATTTGATCATTAAATTATTAACCCAAAGATCTTTATGCCCTATGGTAGCATAAGGTTCTCTAAAATTGTCGCGAAGCGCTGCGAACTTTTCTACTGACTTTTCCATTTTCGGTATGAGGTGTCTACAGCTTTCTGATTGTCTCATAATCATATAAATCAGCTGCATCGGTCCTTCTATCGATGGACGAGGTGGAGAGGGAAACATGCAGGACATATGAGCTTTTACTTTTGCATCGAATGTCTTCGGATCTTTTAATTTTAACGCTATGGGAACTGCATGAAACTGCGCTAAATGTTTTAAAATTAGCTTAGCGGCTGGAAAGTCAAATCCTTCATTTCGAGGCACGTTTTCATAACCTAAAACATATAAAGGGTTTGTATTAATCAACAATGCCAACTAAAAAGAATAAAACATTTGTTGCTTTAAATTAAATACACTGATTTGAGTCGAGCATAATCATTGAAACTTTTACTTGATTGCAAATGGTAATAATCTTACTTTGCCATTGCACATAACCTCAAACTTTATGATAAACATTGTAAAAAGGTAATTTTACCAGAAAACTCAACAATTCTAGTACTATATTCCTCGTTTGCGTTATATGGTGCTTGGCACACCCTAATTCCCCTCAACGAAAAAGGGACCAATCATATGTCCTTCAACTATCTCTATCCAAACATTATGTGTATGGTCCTCTCTCATCTGGTGAGGATTTTTTTGAATTGCAGTCAATGAAATTCAAACGACAATCCGGTGTTTAAGTAAATCTTAAAAACGCCAGAATAAAAAATAAATATTAACTAATTATTATTAAAATATCGCTGCACCATTTTTTTTATTTTTAAAATATGTCTTTTTAATTTTACGTTGATTTTACTTAAATTAATTTGAAAATTCCACCATTTAAGATATTTCGCCACGAGGGTAAATGTGAAGTTAGCATCAAATAATGACAGTTGAGCTTCATGAATCTCACATTACGCACCACGTCACTTGCACTGAGTTTGTTTATACTTGGTATTTGTTCATTGTTGATTTGTTTGTGAATTTATTTTGTGATATTCCGTATACTATTTTTTATTATAAACAGAAAAATGGCATCGTTTGTGAAGGCAAATTCCAAATAATTTACCTCATGTGGATATATTTATGGTTCACGAATCATAAACGTAAACAATTCAAAAGTCAACTTTCAACCAATCTTCTATGAACGGATACGACTTCTGTTGGAATCTGTCAAAAAAGTACTGCAGCTACTTTTAATTTACGCTTGTGACGTATTTGTACGTAGTGTTGCATACATCCTGTAAATTTTTTTTATCGTTTTTTATCTGTTAAATTAGAAGAAAATAAAAAAGTAAAATATATTTTCAATATTATATTATCTCTAGTTTCAGAAAAACAAATAAAAATGCGGTCTTAAATTTTTACTTAAACACCCCATTATAATATTGACAATATCCTGCAGTTATAATTGTTACAAACCAAATTGCTTAGGCGTTTTTTACAAAATAACATTGCTATGATAGATTATTAAAGACTTTTTTTAAAATTGATGTTTAAAAAAAACACTGATATGGTTTCTGATTAGCTACTGTCCAATTAACACTGAAACGGGAAAAGTTAGTAATGCAGGTCTGCATCTTTCCTATTAAAATAATTATACATCAGATTCAGTAAGATCAGCTCAAACAAACATAAACATATACAGTGTGTAAAAGCCAAATGGAATAAATTCATTATTTCGGTTACTGTACATATTTATAAAAAATCCCGAAACACGTCAAATTTAAATTATAACTTGACATACTTTAACGTGAAAATGCAACCCCTACCTTCAACCCCCTTAGAATGACAGGTACAACCCCCAATTTTTTAAATGGGAAGTATAGGCTTGTGATATATCATTTGAAAGGTCTCTTCATTCTCCATTCAAAAATGTTATTGTTTTTAAATTTAATGCAAAAATTAACATAAAAAAAATTAATATCATGTTGTTACCGAAATTCGCTAAAATATACTCAAAACTTATTACAATATACTTAAAACTTATTTCCCGTTTAGGTCTTGATAATGAGAAAGTGAACAAAAACCATAGCAATGTGGTTTTTAGATGGTAACCATTAAAAAAAGAATGTCAAGTTATAATTTAAATTTGACGTGTTTCGGGATTTTTTATAAATATGTACAGTAACCGAAATAATGAATTTATTCCATTTGGCTTTTACACACTGTATTATAAATATATTGGTTACTAATATGTTTCTCTTGAGGAGAATGGCAAAGATGAAAAGTTTTAATGTAATATAAACGACTTTCAACAAGTTGAATTGCGTATGCTGTTTATATATATTTAATCTAATTTTTATTGATTTTATTATATTAACAAAGAAATCTGTAACTACTATTTGCATATAATCACTTAGTGTAAACAATGATTATAAACCAATTATGTATAATTGGGTTGGAAAATTCCTTTCTAGCTATAGTAAAACAAATATAAAACAATGAATAGTCTTACTTGATTTTAAATAAAGAATTTAGATTGTTCCATTATTTTAAAGTTTTTTGACTTTTGACAACCGTTATTGGTACTTTTAAGTCATTTAAATCAGACAGGGTTGAGAAAAATACTTTAACCTGATGAATTGAACTGCAAGCGCATTACTTAAAATTAAATTAAATACATGTGCATAGCATTAAATACATGTGCATAGTAAATAATGCACGAGGTGCTATAGATTTAATTTTTGTCTGTAAACCATTTACTTCTCCCGATATTACAGAAGCCCCGTCGTATGTTTGAGCCACTAATTTCGAACGCAAGTCAAATTTCTCGAATTTGGTTAATAAAAATTCAAATAAATCTTGGGCAGTACGCCCCATAATAAAATCCCATGAACCGTTCAACAGATTGATCATTTGCAACGTATCGAAAAATTACGGATAATTGTGAATGACAGCTAATGTCGGTTGTTTCATCAACTTGCCAAAAAAAACAAGGAATTTAAAATTTCGTCTTCAATTTTCTTATTTATAACAAAAGCATATGAATAGTTTTGGATGGCCCAGAAAAAACCGATCTATTATCATTATCGTGTTTTAAAAATTTTATCATATTTGCTAAGAAGAATAACTCTCTATACTATAATGAAACAAGCAAAAGTAATGTAATATTTTAGAAAAACCACCGAGATTCACTGCTCACCGAACCGAAAACTATAATAAAAAAGTGTAAAAGTCAAATGCACTGTGCACTTTTAACCCTCAACCTGTTAATCTAAAAACAGCATGTGCCAAAAGCCGGCATAACGAACGAATCTAAAAATAAACTAGACAATCGGTCAGTTTTCGTTAATTTTCGTGTCGCCTGTCGCCTATTAAATTTACGGAGAGGCCTGCTGCTCTAAACACAGTTTTTACGCGCCATGTAAAGCTAGATTCGACTGTGTCGTACAAAACAATTTTAATAAGCTAGACAAAGAAACGCGACGTCCGCAGAGAGGCCAGCCTATATCCATATACCACCTAAAGCAGAAATGAGATGGATGATATTTTTATAGCGAAACGCGGTAATTGACGGCTAATACAAATTTGGTATTTATTTAATCTGCAAATTATTGCTGAGGCACTGATTCACCTGCCTTATAGGAGAAGCCGCCACTGAAATCAATTTAAATCAAGTTGATAATGTGGTGGTGTTCCATTCTGCTGAATCTTTATTGTATTGTGTGGAACTTGAGGGTGTCCTGGATCAGGATATACATTTGTAACAGTTACTATTATGATCGACATTTGCCTTCAATGAAAAAACGGCAAATTAAATCTATATTAACATTAATAATTAATTAATGATGAAAAAAGGGCAAATTAAATCTATATTAACATTAATAATTTTATTTCTGCTCTAAATTTTATTATGTTTTGTTTACATAGTTTTCAATTGTATTAAAGCGAATTTCGCAGTAATCACATGATTTTGATTCATTTTATCTTAATTGCTGCAATAAATTTTATCGATATCAACTTCGAGTAGATAATGAACGATATACCACAAGCCTATAATACTTCTTCTTGTAAAAATTGGGGGCTGTAACTGTCATTCGAAGGAGACTGAATTTTCAATTTTTTAAATGTTAAATTTTAAGTTTTAATTTTTAACACATTGTATAACTTATCCTTTATGCTATAAATAATTATTTTGCATTCATTGCATATTAAAAGTGCAAGGTTGTTCAATTATAGGAATTATCATAACATATGAGATTCATTCAGTATTGAAATTATAACATTGCAAATATAAACAATTTATATTGTAAAACGCAAAATCAATATAAATTTGTTATAGTAAATATTATAAAATAATGGTAATTGAATGTTAAATTTAGTTTATTTTATTTGTTTATAAAACTTACCTTTCACTTTCAAATTTTCTAATAAAATAACAGCGTCCTTATCAACGACGTCACTTCCTTTCTGTAGATTATTCCTAGCTCCATAAAACTTGGGAAAAAAATCAACTACGTTTTCAACACCTTCTTTACGTTGGAATTCTTGTAGAGTAGGTACAATACTAGTGTAAAATCCTTTTTCCACATTAAACGAGACTTGTATGTTAAAAATTGTTCTTGCGAATTCACTTTCCGGAATAAGTTTGGCTACAACGTTTAATTCTTCTTCCGTACCTTTTTTATTTTTTACACGAAGATCAACTTTTAGCATTTCACTGCCAAAGTTTTCACCCGGTGCGGTAAGCCTGGTTATCTTGGTGTCCACAATTTTCTCATCTCTTCCTATATAATTGCTGATAACCTCATCTAATTTTTCAATTTTAGGCACAGCCATGATTTAACAGTTTTCAATTCGAATTGACTTGCACTGTTCGCAATCAAGTAAATAAATAATAATAATAGCGTATCTACTACAAATGTTTCTATCAAGTTTTATCCGATTGAAGGTTGCAGCCAGCTGTTGATTTAACCTTGATAGGCGTTATCTAATGAATACCGGAGCTATTAAAAAGTTTAGATCTGTTGCAAAGAATTTTATTGTATTTTAAAACATCCCAAAAACCTGAAATCTAAAAACCGTCATTCGAAAAACATAATTTCTATCTATTCCAAGATATTTCGTCTTGACTAACTGACTTGACTAAATTAAGTACCGTTTTATTATATTTAAAAAAACTATGCTCTTGGTAAATACTCTAGGGTCTTCCAGTCAGAAATATTTGCCATCCTCAGAACTAATAGAAGAACGGGACAACTCAGGAAGCTCCGTCAGCATTTGCTCAGATGGCCAGGCCGCTCTAAAGGCGATTTGTAGCTCCAGGACTAGCAAGGCACTGGTCCTGGAATGAGCAAATGCTCTAGCTCTAGACAGACTGGCCTCAAGACGAGATGTAACTCTATTATGGGTACCAGGACATAGCGGTATAGTAGGCAACGAGCGGGCAGAGACCTTCTAACCAAATCATTTCTGTTTTCCTAATCATTTCTATCTTATTTCGTAAAATGATAAAAACTTAAAAGCAAATAGATTGTTCTTAGAAAAAAAAATCTGGGCTTTTAATCTTCTTGATTCACCCTAATATAAAAAATTTCATTTGAAATGAATACAAAACCGAATTTTTAAATATCTAATAATAAATACCTATTATTTGTGTAACAGTACCTGTTAAGATTTTAAGCACCTGGTATCCTAAATATTAAATTAAATTAGTACTGCGAGCTCCATCTTTCCAAAGGAATTCTTAATAGTAAAATAATGAATACGGTCTTTATAATTATAATTGGAAGTTCAAAGTATGTAGCTACGCTACGAGGTGTACTAATGAGTTGCCATTATCGGGTTCAAGAGGTTTTAATAATTATTCCCAGTCTCATTTCTTGTATTGGTTTACTGTGATATACAGGTATGTTTTTTTTCCAATTTTATAATTCCTTTTTGTTAAAATATTTATAAAACATCGAAAGTTATATTCTATTTTATTATATCAGATGAGAATTTCAACATATTTCATTATTATTCAAAGAATCTTTTTATGGTAATTAAAAGTATTAATGATAATTTTTTATAAAAAGGCTAGTAAAAGTACATTTCTGGAATTTTGATTAGTGTGTAAGGTTGTTACATTGTTACAAAGTAAATGTAATGTAAGAATGTGTCTTTTGTAATCTATTAAAATACGTTGGCATCTAACTGTAGATTTCGGACTATGCTGATTTGTACTTTTTGTGCCAGAAAAGTAAATGTAACACGTGTTTGACACTGGTAATTTTCAGAAAGTTGGAATATAATACAGTAAACTAGAAGCATCTCTTTAATTTGAAGATTCAGTAAACTTGAACAGCTTGTAAACTTTAAGCTCTCGTATGCACGAACATTTTTAACTGGATCATCTCTACAACTTGGGCAGATCATCCCTCCACTCGTGATCTTCCATAGTCATTTGGAACCACCTAAACAGTGCCGTAGCGACCCCAAGGTGCGGCGAAGGATCGTCCACTATTGTTAACAGATAAGTTTATTGTGGTATATCAAGTTTACTGTTCCCATATTTTTTTCTCTTTTATCTCCGTTTATATCTATCTATATCGTCAACTGTATTAGAATAAGTAGTTGTAAAGAACAGTTGCGGATTATTTTTTTGTAACGTATTCTCAACTTAATTCATTTTAGCACCAAGGAAATCTATTTATCTTTTATCTGTTGGTACATTTTCATTTTTTTTTACTTCAAAGACAGTTTTTTGTCATCTTATGATACTTATTTAAATCACTCAGCTTAAAACAACTTTCTTCAGTAGTATCATAAAAAATAAAAAGATTTCAGTGGCTCCCTTATAATTTCTTAAAGGAACAAATATTGTACTATAGTCAGAGCTAATGAACTTACTCACTGTCATTAGCAAAAATTAGATTTTAGTATTGATTATTTGGTAAGGTAAGTAGAAAATTATGAACTAATTTATTTAAAAATAAAATAAAATTGCATTGTTAAAAGTATGTGTCACGTTACATAAAATGCTCCTGATTGGTCGAGTTTTTGATGACATAATCTGCTTGCTGCATTTAAACACTAGCTTTGTTCGGGGTTGCCAGTTATCGTTTTTAAACTACACCCAAACTGCAAGAAGACTGCGAACAAGGAATTCCCAACACATAATTTCTTAGAGCGCAGGATTCTGACGGTTTGAGGGCGGTTTGAAAACTGTAACTGGAGGAACCCGAACAAAGCTATTTTATAATGCAAAACGGTTTTGTTAAAGTAGACAGTAGTAACCTGCACCAAGGTGACGCAATCATGGCGGGAATATTATTCAAAAACAATTCCAACTTTTATGCTTCGGAATTAAAAAATGTAAAAACAGCAAAGTACTTTAGTGGTAACTTAAATTGTATCATAAGAAAGTTAAATGATGATGAATTTGAACAGAAAGCTAGAACTTTTATGCAGTAATCACCGCATCACAGAAGAAATAAAGAGCAGGATATAATCTGATGAAATCAAAAGGTCTTACAAGAGCATCAAATCTAGAAAACCATTGTCAGACCTATACTAAACTTATGGATGTGATAGGTGGACTATGTCAAAAGAAAAGGAAGAAAACACAAATGCATATAGAACTAGAACAAATACTGAAATCACTACGTTGTATTAAGATGGAGATGTGGTAAAAAAAATCAAAGCCCAGAGACTAAGATGGGCAGGTCATGTTCATAGACTATACAGGACGAGAGACTGGTAAATTTGATACGGGAGGAGGTTCCTAAAGGAAAAAGATCACCTGGGCGACTACATAGTGTAAGAAGTGAATATCCTCTTTGAACATAGAATGATGGACGAGGGTCAGCCAAGTCCCTTCCAGGGTTGTAGTACTACCTGATGATGATGATGCGTTGTAATAGTAAAGAAATGGCTCAGCAAATCAATATTGAACTTTCTCAATTGTTTAAATTTTAGCGGATACTTTATTGAATCAGCAAAGTAGTTAGTTTACAAAGAGCAAAAGATTTTTTTAACCACCAAATTTCGGATTCTGATGTCTTAAGTTGCCAAAAGAAGAATTCTTTTTAGTTTAGCGAGACATTTCGATTCATCGGGAATGATTTCAGCGCTTATTTGTTTACTAAGTAACTAATTCAGTTTCTTTATGGTACTAACCCTTACTGTGTGAAAGTTCATCTTATTCAGAACAATAAACAACTAAAAGGTTGAATTAACTTCCACTATTTATTCTATAAATACTTTAAATGCAATGACAGCCGTTTCGCTATCGGAATAGCATCGTCAGATTGACATATTGAAGTTACATTTTGTTTGTTTGTAACTAGGTACTTGATGTTGATATTACTTCCTTACTTGGTCTAGCCTTAACTACTTATCAACATCAAGTACCTAGTTACAAACAAACAAAATGTAACTTCAATATGTCAATCTGACGATGCTATTCCGATAGCGAAACGGCTGTCATTGCATTTAAAGTATTTATAGAATAAATAGTGGAAGTTAATTCAACCTTTTAGTTGTTTATTGTTCTGAATAATTCAGTTTCTTTAGACATTGGAGTGCATACCGAATGAATCAGGATATGGTGCAATAGTTTGTGAGTAATCGTATAAGTCATATTCAGGATAAATAATATTATTGGAACATTTGCGCTATGTTCCAATTACATTCCAACTTCTGTACACCTTACATTCCTATGGAATGTCTGTTTTCAGTGCTATTATCTAAAAAATGTACTACTTTGAGAAAATTCATTATATTAAACACACTACACAAATAATTTTTACCACAAAACTGCTGTGGAAAGTTGTTTGATTAGTGTTCTTATTACTATTATTTTAACCTAGATTATTTGCAAAGGTAAATGTGTTTAGTCTCAGTTCTATTATTTAAAGTCCAATTAAATTTAATATTAACGAATCTTTTTATAATGCAAAATATACGAAAACCAGAATGTAAGATATTAAAAAAAAAACTACGAACTAAATCACTGTACACTACTTTACAAAATTTAACTCGACATTTATTTTACTTGAATATTGAGTTGCCTATACTTAGAAATCGTCAGGTATCTACTTAATTTATTTGACTCTTACGCTCAGCGCTGTCACAGTAAATTAGCGTTTTCTCCACTACTAATGCAGATTTACACTGTAAAAATAAAAAAATTAATAATGGGATGACAATAATAATATTATTAAACTGTATATTATCTCAAAATGTGAATTACCTAAAACCTCAGCGTTATAGGGAAAAAATATTATATACCAAAACAAATATATTTTCTAACGAAAACGAGACTTTTCTGCTACATTCTAAGTAGTTGACTACTTTTAACTTTTAGGAGGTTCATATTTTAGGTTAGGTTTAATTTGAGTGGGATGTCAACTTGTCCCTTCACTGCAGTCAGCAGAGTTCAATTGTGACTCGGCTCAAGAGTTCAGTTGTTGATTTAGGTTATTGTTTCTTAGACCATATACAAATAGACTAGCTGTGACGTCATTTTTCTGAACAACATACTGAAGCCAATATTATCTCTCTTTGTCGCATAAAGTTCGTGGAGCTACGGGATGCGGTGTGTGGGCGGTACTGTTTACAAACAACAAATACCAGCGGCGCAAATGTCTTTTAATAGGTACCTAACAAGGTTTTCACTCTAATCAAAATTCTTAAATCATAACTTTAACCCAAAATTAATACAACGAAAACAATATCACAATTAGTTTATGAACAGGGTAAGATTAATGTTGTTGGAATTTCATAAAAATTCCAACTAAAACCTTTACAAATAATCAAAGCAAACCCCCTTTTGTGGCGCCTATGCCTGATACCTGTAGACGGCTAGTGTATGCTGCCGTCGACACGACCCTTAGCATTGGTACCTCGTCGATTTCACATGTCCATGTAAGGTAAAGTTCCCAAATTATGACCATATATGGGCACGAAATAAGTTCGAGAGTGTGTGATTGCGTCAGCCCAAAGGGAAGGGCGCAGTCCAGTTTAGTAAATAATATTCAAGAGTTAAAAGTCAGTAGTTATTAAGACGAGGGTTCGTTTGTTACATAGACTTTAATATATACCGTAAAATTCTATGATTGGCATTCAATAGTGTGGTAACTACAGCAGTATATTCACTTATATACAAGTTTTAATAATCATATATACAAGAAGTTGAGTTTCATTTAACCAGCAACCTTTCATCTTTGAAGAAATGGGAAATTCTTAAAATACAACAAATTCCCGCAATTCTTTTCAAATGTTTACATACGATTCGCATTGTTCCATGCTATAAGAGACAGTGCAGTCGAAGATATACGAAAACAACCGAAGAAGTTTTATTCAAAAGTCGATTTGTTTGTAAACATATAGTTATAGAACATAGAACACAACATAAAGTTATTTTGGCTTCACAACAAGGACAGAAAATTGACGTCTATTTGTATATGGTCTAAGAGTTGTTTCCTTAAGGTCTTAAGGCCACAGGACAAGACAAAAAACAATATGCTCCGGCGTTATGTCTGCCATACTTTCCTTAACAATGCTCTCCACTCTTCCGCTTACTTCCAGCCATTCTTTCTCCTCTCTCAACATTATCTCAACCGTGTTCTTTCAATACACCGCCCCCCAAATTTCCTCTCCAACTTCTTCAACATTTCCTCGTTCTCTCTCTTCCCAATCTTTTGTGTATACTCTACTCTTGACTCATGTCGAGTGAGTACCTGGGTCAATAAGTAGTTCACCTCTCCAAACCTACGATCCATCCACTGTCCCCTACTCTTAATCTTCACACCTCTACTCCCACCTTCTCTGCATTTCATCCTCCATCCAATCCTTTCCTTTCATCATCATCTCACTTTTCCATCGTTGTCTCTTTGCTGCAGCCATCAGGTAGGAACATGACAGAACAGGTGCTACCATCGCATCCACTGACCTGCACACTTCAGGAAAATCACTCTATGGATCTATAGTACAGTGGCGTTATTCTTATATTTATCCCCGCTCTTTCTGCTCACACTTCTGCTCCGTACAGTATACTCTGTACCATTGTCTGCAGAAAGACAGTCCTATGAGTCACTCAGATTTATCATCATAAGGTGGTATCGTGAACAGTGCCCCGTGCACAGTCTAATTAAAATAGGAAGATCCCTTCTATCTTACTCTTGGATCTGTGAGAAGGTGCTACCTGAGAGTTTGACGATAGACTCTATAGTGAGCTAGTGCTATTTGTAATGCCAAAGATATTGATGTGAATATGGATTTCCTGAAAAAACTTCAATGTCCAGAGTGATGGGTTTTAACAAAGTGGTAGTTAACAAGTTTATCGATTTACTAGAGGACCTATACAACAAACACAGTTTTTCTGCCATGAACATTTACAACAGGGTCTAACAAACCCTCAAAATTGCTTGCTTGTCCAGAAAAGAAGCAGGTTGGTGCACTGAGCGAAGAGCACTTGTAACTGCGAAGACTTGTATGAGCTCCTCGGATAATTTTATGCCAACATTTTTCCCAAGGCAATAGACAATCCTCATCTTCTTCGTGGGGCACCTCCAAGAGGTTTTCCCAAGAATCGCCCGAGTGGTTAAATGAACACCTGAATTTATATATACTGTTCGGAGAATCCAGTGCTCCTGATTCTTTATAGCAGCTCCACACATACAAAAATTTATTGATCAAACCCTGTGGTCTTACTATGTTTACACATTTATGGCACTTATTATGAAAACTGGGATCTGCAATAGATACTACCGATAGTCCTGCTGCTATAACTGTATCTGAAATAGCAATTGTAGATACTTCTCAAATCTATCACGTGCCGAGCGAAGCGAGGTTCGCAGCACCAAATTAATTATAACTAATATATAAACATGCTTTAATCAAGCGGTCATAAATTTATAATAATACAGATTTGAAAAATAATTGAGTTAGAAAAAATGATTTTTAAATTAGTTTAGATGGATAGACATTTCTATCAAAGACGAATAATCAATCAGACATCTCACCAAACTGAAAAGAAATATGCCTGCTGCTGCAAACATCCTCACGAGTATCCCTGAAAACCTGTACTTGTAGTTCAAAGAGCCTACATTCCAATATTGACACCTTTTCCTCTTTTACTGTGTCCCAAAAGTTCTGATGCTTCCTCTGCACAATGCAAGAAAAAAATAAGGTAAGTAGCAGGAACGAAAAGAAAAAACTGCAGTTTGAACGTCCTCTTCTTGTAAATTCGAACTTGAGGCCAACATTAAAATCGCTGAAAACAGAAAAAAGAATAGGAGTCACGAACAAAATGGAAATAAAGCAACAGAGAAAAGGAAACTTTGCGAATGAGGTGAAAGATAATGGGAAACTAGTTAAATTGGTGGACACAATGCACTGAATGCGAAAGATGGTCCCATGACGCCTGTATATATTTCTCTCACATTTAACTTTGCTAATGGACTTAGTATTGTTTTAATTTATTTATAACAGGTCGGCTGAAAAGTCCCCGGTCTACCATAGTAAAACACAATATTTTGACAAAATTCATTTTTTTTATTCAACATAGTTGCCTTCAAGGGCGATACAACGATTATAGCGACCTTCCAACTTTTCGATACCATTTTTGTAGTACTCCTTCGGTTTGTCCTCAAAATAGGCTTCAGTTTCGGCGATTACCTCAGTATCAGAGCCAAATTTTTTTCCCGCGAGCATTCTCTTCAGGTCAGAGAAAAGGAAAAAGTCGCTGGGGGCTAGATCTGGAGAATACGGTGTGTGAGGAAGTAATTCGAAGCCCAATTCATGCAATTTTGCCATCGTTTTCAATGATTTGTGACACGGTGCATTGTCTTGATGAAACAACACTTTTTTCTTCTTCATATGGGGCCGGTTTTTCGCGATTTCGGTCTTCAATCGCTCCAATAATGCACAGTAATAGTCGCTGTTGATTGTTTTTCCCTTTTCCATATAGTCGATGAACAATATACCGTGTGTATCCCAAAAAACTGAGGCCATAACTTTGCCAGCTGACTGTTGAGTCTTTCCACGCTTTGGTGGCGGTTCACCGGCCACAATCCACTCAGCTGACTGTCGATTGGACTCAGGCGTGTAGTGATGGAGCCAAGTTTCATCCATAGTCACATATCGACGCAAAAAATCGGGTTTATTACGACTTAATATAACAGCTGCAAACACTGCTCAGAATCATCAATTCGTTGCTGTTTTTGGTCGATTGTGAGCACGCGCGGCACCCATTTCGCACAGAGCTTCCGCATACCCAAATATTCGTGAACGATATGTCCAACACGTTCCTTAGATATCTTTAGAGTGTCAGCTATCTCGATCATATTCACTTTACGGTCACTCAAAATCATTTTGTGGATTTTTTTGATATTTTCGTCGGTAACCACCTCTTTTGGGCGTCCACTGAGTTCACCGTCTTCGGTGCTCATTTCACCACGCTTGAATTTTGCGTACCAGTCAATGATTGTTGATTTTCCTGGCGCAGAGTCCGGAAAGTCATTATCAAGCCAAGCTTTTGCTTCAACTGTATTTTTTCCTTTCAAATAACAATATTTAACAAGCACACGAAATTCTTTTTTTCCATCTTTTTGAAAATAACAAAAGTTGCTTCACTAAAAATGTAATATCTCACAAACTAATAGTCCGACAGCTGTCAAATTTTTACACGAATCTTTTGAAGGTTGATACTATCTAAAAATGAAATGGATTTAATTCTAGTGTCGTCATCTATAGGTCAGACCGGGGACTTTTTAGCCGACCTGTTATTTCTATTACAGAACCTTTAGTGGCCGGCTATTATAGTAAAATAGTTATTTTTCAAAAAAACTTTAACACTTATGACATTTTAATTCTATATATGGATGCTCCATAATCAAAGACTATGTCTACAAATTCTTTTAGATATAAATTGAAGTTTCCAAAAAGCCATCAAATATTAGATAGGCCCGGTTTTACTCTACCTTCCCCTATACCGTTTCTCCCTGTATAGTGTAAGCTTCCATCGGTGGTGGGGGAAGAGCGCTAACTTCAGACGTGTATTAAATTGTTAAGTTTCAAAATTTACTTAGTAGTAAAACTCGAAGTCCATCTCTACAGTTATACTGATAGATTATATTCATCATAAATATATAAGGTCATATATTATAGTACCATGCAGAATTATCTAAAATAATATGTATTAACGGTTTCTATATCGTTTACTGACAAAAGATAAACATACAGGATATATCTCATGAAATAAATTCTACGAGTTAATTTGATTTAATATTTTTATAGGAATGTCCGGGGAATATGTGTTTGAGTTTGGTCCTGAAATACAATTGTATGCTAGAGAAAAGTTAAATGAAACTGAAGAAAATAGGAATAAGGGTCTAAAGGAAATAACAAAATGGTTAGTAGAAGAACAAACAAATTTAAATGCACGTTTAGAACCTCGGTAAGTATTTTACAATTTATATAACTAAATACTACAATGTAGGTATCGTAGTTTTTTAAAAACTTGTGTAGACAACAAAAGTCAAGGTTAAAACATTGTGTACATTAAATTTCAGGTGTAGTTTTACTAGGTATTATTATATCAGTATTTAAGTTTTATTTGGAATTTGACGCTAATTTTGTAATTTATCTAAAGGTATATTTTTTATGGTTATTCATTGTAGATTAATTTCTTTATATTTGTTTTAAAATTAATCATTATAGATGTAGTGACAAATATTTCGAGTGACATAGTATTTTCAGATTGACAGAAGATGTAAATTTGTTTTATAAGATATATATTTTTGTATTTCTTCGGTATACCTAACAATGCAATGTTAACTAAAAAACAGAATTTCTAGTTTTTCGGTAACTATAGCTTTGTTTATATCAGTTAAAAATTAAAATAGGAACAATTCAATACAGTGAACGGCTAAATTATGGAAATTTATTACAGGTCGATTTTTGTTTACAAAATACCATGTTATGTTATAACATAGACTAGGAACGAAATCACCGGTATATAGTGACGTAATAGTTAATATTCTTTAGTAAAAATAGTATTTTACGTAATGGAATTACGCTTGTGTAACGTTCTATACTTTTTCTACGCCCTGCAGAGTGCTCATAAATTCATTACTTTCACTACTAACAGATATATTTGAGAAATTCTATAATGTGTTAGGGACATTACTCTTTTAATCCAAAATATATTTCACTAATATTAATAGCTTTTTTATGTTTTTGCATAGAATAAAAGTATTTAAATAGACCAAACAAAGTAGTACGAATAAAAAAGATTTTAATTAAACAAAGAAATAGAAGTTTTTTTATCTAAACGCACGTGTATATTATGATATCTCATTTTGTCCAGATTTTTGACGTTCACATACATGGGCGTAGAGAAAATTAGTAAAAATAATAATGGAAACACAAAATTCTCTCATAAACACTAAAATTTTTTGTCAAATATCAATTCAAGCAAGTGCATAGTTATTTTTATATTTATTGTGGTAAATATTTTTATTTTGAGAATTGTCACCAGTTATCAATTGTAATCTTTACTTTTGAATAGTAAATTATGGCTGACCTATATGAAAAACAGCTCATAGAAATATTAATTCTTAGAGGATGCGGCATTAACAAAAGAACAGATAATAAGGTGTGCAATTTATTCAACGCAAAATATCCAGACAGGCCTTCAGCCAATCAACAGTAAAATAGTTTAAAATTTTGAAGAAATTGAGCAGCTTAAACATATTACAAACGCTGGGTTTCCTAAAATTAAAAACTATCTGAAATTTGATATTATATTATATGTACATGACAGTCCTTCAATTTTCTGAAATTGTGAAGGATTTATGTATTGCTCCAGAAGTCATTCGCATCTTGATGAATGTGTCAGTAGATTCTCATGCTTTTACTCATAATAATTCAATTGAATATCGTTTAAAATGTATCAGTAGGGGATGCATTTGAAACAATAGAATTTATTAAATTTAAAAATAGATTAAGAGGAAGAATGGACCTAGTCCCCATATTAGGTTATCAGGGGAAACATGGACCTTTTCAGTAAAACTTTTTTATTGCATAAAATACGCTGTAGCGTAGCAGCAATTGGCCAGCCCTAATTTCAGACCTTATGACGTCACTTGCTCGAAGGTCAAACTTAGTTTTCCAATTACCCTGATATTTATTAACTTTTTATCAAACTTTGTGACATTTATTTTCGAAACAAAGCTGCACGGGGTGAAACATTTTCAGTTTTTCAGTAAGCTTTCAAGTAAACATATTTGTGTTGAGATTTAAGCATCTACTAAAAAGGCCCGTTATTGAAACATGTTTTTGGCACGTAATTTTTTTTTTTTTTTAAACACTACTTGATTTGTAAAGTGTTTATATTTAGGATTTATCAATGACTACTTATTTTTGTTTATATCTTACCACTCAAATCACGAACATGGTTTATCTTAATATATTGTTACATTGTCACTGATAAATCTATGAAAGAATGCATCTAAACTAAATTTCCAAGTACTACTAATCCGTATTTTGAAAGAACACTTTAGACTTATACTTTGTAATCGGTAATATAAATTTTTTGTTTTACCAAATCGGCACGTTTTTCCACTTGTAAGCTACTACATGTTGTTTAAAAGTAGACTTATATATATAATTTATCATAATTTTAAGAAGTAATATTTCAAAAATACTATCAGTCGGGGCGTGTTCGTGGCCCAAGTTTTTTTTATATATTTTGAAGTTCCAAATCCGAACTATGAGGGTGGACAGCTGTAAAATGAGACCCCTAATCGTTATTAACAGTTTAATTGTTTAAACAATCGTATTTTATTTGTTTATAAAGATAGATATGTCCGCCCAAGCTCAAATTTTTGCTTTTTTAATTTAGAAACTTTTATTTACTTAGAATTTTTTTCTGTATTGCTTCTAGAAAAAGTTATAAACAAGAAATAGTCAGAAAAAATAATCAATTATTACTAATTTAAATGAAGATAAGCACTAATCTGACAGTCAATGTGAAACAGTAAATTTTGGCAAATTCCTAAAGAGATTAAAAATAATCAAAGCTACAATTATGAGAATATTATTATCATATCAAAAAATAAAACAATATACTTTTTTCGTTACTAATATATTTTTATATATTCATTTGTTGTTAAAATAATTTTACTGGTGGCTTATTAAGAAAAAGAGAATTCTTATGGTTCGTTTTCCTTTCGGTTATGAACAATGTTTTATATTCTTTTGCTAACTATGTTTCATTTTCCATTAGGTTTTCCATATTTTCATGGGTTCATTTTTAACCCTTACTTATCTATGTGCAGTCTCAACTTCAGAGAAATTAGAAGGATTTTGTTTTGGTTACTCATTTTAAATGGGTTCATAATATTCATTTTAATTTATCTTTTACTTTATTAAACCATAAAATACCTCCCTTATTGTGCAAATTTTTCTCTGGGTTGCTTCAAAACCCCTGTTAATACTTAATGTCACTATAATTTTTTAACTACAATTTTTGCTATTATTTTGAAATTCATTTAACCTTTTTGATATTTCATTTATATTTGTTGACTTGTAACGGTAGTTTGTAATATTTTCATTTCATTTGTAGCCTGATGATGATCTCTTTATAGGCCGAAACTAGTAGCGTTATACTAACATGTGTATTTGTAATATTTATCTGCTTCGTGTCAATATTAGATTTGGTAGGTGAATTATCGATAATTTTGATAAAACGCTCAATAGAGATAATTTTTAGTTATTTCTTGTTTTATTAATATAAATAATAATACATTTTTAATTATTTGTTATTGATTAAAAGAATAATATCATTAATCATATTCATAAGTTTGATTAATTTTGCTGGGTCACGCGCGTCAATCTTAATTAATTTTTATCATTTTATAAAAATATTATTTTTAATTAAGGACCACCCAGTTAGAAGACTAAACTTACCTTTATTTAAATTAACCAAGATAATTTATTTATATAACTTTCCACATACAAAAAAATCAATCAGTGGTAAAATATTTAATTTATACAGGGTGGTCCTTAAGTAATCACACCTAGATTCCTCAATTTAAAAGATGGCGATTTGGACTTTAGATAGATAGAATAATATAATCAAATTTGGTGGAGTTTTGATATATTTAACAGGTCGGCTGAAAAGTCCCCGGTCTACCATAGTAAAACACAATATTTTGACAAAATTCATTTTTTTTTATTCAACATAGTTGCCTTCAAGGGCGATACAGCGATTATAGCGACCTTCCAACTTTTCGATACCATTTTTGTAGTACTCCTTCGGTTTGTCCTCAAAATAGGCTTCAGTTTCGGCGATTACCTCAGTATCAGAGCCAAATTTTTTTCCAGCGAGCATTCTCTTCAGGTCAGAGAAAAGGAAAAAGTCGCTGGGGGCTAGATCTGGAGAATACGGTGGGTGAGGAAGCAATTCGAAGCCCAATTCATGCAATTTTGCCATCGTTTTCGATGATTTGTGACACAGTGCATTTTCTTGATGAAACAACACTTTTTTCTTCTTCATATGGGGCCGTTTTTTCTCGATTTCGGTCTTCAATCGCTCCAATAATGCACAGTAATAGTCGCTGTTGATTGTTTTTCCCTTTTCCAAATAGTCGATGAACAATATACCGTGTGTATCCCAAAAAACTGAGGCCATAACTTTTCCAGCTGACTGTTGAGTCTTTCCACGCTTTGGTGGCGGTTCACCGGTCGCAGTCCACTCAGCTGACTGTCGATTGGACTCAGGCGTGTAGTGATGGAGCCAAGTTTCAACCATAGTCACATATCGACGCAAAAAATCGGGTTTATTACGACTTAACAGCTGCAAACACTGCTCAGAATCATCAATTCGTTGCTGTTTTTGGTCGATTGTGAGCACGCGCGGCACCCATTTCGCACAGAGCTTCCGCATACCCAAATATTCGTGAACGATATGTCCAACACGTTCCTTAGATATCTTTAGAGTGTGAGCTATCTCGATCATATTCACTTTACGGTCACTCAAAATCATTTTGTGCATTTTTTTGATATTTTCGTCGGTAACCACCTCTTTTGGGCGTCCACTGCGTTCACCGTCTTCGGTGCTCATTTCACCACGCTTGAATTTTACGTACCAGTCAATGATTGTTGATTTTCCTGGCGCAGAGTCCGGAAACTGATTATCAAGCCAAGCTTTTGCTTCAACTTTATTTTTTCCTTTCAAATAACAATATTTAATAAGCACACGAAATTCTTTTTTTTACATCTTTTTGAAAATAACAAAAGTTGCTTCACTAAAAATGCAATATCTCACAAACTAATAGTCCGACAGCTGTCAAATTTTTACACGAATCTTTTGAAGGTTGATACTATCTAAAAATGAAATGGATTTAATTCTAGTGTCGTCATCTATAGGTCAGACCGGGGACTTTTCAGCCGACCTGATAATTACTAAAATTGACACAAAATAGCGACTTTTTACTATTTTATGTTAAACATTTTCTAAAAATTTCTGTATATTTGATTGCATAACCTATTGCTGACTGCAGAGAACACAATTTTAAGCTGATACGGTCAGCTTGTCTGTCAATCACGTTCATTTTAGGTTAAAAGTGGTGTTCCATTGTTCCATAGAGATCTCTGTCCTTATTTTTGCTTTATGTTCCTGCTTCTGTTTTCTGTCCGCCAAGATGTATAGAGATACACTTTATGGTCTCTGTTTTCTGTCTTAAAATTGTAATTTGAAATCGTCAACTGTATGAAATGCGTCAATTACAGTATCCGCCAAAATAAACAGTACCGAAAATAAAATAGTATATTAAACAACGCATTTCATATGGAATTCTGTTATGACACGAGTTCAAGTTTAAAAAACGAATTGCGAAGCGATGAGTGTTAAGAACGAGTGTCACAACAGCCATATGAAATAAGTTGTTTATAATATTTTTTATATTTTGCCATTTTTTCAATTTTTTAAATTAATTTTTTATTTATACGAAAATTTTTATTTTAAAAAGTATGTCGGCAGCACTGTGTAATTTATAAAATTTGACAGTTGTGAGATTTAAATTATCAAATGTTAATGTTTTAAAATATTTTAAAATGAATAATATACCAATAATAATATATTTTATAAGTAAAATATTATATTCATATTCACAGATACTTTCTTAAAGAACAATATTAAATTAATAAATTGCTATTAGCCACAAATGTCATTGTCAATAGTCTTGCCTTTAGATACTTCACTCATGTCGCCAACCATTTAAAACAAAAATTTGCGTGCGTAAAAGTTACATTACGATACGCAAATGCGTTTTATAATGAAGATTTTTATAAGTGCAAAATATAAAAATTAATTTTTAATTTCTGTAATGTAAGTGTTCAAAATGTTCACCAATTCGACGCAAACAAGCTTCATATCTATTTTGTAAGTCAATAAACATATTTATAAAAAGTGGTTGATGGAATGTGATATTTTATTTTACACCATAATTCAATTTTTAAAATTATGCGATACCTTTTGTGACGAGTGTATTATTTGTAATTATAATTTCTGTTGTTAATGTATAATTATTTTCAGGTACATAATACCATTTCTAAGATTGGCTAAATTCAATATAGACGATGCGAAGATAAGGTTAATTAACTATTACAACCTTCGTAGGGATAATGCAAAATGGTTTACAAACAGAGATCCCGCTTTAAAGGAACTAGCCGAAATAATTAAACTAGGCGTATTCGTCCCATTAAAACAATTACATAATAACCAATTGATTATTATCATTCGTGCAGCCGCCCACAACCCGAAGATTCACTCCCAAGAGAATGTTTTTAAAGTGGATCATATGATTTTAGATATCGCCGCTCTGTTCGAATTCGAAATTGCACAAATATATGGGTTAATATCGATTTTTGATATGAAGGATGTTACTATTTGGCATGGAAAAGCAATGACTCCGGGAATTGTTAAAAGAGCTGTCACTGCCTGGCAAAATTATCATATTGCTACGAAAAGTTTCGAATACATCAATTCTCCTGGATATTTAAATGTAATTTTAAACGTATTCAAGACTTTTATGTCTGATAGTATGAAAAATACTATCCACGTGCATAATAATGGTTTGAAAAGTCTTCATAGCATTGTCGACAAGAATATTTTGCCGGAAGAATATGGAGGTAGTGCCGGAAAACTGTCAGATTTGATCGATTTTTGGAATGAGAAATTGTTAAGCAAAAGGGATTGGTTTCTAGAAGATGCTAAATATAGGAGTAATTAAAGCTGCAATACGTTCTTTTATTTTACATCCTCTCCATTATGAATTACTTCAGTAAAACTTGTTTGAACCGAAGTATATAGAAATCATTGGAAATATTCTTATTAATAACCTTCAAAATTAAATTAAATAATTTCTTGAACAGTTAAAGTAAATTCATTGATAAAAAAGAACAAAAAATTTCACTATAGAGCGGGTCACAGTTATTATGCAGCGTGGCCGGCATAGGCCAATGTAAATCTTATGGGCGAATATTCAACACTGTTGCCGCTTTGGTTACGGCTTGAACCACAATTAACTAAGCCAATTTATTTTCGTAGAAACGTTTTATTATGAATTTTGCAAAACAGATGTATTCTATATAATAAATATTATAAAAAATTGAATTCAAATCTATTTATGTAGATTGTAATCAGTATATACCTGATCACTTGATGGATTATTTAGGTCTCTACTAAATCTTTCAGACAAATCCTAATCCTATTGCCAGTGAAAATATTATTTAATTACAAAGATGCTAATTATTTTTACTTGTATGATCCCTTGATCCTCGTAAACCGTTATGTAATATTCCTGGAATGTAGAGGTAAGTAAATGTACAGGTAAGTAATAACATAGGCAGGTACCTATTTGTTTCTGCTGATAAACGAAAGGGCATTATTGAAACAACAGCCATGCAGTTAGCAGCACCGTTTGAAAAATTTAAACAAGGGGAAAATCTTCATCGTCATTTAACGTATACGTTGAATACAAAAGTGTGACAGCGAAAATAGAACTGATTTCTGAAATGACTGGCCTTAGTGTGAGAACAGTGTATAATCTGAAAAGCGAAGCCGCTACTGGACCTTTGACATCGCCAAAAAAACGAAGACGGAACAGCAGCCAGTCGAATTCAAGACTGATCACCTACGATGAAGGTATCCAATCGCAAATACGAAAAGCTGTGTATGAATTCTACTCCGAAAATATTCCACCAACACTGGCAAAAGTTCTTGCTAAAATAAATTCAGACGAAATTTACCAAATTTTTCTAAAAGTACGCTAAGACGCTTGCTTAACGATATGGGGTTTGTTTATGGAAAGAGAGGAATAGACTCGATTCTAATAGAAAGAGCTGATATAATCGCCTGGAGGCACAAATATTTAAGATCAGTGAAGAAGTTCCGCGAAGAAGGATATAACGTAATATATCTGGACGAGTCATGTATTAATGTGGGCCACAGTGTAAATTTTGAATGGAAAGACACTACCATAAAAAATGCCCGAGATGTCAAAGGACTGACAACAGGACTGAAGGCTCCAAGTCAACGAGGACCGAGATTTGTTCTTCTTCATGCAGGCTGGAAAGACGGTTTTCTTGAGGGTGCAGAAAAAACTTTTCTGGCAAAGAAAGGTGCAGACGATTACCACGACGAAATGGACGCAGAAGGCTTTGAGGCCTGGTTTAAAGATCAATTGATCCCTAATTTGCCGAAAAACGTATCTCCTAATATTTTTCATTTTCTCTGGCAAAAAAATCAAACAAATAAATCTTTTAATTTTTACATCAGTTCTATTTACAGAACCCACTTGGCTGTAAGAATTATAGGGTGTATCGTGTTCGGTTTAACTACTCATTTAGTTAACTTTCAATATTTACTGGCAATTTCAATAACTTATTTTTCAATTACCCGAGATGTTTCTATCTTTTCACTTTAGTTTTCTTTTTGTTGATATTTATTGTTGTTTAACCGTAGACAAATAAAAATATAGTGGCGTCCATCAACTCTTATATTCACCAATCCAATTTATAGACGGCATTAACTTGGAGTCGAACCACTTCCAGTTATTTGGAATCATCTTTATTTGCATGAAATCACGTTATTTTTCCTTTTTCTTATTGTTTTGTAGTTTTTATTATAATACGGGTAAACCAAACAAAAAAAAAGTATTTTGTAAAATTTTATTATACCTACTATATAACAAAAAAATACATCACAATACCACTACTTAAATACCTAATCTAAAGTTGAGCACTTTTATTATATGTATGCAATACGTACGTCTTATATATCATATAAATATAAAAAAATTGTGGACAATAAAAAAAAATCAAATCCCTAATCCATAACTATATATTTAGATGAAAATCGTTGTAGATGTGATTGCTAAAAAAATTAACTTGTCTATATAAATAAAAATTAATTTTTAAAGCATTCTAACAATACATTATAAATACGTAAAAACCACATCATTAAATAATTTTTGGTAGATTTTTACAATTTAAAGGTTGTGGTAAATGATAAATACCATAAGTATATTTCTGAAAAAAATATTGTAAAATAAAATTCAACTGAGTGCAATTGTATTTGATAAAAGTTAAATCAATATCTGCCAATTTTAATAGTAAGGACCCTTGAAGTTGTCGCATCTTCAGCCATATTCAGTTGGGCTTGCTATTTACTTACAGAGTGTCAGTCCAGAAGAATAAATATTGAAAATAATTGCTAGGTACATTATAATAGATGTTAAAAATGGACTACTAAAAAAATCTAATTATTAACTTTTAAATACCTAGTACCTAACAAATGTTAAAAAAATTAAACCACAAGATTAATTACATTAAAAAGTTCAAATTTACTATGGCATCGAAGTTCACAGATGATTTTTTCTTATTTTTATTTAAATTTTTATAATTTAATATACCAACGTTTTCATTATAGTTACTAAAAATAATATAGGTCTAGTTGAAATTTTTAAACAATTAAAATTTTTATATGTATTAAAAATTTAAAAATTGTTTACTATAAAAAGGAACCAACATTTTATTTAGAACTTTTTGTCTTCATTAACATATTATTTCATATTTATTTATTTACTATTGCAAAAAATATATTTTAATTCAAATAACATACTATTTGATAATTGTTATAGTTATAAAAAATAAAGAAAACATTGAACTGTTCAAATGAACAAAAAATTATCGTTAGCAAATATATTAATGCCATATCTCACACATAGGTATATGCAACTACTATTAAGGTTGATAATATTGGCATTATTTTTTGCTTTTTTGATCTGCCATATAATGTAATTATAGATTTTTATTCATTTCATAGTATGAATAAGGTTAGGTTAGGGTTAGGTTAGGTAATCTACTATTTTGACTAGGCGCCTAGGCGCTTGCGCGGCCACTTCAAATTTTAACACGGCAGCCGCGCACTGTTGCCGGTTCAATTATTTTTTCCTGAAACCAAATAGTTTAGTTTTGATTTAGTTTAATATTTTATAAATTAAAAGAGTTTTGATGTTATAATTCGCAAAAAATAAATCAGAACCTAAAAACAGCAATCAAAAATATAAATAAAAATCTACTTCCCTTTCGTTATTTCAAATCACATATTATGTAAGGTAAAGATTATTGAACACAATTTAAAAATTAATGAAAACTTTTAAAAAACTTGAAAACAAATATAAAATTTTAAGACAAAAAAGACTAACAACTGAAAAAAAGGTAAAATAGAGAAATGAAGAGTAAAAGATAGAATATTTTCCTATTGTTATTTTTCTTGTTTTATTACTGGTTTGATATATACAAAAAACATTTTAAACTCAATAGAATTAACTAAATTACAACTAAAAATTTGCCGGAATTATTTTTCTTCTATTTGAAAATATTACGGCTACCTTATTTGGTTTTGTTTAATATCTATTGTTACGAATTCATTTTTACCAGCAAAATCATTTATTATAACTGTAAGACAGTACGTGCAATAAGTAAAAAATACAAAAATTAATTTAAAACACTACCTAAAAACACTTACTTTAAACAAGAGGCAAGTTTCTAATATAAATAAAGCGTTTGAAACTCATCAAATTTATTGAAGAGTTTTACTGGATTTAAATTGAAAACCTCACAAAAATATTACTTAGGCTGTTACTTTTTTTTGTTCGTGACTGTTTAATTGCCAAAACATTTGAGGTACAAATTTTACCATAACAAAAAAAATTTATTTTATCGTTCAACCCCTCTTGGCTTTCAATACAACTAAACTAATTGTCAAAAATAAAACTATCCATACGATGGTAGCGATAAATCCATAGTACACGTCAGGTTCTGCAAGGGACCATCCCCTTGTCATCATGGACCTCAACGAAGTCGTGGCCAGCGTTAAAGGTAGAAACGTAGATATATATCTCAGGACAGTTGGCATACCTTCTATCGGCCAGATAACGCCGCTAAGAAGTAAGGTCGGGTAGAAACTACCCAAAGCTAATTGAATGGCATTTCGTTCGACTTCACATATCGCCGATATCACGAAACCGAAACACATTCCGCAAAGTCCTTGGAGAATTGTAATAAAAACTACGCTTACAATATCCCCTCTACATTCCACTTGAAAAACGAGAATCATGAAAATTAAAACGAGGGCTGTTTGACCACACATCACAACAAATTGGGTGATCACGTGAGAGAACAAGATCTCTCCTGGAGTTACACCTGAAACAACGAAAAAATCATCAGCAAATGTAGTAAAAGGCAAACAAATAGTATTAACACGTTATAGAATCCAATATCGGCATTCAGGTCGATTCTGTTTGCAATAACAACTAGGTTATTAAAAAGATATTGCTTTCATAGCAAGTTTAGCAAAAAACGGTATTCTAATCGTTAGTTTTAAGCAATATTATCTGTCATTTATTAATAGATCTTGCTACAAAACCGTCTATCTCAACAAGTTACTTTTTACGAGGGTTGTCTGAAGAGTTTCCGACCTCAACATGAAGATGGCAGCACTCGTAAACAGAAGTTGGAGAATGTTATACGCATGCTTTGAAATGCAACCACTGCAACCACTTACGATAATTTCGCTCAAGTTCACCAAATGGTGCTAGACAACCGTCGAATTAAAATAAGAGAGATAGCAGAGGCTATAAACATGTCCAAAGAACGTGTTTGTCACATATTGAATCAAGATTTAGGCATGAGAAAGCTGTCCGCGCGTTGGGTGCCGCGTTTGCTCACTTTGGACCAAAAACGTGTTCGAATGAACATTTCCAACTCTCTGTTGGCGCAGTTTAGGCGCAATAAATCAGAGTTTTAGCGCCGATTAATTACTGTAGATGAAACTTGGATACAACATTATACTCCAGAAACAAAAACACAGTCAAAACAATGGACTGCGAAGGGGGAATCGGCTCCAAAAAAGCAAAGGTTGTTCCTTCGGCTGGGAAAGTGATGGCAGCTGTTTTCTGGGATAGTCATGCAGTTATCTTAATTGATTATCATCAAAAAGGAAAAAACATTACAGGAGCATACAACGCATCATTACTTGACAAGCTGAAGGCCGAAATTGCGGAAAAACGGCCACATTTGCAGAAAAAAATAATTTTGTTTCACCAAGACAATGCGCCGTCTCACACCTCAGCGGTTGCCAGGGCGAAAATCCACGAATTACGGTTTAAACTGCTTGACCACCCTCCTTACTCACCAGATCTAGCCCCAAGCGACTTTTTTTTGTTTCCTAAGCTAAAAGTTGCGCTCGGAGGATAGAGATTTTCGTCGAATGAGGAGACCATCACCTTCATAAACAACTATTTTGCAAAGAAAGACGCCGAGTACTATTTGGACGGGTTGAAGAGATGGGAGCATCGCTGGGAGAAGTGTATAGACTTACAAGAAGACTATGTAGAAAAATAAAAGTTAATTTGAAGAAAAAATGTCTAGTATCTTTGTTAGGTCGGAAACTTTTCAGACAACCCTCGTACACTTGTTATAAGCATAACAAGGTGACAAAATTGTGAAAATGAAGTTTCCATTATTTTTTCAAGTCGATTTTATATATAGGTATATAATGATTATTCTTACCTGCTACCCAGGATCTATCCAATAATCCTTCCATCCTTTCAATAATCAAAGCAGATGATGTTAAAGCGACAGCCAAAAAGAATACAATTCTGTAATTTAAAGAAAGAACATCAGTATAAATTTATTGCATTTGATTATTTCGTAAACAAATATCGCATGTAAATATTTAATATGTTTGACAGTATATATAAGTAGTAGTTTGTTTTATTTTTCACAATTAATTTTAAAGAAAAGTGAATGAAATAAACTTCAATTTGCTCTTTAAAACTAAATTTATTTGGTGTTGATTAATCAAAAATAGACACACTAAAACGGATTTGTATAATTGGTTGCATAGCTAGTAGAAACCGATAGCTGTAATTTTATATTAATATCAGACTAGTTTGAACAAATCGACAAAATAAAGTACCTAGTTTATTCAGGTAATTTAATACTTATCAATAAGTAGATGGTTTTAAACCCGATTTAAAATATTAGAGTATTTATAAAATATAGTTAAAACATCAATAGTTCAACACTTACGTTAAAATTACGCCAGGTGCTACAAAGTTTGTAAATGACGGTTGATTCGATCCATAAATCGGTTCCTTAAATGAAATAGGTATTTCTGCTAACTCTTCATTGTATTCACAGTCCCTAAATATGTCTTTTGTAAAGTTTTGAAACGATAGTTGAAGATCTCTTTGAAGAATTATACCAATTTGTTGATCTGTCAAACAAAATATTAGATATATAAAATATTTAAAACAAATAAATACTATTTCAAATTTAAATAACTAATGAAAAACAACCAAGCACTAAACAGCAGTACTATATAATGGGAAATAACGTACTAGACATATCCAGCCAAACTCTAACTTCACTTTGGTCTAAAGTTTCCTCATCAGCATCTTTTCCCAAGGCCATTCTCGCTACTAACGCATCTGTGAAGTTTTCGGTGAAGTACAACGCACCCCAGGCGTTTCCGGTTTTAACAGCTTCCCTAGCTTCTTCCGGTGTCCGATAGTATTGTTTTATAATCGTCGATGAGTTAACAGCATCTATGTAACGGCAACTTAAGTTGCCAAAATTGCATCCTCGTTCCCAGTTACATTCCTGCAATAAAAAACGAAAAAAAATTAAAGAAAAACTTTGCTACTGTAACCAACCTAACCTAACCTAACCTAACCTAACCTAACCTAACCTAACCTAACCTAACCTAACCTAACCTAACCTAACCTAACCTAACCTAACCTAACCTAACCTAACCTAACCTAACCTAACCTAACCTAACCTAACCTAACCTAACCTAACCAATGTGTAATTTTACCTGGTAGGTCAAATTGGTAAAATTCTTTTCGTGATTAACTATGGCCAGTTTTAGTCCTTTGGGATCTCCTCCGATAGCCAAACAGAACAGAATAACTTGCATCACAGGTAAGGCGAAAATAAACAGCATAACACCAACGTTTCTCCACATCCTAAGGAAGTTCTTTTGCAGAAGGGCTCGAAGTTTTCCTGTGGTTGTAAATTGGGAACAATTACCACAATCGTCACAGGCCTCTTTAATACCTTGAGCTGCAGATGAGGTTTTTCCCATCTGGAATTTTAAATCAAGTAATTAATAATGCTAAAAGAGCATTGCGTTAAATGCTTACGTCTAATCGTCCGTTTGAGTCATGAACCAAGACTTCTTTACTTTGATGAAAGTTTAATCCTACTACACCGCTTTCTTCTGTCATGGATATGCCCTTATTCTTTTTCGACCAATTTAATGTTGCTAAGCTAATGTTATTTGCCATGTTTTGTTCGTCCGTTCCATTTTCTGTTGCTCCCACTTGAACTTGCTTTCTGGACAATTTTAAAAATACATCTTCCAATGAGGTACAATGATACATAGTTAGTAAAACTTGAGGAGATTCTTCCGCTAAAAGCCTACCACTTCGCATCAGACCAATCTGCAAAAATTGATTCAATTAATAATCAAAACCAAAACCTAAATTGATAGGGACATGGCCCATCGATAAATATAAAGGGAATTGTGAAGTAGAATGGCACTAAAAAGGGCTAATGCTATGTCATACAGTATTATCTGTAGTTTGATCATACTATTTATGCTATTAGTTTGTAGGAATTTTCTCTACACAGAAAAACAGTTTAGTATAGTTGAATGAGCAAAAAAGCTACCGAAAATGCATCTTTATGTACATCTCATTTCACTATCACTTAAAGTGAGAGCTTCTCTCAAACAAAAATTATATAAATTATATAAAGCAAAAACATTTAAAACACTATCACAACCCACATAACACGAATGGTACATTCACATTCTAAGAATATGCCCATGAATTACGTTTTCGAACATTCTGAAAGGTATATGCTAAACAACTCCATTTCACGTTCCTTTTCTTGTAAATTTGTATGTTCTTTATGGTACATTCTTAACATGTTCGTATCAAGTAATTTTTAAATACCCAACAATCATTCCGTTAAAAGTGATATGATGATATGATAAGAATATGTTGCACAAACGATGTAAGGAATATTCCTTTGGGGACGTGAATATAACGTTCGATGTTCATTCCTTTTGTTTGGATGAGCAAGTTAAAAAATTACTTTTGATATTTGAAGAATATAACTCGAGATAGACAGTAAAAAAGTGTATGTTCATGCAGTAGTAATCTAGACTGTGTATAGTAAAAATATATGGTAATACGGAGAATATGCTATTTACGTACTACCAGAACATTTTTATCACTGAGTAGTATCAAGACATATTCTAAGAACGTTCTTGTTTGGACTAAAATAGAATATTACCATCACCATCTAATGCTGAAAATTTGATCTTTACATACATACATACATCTTTTACATATCAGAACATTCTTTGCATATACATATCAAGTAATTTGGTAAGGCCTTTTGAGGTGACTATCACATTCTGATCATGTACTGAACGGTATTTACGCATGTTAATAGAACATCCTTGTTCCAAAAAGAATGTTCTTATTATGTGCAAAGAATGTAAAATTGTTGTCTGGGAAGAAGTGTGCATTCGATTTTTAAAGGAATCTTCCGATTTTGAATACCTCTTGATGAAGGTGAGCAAATACATAATAGTATAAATTCTACAATAAGAAATTGTAGAAAAATGTAGAACTTTTTTTGTGTTTAGACCTTATTTTGCAACCTAACCGAAGCCACTGAATTTGTTACATATATAATTAATTTATTTGAGAAAAATGTATTGTTTTTTTCAATAATGATTTATATTCAACAAAGTAGTAAACTAGCCAAAAATCCTTTGGTTATTACAGAAGGAATTAAAATTACACATGGAGGCAAATTTTTATTCATATTATTTATTTTTGAATTTGAGATTTGGCTTTGGGCTATTGAAAATACAAACAAAATAGCAAACAAATTAAAAACTTTTGTAATATGTTTACATAACAAAGCACCTTAAAATAATATGAATATATTCAATTTATTTATGTTAATATACATTCAGTAAGAACAACAAATACTTTTTCATGATACTGCTATATGGTAACATTTTATCTGTAACAACTTTTTGTGTATTAAAAATTCCAAATTAAGTAAGATTTTTATAAAATGACTATTTTAAGTTTACTAACTTTAAATTAGTTTTAGTAGTGGGCTATCAGCTCCAATTTAAAATGTATATCTATTTTATAACTCAGATATGAAGTATGAGCTGAGGGTACTAAATCATTGCAGGTAAAAGTAAAACTATTTTACTTCATTACCATTTTATCTAATTTATATATAATCAAAAGTATTCATAACTAGAGTTCATTTGTTGCATTCACTACTACGATTTTCATCAAAATCGGTCAAATTTCCCGTTCCAGTAATTAATAACAGAATTTTGTACTTTTCATTACTTTCTTTAGACTTCTAATTTAATTTCACATTGTAAATAAATTTAATAATTTTGTGTTTTTAATATGACCTGAACATATATCTTTATTTAATCGAAAATACATTGAAATTAAATACGAGATATATTGTGCTCCCACTGCACAATACGAACTATAGTATAATGCACGTTTCAATTTTCAATAACCCGGCATTTATCAGAGACCAAATGTAAACTCGCATTCAGTATCAAAATGTCACCAGCGTTATCAACTTTTATTGTAAAGTTATATTTAATTAGTTACTATTAGTTTTGTTTATAGCTATAAACAATATGCCATTACAAATCATTCATTATTGCCCTCTCATCTAACCACTAATTTATTTTGAAAACTAAAATATTCTTGACTATACAGGACCCAAGTGAATTTAAAAATCAATTTGAGCTTAAAAAATACATTTAATTAAAATCTTTATTTTCAAAAATAAACCAATAGGCCTATAATATAATTAAAATGAGGCTTGTGTTGAAATATATAAAATCAATGGACATTGTACATGGAGTTGAAAGAATTAATGTAAAATGTGTTGCCTATATTCAATGTTTATCTGCGTATTTTAAACTTCTTTTTAATTAATCCAATCATTAATTTTAATTTAAATTTACAAACTAGTAAGAGTAAATCTAAAAGATCTATTCATATCCAAATAATTAATTTAACTGATAGTTTTCATCAAAAATCACACTAGTTCCTTAATTTATATGCAGCTAATTCTTTACTCCTAGTTTTCAAAGAGGGTAAAAATATAACTATGTTTTAAAATGATACAGTTGGTATTGATAATATTTATTTAGTGACTTCTGGTTTGCCTGTAGCAATTTCAGTTTTATATTAAATTGGGATAATATTTTTATAACGTCTGTTTTTATGTTTGTACTCATCTATACAGGGTGTTTCAAAAAAAGGTAACACCGTCTCTAGGATAGGTAAAAAACTGAAAAATAATTGGGGTTTGCTTAGTAAAATATTTTTCTAACGCCATCCGTTTTCAAGATAAAGGGCGTTGAAGAAAAAAATTACACATTTCTTACGATTTTGCCGAAACTACTGGCACCATTGCAATGAAATTTTATACGAATATGTTTGTATTAAGGAAAAAGTCTATGCTACAGAGGTAAATTCTCGTCAAGAATTAATAGACAGAATTAAACGTCACTTTAATGACATCATAGATGATCCCCAACCGTTAAGAAGATTAATGGATTCTATAGAAAAAAGGATAGACTTGTGTATTCTTGAAAACGGAGGACATTTTGAACATTTACTCTAATTGAATTTTATGTTATGTTCTTTGTCTTTATTTTAATTTTCTTATTGTAAGTTTTTTTAATTAATAAATTTATCATTAACTTATACGAGGAGCGGTTATTACTTCATAATTTTCAAATCAAAATATTCCGAAAACGGTACATAATATCGAGTTTTACCAAGAGTACCTTTTTGGTGTAGAATTAAACGATGTTTATGTTCACTTGAAGTTTTGACTAATAATTCTACCCTAAAAAAAGTTATGTTGAATAATACGTTGTATGAATCGTGTAACTAGCGCCCTCTATGAGAGTTAGTTATAAAAACAAATTCATGGGATATATCAGCTTCCAAAACATATTCGTATACAATTTCATTGCAATGGTGCCAATAGTTTCGGCAAAATCGTAAGAAATGTGTAATTTTTTATTTTCTTCAACGCCCTTTATTTTGAAAACGGATGGTGTTAGAAAAAAATTTTACTAATTTTACTATCCTAGAGACGGTGTTACCTTTTTTTGAAACACCCTGTATATACACCTATAGATAATAAACGTCTGTAATGTAATTTGCAATTTCACATAAACTGTAAAACGCAAATAAGTTTTAAAAAACTTGTCTTGTTTGTTTGTAGCAATTTATTACCTACCACCGAACAAAATGTCATTTTAGTTAATAATTATAGAAATAATTACAGTTGTTGCCATTAAGTATCAATACTTGTTTATTTGCTTGGCACACAAACTATTTGATATATTACAAGAAACAAAATACAACAAATACTACTTAAATTCTAATTTGAATCGCGATGAATTACTCACTATTTTAATTAGACGTAAAATTTAATAAACATTTTAAAACAAGGTCAAATGTTTATATTTTCTCAGAATTAGTTTAATTTTACTAGTAATATTATCAAAGAATATCGCAACTAATAAGAAGCGAAAGCCGGAAAAAATTCTGATGTTCGTATGGCCCAAAAAGTGTGACCTTGAATAAATGACAGATAACTTACACTGAGAGAAATATTATGCAATTTTGGTTGTATGGAAAAAATAGTATATAGGTAGTTAATATTAGTACATTTAAAATGATTTTAGTGTTTTAAAGATGAGTTTACGTTATCACGTTATCTATTTACAGTAAATTGACCTTATCTCTAGACTTTTTAGCATTGAATGTTTTTTGCATAAACCATAAAAAAATAAAGGATTTACCGTATGTGCTTGTCTGGCCTCTTCTATATAATGCGTTGTAATAATAACAGTTTTGTTACCATCTTTTGTAATTTGTACAAGGTGATTCCATATACTTTGCCTGAGCAAAGGATCCACACCCACCGTTGGTTCGTCGAGGATTAAAAGTTCAGGATCGTGCATTAGAGCTACTGCAAACGATACTCTTCGTTGTTGACCTCCACTGAAAATTAAAAGTATCATTATACTTCGTTTATTTGCAGTTGGTAGTCATTAAATCGTAAAATGTTGTAAACAAGACCCTAAATCAGTAGCGCACGTATAGTCTTTCTAATGTTAATGTGATGACCCATATTTTCAATCCATTTAAAGAAAAAAGCCGCCCAATGGCGTGCCTAATTTTTTTTATAAATTCGAATATTGTGAAATAATGTTTTTTAAATGTAATTCAAATTAATATAGTGGATTAAAATTAACCTGCATCAAATTTGTGATACAATTTTTTCTAAATAATGCTCATTTAGCCAGACAATCTGAGAAGATTGTCTGCCCAGCAAGAACCACGGGGAGGTATGAGCTATTCTTACCAGGAAAAAAGGATTGGGTCGGGTATGTTAGTAGGAACATGGAGTTAGTTTTTTTTTGTTTCAATTTTTATTTTTTTCATTTTTTTTTCAGTTTTTTTGCTTTTTTATTGGATTTGGAAAATATATATACTACTATTATGAATAACCGGAATTGTCAGAATCTTCTGAAGTTGAATCGTTTTCAAGATGAATAACTATTGGTGCTATGTTCGCAATAGGCGGTAAATCCGTATATTCTTTTTCGGTTTTTATTACATGGGCCACGCAATTTTCCCATATACCGCTATAATTTTCATTAAATACTTGCCGAATATTGTCAAGAACGACTGCGCTCAAAGTTGGCGATTGATTAAATTTCCGTAAACGGCTTTTTACTGTACCCCAAACGATTTCTATTGGATTGAAGATACAACAGTATGGAGGTAATCGCAAAAGGGTATGACCGGACCTACTGCAAATATTATCAATGACATATTCTTTTTGGAAATTCCTACTTTTTATCATTTCCATCAATTCTTTCTTTACCGGAATCTTATCAGGAATATCAATGTTTTTAGTTCTCATGAATTTTAAAATTTCATCTTTTTTCGTGGTGATATTGGGAATTTTATTTAATATTTGCGAATGATACGACGCGTTGTCCATTACAATTACCGAGCTCGGCGGAATATTAGGCAAAAGCTGTTCGTCAAACCATTTTTCAAATAAATCCGCTGTCATATCTTCGTGATAATCAGCGGAAGACTTTGTTATATTTTTAGCCGACAATAGCAACGCATTAGGTACAAAACCATCTTTACTTCCGGCATGAAGAATAATAACGCGTTTTCCTCTTGAACACGGAGTATTCAAAGAACAATTTTTTGTGTCGTCAACCCAACCATACTTGACATCATGAGTATCGAACCAGGTTTCATCTAAATAAATAATTGTTCTGTTTGAATCACGGTACCCTTTTATTTTGCGCAAATACTCTTGTCTAAGCTCAACGATACGCCTAGATTCCATTATAACCATGCGATTATCTAACTTCTTATATTTAAATCCACAATTTATTAAAACCGCGCGCAGTGTTTCTAAACATTGATAGTTATAATCAGGAATATCCCGCAATTTATCGCGAATCAGTTCTAGAGTTGGTACCATATTGTCCTTATAAAACCCGTAAACAATCCGTTTAATATCATGTTTCGTAGCATTGTCAACCTTACTGAGTTTTTGATTTGAACGTTTTCGCTTTAAAGAATGATCCGTAACAGTGCCTAGTTTAATTACTTTGTAAATCGTTGTAAACCCGATTTTCGTCAATTCGTGAATTCTCGCGATAACCGCATTATCAGAAATTACAGAATTTTCAAACACGCGTATATATTTAAAACAACGCGTTGACACTGAACATGTAAATCTTTGTTTTTAAATTCGACCCTATCATCATCATTTATTGCTAAGTCATTTGCATTTATTTGTGGCGCCAAATTATTAGATTCCCGCGCATCACCTTGGACTGTCGTTTCAAATGGTCTCCGAAATGCCATTTTAATTAATTACAATTAAATTATATTCATAAAACTCACCCCAACGTCTATGAACAAATATTATATTGATAACAATTCACTCAACTACACGAACAAATAATAAATATTATATTGATATCAATTCACTCAAGTCCACGAACAAATAAATATTATATTGATATCAATTCACTTAACTCACTCGACCAAGAAATTAGATATTACTATTATTTTAAATATTTCTTTAAACCAAAATTCACACACGCCCCTGAATCGAGACTGAGTATACTAATATCTCTTTATAAGCCACGCCCTAAATTTTTTATGTTACAGTAGTCCGCCTTAGTAAGTGACCCGTTACTCCATTATATTATAGACAATAATTTAGCTTGATGATTGTATTAGCTCGAACACCTGTGCTGTGATGTGCTGCGTTGCCAGATATACAAAATTTTCTTAAATATAGTAGGCATATAAAAAGTTGTTTTAATTAATTTCTATTTTTACAGCAATTTCGAGCGACTTTTTTTAATGCTTACTAATAAATTTATATTATGTATTGTTTTTAAATATTTCCAAATTAGCGTTCTGAGAACATCACGAGCTAACAGTTTACTGAAGTAATGGGAGACATTTGTATAGTGAGCCCAACAATTTTAGAAAATATATCTGACAACATTGCTTTATTTCACGGTCATTACATTAAGAATAGAAAGACTATACTTATTTATAACGGTATTAAGAAATTTCTTTTAATCATCATATTTTAATCTTTTTAGGTAAGGTATAAGTACTAAGTAGTCATAATACGGTAATTAGAATATTTTGTTTTTCGATTTTAAGTCTACATACCTAAGATTCTTAACCATACGATTTTGACTAGGTAAATCCAAAAAATTAAGTAGAAACTGCAGTCTTTCATAAATTTCCTTCGACTCCATGCCGAAGATCCATCCAAAGTACATCATAGTCTCTTTGATGGTGAATTCTCCGTAAAGAGCAATTTCTTGAGGCATGTATCCAACTCGTTTGCCTGGTACTCCCGAGCCTCTAGTTCCTTAAAATAGAATAAATATATAAATGGTATGAGTGAATACTATAACTAGAATATAATTTAATTGTACAAATGAAGACCAAGATTTTGACAGACAGAATACATGTTAGAAATCGGGCTGACTTGACAGTCTGATACACTCTGTGACTTTTGCCGAACTATTATACTGTATTTTAAAGTTCCTCATTCAGCTCTGGTCTTGCGATAAACTTCATCAGTCTTGGTACTGCAACTTCCGCTTTTTCCTCTCTAAGTTCTAGAAACCGTAGTTTTGTCAGGCCTTTACAGTGACATAGGACGTGAATGGTGGTTTTCCTCTACATCTACAGGGTGAGTCATAACTATTGGGACATAGACTAAGGACAGGTTATTTGGACCAAAATATGGCTATTGGGCCAAATATACCTTAGTATAATGTTGCTGAGAAAAAAGATACAGGGTGTTAAAGTTAATTTTTGTTTTTCGGTTTTTGCTAATAGTTTCCCTGTATATTAATAAATTGATATCACAATTGGCACAGAGGCATAAACTTAGACAAGAAATAGTATTTTATTTACAATTTTACGTTTTGTCGTAGAGGGCGCCACGTGGATCATTCCTAATGATCAAATTGAGTCTAAACTTTTTCTGATGAAGTTTTTTAGTAATTTTTATCAGAAAATATGACGTAAACATCATTTTTACGTAAAATTGGTACTCTTGTTTAAACATGATAATTTCAACCGTTTTCGATAAAAACGCAGTCGAACTGCTTAGAGTCTTAAAAAAGGATTTCAAATATTAATTCATTTATGAAAAGTATGCTTTGGACTGTCAGATAATTGTTGTTGGTAAATGTCATTTGTTCAGAGTAAATTATTTTTGATGTGACAGTGTAGTGTAATGTTGCATTTTTAAAAGTAATCATTACTTTTTTTGATTGAAATGCCTCGTCACAATCATTTTACTAATGAAGAAATGCGAAATATGATTTGCGTATACGCACAAGAAAATTTTTGCGGTCGCTCGGCAGCCAGAAGGTAAGGAATGTTATACGCAAACAGAAGGCAACCAAATCACAAAACTTTTGCAAGATTATATCGTAGTTTAGGTGAAACTGGGTCATTTCACACTAAGAATCGGGGTGGTCGACCGAAAGAAATCACACCTAATCAAGAAGATGAACTTTTGGTTCGAGTAGATGAAAATTCTGAAATAAGTTCACGACATCTATCAGCAGCAACAGGAGTAAGTCAGTCGTCTATAATTAGAATTCTAAAAAAAGAGAACCTCCATCCTTATCACTTCACTCCTGTTCAAAATTTACTTCCAACAGATCTTCCACGACGGTTACAGTTTTGCCAACGTATTCTGAATAAACATCGCAATGACAGACACTTTATTAAGAATATTATGTTCACCGACGAAGCAACTTTTACCAGACGAGGGGTTTTTAATTGGCGAAATAGTCATTATTGGGAAGAAGAAAACCCGCATGCTATTAAAGCTAGACATTTTCAGCATGAGTTTAAATTGAATATTTGGTGTTGCATTATAGGCGATCAACTACTAGGGCCTTATGTTCTTCCTCCGAATTTAAATGGAGATTCTTATTTATTCTTTTTGGAAAATACTCTTAGTGATATTTTAGATGATCTGTCACTGGATGTAAGAAGAAAAATGTGGTTTATGCAGGCTGAAGCGCCTCCTCATTTTTCATTAGCTGTTAGAAATCATTTTAATGACGCATTTCCTCAACGATGGATTGGCAGAGGCAGTAATTTTCAATGGTCACCAAGAAGTCCTGAGTACAACCCGCTAGATTTTTATTTTTGAGGACATATGAAGTCCTTAGTTTATGCCAATGAAATTAATACACGAGACGAACTTTGGAGATACATTCAAAATGCAGCTAATCTTATAAGGGGACAGAAAAACATTTTTTTAACGTCCGAAAATCCTTTATAAAAAGAATTAGAAAATGCATAGAAATCGGAGGAGACCATGTAGAACATTTAGTTTGAGTTTTTGTGAGTTCTTTTAAGTTAAAGTGTGTTTAGTTTTGATTTATTGTCAAAACCGAAACCTTACGTTAGTTGCAACTTTGTTTATTAGTTTGGTATTTGATAGTGGAATTGTAAATAAAATACTATTTCTTGTCTAAGATTATGCCTCTGTGTCAATTTTGATATCAATTTATAAATATACAGGGAAACTATTAGCAAAAAAGGAAAAACAAAAATTAACTTTAACACCCTGTATCTTTTTTCTCAGCAACATTATATTAAGGCATATTTGGCCCAATAGCCATATTTTGGTACAAATAACCTGTCCTTAGTCTATGTCCCAATAGTTATGACTCACCCTGTATATTTCTGTCTGGCCTGTGCCTATTGAGGAAAACAGTTCTACTATCACTTTGTCCTTGTGAGAGCTCTGCTGTGAATGCATCTTTATGAACTGATTGGTCAGTTTTTGTGTAGGAACCCCTTAGCACTATTCAAAAGACTTTTTCATCCATTCGCTGATGGCTACTCTTTCAAATGTATTTGCAATTTCAAGTTCAGGTCCTATCAAATGGAGGTTTGCATATCCTCAGACCAACTGATCAGCCTTATCATTGACACTATCGCCAACGACAGTGGCCTGACAAATGTAAACTAGAATTGAATGAACCTAAAAGACAGGGTCACCTTCGTTATCGAAAAGTAATAGGGGTTAATAAGTTTGTCAACGCCAAGATAAGACATTAGCAATTTTAAATCCTTGTAGAGGTCATCAATAAATAAATTTAATAAACCAAAACCGATTTTTAAGTATACATTTAATCTTTGTACACTCGAAATAAGGATTAGTATGTGACTTAAGTGATTGGTGTCAATCAAATTTACATTTGATGCATTTTTACATAGATTTATCAAACAATGCAACACGATGTATCAGGATTAACGCTGTTGGAAATTTGAGTAGCAAGATATAAATAGCGATCTGCAGGTCAAAGTAGAAAAATTGATAAAGCATAAAAATAACAATTTCTATACAATTTAAGTATCATTTTCAAAAATATAAATGTTGCAGCATTTATTTTTTCTTCAGATTTGCGTTTATATTGAAGAAAAAATATAGTAAATTCATAAGTTTTGATGCATAGTTTCATCAAAAGTCCAGGATTTTTTTTAAATCAATCTTAAGTATAAACCTCAACATATAAATAAAGTGAATTTTACCCGATTCGATATTAAAGATTTTTTAAGAAAACAAAAATATAAACGTCTGTTACATTGAGTTTAAGGGATAGATGATTTTAATAGATAGATAGATATTTTATTGTATTTAAAGAATTTACAATCCTTATTACAAGAGGTTCAGAGTACAAATAATCAAAAACATAACATATAAGTACCTATCATTACAACACAATTATTAGCTTATATTTATACTCACAAGAACATTATACTTATTAATAAACATAAAGAAAAAAAATGGCAACAAGTGACAGAAAAGAAAAAAGAAAAAAAAAAGAGTTTACTCTTCTAAAGCAAAAGCTCTGAGCTTTAAAATACTGAGAAAATAATTTACAACCTTGGTCAGCTTACTAAAATCATTTGTGCTCAGAAGATCTGCCAACTCAATTATTGACTTAGGAATTATGAGCATACAGTTTTTTCTTAGTCCATTATATATTGGACATTCCGACCACAAATGAATTAAAGTTTCGCTTTCCTGAAGGTTACACAAACTACAGGTGGCATTCATGTCAATAGTATATTTTATATTTTGGTAAATGATCTTAAAAGTATTTAAGTTGCTCATCCTAATTTGGGATATCACTCTAGTTATATATATGGGACAGGTTCTGTATTCTCAGACAAATGTAGATGTTTGTATAACAAAGGATATGAAGAATTAATTACTTTTTGCTTATTTTCAGCAATTAATTTCTTTTTGTAACATTCTAAAATTTTTCTTATAAGGCATTTAGAGTTGCTGTGTAAGAATTCTAACCAAAGATGGTTACAATTATTAGCATAGTCAAAAAACTGTTTTAGTTGACTCAGGAAATTATGTTTTGCTTGTTGACAGTTAAGAGCAATACAACATTTTTTTCTATAGCAAGACTTTAAATTCAGGTGAAAAATAGGATTTTAAAGAAAATTTTAATTTTTGGCACAATTATATTACTCCGTTGCTAGGAATATGAATGGACTGGGAAAGTAGTGACGTAAGTGTCAAACCAAATGATTCCAAACAACTTTTTTATGGTATGTTTTATAGGTGTTATTGATCATTTTATTGTATTTTCTTGATTTTTCGGAGTTAATTACTGTTTTTTCATTGGTAAGTGTTCATTCATATGCTTTACACACCACTGAAGTAGATAGATGAAAATTTCCGTAAAAATATTATAACATAACCTTCAAAGTTGTGCATTGTCATAAATTTTAAGAATACTTACAAAAATAGTATTTTAAAATCGAATTTTGAAAGATGTTGCTTATATTTACTTAATTATGAAACTTGCGTTATATTTTAAAGTATAATAATAACAAAATAACTCAAACAAAAATTTTTTCTGTTGCCGTTTGGAATCATTTCGTTGACATTTCCCAGTTCAACAGCATAGAACACAAATTTTGACGTCACACTTTCCCAGTCCATTACTCTGTCAACAAATGTCAAATGTCATTGTTTTTTGCGGAGAATATTGTTGCGTTTTGTGTACAAAGTGAATAAATACGAAACGGACGGAAAATACTTGACACAAGAAAAGAAAAACCTGCCATCAGATGTAAAAAATGCAGCGTTGGAAGCAGAAAATTTATTGTTGCCACACAAATCTAGGATGCTTTATGAGAAAGAATACGTCTTTTAAAAAGTGGAAAAGTATTAAGAATATTAATAGAGTGAGTGAAAAAATACTTCTGGCGTATTTTTATGAAAAGTCGAAGAAAGCGATGCCATCGTCATTATAGTCGTATTATTCGTTGCTGAAGCGTACGTTTTTGGTAAATGAAAATTGTGACATTTCTAAATTCAGCACGTTACTAAAAAAATTGAGGATACAAAGCTAAAAAGTGCAAAATCCTAGAGTTAAATGACATTATTAAATTTCTGACAGAAGCTCCTGATGACATCTATTTGTTGATGAAGATTATTGCTATTTTTGGTGTGCATGGAGCTACTAAATCCGATTAATTGTACAAATTCGAAGTGGATGATAGAAAATTGGTGATAATCGTTTCATTATCTCATACTAAAACCAAACAGGATAGGTCATTACTTTTATATTCTTCGTTGACACGGAATTGACAGCTGCCAACGGTCAATTTGCCCAATCTGACATGAGGGTTGAATTCAGTGACCTCAAAAACATTACCCTATATATTAGAATAATTAAAATATGCTTTTGGCATCAGTAAAAAGTATTGAAAATGAATAGTTTGGGTAGCTTTGGCGCTCTGTAGCTGCCAAAATATACATTTTGGCATTTTGTGCCCATGGAGACTTATTCAGGATGACAAAATCTACAACATATCAAAAAATCAGGCAATTTGGCAGAAACCCAAAATCCATTTCTATTATTTTATTTAATAATAAATCTATTATGAAAAAATCTAAATGTACTTTTGATATATACCTGGTTTTCCACCCAATACCCATATTTCGCCGGTATTTAATCTTCTCCTACCAACTATACACGACAGAAGTGTCGTTTTTCCACATCCTGATGCTCCCAGTAAACCATATCTGAAAAAAAGATTCAATTATTATCGATTATTAATTTGCATTAATAGAATAAAACATAGAAAGTAACTTGCTTATTTCAAAGCTATTTTAAACTCTATTTTTATTTAAGGACATTGAAGTTAAAAAATTAATTTCCCTTTAATATTTTATTTTATAAAACACTATTTTCTACTTTACTAGATTCTGGTTGTTAGATAACTCCCCGTATTTCTGAACATTAGATAATATAATTTATAGTTATCACAACAACGTGTACGACTTGAAATAAATATGTACGAGTTTAAGGTCAAAATTAATGTTACATGTATCTAGGCAATGCGATTAGTAAAGAGAGCATAAACTATAAATTGGGTTATAATGCATTTTCAATGTTATCGAGGAATTTTTCGGACTAATTTTATAGTTTACAAATAAATGTTTACAACAAACATTCTCAAGCTTTATTATACCAAATCTATGTAAGATGTGATTGTGCATTTGTATAGAATTTACAGTTTTCTAGTTCTAGTTTTCTTGGTTTGTTCCCAAGAACGATAAACATTTACCAGGATTGCTTAATCCCATAAGACGTACATTCGCCAAAAAATCGATCGCACGTGGTGGCCTGTGACGTCACTGCAGTCCTCGGCCGTATTTTTCCTATCTTGACAGTGCATTTTAGGTCGTTTTCAATCGTCGTTTTTAGATTTATTATAAAAATATTCAAAATTTTGACTGGTAGATATTGTGGATACATTAGTGTACGTTGCATTTTTGTGGAAAATTTTTAAAAAACTGTTCTTTTAAACTCCAGTTCGGACTTTTAAATTTCATGTGTTACTCTGCTTGGCTGGACATTGCTTGGTTAGTATCGTTGAGTGTCAACGTTAATATTTAATAGTGAATACATTTTTTATTTTACGTTTTTAGTCAGATAGTTTACTTACTTACTATTTTTTTAATATGTAGTATTTTTTGTTAATTTTAAATTTGTAATTAAAAATTCTTTATAGAATACATATGTCGCTCCATAAAAGATTCACGGATTGTACTAGTAATATGCTGCAAATTGTTTATTGTTTCTTTGTTTGTCAAAAAACACTAGTTTTGGGTATGATTTTGTGTAATAATAAATTTATTTGACTGTATTTTTTAAAATAAAGATAGAACTAAATTTGTTTCAAATAGTGTTTTCTTTACTCTACCTATTTCCCAAATAATATTCAATAAATTCATTAAATATAAATATTAAAACGATTTTATGGGCATATTTATTATAAATTATAAGTGTTTAATCTTAAAAATCCAAATAGTGGTACATTAGTATTACAGAAATCATAAAAATACTGTCTAATTCCTATTATTTCCATGCATTTATATGGTAAACGTTATAATGAAGGACTGCGATGACGTCACACAGCTGGCGGACAAATCAGGCCGATTAGGCAATCCTGGTAAATGTTTATCGTTCTTGGTTTGTTCCAACCAAGCAAATAACCGTTCTAGAACGGTAATATTACCACTCACGAGACCAAATTAGTGCACTGCGCAACTCAGTACACCACTGCGCACAAAAATTACTATTTTAGAACGGTTCTTTGATTGGTTGGACAGGGCCCTAGTAGTGAGAAATGTGACATTTTCTATATGCGTTCATAGAAAAAAATTTACCTACAGACATGCTAGTATTTTGAAAATCATAATAATGTTTTCCATATTTAACATTTAATCACCATAATCTGATTATTACTTCCAAACGACTTGAGAAAAAAATTATGCCCTTTTGTAAAAATATACCGAAACATAGATGAGTATTTTTTTATACATGTACATTATTGATTTTGAAATATACTACAGTAAATTTTTTAATCCTCAAAGTGAGTATCTCGTATGTTTATTTTTTTTATTATAATGAATAGAACTAAATGGTTTATGTTATTTAAATTGTTATATATGTACCGGGTGTCCGAATAAGAACGGCTCTCGGCCATATATCAGTAACCATTGATAGTACATCTTCGGGAAAAAAAATTTTATGATAAAAATGGCCTCGAGAAACACCTGGAAATTATTTACAGACTCGTAGGTCTTCCGCTAGAGGGCGTAATTTAATAATAAGAATTAAGAAATCAAAATTTTACAAAAATTGCCTGATTAAAGGGCATTTTTAATGCGATAATCAAATTCTACGAACTGCGTATTTTTGGTTTCAAAAGTTTTAGTCTATCTTTTCAAATATAAGGTGGGGGAGAGTGGGAACATTATTTTGGAAAAAGGTCTGTAAGTCCGGTCCTGTTTAACCGATCTTTGCAAACTTGGTCTTGTTGATAACAGCTTTCTTCCACCAATATTATAGTTATCATTTCCAAACAACCTAATAAGTGACGTGCCCGCTAGAGGGCGAAACTTTTTTTAATCGAGTTCTCTTTGAAAAATATTAAATAGAAGCATGCAATTTTAACCATGAATTATAAAATTAGACCAAATTAGCAACAAAATGGCGAAAACCGCATGTCAATATCTTTTTCCTATCCCGAGATATCTTAAGAAACGTGTAAATTTTAAGTATTTTCCTTTGAATATTAGAGTACTCTGGTTATACTGAACGGCATTTAATAATTTTGGACTTCCTAAAATTGAATGTTCTTGTCCTCTTTATGATGTTTTTAAATATTTCAATATCACTGTTACTGTCACCGGTAAACGCCTGTAAGGTAGTTGAAATGGAAAAAATATAAAAATAGTAGTGGGCCATGGAAAACAAAGCACGCAGACATGTGTCAAATTATTAAACAAAGTAAAGTAAAATAATTAAATGCCGTTCAGTATAACCAGAGTATTCTAATATTCAAAGGAAAATACTTAAAATTTACACGTTTCTGATATCTCGGGATAGGAAAAAGATATTGACATGCCGTTTTCACCATTTTGTTGCTAATTTGGACTAATTTTATAATTCATGGTTAAAATTGCATGCTTCTATTTAATATTTTTCAAAGAGAACTAGATTAAAAAAAGAAAAAAAGTTTCGCCCTCTAGCGGGCACGTCACTTATTAGGTTGTTTGGAAATGATAACTATAATATTGGTGGAAGAAAGCTGTTATCATCAAGACCAAGTTTGCAAAGATCGGTTAAACAGGACCGGACTTACAGTCCTTTTTCTAAAATAATGTTCCCACTCTCCCATACCTTATATTTGAAAAGATAGACTAAAACTTTTGAAACCAAAAATACGCAGAATTGTTCGTAGAATTTGATTATCGCATTAAAAATGCCCTTTAATAGGGGAATTTTTGTAAAATTTTGATTTCTTAATTCTTAGTATTAAATTACACCCTCTAGCGGTAGACCTACGAGTCTGTAAATAATTTCCAGGTGTTTCTCGAGGCCATTTTTATCATAAATTTTTTTTCCCGAAGCTGTACTATCAATGGTTACTGATATATGGCCGAGAGCCGTTCTTATTCGGACACCCGGTACATTATTGATTTTGAAATATACTACAGTAAATTTTGTAATCCGCAAAATGAGTATCTCGTTTGTTTACTTTTTTTATTATAATGAATAGAACTGAATGGTTTATGTTATTTAAATTGTTAGGTATATATGTACATATCTCACGAAAGAAGTTATTGTTTATATATTGAAATGTTCAATATTTATTTTCTCTTCATAAATCTTTACTTCTTTGAATTACTTTTTTTACAGCTTAACCGTAAAGAGTAGTTAAATAATATCTGTCATAAAATTTGACCATGGCATTATTGCAGAAATTAACAAGGACATTAGTCAGACAAGTACATTAATCTGAGAATTATGTTGAATTGTTTAATCATTATACGATACAGACGAAGTTCCAAGAAAATTGGTAGTTTTTTTTAAATAAATTCTGAGATTTTAAAACAAAATATTATACATTTTACAAAAATCTAATTTTAGATCAGTTTAAGTTTCGAGTTGTGAGCCGTGCAGCTCAGTATCAATGCGACCATTTCTGCAGTAGCATTTTTCCTGAACAATTTTATGAGGGTCTTAGAATTTTTCAAACCAGGAACATTTGTCAACTTATTACATTGGGTTTCTTTCTTGTATAAATATAGTTATAAATATTGAAAATTTTGGGATTGTAGGAACTTATAAACGAACGTATTTTGCAAAGAGTATTATTTTTTGTTATTTTACACACTTGCTAAGTTATAAACCCTTTTCTATTAAAGTAAAACAGATTTTTAAATTATTTTATTAACACATTAGGGGTAAACTTAATGTTGATATAAAAATACACTTTAAAAGCCAAACTTAATGGGAATTTTAGTAGATAATAAATATAAATAAAAGACATTTTACTTTGTTTGAAGAAAATATTTAAATAACGACAAAGCACAACGTAACACATTTTTTATAGACTTGGTACATGATAACAAAAAACACTTTTTTATTGCTTTTCAGGAAAAAGTAATCATCGCAACACTTAACACATATTTATTACTGTAAGTTGCGAAAAGGTGATCGCTGTAATGTCATTTGACAATTTTGCATACAACTCAACACATGAGAGGTTACATAATATCATTATAATAGTATATTAAACAACGCATTTCATATGGAATTCTGTTATGACACGAGTTCAAGTTTAAAAAACGAATCGCGAAGCGATGAGTTTTTTAAAGAACGAGTGTCACAACAGCCATATGAAATAAGTTGTTTATAATATTTTTTATATTTTGCCATTTTATCAATTTTTTAAATTAATTTATTATTTTTATGTAATTACGAAAATTTTGATTTTAAAAAGTATGTCGGTAGCACTGTGTAATTTATAACATTTGACAGTTTTGACATTTAAATTATGAAATGTTAATGTTTTCAAATATTTTAAAATTATACTAATACACCAATAATAATGTATTATATAAGTAAAAGATGATATTCATATTCACAAATACTTTTTTAAAGATCAAAATAAAATTAATAAATTGCTATTAACCACAAAAGTCAATGTCAATAGTCTTGTCATTAGATACTTTACTCATGTCGCCAACCATTTAAAACAAAAATTTGCGTGCGTAAAAGTTACATTACGATACGCAAATGCGTTTTATAATGAAGATTTTTATAAGTGCAAAATATAAAAAATTTATTTCGCTTTCTTCTTCAAAATTTAATAATTATTCAAGTCTATCGTTTTCTAAAAAGTATGACTAAGCAAACACACTTTCGTGCAACCAAATTTTATGTTGTTTACTTCTTTATTGATAGACATAAATGACAAATAATCAAAAAACGGAAGACGTAGTTCTCTTCTAGCTTAGTCTATTATCTTATACAGTATCCGCCAAAATAAACAGTACCGAAAATAAAAATAAAAATTAATTTTTAATTTCTGTAATGTAAGTGTTCAAAATGTTCACCATTTCGACGAAAACAAGCTTCATATCGATTTTGTAAGTCAATAAACATTTATAAAAAGTAGTTTATGGAACTGCCGAAAAATATTTTGTATTCTTCCCGTGGTTCGGCAGTATTCGCCGGCGTCAGGTGGCGTCAGATCAGGTGAATGAGAAGGATATTCAAAGTCTGTTCTTCGAGAAATTATTCTATTATCGAAATGCTACCGGAGTAAGTCTAAGGTGCGCACAGCGGTATGGCTCGTTGCACCATCTTGTTGGAACCATTGTGTGCGAAACTGTAGATTTCGTGCACGGCAAAAGTTATTTAGATCTCTCACAAAAGGTATAATAATTTTCTCTCTATTGACAGTAAGTGGATTCTGATTATCATCTTCAACAAATAAAGACCAATCATTCCATTACCAGATACCGCGCACCAAACGGTAACTCGAAGACTGTGGAGTGGTTTCTCTATAATGACATCAGGAGGTTCAAATCCAAGGAATCTGGTTGTTTGTCGATTAATATAGCCGCTAAGATGAACGTGACTCTCGTCTGAAAACCATATGTTTTTCAAAAATTCGGGATCTTCGTAAATTAAACTCAACATGCGACCACAGTAAATTTCTCTTGCACGTTTGTCCGCAGCATTTAGTCGTTGTCCAACTTGAATACGGTATGGATAACCACCAATTGATTTGAACATGCGACGTAAAGACGTTTCACTAATGTTGAATTTACATGCAGTTCTTACAAGACTTCTTTGAGGTGATTTCACAACTTGGTTAAAAACACGTTCTTCATTTTGGTTAGTGCATACTGTTTTTCGACGACCTGAAGAATCTTTACGTTGACACAATACACTACCAGTGCTAAGAAATTTTTCAATAACAGCTAACATCACACTTTAACTAGGAGCTGCTTTATTAAATTTTTGTTGATATTTTATTGACACCTGGACCATCATTACGACCTTTTCCGTATGAACGAACCAAAAACACTTTTTCTTCCGTTGTTAGAACCATTTTTAAATCAAATTTAACTGCAGCGTATACTATTAATATATCAACTAATGACAATTAAGTCAAATATGACAAATCCATATTACATAAACAACTCCACAGCACTCTCTGTTTCGGTACTATTTAATTTGAGGGATACCGTAACTAAAAAATCGATAAATTTATGTATAATGAAGAATTTATAGGATTTTGTCCAATAGAAGTAGGTATTGACATTCTAGAGTTCAAGTAGATCTTCATAAGTCAGTACAAATTAATCATAAAGTATAGAGTATTACGGAGTAAAAAGCAACTAAATCTATTTTTTTAACATAAATTTGTGAACTAATAGTTATTTGTGTAACTAGTGCAAAATGTGCATCTTTGTTGCACGATGCATAAAGTTTGCTGAGCGCAACAAAGATCCTTTTTGCACATTTTTTCTACGATCGAATAATTTTTTTTGTTTAAAATTTGATTGAAGATTATTTAGCATTTTATATTACAATAAACAAATTATTTGATTATAAACGATAACAGTGAACATGGAAAACCAACTAATGTTATAAATAAAACTAGTTATCTACTTTTTTGAGGTAATTTCGATTTTGATATCGTAGTTTGAGCAGTCTGCTATATTAATTGACGGACATTTTTCCTTTCCCAGTTGTTTTTTGAATTTTATTTTCATATCCGGTTTGGTCTTCTTCACTGATAACTCTTTTTCGAGTAGTGAAGTTTGTCGTACTGGTACTTGTTTCACCTTCCAGAATTTGAATCGCTATTTCAATTTCTTTTTTAGAAATAGATTCCTCAATGTAGCCTTCTGCCACTGTTGAAGGTTTCCAACCTCCATGGCGTTTTAATGTTAGTATGTCTGCCCCCAATGGACTAGTTTAGTGATTTTTTTTATATTTGCATCTTATAAAATAGGTTTTTAGTGGTTCAAGTGTACAAATAAAATTTTTATAAAATGAATCCTCTAGCCATAATCGGCTTTTGAAATTTAAATTTAATGGTTACATACGTCATAAGTGGTAAGTGACGTGTTTCAATAAGATTGGTAGAAAATTTGCGATGTTGTCAATATGCTTTAATATTAACCGAGAAACTTATCTCTCTCTCTTATTTGTTGTCATTTTCGTTAGTTTAATTTGTTGTTTGATTGTGTTTGGTTTATGAAAGAAATTACTTCTATAATATTTTTGGTTCGAAAATAAAAATCCCTAACACCTTCTCTTGGTGTTATAGCGGTTCCTTCAAAAATAACCAATAGAAGTAATTGTTCTCTAGGGGAGCAACCCTTCTATCGGTACAGTGAGAGAACGAATTTCAAGAATACGGTTTTGGCATTTTCAATGGAACCACGCCCACTTTTTATTGGCTATTCTATTCTATCACCGTCAAGAATAGGGGTCTTGTTTGTTTATTACAGATAAACACGATTTTCTCTCCTGTCATATATCTTGTCAACTGGTACAATCAGTTAGTCACAGAACACGGTGTTTTGTGCCGCCAGTTCTTTGAGAATACTTGAAACGAACGTAGCTAAACTGTAACAACGTTGACTTTTAAACACACTTCATTATTGGTTATTAGTTGGCGCTACGTTTAAAACTTACTAATTATTTATTGCTAAATTTTACGAAATGAGAAAAATTACTTGCAAAATGAATACCAATATAAGTACGTAGGTATCTTATCCTAAATATATATTGCTATCATTTTGATTAATATGATCCTACTAAACTAGTCCATTCTACAAGTAAGGTTGCAGAAGATCTGCGAAAACTGTGTCCTGTGTATTGCATTGGGTTTTCCAGATTTAAATATTTTGCAATATCACTTGAAATTTTAATAAAAGCATTTATTCCAACAGGTTGTACTGAACATTTTCCGTTATAGTATCTCTTATAAAAAATCTATTGTGATTGGTAAACTGAGGACAAAGGGATGCATATTTGCGATACATTTCAACAAAATTAAAACTTCTAACTTTTCCTGCTGTCGCAAATGATCGAGGTTTGTTTGTCTTGCTATCAGGTATTTTCACAGTTGTGACGGAATCTATGTTATTAATATCATCTAATGTTAGTTTCTGTACTAACATGCACCCGCAATGCTAAATACTGAAACTATCTGTAACAAAATAGTTACCAAAGTCTACGAAATATTTGCATTATTTAAACTTTATAAAATTTGTATCTCACCTTCATCATTAGATATTTATTATCTGGAGATTCAGTTAAAAATCTATCAAACTCCTGTCGGGTAAAAACTTTTGATTTTTTGAGAAGGAATCCTACATTATTTTTTTTTAAGAATGGAATTAGCTTTGTGAAATGTCGAATATTCGAATTCTATTGATTAAAAGTGTAGCTTTTAATGTTGAATATTCCGACCATAAGGTCGATGGCTGGAGCTACTCTGATTTTTCTTGTAAATATGCTAGGAAAACGATTTCAGTAATGTTCTTTATGAACTTCGTTTCACACCAGTTGTTAAACCGCTCATCATAACAAGTTTCATATACTTTTTTAGATTTATTGGGTAAGAATTCTGTTATGACTCTATTTGCTGTTTCCGTAATATAGGATGGTAGGATGGTGTACAAATAATTTCTACCTCACCGTTCGAACTCGACATTCTTATACTTTGGCTTTATAACAGAATGTTGTATTTGTAAACTGATAACTTCGTATTAATAACAGAGACAACCCCCCGAGACGCCCAACTACATGCAAAATTTTAGATCGCAATACTTAACTGGTCCATTGCAATGAAAGGTGTGGGTAGATGGCGCGCATGTTGAAACAGGGTAAGAAAGGTACCTGGATATGGCAATTGTTTAAAAAAGAGCGCGAACAACACAGCTGTTCAAAAAGATGTACTTACTACAGAGAATAATAAGACAAATCAACACAAATAATTGGTTATTGAAAAATATATAAATATAGTGTTACATAATGCTTTATTGGATCTGTTAACATACCTTCAATGCCAGATGCTAAGACATTTTCTTGTTGAGGAATTCTGTTTATAGGGAATAAACTAGGAACAGCATCGACTCGAAGTTTCCGTATAGATAAAATCAGGTAGATTCTACGCACTTCAAACTGGCAGACAAAAACTGTTTAAATAACTCCAACGGAACAAGAAAAAAAAATAATATTCTAACAGAGACAAATTGTAATCAAATTTAAACACAAATATAGCGAATCTACTAACAGATAGCAAATGTCAACACGAAATGCACGGAATTAGAGAAAAACAGAATTTCAATGCATAGAACAGCAAATTGAGTTGCAGCGCTACTACCGCCACCTGCTTCCAACTTTTAAATTATTAAACAAAGACGTATTTATTTAGTTCCAATGTAGCAGACAAAGAATTCTTCTCATGCTCTTACCGAACTAATTTTTATATGTACTTGGGCGTCTCGGGATTGTCTCTGTTAATAATAGAAACGCTAGCTGTCAAAAGCCGCACACGGCGTACATAGGTATCTTGATAAAAAACAAAATATAGTCCTACCTGCTTTTAATTATGAGAATTTCTGTAATATTTAAGTTCAATTTCATCTTATTGTGGAAAGGGAAGCACTGGCAGCTGCTTACAGGCTGAAAATAAACAACGAATGGGGCAGGACGATCCCTAGGTACCATTTCACAATCTCGAAAGAGATTGAACATAATCAATTACTGAGCATGCCCTCAGATAGAATACCTATCTGCTACGACCTTTCCAAACCATATACGGTTCATATTCCGGATAGGGACGAAGCTCGTACCAAGACTAGGAAACAACATGAATCCGTTTGGTACACAGACGGATCCAAAACAAGCACCAGCACTGGGATTGGAATCTACAATGAAAATACAGGGAAGACGTATAGTCTCAACCTGGGTTCAGTAGAAACTATCCTGCAAGCTGAAGTGGTTGCCATCAACACATGCTCGGAAATCATCCTGAACGAGACAGTCCCTAACAGGACTGTCAGGATCAGAAGTGATAGCCAAGCAGCTCTCAAAGCAATAGAGAGCGTACACACTGCGTCACGAACAGTGAAGCACTGCCAAGGAACTGTAGCTGAACTGGCACAACGCCACAAGGTTATCCTTGAATGGGTACCAGGACACACAGGGATTCTTGGAAATGAAAAAGCTGACCTCCTAGCCAGGGAAGCTTCAGAGGGAACCCTGATTGGACCTCTTCCCACATGTGGGGTCTCATACCAACATGTAAGGAAAACAATAGAGGAACGACTAAGGGAACAACATAAGAAACTCTAGATGGAACTGCCTGGACTCAGGCAATCCAGATTATTCATAACAGGTCCATCCAGGGAGAAAACTACAGAACTACTCAGCCTAAGTAGAACCCAATTGAGAAAGGCAGTGGGACTGCTCACAGGACACTGCCATCTCCGAAAACACATGAACATAATAGGACTCGCTGAGGACCCATTATGCAGAAAATGTGGTGAGGAAGACGAAACTCCTCTTCACGTAATATGTCACTGTCCGAGCCTTAAGTGGCTTAGACAGAGACACTTTGGCATTCAGTTTCCTGAGCCAGAGGAAATCGTGAAAGCGAATATCAGGGACATTCTAGAATACATGAAGGAAACGAACCTGGTATGATTACTTCAGGGGGGTACAATGAGCCTAGAGCTCCAGTACATGCATGAAACGCACCCCAGAAGAATAGAATAGAATAGAATAAGTTCAATTTGTAAGCAAAGCAATGCATGAATTGTTTCACGTTAAATAACTTCCACCTTATATACAAGCGGACAATAATAGCCTAGCATAGTTCAATTCACTTTTTGCACTAGTGCAAAAACTTTTGTCATAATGAATTGTGCAAAAACGACTAAGTTTTTACACGATCGTAGAAAAAAAACATTTTGTTTGGGAATTATTTTGTTACTTACATGGTTCCTTTGCCAACGGTCATATTTAAGTCGCTAAGGACGTTATTTGGTTTCTTCTTGGAGCCATAGTTTTTGTACGCGTGCCGAACACTCACCGCGTGAAGTCTTCTATTACATACTGTTGACTGTTGATGTACTAATGGCGGTCTTTCAACATTTACACCCACTAAATCTGGTCCTGGCGCTTGTGGTTCCACCCGATCACCCATTGTTGTAGTATCACTGAAATCAAGTAAAGGCAACATTAATAAACAATTTTGATTTAATTATTTACAAATAAGATCATAAAATGATCTACAAGATTATAAACTCAGGGGTTATTGACAGACATTTAGCAAGTTTTAATTTTACCAAAATTGGTTTAAATCTCATCAACATTATGTACCCAACTTTATATGTATCATTGTTACTATTTTCCATTTTATTTTCGTTGGAGTAGTTTTAGTTATTATCTAAAGTTGTTTTTAATGTAAAGACATAATAACAAAATGATAGTAATCGAATTAAGTGCTCGATGTAATTATTATTATTATATTTCCTGTGGATATACGCTACCTTTTTGCTTATTTAGTAAAAACACCAAAAAATAAAACATTTTTAAACGTAAAATTAACGTTTTCATTCTAATTAATATGTAGTTACGTTGACATTGACATTGACAAACAGCATAGCCATATTAAAACCACAAATTATTTTCCATTTTTTGTAATTTATCACAAAAGAAGTTTTAATTAAGCCACAATCATTATTTATCTTCTGATCAGGTGGTCAATGTCCTCCTGTGGTATCTCATTCCAGGCAACCACCAACTCCTCTCGAAGTTCCTCTAGAGTCTGAGGAGGACGTTGCAAATTGAGCAATCTTCTACCCATCATATCCCACACGTGCTCAATTGGGAATAAGTCGGGAGATCTTAGTGGCCAAGGTAACAATGTGACATCACTATGTTGAAGGAAGTCTATTGTGACTTGCTACGTGGTAGGCCATTATCTTGTTGGGGTTCTAAAACTTCTTTGATATAAAATCTTTGATATACTAGAGTTGTTTCATCCAAGGGTGCAGTCCAATCTAGAGGGAGGAAACTGCCACGAGTCAGACCATTTCTCCTACAAGTGCATAGCTGGGTAAATAATCCACCAGGATATAGCCCAAAAAAAAGAAAAAAAAAGAAGAACAATTCTCGTCCAACTTCTACTGCAGGCACGGTTACAAATTTTTTATGAGGCGATATTGAAATTATTCTTTATTGAAAAAAAAATGTGAAGAAAAGCTAATCTAGACTTAGCTAAAAAATATTAACATACTGCTTTTATTTTTTCATAATATTAAAACTTCAAGCTCGTAGAAACTGTAAATAAATAGAAGATACAAAACATTCATATGTTTTGAACGTTCTTCCAACTTCAAATGCAAACATTTAGGAATTCTCAATTTCCAGTTGTATTCGATTCAAAAATTTTTGAAATATATTTTTGCAAAGTAGTAGGTACATACTAATATAAACACCAGAAGCCGGATTTAACACCCCATTATAACAGGTCGGCTGAAAAGTCCCCGGTCTGACCTATAGATGACGACACTAGAATTAAATCCATTTCATTTTTAGATAGTATCAACCTTCAAAAGATTCGTGTAAAAATTTGACAGCTGTCGGACTATTAGTTTGTGAGATATTACATTTTTAGTGAAGCAACTTTTGTTATTTTCAAAAAGATGGAAAAAAAGAATTTCGTGTGCTTATTAAATATTGTTATTTGAAAGGAAAAAATACAGTTGAAGCAAAAGCTTGGCTTGATAATGAGTTTCCGGACTCTGCGCCAGGAAAATCAACAATCATTGACTGGTACGCAAAATTCAAGCGTGGTGAAATGAGCACCGAAGACGGTGAACGCAGTGGACGCCCAAAAGAGGTGGTTACCGACGAAAATATCAAAAAAATCCACAAAATGATTTTGAGTGACCGTAAAGTGAATATGATCGAGATGACACTCTAAAGATATCTAAGGAACGTGTTGGACATATCGTTCACGAATATTTGGGTATGCGGAAGCTCTGTGCGAAATGAGTGCCGCGCGTGCTCACAATCGACCAAAAACAGCAACGAATTGATGATTCTGAGCAGTGTTTGCAGCTGTTAAGTCGTAATAAACCCGATTTTTTGCGTCGATATGTGACTATGGATGAAACTTGGCTCCATCACTACACGCCTGAGTCCAATCGACAGTCAGCTGAGTGGACTGCGGCCGGTGAACCGCCACCAAAGCGTGGAAAGACTCAACAGTCAGCTGGCAAATTTATGGCCTCAGTTTTTTGGGATACACACGGTATATTGTTCATCGACTATTTGGAAAACGGAAAAACAATCAACAGCGACTATTACTGTGCATTATTGGAGCGATTGAAGACCGAAATCGCGAAAAAACGGCCCCATATGAAGAAGAAAAAAGTGTTGTTTCATCAAGACAATGCACCGTGTCACAAATCAATGAAAACGATGGCAAAATTGCATGAATTGGGCTTCGAATTGCTTCCTCACCCACTGTATTCTCCAGATCTAGCCCCCAGCGACTTTTTCCTTTTCTCTGACCTGAAGAGAATGCTCGCGGGAAAAAAATTTGGCTGTGATACTGAGGTAATAGCCGAAACTGAAGCCTATTTTGAGGACAAACCGAAGGAGTACTACAAAAATGGTATCGAAAAGTTGAAAGGTCGCTATAATCGCTGTATCGCCCTTGAAGGCAACTATGTTGAATAAAAAAAATGAATTTTGTCAAAATATTGTGTTTTACTATGGTAGACCGGGGACTTTTCAGCCGACCTGTTAATTATATTTTTCAAATATTATTACAAACATTTTTTGTTCCAAGTCAACAACAGTACGTGATAAATTTAAATTGTCGTTGAAAAATTTAGTTTTCCTACGACACCCTATAAAAACGACATCTAACACAGAGTTACAGAACGTAATAATTTAAACATGATTAATAAAAAACTTTTAATATTTGTGAATAAATAACTTTAGTTTGTTCAATCTAAACAAGAAATATTATATTTTGGAAAACATTTAATAAATTGTATGAGTTTGCATTATCTATGCAACCAAATATACACATAGGTATGCTTTGAGTTTCAAGTTTAAGGTAATAGAAGTGTATTTTGATATTAATTTTTGAGAAAGGTGGTTATTTGAAATTAATTTTAATTTAAATCCTAATTTTTAACATTAACAATTAAAATAAATTTTATAAATAGATTTAAAAAAATCATAATTATAAAAAATATTGAGGTCGTAGGAAAAATCCTGTACACAACGCGTTGGAGAGTGTATTTCTTTAACTTTACTTGTGCGTAATATTTCACTTTTATCACTTTTAATATTCATACTGTTTCAACTCTGACATTTTCAGGTTGAAATTAAAAAAAGGAATAAAAGTAAAAACGGTTCCTGTTCATAATTTCCCTGCAGGGACAAGTGTCCCAATTAATCTAATCATTCTGAAACATATTTTGGTTTACTCTCAAATGTTCTATCATTTTCTAATTAATTTTATTCCAACTTGTAATACTAAATATAACTTCAACAAGTCCTGCATAAATTTGTTTTAAAAAAGAATAGGTAACATCGAATTGTGAATGTCTAGCTTTTTTGTCCGTCGCGATAAACAAGTTTTTTTCGAGTTTCACATAGTTTGCCCAGTGTTTTTAATTTTAACTATATAATAATATCGTTTGAACTGAATTTCTTTGAGTTTCAAGATTTAGGCAGATACATATTTATTTAAATTTAAATATTATACAACTTATATTAGGAAATATAATACGTTGATTTAGTTGTATAGTTTAATCGTTTTTATTTATGAATTTTATTCGTCAAATCAACTATCGTGCAGGTGCAATGAGGATAATTTCTTGGAATAACGGTGCAGTAAGTAAGTACTTAGTTTTCTTTTCATTTTTTACATTAATTTTAAATATTTTAAGAAAATATATACCTATTTAACCTATTATTATAATAATTTACAAAAATATTAATAGTAAACTATTAGTTATTTATTGGTTTTAATTTTTATTTTAGGTGTTTTTTTCTTCTTTCTTTATTCTTTATTCTTAAAATTACCAGAATACTGAATAGGCTGTTATGGTAGAACATTCGTTAACCGCTGGAGGTATCAAAACCCCGTTTTTTACACCAGTGGCGTTACTAAGGAACTGTGTAATTTCTCTATATCTGGATTAACGAGGGAACATCTCATACATAAGTACCCCGCTGTGGGATTTTTTCTCATTTTTTTACTAATTTTTTTTTGTTTTTGACATACATTTTATGGTCAAAAGTAATATGGTAAATAATATTAAGCGTTATTTAGTCAGACTAAAGAACCTATATATACCTATTGTTGTATAGGTATTTAATTTTTCAAAATTCATATTTTTTTGTAACTTTTTTTGAGCCTTCCATATCCCAGCTACTTATGCAGAGATTTTTTTCTTCATACTACAAAATTACAATTTAGTTGCCAATATTAATATTGAATTACTTACATTTTGAGTTTAATTTGCCATTTTAATCTAATAAGAAAATAGCCTGTTTTTTGTGAAAAATTATTTTAGAAGTTTTTGTTATTTATAGTTTATATATTTTTTTGTACCCCCATATACTAATTAATTTGATTCTTATTTTCACCTGTCAAAATATCAATGAAATACTGATAATACCACCAGTTATTCTATCAGTATTGATAAAATCGTAACAATATTGAATAATTAATTTTCTTACTTACAAGTAACTATAAATCAAGATTCATTTATAATATCTAAATATATTAAAGTATATTTCGTTAATATTATCACAATTCAATTCATCTAGGTAAACGACAATAAAAATTCAAATAGGTACTTAGGTACTTTAAAATTAACCCGGTTCTCTTAAATATTATATTATATTATATTTATTCAAATTATTTACGGTGTCCATGACAACTGACAACTGTCAATACTATCTAGTGTATAGGTTAAATCAATATGAGAGGTAACAGCATTGATTATTGAAGAATCAAAAGATTATAAGTATTTTCTTTTAAGCAACGTATATATTTATTAAACATTAAATATTATTATATGCAAACCCACTCCCTTTCGGTGTCTTGATTTATTAATGTTTTAATAAATTAGATCATAGGTAGGCAACATAAAATACACGCAACTTGAATTATTAAATAAAGTGGTTCTTGTACAGAATGGTTCAAAAAATAATCTTCTTAGATATAACTCGTCCTGTAAAGTTTTATTAGATAAAATTTTATTTTCCAAACTCAAACTTTTTTATTTTAGGCAAAACTAGTCCAAAAAACTGAATCAACATAAAATAACTCGTTCTACGGACTAGTGATTTTCTCACATATCATTTTGTTTTCGTATTTTTGCCAAATAAAAAAATTTTCGTATACCTAAACCAAAAATGTATGGACAAAATTTTAAAGATTCGTTTTATTACCTTCGATAATTTACAGTTTTCGAATTTAATCAACAACTGTTTATATCTCTATTTTATTTCGAATGGATGGTACTTAGAAATTCTATTACAATAACAATTCTTGCGAATAACACGATACAGCTATAAACAATAGGTACCCGGTCACTAAAATAAAAATTAAAATTACTTTGTGCAATAATTAAATGACAAAATGTATTTGGCAAACTTAATTAAGATTTTAATGAAGATATTACTAAAATAAAAATAGAAAAAAAGACATAAAGATGATCGCCATCGTACAAAGTGACATTGGTATGATAGATTACTTAATGATGTTGCCATTTAAGTAGGTCGCCTGTCCTAGATTTAAACTAAACACGAATTGAGTTGCGTGTGTGATGTTTACAAAACAATTTGCTAGACTAATATTATGGTTCATACTAACGTTTATATTTTACCAGCAAAGGAAAAGGAAATGGCTACTAATACTATACTCGTTCTATATTTTATATAAGTAGTGGTGATAGTTAAAAAAACGAAAATTGATAGGATAAATAATAACAAATAAAAAAATATCTTCTGTACATCGTCTCAAAGTGACTAGTCTGTACAGGGTAAGATATATGCAATGCTAACGTTATGGGAATTTCGCCAAGACGTTGCCAGTTTTAGTCCTCAGAACAATTTTATGTAATTTACAAATATCGTTTGCTAATAATTTTACATAATACTATACATTATTTGTTTCTAACCGTAACTTATTAACTTTTATCTTTTATTAGTAGCAGTAGTATAATAAAATGTGCATTAAATAAAAATTTGTTTCAAAGTTTAAAATAATTCCGGTAATTTCTACTTTGCAAGGAAGTACGGCATCGATGTTGTGCATTTACCCTGTACAGACTAGTCACTTTGAAACGAAGTATAGACTCTTCTAATGAACGTGAATGGAAGACTTAATTTTATTACTTGTTTTACTTACCAAAAATATGAAATAATTGCACTTGTTTATTGTTTTCTAACTAAGTGGGTTGGATTGACATAAAACTAAGTTGAAACAATGATTTATGTTAGTTAACCTGCCAATCTCTTAAATATTATCGATTTCAGAACATAACATCTTTGTATTGTAATTGTAATTGTAATTTTCAATCAAAAAATTCCAATTGTTTTTGTACTATTTAATTAAAATAATCTCCGTTTTGTTATAAATATTTAAATCATGTACCTAAGTATAGTTCTCCCAATGTCTTAGAAGAGACATTTTTTGGTGTACCTATGTCTCTTGTTTCTTTAAATATGTTTATTGAAAATTAATTATGGCCCTTATGTTATCAAGATATTCTTAAATGTCTTTATAATACATTTAATTTATAATACATTCTTTTCAAAGTAATATTATCAACAATATTAAAGTCAATTTTTTAGCTTTAAACATTGCATATTTGTATACACTGCAATAGATCCAAGGTAGAACCAAGACATTTATTTTTTTTGCACCCTACACCATAACTTCTCTTGGGCGGTACCTTGAGGGCTTTTCCATGCTCACGGGCCAATGGCATCACGAAGTATAGAAAAAGTATGTATGTATGTATAAATTAGGGGTGATAATTACACTGCGACCTATAGGATCTATTGTGTCCCCCCTTACTTGCCAAGTTCTGATGTTTTCTCAGATTTATAGCAGCTCTTCAAATCCTATTTTCCTGAGGAAGTTTAGGACATCGTCGAGCTTCAAATCAGGTAGATCCCCCTCTTTTATTTCATGTGCTCCTAGGTATCTAGCCCTAGAATTCTGCAAGGCAGGGCATTCTGAGAGTATGTGTATTGAGGTTTCATCCTCTTCCTCACAGAATCTGCACTTTGCTTCATCTGCTAACCCTAGTTTCTTTACATACTCCCACAATAAGGCTACTTTCAAACTGGCTTTGGTGCCTAAAATTTGCATGCATTTTAAAATGCTTATTCAAAACAACTAACACAAATGTAACAATTTATAATAAATTAATTGATAAGAAATGGTCCATTCCAAAAACAAGACTAAAAAAATTCCCAATCCGTTTTGTGTTCTGCTTGAAACTTTCATCAATTACAGAGGTACTAAATAAAAATTTATGCCGAATTTCAATAAAAAAAATTAGAGGTTCTTGGTGTACCATTTTTTATGATAAATAGTATGCATTATGAGGATGTAAACAAAAATATTGATTAGAAACAAAAGTGGGCTAATACCCCAACCGTAATAGGCAACCACATGTTGACTGTTAATCACATTTTAATAGAATGTCATGAGTTCTCATATATCTCGACAAAATATTCGATGATTATAAAACGTGTCTAGATAATGACTCGATATAAAAAACAGTTTTAAAAAAAATTATATGAGCGGAGATGTCGATGCCCTACTAAAGAAATAATAACAACAAAGTTTACCTAATGTTTTCGAGGTGATTTTCCATTCTTCAATAGAACTTGACATTTAATATACTCTTTTATTATTTACGAAGAAGTACACAGTTCTTCTTTTCAGTAGTGACGCGTTACAATTGTTACAAAATGAAATGCTTCCAAAATCAAATTATTTAGTACTTATTAAAATTTTAAACACAGCCAACGAAACTTTTATATGGTTCGAAATTGAAAGCGATCGCACACCTAATTTCAAATATATTAGAATTTACAGTAAATTATTTTCTTATCGAACGTTTCCTTTGAAAGTCGTACACCGCATTGAATGATTAATAAATCCTCGATTTTATGGTTTCAATCGATAAATTCTTCGTCAACGAGTCGACACATTTTTACATTTTACTAAATGAGCCTGATCGTTTATTAACAGGTGAATCAAAGTATAGACCGCCTGACTTTAATACCTCAATAACTACTTAATAAAAAATGAAATAAGTAAGATATCTTCATCATATAGGCAGTGATGGCTGATGTAACAGTTGCTGATGCATCTTGATATATTAGTGCATCATGAACATTTAAAACACTAGTTTTTTCTCTTTGAGAAAACGCACTTTGTTTTAAATGAACCACTTGTACTTGAACAAACAAACAGAAATGTATTGCAGTTTATTTTGACCTTAATAAAGCTTTCGATACCACATGGCGGCAACAAATTTTATCCAAACTTCAAAATTGGGGCTACCAGGGAAACATTTTGGCTTTTATTAAAAACTTTCTGAGTAATCGAGAATTTCAAGTTAGAGTTAACAGTAGTTTATCGCAACCCAAACAACAACGAAACGGAACGCCGCAAGGGTCAACAATGAGTCCATCTCTTTTTTTAATTGCGATCAATGACATACTTGAAAATATAAGCAAACCTGTACAAGCTAGACTCTATGCCGATGATCTAATTATATTTATAAAAAGCAAAAATTTAGATAACATCACAACTATCTTACAAAACCAAATCAAGGAGTTAGAAAGTTCGACCAAAACTAGGGGCTTTACATTTTCATCCGACAAAACAGAATGCATAATATAATATTCTAATGAACTTTTTGATCGATGCAGATAATTAAAAAAAAATGAATTTATTCCATTTGGCTTTTCTACCGTGTATTAAATCAAAGTGTGGCTAACGTAACTATTTTGTTTGTAAATTGCATCAAAAAGAACTCAGTAAAAGGAACAATAAATAACTGCACAGTTAAACTAAACTTCCACTATTTATTCGAAAAATTCGCTTTAAAATTCAATTACAGCTGTTTCGCTATAACTAGCGAAACATATTGAAATTACATGTTGTTTGTTTGTAACTAGGTACTTGATGTTGATAAGGAGTTAAGGCTAGACCAAGTAAGGAAGTAATAAGACATAACAATATTAAAGCCTAGATGTTATTAGCCCTAAGGGATTATCCTGGATGTATTTCCCTCTAAGATCAGTATAAATGTGCAATGATATAGAAAAACCAGGAAAAAACTATATCATGCTGATCTTTACAATAACTTAATATATTTATGTTACAATAATGTCTTATCTATGTATAAAATGAAGACTCAATCAAAGTAAACAGTTTAATAGTGGAGAACTTCCAAGATTTATTTGTTCATTAACTACTTTAAACTGTTGATCTGCTAGATGTCTTTTAATTTCAAGTTCTTCTAAAAAATCTAAATTTTGTTTTTTATCACAAATGTGTAGTATATGAATGTCATTGGTGTGTATAAGTGAGTTTAAATGTTCCAGTAGGTGTTTTGCATAGTTCGACTTATCTGGTTGTTGTAATCTATATGTAAATTGAATAAATGTAATTTACAAAATAATACTAAATTAGTATCGTTTGACGTAACTAATATGTTCTCAAAAATACCTCCTAAAGAATGTATAGTTCTAGTTAAAAAACTATTAGATGAAAGAAATATCCATCCAGGTATAATATCAGACATAATTGATCTATTTGATGTATGCATTAGTCAAAATTATTTTACTTTTGATAACAAAGTTTATATTCAAAATGAGGGTCTTCCCATGGGAAGTCCTATTTCTCCAATTTTGGCAAATATATTTATGGATAATTTAGAAAACAAAATCTTTAATTCTAGTTATAAAAACAATTTTGTATTTTGGTATAGATATGTTGATGATGTGTTAGCAGGTTTTGTAGGTAGCGAACGGCAGTTAGATATATTTTTTAACCTAACCTTGCATCCTAAAATTAATTTTACTTTAGAAGTTGAAGAAAATAATTCAATTAATTTTCTAGATTTAAGAATTGAAAAAGTTAATAATTCATTAAATTATTCAATATACAGAAAACCTACACAAACAGATGTAACCATACCATATAATTCAAATCATCCACTATCACATAAATTAGCAGCTCATAATTCCATGATACATAGAGCATTTTCAATTCCAATGAACAAAAGTAATTTAAATAAAGAAATTGAGATCATAAAACAAATAGCTACATCTAATGGCTATCCAATACATTTGATAAATAAATTAATTAATAAGAAAGAACAAAAAATGTCACTAGAACTAATATTTCCAAAACAAACTAAAGAAATTAAAAGCTATAAAAGTATTACATATTGTGGAAATATTTCCAATGCAATTTCAAAAATAATAGCTTCGGCAACATCAGCATTACTATCATTTGAAACACAAAATAGTATTGGAACAAAATTGTTAAATGTAAAAACAAAACTACCAAAATTAAAAAAATCTGGTGTTTACAAAATTAATTGTCCAAAATGTAATGCAGTATATATAGGTCAAACACAAAGAAATTTTGAAGTAAGATTTAATGAACACTTAAGAGCATATAGATTACAACAACCAGATAAGTCGAACTATGCAAAACACCTACTGGAACATCCAAACTCACTTATACACACCAATGACATTCATATACTACAGATTTGTGATAAAAAACAAAATTTAGATTTTCTAGAAGAACTTGAAATTAAAAGACATCTAGCAGATCAACAGTTTAAAGTAGTTAATGAACAAATAAATCTTGGAAGTTCTCCACTATTAAACTGTTTACTTTGATTGAGTCTTCATTTTATACATAGATAAGACGTAATTGTAACACAAATATATTAAGTTATTGTAAAGATCAGCATGATATAGTTTTTTCCTGGTTTTTCTATATCATTGCACAGTTATACTGATCTTAGAGGGAAATACATCCAGGATAATCCCTTAGGGCTAATAACATCTAGGCTTTAATATTGTTATGTCTTATTACTTCCTTACTTGGTCTAGCCTTAACTCCTTAACAACATCAAGCACCTAGTTACAAACAAACAACATGTAATTTCAATATGTCAATCTGACGATGCTAGTTATAGCGAAACAGCTGTAATTGATTTTAAAGCGAATTTTTCAAATAAATAGTGGAAGTTTAGTTTAACTGTGCAGTTATTTATTGTTCTTAGAATTTATTCCATTTGGCTTTTCTACCCTGTATTAAATCAAAGTGTGGCTAACGTAACTATTTTGTTTGTAAATTGCACCAAAAAGAACTCAGTAAACGGAGTTATTTTCATGTTAACTAGACTCTTTTTTATAGTTTTTAACTAGAATTTTCTAAATAAATTATATGAAAGTGCATTATAATAATATTTACTAATGCTCATTTAAAAAAATTAACGTTTATACCGATGGAATACTTAAAAGAAGCGGTCCATTTCTAATAATAATTACACGTAGGTTACACCAAATTTAATGAAAACTAAATCTAGCAAATATAAAAAATCACACAACTAGAAAAAGTAAGAAAAAACGTAAATGTAATAAGAAACTATGATTCAATTATTATAAGCCCAAATTTTTTACTTACATGCTAATAATTCTTTTATAAATACCCAACAATCTAAACACTACATTTAGAAAAATATTCCAGGAAAGCATCAACCGATCAACTAATGTATAATGCGCTACACCATAAATTCACTAAACCACTTTGCCCTTTACCACATGACACTGAAAACTGACAATATTCAATTAATTATTTCACACAAAATAAAATAATGATTACTTTACAACAAATTGTAATTGATGTCACTTGTACCGCAATAATCATTACCGTGAATATATTAATGGTAGTCTATAATAGTTGATTATAATTGTTTTTTATATGTCCCTGCTGTTTTTTTTTTCAGACTAAACTTTGGAGTTGTTATCGGATAAAAATAGAAGCGTGCAGTTTCAACGCAAACGCGTCGGAGATCAATGCGAAAAGTTTTATTTTACATAATAATTTTAGACCAGTAGTCACGATAACCAGTAAATGCAGCACAATCTAAACTTTCAGGAAATCAAGTGGCTAAATAATAAATTAAATTATTGTACCGCATAATGTTACAATATCCACAATTTCATTTTGCAACCGCCCAGTTAACCACACATGTTCCAGGGATATCCCAAATAAAGATAAGAAAAGGAACGATGATATATATATTTTTTCTAACTGTGTTATCTTACTGTCGGTTTTGTAACAAAACTGTATCACATGGATAGATTAATAAAACCATTTTAATACATCACAATGTTATAAAACATATATATGGTAAATATATCTTAAACGGAATATCTCTCAAATAGCACAAAATTTTGTATTATAGTTATAAATTAGTTTTAAGTTCGCAACAAATCTGAGTTTTATATATTTCATACTTCACTGCGCCCTTAATTTGCTACTAATTGTTCACGCTAAGTTCACGTAAAAATAATATGGAATCTAGAAAATGCAAAGACTTTTTAAATTTAACAAAACGCCAACGAAGAAGAAGGGTTCGTAAGTATATGGACCATCAGAGGTTGACTTCACCATCTACTAGTACACCTCCAACTGCAAACAATATAACAGATCATTTTCACGCCTTACCTGTTCCAGAGGAACCAGATATTAATTTTCATTTAAAAAATGAGAAAATATTTTATCCTAAGAGTGAAAAAATATCTTATGTTTCTGAACCCATCTCTTTAAGTAAGTGTTTATATAGTTTATATTTCTTACATTATCTGATTCAAGTTTTATATGTTTTATTTCTTAATTTTTAGACAGCATATTTTAAGTCTATTGGGGGCAACAGCTTGAAGGAAAAAACTGTAAGAATATAAAAAAAAACATTTACGAATGAAATTATTATGAAAACCAGTTGGTTGGAACAAAGACAAAATTTTAAAATGTGTACCACACATTATAATTATATTAAAAGGTAACATTTTAACTTAATTATATGACATTTTAACAAATTCTTTTAATAAATGATTTATTTTAGAGTTTTTACCACTAGAAATGGATTTTAATGAAAAAACATTTAAGGAGATTGTGTCTGATTGGATAAGACAGGGAAAACAGAGGAATCAAAGGCACCTGAAGAAAACTGGGAATTGACACCAAAGCAATTGTTATTTTATTATAAATGTTATTTTACTTTTATTTAAAAAATATTCTTTGGAATTAGGTATTTTTGTTTTAATTCTATTGTTTTGTTTTTGTAATGTGTAGGTAGGATTAATTAAAATTAGTATTTTTAGTGACAGAGTGTTTTAATAACCCTTTGAACCACTAATGGTTGTTAAATTTATTTTTGATCAAACATTTAGATTTATTAATGTTAAATTGTACTGTTTTATTTTTGATCCCAGGCACATGAATAATTAACATTTATTCTCATTTGAACCATTTCTGATTAACATTTAACTGACACTAACAATCAATTTTTCATTGTTAAATGTCGGTACAAATGGGCATTAAATGGTGTGTCTCATATAAAACACAGTAAGATCATAAATAAATAAATAAATGATATACCATGGATGTTACTGTTTTGTTTCATATATAACAAAAACTTATGTCTGAGGTATTCTACAGATAAAACTTTGATAAAACATGCGATGTATATGACGCATATCAGTGATTTTCATTGAGGCGGACATTAATCTAAGTTTGTGATAGGCCATGTGACATCTCTATGATGTCCTAAAGATAACAAAGATTAAAACAACTATATCACTGTGACATGTTTTGGTTAACTGGGCGCTTATCAAAATTCTTTGTTAATTGGATCAACGACAATGTAGCACTATCATTTTCTTCTTCTATAATAATAATTTTTGCTCGTCGAAAAAAACAGTAAATTGAACAGCGATTCTACTTTTATAGTTCTGGCATTACAAAATCTTGAATATGAAATTCCAAAATTTAATTCTTGAACCGCCTCCTAAATTTTACAAAATAAATATTTACCATGGCTTGTTCTTTTATACTATCGGCTTCAGAATAGCATATACATTTTCAAACTCAAATTGCTTGCATTGAATTCATTTTAAGGATGGCCTGTTTATTGTGTATAACCAATCACGGTTTAAATAATAATAAATTTGAAATCAGTCAAACAGTTGTCCACGCCCACATCTTTAATGTTACACAAAGAGGGATGATCTGATGATATTGTATTATACAGTACGGTTTTATTTGTTTTTTATTGCAACCTCTTTCCCGGCGGGTGAATAGTCGTCGCATTTTACCCCAACTACCTACTAGAAAGTAAAAGGTTTATAAACAATCATGAATATTCGACACAGAATGTTCAGAAAACGTATTTCTCTAATCCCTTTATTGCTAATAAAATCTACCCCTTCTAATTTTATATTTTTATAATTAACAGGTAAATTTTTTACACTTAGGTACAATTTTCTCAGTAAAATATAAAATTTTATTACAATTAGTTTATTCGTTTATTTTTAATGATTGTTTAAAACCCTTAAACACCCCCTTAACATAAGCCAAGGAGTTTAATATATTAAAAAATAAAAAGCATTGATCTTATAAATGTTTTTGTCAATTTTTGTTTAAATCTGATATCTATTTCTTTTTTTAAAAACAATTATTTCGGAACAACACCAAAGAACTGGTAACGCCACCACCTCTTCCAAGTGTTTTTTCTTATTATTTTTAAATCCTTAGTGAAGTAAGTAATTGTAGGCGTTTTAAAAATTGTTACTCCTATGTTGTTGAAGCAGGGCGTTTTTATATCTCAGATAGGTAAAGGAAATTCACATTTTTCATGTATATGCTATTCTAAAGCCGACTGTACATTCATTTTTTACTTATGTCACCTGTGCTGGGCATATAAAAAAGCTTACAAAAACAGTTTGGATGTTTCTCTATGGATCACTATCAATCACTATGGATGAGACGTGAGTCTATCGTCACCATCCTGAATAAAAACAAGATATCAAAGAGTGGTTCTTCACTTACATGAGATTTTATTTATGAATGCTGTAGTCAGTGATAGAGTTGTAAGGCCCGGGCTAAGAGCGGCGAAAAAAGTAAAGACTATCAATTTAAGAAATTGGTTTAAACTAGTTTTTATAAAAGATTTGATAGCAAATACGGGTGATGTATACTTTGCACAAAAAATATACTAAGTACATAAAAATCCAAACACCCAGTTTACATGATTTCATTTTAATAAAATTTGGTGAATTTATGTATTTTACTGAAATAAACAATTGATAAAATTTTCATCCCTATCAGTTGAAGATTCCGGTTTTTATACTGCTTTTTTTGAAATCCACTGACAATCCAAAAATGAATTTTGTGGCCGTAATAAAGATCCAAATTTTGCGGATTTTGGTTCTTGACATTCTTTACGATTGGTTACGATGCCTAGGGTACGGAGACCTATACGATTTCGTTAACTTAGTGAGTTTGATAGGGGTCGTATAGTGGGAAGCTGGATTTTCTTTTCGGGAAATTGCAGTTAGAGTGCAAAGAAGTGTAAACACTTTGGTTAGGTGTTATCAGGCATGCTTCGAGAAGGCCGTACGCAATGAGCAAGAAGCTCTGGACGCCCCCGTAGAACAACAGACCGTGAAGATCGCCGCCTAAGATTATTGGCCTTAGGGGACCGTTTCTCCACTACCAGGTTCATTGCAAATGAATGGTTTGCAGAACACGGAAGACCTATTGGCATGCGAAGTGTTTACCGACGAATAAGACGTTTTGGCTTGTTTTCATACCGACCACACTGGGTCTTCCTCCCTTTAACTCCAGAACACCGACGTAATCGCCTTGAGTGGTGCAGAGAACGGTCACTCTGGGATCAGGAATGGAACAGTAATGTTTTTAATGACGAGTCTCGATTTTGTTTAGGCAAGCACGATGGTCGAGCGAGGGTTAGAAGACGACGTGGTGAAAGGAGAAATCCACGGTTTGTTGTTGAAAGGCATGTTCATCAAACTGTTGGAGTTTGGGGTGCTATAGCTTATGGTTCGAGATTACCTTTAATCTTCATCAGAGGTAACATGAACGCGCAGCGTTATATCCAAGAAGTTTTAGAACCCCATCTTTTACCCTATCTTGACACCCTGGCAAATCCAACTTTCCAACAAGGTAATGCCCGACCACATGTCGCAAGAGTCACAATAGACTTCTTTAACATAATGATGTCACATTGTTACCTAGGCTACCAAGATCTCTCGACTTATCCCCAATTGAGCACGTGCAGGATATGATGGGTAGGAGATTGCTCAATTTGCAACTTCCTCCTCAGACTCTAGAAGAACTTCGAGAGGAGTTGGTGGTTGCCTGGAATGAGATAAAACAGGAGGACATTAACCACCCGATCATGCTTAGGAGCGTTGGAGAATACGTAACACATCGGGCTGCATCCACACATTATTACAGGTAAAAGGGCTTTAAAGGAATGCAATCATTTTGAAATTTTTATCATTTACTTATTATGCTTCAGTAAGTGCAAAATTTTATTAAAATAAAATCATTTAAATTCGGTATACGGATTTTTATGTCACTTAGTAAATGTAATTGCACTCACCGAATCTTCGTAACCTTGGCTCTTCGTATCTTTTTGAGTATTCCCGCTACAAGTTGTTCAAAGGAAAGATCTTTTTTCAATCAAATTCATTTTTTAAATTTTCTATTCCGTCCATATTATTGTCCGAAACAGAGAAGCATCACTAGTCAATGTTAAGGCCAAAAATAATTACATCTAATATGGGATCGTGGACTCGGCAAAAGGTGTCCTCCAGGAGTAGTGCTCTCGCCCCTGTTGGGGATAGAAGAATCCTGGATAAAAACCTGAGTTAGAACAACCATAAAGAAAAAATCATATCCAATGCCTAAGCGATGAACTGGACTTGTTGCAGGATATTTGAAAAGACATGGAACTTAAAAATGAACTCGTCATACACAAGTATTATCAAGTCCATATTCATATAATTTGCTCTACTTGTATGGTAGCGAAAAATGCAATAATTAATATACGTGGTAGGTTGCAGAAAGTGTAGATAGTAGCAGGTCCACAGATGAGTCCAAGATAAAAAAAAGGCTGAAAGGGGAGTAAAGAGATCTCAAAGATATGGGCAAACCGGAAAGTGTGGACTGTTCTTTCAGCGAAAACGATAAAGAAGCAGTGAACCTGCCTATTAAATTAGGAATATTACCACTAAAAAGCTGATTAGCTTAGCTAGAAGTACAGGCGTTCTAGAGTTCAAGTAAATTAAGATAGATGCAAAAGATGTTTGGAGGTCGAAGTGCAGAAAATACTAATTGGCTGAAACAACCTAAGACAATATAATCGAATCTAATATTATTGTCATACCGGTCATTTAATAATGACATTGTATTTACGTAAATGCATATTTAAGTAATTCCATCAATGACGTATCCTTGACACGAATTCTTGCTTTCTGTAGGTAATTTTATTCTTATATAATGCAGCCGATTCATCGCTGAGAAAATACCTCCAATATTTGGGTTAATTAGATTAACGCAAAATAATGGTATGGATTGGAAATTTAATTATTTTTGTTATTACTAAACTAAATAAACACTTTCACCAAATCAAGACACAGAAATATGAACAAATGCGTAATTTGGAATGAAATTCCAAACGCTTTGAAATATATAAATTACTTTTTAAAAATATTAATTTAAAACACGCACGCGTGAAGCACACAAGGACGTCTAATGAGAAAAATACTATTTCCATTAATTTTGAGATAATTTACTTCCTCTTTACTTAATGTTTAATATATTCAAGTTGTATTTCATCACATTAATTACCTATTTTATTAAAAAAACTATAAAATTTCTTTTACCATTTATGTAATAACACTAGTGCACAAATATTCGTCATTTAAAAAACCTTTTATATTTTTTATTGATTATTTGAATGTAATATTTACATGTTGTTTTTTGATTTAAAATATCTTATAATCATCTTTTTATGTTAAACTATTTTAATAAACAGAAATACCTATAATAAATTATAAGGTTAATTACTTATTCTTAAATTTTTTGTGGAAAATTTACATCATCTAAAAATATTATTAACCTTGAACAAACATTTTTAATAAATTACAATGGCCAGTCGACGATTAACGGCATCAAAAATAAAGAAAATGTAAAAATTTTTCGAGTGTCTCGTAGTTTCAAGTCCGATTTTATAATAAATTTTTGGTTGGGGCTCATTGAAAACGGAAACAAGTTTGTTCAACTTTTTGTTCTGGTATACCTGCCGTTATAAAATTTATAGGTATATAAGGCCGGTCATACACGTTGTGCTATACACCAATATCTACACTAATACGATCCCAAGTAGGGTTTTGTTTGCAAAAAAACAATTCTACTCTTGACCGTAATGGAATATAAGTTGTAATATTACTTTGTTAGTTATTACTTCCACAAAATCTAACCTATTTTAGGTGTCATCGTTATTTAAAATTTGCTCTTCGTTAGTATTTCATCACACAGGTGTTTTTTTGAGGTTATGATATATATTCTTTGGTTTGGCGAGTTTTTAGTGCCTTAAAATGGCTAAAACAGTAATAAATAGCATTATCGGTGGTAACATTCATGATTTTGAGTTTAAAAAGAAAAATCAAGATCAATTTGTCACTAAATTTCAGTGCAAGTTATCAAAATAAAGAATGCAGCAGCTCTGTCACTTTTTTTGTATCAAAAAAAATTGGAGCCTTTTCACGAAAATCAATGACCACTAGATGGCGCTGTCAATTTTCAATATGGCCGCCACGAGGGTGAACAACAAAATTTTAGTTCATGCTTTGCATCTATCGTTGTTGCTGTCTACGTGTGAACTTCCTATTTTTTGTGATTTTTCTTGTCTTACGGACTTGTTTCTTAAATATTCAACTATAAACTTTACCAAGATGCCTCATATTGAAGTGAATATTTAAGAAATTCTGCAATAGGTATATTGGAAACAGAAGTAGGCCATTACAAGGCGGTGAAGCTGTATCACTGGAAAAATTCATTATCTTTTTTATATTCTCGAATCAAAACGTGACAGCAATGATTTTGACAGTTACACAAATCTTGCACTCCATTGACAATCAACTGCATTAAATCTGATGCTATTGTTCTTAATCAGTGTGACAATAGTATTTATTCTATCATAAGAAAGAGGTGGGGGTAGAAGTGTTGCATCATATTTGTTTAATCCCAAGAGAGAGAATTCAAGCATTCTGTAAACAAGTTTGATTTCAGAATTGGCACATTCTGTGATGATCGGGGAGAAAAAAAATTCTTTGCTGCTGAAAACTATCATTCTTTTAATGTTAATATTCTCAGCAGAAACTACTATATCGTTCCAAATAATAATATATAATACGTTTTACTTTGTATTTTTGTTCAATAAATGTTGTTTTAGGTCAAGTACATTTACTTATATTCTACTTAAAAATTTAATTTTTATGAATTATTTATATTAAAAAAACTAGATATTCGGATTATAAAAAATACATAAAAGGGTGTGGTTAAAATATTGTAATTAATAGCCTAATTATTGAATTAACATATTGTGTATTTGATATACATAACATTAACTGGTAGATTTCCCAAACGATTAAAATATTTTTGTACAATTGCAAAAAGGTAAATACATAAAAGTACAATTATTTGTTGGTTTTTAAAGTTACTCGAACATCTATAAACCTTTTCTAATTCAAATCTAATTCCTCTTTATAAAATTAAATAAATTAAAAGTTTTTATATATTATGTATATACTGCCCAGAATAATAAAAATAAACAAAATATAAAAAAAAGCACAAAACTAAAACACCAACAAACATAAGTAAATCGGATTTTCTTCTTTTTTTTGCATAATTTGTGGCCTGAGCTGCCAGGGTTATTTGGCCAAGTTTTCTTGTCTCTGTAGGAGACCGTCTGATATTACCATAACAAAAAAAATAAATTTAAAATAATATTGCAGCAGAAAGTATTTTATATTATAATAAAAATGCAATATTGGTAACCACGTGTTATGGATCATAAATAAAGTAAATATTAAATGCGCAGTTGCCACATTTATGACCAAGAACTAAAGAATTAAATAGTCGAGTTAAATTATTAATTTTTTATAGAGAATCTGTAAATTAAGAGCTAAAAATTTGGTAATAGGGTATTACTCAAATTCGATAGGATGAAAACCATCAAAAATAATAGTTTTCTATACTTTTTCACAAAATGTAACTTAAATATGTCAATCTGACGATGCTTGTTTCCATTTCCACATCCACCATTTCTATCTTAACGTTTTTTTCTATGCACACGGAGACATTTCCTATGTAGAGCAATTATTTTACAACACATTGTATGTAAAACAATCTCTCTATATATCCACCGATAAATTAAAATCAATTGAGCGTCTCATGCTAATTGATTTCTTAGTTTATAATCTCGCAAAAGTAATCGCAAGGACTTTTCTCGATATTTATTACTTATCCAACTTTTTTCATTTATACTACTGCTGTAAAATAAATAACTGGTCGTGTATATTTTAATTTATATTGGTTCGCGTTTTAAAAAATATTAATTACCCATTTATTCCACTTTATAAATAAATAAATTGCATTAAAACAATATCATGACATGCATCTGCAAGATTTATTTAATAAAAGAATTAACATATTCACGTTATACACACTATAATACAGAGCAGTAAAACTATAACCCTGGGATAGTTTGGAATACATAAAAGTACTTTTAGAGGAGGTTAAAACATTTTTAAGATTGTTCAATGTTTAGGGTTGCAGAAACAAACCCTTCTAGAACTGTCTTGATTGTATATTTTACGGTTTATAACCAATGGAATTTCCTAATTTCATCATTACTAACCATTTTTTTCTATCTTCTCCCCCATTTTATTTTTCTTGATATATTCATACTATACAGGGTGTTTCTTAAGTAATCTAAAATATTATATGGGGCGCTTCGTTACTCAATTTTAAGACGAAAATTTCATACAAACATGTGTGATAGGTGTTGTCGTTTATGAGATACAGGGTGTTGTACGTGAAATTAATTTTTCTTGGTGACACTACTGATTTATATTTTTTTATTATTTTATTACCAGCAACATGTGTTAAACATAAAGAAAAAATAATACATTTCAGAGCAAATGTTCAAAATGTCCACCTCCAGCTAAAATGCAAGAATCCGCTCGATGTCTAATGGATTGTCGAATACGTTCGAAGATACCAGGATTGTTACGAATAACATTACAGCCGTCTATGATACGATTTTGAAGATCTTGTACGTTTAATATCAGTGTTGTGTAAACAAGCGATTTCAAATATCCCCACACACAAAAATCCAGAGGATTGTGTCCAGGTGATCTAGGGGGCCACGGGTGTGGAGATCCTCGTCCGATCCAATGGCCTGGAAAAACATTTTTTAAAAACTCGCGTACAATCACTGAAAAATGTGGAGGAGCTCCGTCATGCATGAACCACATGCGCCTTCTAATAATAATAGGTACATCTTCCAAAAGAAGTGGAAGTTCATTTTCTAGAAAATGTTGGTATATCTCACCGGTTAACCCTACAGGAAGGAAAAATGGTCCAATTAAATAATCATCGATGATGCCAAGCCAAACATTGACCGAAAATGTTTGTTGAAATCGTTTTACACTTATGGTATGTGGATTTACATCTGCCCATATGTGGTCATTATGAAAATTCATAATCCCATGTCTAGAAAAGTTGGCTTCATCCGTAAATAGAATATTGGTCACAAAATTCGGATTGTTCGCGATTCCACGTAAAATCCATTGACAATACTGTATGCGTAATGGATAGTCAGTAGGTAACAAAAATGTTGAACACGTTGAACGTGATATGGATACAATAAATTATCTTTTAGAATATTTCAAACAGTTTTGTTACTAACATTTACTTCATCTGCAACTTTTCTTCTACTCGTTTCTGGATGTTGGTCAATAATTTGAAGAATCTGGTTTTCCAATTGGGAATTTCTCACAGTTCTGGGTCGTCCAATAATATTCTTCGATTTAGCAAAAGTTCCAGTTTCTTGTAAACGAATATGTAACTTAGTAAACGTATCTGAACATGGTAAACGATTATTTGGATAACGTTGGGCATACGTACGTCTAGCTTCTAAGGCACTACCATTCGCTAATCCGTACAAAAAATGCATTTCAACATTAGTAAACACTGGCATAGTTATTAACTAAACACAGAGTCAATCAAATAAAAATGTACGATTTTTGCGTTGGTTTTCAAATTTGACACTTGTCAACATTATTTCAAAGGCCACTTAGAATAAGCATGTATCTCATAAACGACAACACCTATCACACATGTTTATATGAACTTTTCGTCTTAAAATTGAGCAACGAAGCGCCCCATATAATATTTTAGATTACTTAAGAAACACCCTGTATTTTCTGAATATTGATTTCCCTTTTTTAAATATTTTTTCTGTCATAATTCGTGCTTCTTTTGGTGGGGTTTCTCCACTTTCTATTATTGTATTTTCTTCTATCTTTTATTCTTTTTTATTTTTTGTTTTACTTCTTCTTTGTTTATACAGATATTTTTTTATGCACATTAAAATAAAATACACAAGGCTTGGCTTAGTTCAGTCCTGCCAATATGAAGATTGAGCAGATTCTTAAGGCAAAAAATTAAGTTTTTGGGTTAGTTAGACTGCAGCACTGATTGCGACTATATCTCTAAGAAGATTCAAATATGATGATTAAAAGAAATTTCTTAATATACCTATATAAATAAGTACGTGCGCTACTGATTTAGGGTCTTATTTACAACATTTTACAATTTAATTACTTTTCTTAGCTGCCAACTGCAAACAAATGAACTAGAAGAAATTAAAATTTAAATAAACAATAATAAAATCAACGTACCTATACACAAATCTAATCTAATTCATAAACCACAAAATTGTTCAGAACAAGTCTTAAAAACTATATAAAAAACATACTAATACATAACGTAAATTATAGTGCAGATTAAACTAGTGGATCCAGATTTCCGCAGTCAATACCCCACCAAACCAAAATAGCAACGTATTTGGTATCCAAGTATTTTGATGCTGACAAGGTTCGACGACAAGTTTAACAAAACAATAAACATCTGATATTATATGGGATGTAAGATGATACTCACGTAATCAACATTGTTCTTGTGTGGTATTATTCTACGGTTGCTATAATTTTGTCTAGATTTCTCGTTAACTTTCACTTATTACTTATTGTTACACATCATAGTTACTCGAAACGATCAACTTAATACTGAAAAAGGAAAAAAACACTTGATAGTCTTTGTTGCACTACCTACGATGAAAAATGCAGAATTTTCTTAGATTGACAAGCTAGTTTTTAGCGAAACAGCTGTATTGAATTTAGGAACAATAAATAACTGCACAGTTAAACTAAACTTCCACTAACTATTTATTCGAAAAATTCGCTTTAAAATTCAATTACATATTGTGGAAATATTTCCAATGCAATTTCAAAAATAATATCTTCGGCAACATCAGCATTACTATCATTTAAAACACAAAATAGTATTGGAACAAAATTGTTAAATGTAAAAACAAAACTACTAAAATTAAAAAAATCTGGTGTTTACAAAATTAATTGTCCAAAATGTAATGCAGTATATATAGGTCAAACACAAAGAAATTTTGAAGTAAGATTTAATGAACACTTAAGAGAATATAGATTACAACAACCAGATAAGTCGAACTATGCAAAACACCTACTGGAACATCCAAACTCACTTATACACACCAATGACATTCATATACTACACATTTGTGATAAAAACCAAAATTTAGATTTTATAGAACTTGAAATTAAAAGACATCTAGCAGATCAACAGTTTAAAGTAGTTAATGAACAAATAAATCTTGGAAGTTCTCCACTATTAAACTGTTTACTTTGATTGAGTCTTCATTTTATACATAGATAAGACATTATTGTAACATAAATATATTAAGTTATTGTAAAGATCAGCATGATATAGTTTTTTCCTGGTTTTTCTATATCATTGCACAGATATTCTGATCTTAGAGGGAAATACATCCAGGATAATCCCTTAGGGCTAATAATATCTAGGCTTAATATTGTTATGTCTTATTACTTCCTTACTTGGTCTAGCCTTAACTCCTTATCAACATCAAGTACCTAGTTACAAACAAACAACATGTAATTTCAATATGTCAATCTGACGATGCTAGTTATAGCGAAACAGCTTGCTGTAATTGAATTTTAAAGCGAATTTTTCGAATAAATAGTGAAAGTTTAGTTTAACTGTGCAGTTATTTACTGTTCCTAGTAAAATGAACTTCCAAAAAGTAGAGGTTAACACAATCAATTGTATTGAATTTTCTAAGGTTTGTAATTGTCTCAAACCAGCTTGTAATTTGTTTAAACCGACTACAGTTTGTTCGATGCTCATTAATTTTGATATTTAGAAGCTGATTATAATTTATTTTAGATTAAATTTAAGGACTTCAACTGATTTAATTGGTTTTATTAGTTCAAGTTGTTATTATGACTAGACGTATTTTTAGACATTTTAAAAACTATCTAGAAACTAGTCCAGTTATTACGTCTGAAATATCGAGTTAAAAATGTAAATTCAAATTCAAATTTTGGATATTACTGAGGGGGAGGGCCTTGAGTTAAGAGCTTAAGTTCAAATTATGTACCAATTTCGATATCTTGGAAAAAGGGTTAAATTCAGTTTGTTCATCATAACTCGGTTCTCCGTTGGAATACGAAAATTTTTACATAATACTTTTTTATTGTTCTCTGTACGATCTAGAATTAAGGTCCTATACATTTTTCACGTATCGATCCCCGTTATCGAGATATGCATATAAATTATTTTGTATTGGCGTTATTTTGTATCGAAAAAAAAGTTTTGAAATATTCTATGTAAAGGTCTTAAAATTGTTTATAAAAAATATTTATCAAAAAGTTTTTTAATGGCACTTCAAACAAAGTGATTCATTTATTACAACTCAATTATATTAAAATTTGATATTATTATAAATGAATCAGTGCATGCCGAGCGTAGCGAGGTTCGCAGCACCAAATTAATAAACTAATGATTTTTAAATTAATTTAGATTGATGTGATTTTTTTAAATCACGTGCTATATTCCATAAGCGGTGTTTTACAGGGATCGTCCCAATTTTTTCCTTGTCTTCAAAGAAAGTCCTAATAATTTGTGATCTATACAATAATTTTTTATTTTTCCTGTAGGACCCTTCCTTCATGTCTATGTATGTAAGTCTGTATGAATTAGGGGTGATAAGTACACTGCGACATATAGGATCTATTGTGCCCCCCCTTACTTGCCATGTTCTGATGCTCTCTCAGATTTATAGCAGCTCTTCGAGTCCTATTTTCCAGAGGAAGTTTAGGACATCGTGGGACTTCAAATCAGGTAGATCCCCTTCTTCTATTTCATGTGCTTCTAGGTATCTAGCCCTTGAATTCTGCAAGGCAGGGCATTCTGAGAGTATGTGTATTGAGGTTTCATCCTCTTCCTCACAGAATCTGCACTTTGCTTCATCTGCTAACCCTAGTTTCTTCATGTGGCTTCTTAACCGGCAATGCCCGGTTAATATTCCCGTTAGAATTCGGAGCCTTTTTTTACTGAGGTTGAGGCAGCTAAGAGATCTCTTCTGGTCATAG